>OZ007592.1:285672235-286872235 GCA_963931845.1 Maratus michaelseni
AAGGTTCAATTTTCGTGCTGAAGATTTCAAATTTTGCTTTAAAATATCAATATACTTGTACTGATCCATTATACTGTCAATAAAAACAAGATTACCAACTCCTGCGGACGACATACACCCCCATACCATAACTCCTCCTCCACCATGTTTTACTGTTGGTACCAAGTTCTGTTTGCGAAATTCTTCCCTGGGTTTTCTCCACACCAAGATTCTACCGTCAGAACCAAATATATTAAATTTACTCTCATCAGCAAATATAACTTTATTCCAGTAATCAGAATTCTTATTTATGTTGGATTTTGCGAAAGCTAGTCTGAGTTTTCTATTCTTTTCACTTACGAAGAATTTTTTCCTGGCTACTCTACCGTGATATCCAGCAGATCGAATTACCCTTCTAATAGTCTCAGGATTAACAATTATTCCATATAATGCTTGTAAATCAGCAGCAACTTTTGAAGCACTATTTCTTGGATTTTTTTTAATATTTCGAACGATAATTCGCTTTATTCCATTGGATAGCTTTGATGGTCGGCCAGGTCTTCTTTTATCCTGAATCATATGATTCTTTTTATATCTTTTAATGATATTGAAAACTGTTGAACGACTCAAGTTAACTGTTTCAGCAGTTTTTCTAATAGATTTTCCACGTTCAATATGCAAATTAATAACTAATTTTCGAATTTCAGGCGAAGTTTCTTTTCGTTTAGCATTCATGGCTACACAGAGCTAAAAAACACAAAAATTCCAAAACAAACTGGAGAGAAATACTGCAGACGATTTTATAAATTATTGCCAATTGCTTTTAAGTAAAAATAAAACCCCAAAAAATATTTTTATTGCTTATTTCAGACGATTTTTGTTGCATATATAATGGTGTCCCATCACTTATGTGAGCTATTTTTTGCTCCGTTATAAACATTTGTATTTTTATTAAATTAATATTTTAATATTTTGACAAAATGTATGTTATGTAATAATCTTTACTAAATTTAAGTATGAAACACACCCACAAAAAAATGTGTACATGTTTTTTTTAATTTATTTGATTAGTTTCCTTTTGTAAAGCACAAGTGTCCCATCACTTATGTGAGACACTGTATGTCTGTTTCTATATCTGTCTGTCTATCTATCCTACAGCATGTTTTTTCTTGAAGAGGATAAATATAGCATTTATAATTATATTACAGGGCTGCACAAAAGAATACGAATATATGTTAAAAGTGGCATTCTAGAACGCTGACAGTAATGTAATTTTAGTATGTTGTTACAGTCAACTACAGCATATTTTTTTTCACTTGAAAACGGTGAATATAGCATTGGTAGTTATTTTACAGGGCTGCATAAAAGAGTACGGATATTTGTTAAATCCGGGGCTTTTAGAACGCTGACCGTTATGTAATTTTAGTACGTTGTTACAGTCAACTACAGCATGTTTTTTCTTGAAGAGGATGAATATTGTATTTATAATTATTTTACAGGGCAGCACAAAAGAATACGAATATATGTTAAATGTGGCATTTGTAGAACGCTGACTGTAATGTAATTTTAGTATGTTTTTACAGTCAACTACATCATTTTTTTTAAAAGTGAAAACTTCTTTAGGCACATTGGGCATTTTTTGAGATGGGAAAAAACCATTTAACTCGTGACACTGTTACTGTAACCGACACCTCTGTATGTAAGTATGTACATGTATTGTATATAGTTCGGTATGAAGTAGGGCGGGGTATGAAATGTATGGTAGCATGAACCAGAATTTTTAAATAACATACATAACATTTTAATAACATAGCGACATTTGAAATTCAGTTCCTAGCAGAACGAATAAAATCAAATTTTAAAGATGTATAGGGATCAGTCTAATTAGTCTTTTAACGAAGGGCACTGGACCCCACGCCTCTCCTCCGGCCCCTCTTTTACGGTGTTTTAACTAACTAGGCCTCGTTTCCATATCTCAACAACGAACAGTCCAATTTCAACGCGACTGATCTCAAACATTATAATTCACTGAGTAATGAATCTCCGTAACATTAAAATAAATGTATGAGTACCGTGAACCAGAATTTTTAAATAATAAACTAAGTGACAAATGAAATTCAGTTCCTAGCGGAACGAAATAAATCAAATTTTAAAGATGTATAGGGATCAGTCAAATTAGTCATTTAACGAAGGGCACTGGGCCCCACGCCTCCCCTCCGGCACCCCTTTTACGGTGTTTTAACTAACTATGCCTCGTTTCCATATCTCAACAACGGACAGTCCAATTTCAACGCGACTGATTTCAAACATTATAATTCACTGAGTAATAAATGTCCGTAACATTAAAATAAACGTATGAGTACCGTGAACCAGAATTTTTAAATAATAAACTAAGCGACATTTGAAATTCAGTTCCTAGCGGAACGAAATGAATCAATCTTTAAAGACGTATAGGGATAAGTCTAATTAGTCATTTAACGAAGGGCACTGGACCCTCCGCACCCCCTTTTACGGTGTTTTAACTAACTATGCCTCATTTCCATATCTCAACAACAGACAGTCCAATTTCAACGCGACTGATTTCAAACATTATAATTCACTGAGTAATGAATCTCCGTAACATTAAAATAAATGTATGAGTACCGTGAACCAGAATTTTTAAATAATAAACTAAGCGACATTTGAAATTCAGTTCCTAGCGGAACGAAATGAATCAATCTTTAAAGACGTATAGGGATAAGTCTAATTAGTCATTTAACGAAGGGCACTGGACCCTCCGCACCCTACCGGCCCCCCTTTTACGGTGTTTTAACTAACTATGCCTCATTTCCATATCTCAACAACAGACAGTCCAATTTCAACGCGACTGATTTCAAACATTATAATTCACTGAGTAATGAATCTCCGTAACATTACAATAAATGTATGAGTACCGTGAACCAGAATTTTTAAATAATAAACTAAGCGACATTTGAAATTCAGTTCCTAGCTGAACGAAATGAATCCATCTTTAAAGATGTATAGGGATCAGCCTAATTAGTCATTTAACGAAGGGCACTGGACCTCCCCTCCCCCCTCCGACCCCCCTTTTACGGTGTTTTAACTAACTATGCCTTGTTTTCATATCTCAACAACGGACAGTATAGTACATTAAATAAAAATTGTAATATAATTTTTGTAGTAGTAGTTTATGATAATGAATAAAAAAACACTTCATGTAAAAGTATTTCCTGCACAATAAAACATTTCCTGACGATTCAAAAAATATACACGTAGTTGTTCAAGTTTTCACTTCTGTCAGCACTCCCGGAGTGCCTTTTTTTTTTTTTTTTTTTTTCTATCAGACGATTTCCACGTGAAAAACGAAAATGAAATAAAAAGTTTCACCAATTGAAAAAAAAAAGATTAATATGAAATAAAATTTATTGACGTCATAGCGGTAATAAAACGGAAAGATTTCTGAATAATACAAGAAGTCTGAGTATGTGTATGTACACAAAGCAGATTAATATCACGTCATTAGAGAATTAAAAAGAAAATCTGACATATTATCGAAAGTTTAACAGATTTTTTAAATGTTTCAGAATAATACAAAGCGAGTATCAATATGTGTAATAGAGAATAGTAAATATATGATATAAATGCTGGGCGATTACACCATGAAACATTACTACATTAAAGACGTGAGTATAAAACATCACAAATTTACTGAATGGTGTATACAAAACGTTTGTTTACACCATTCAGTAAATTTGTGATGTTTTATACTCACGTCTTTAATGTAGTAAATATATGAGTTTGAGGAATGTATTGAATCATGATAAAAACCCGATTACGGAAATATCCGTATATTTTAACATTTTGAATGTGTACAACATGTTTAATTTTGAATTTTTTTTTAAAATATCGCATTTAGTCCACATGACAGATATTATTATGACAGAATATAATAGCGGGCTTTGCCCGCTATCGGACTAATTTAGATATTCGAAAAAACGAGAAAAATATACCAGTAATTTTATACTTTATAAAAAACGTGACCTTTTTTTTTTGGTTGCTAAATGAAATTAGGGAAGGGGAGGTCCAGTGTCCTTCGTTAAATGACTAATTAGGCTGATCCCTATACATCTTTAAAATTTGATTTATTTCGTTCCGCTAGGAACTGAATTTCAAATGTCGCTTAGTTTATTATTTAAAAATTCTGGTTCACGCTACTCATACATTTATTTTAATGTTACGGCGATTCATTACTCAGTGAATTATAATGTTTGAAATCAGTCGCGTTGAAATTGAAATTGGACTATCCGTTGTTGAGATATGGAAACGAGGCATAGTTAGTTAAAACACCGTAAAAGAGGGGCCGGAGGGGAGGCGTGGGGTCCAGTGCCCTTCGTTAAATGACTAATTAGACTTATCCCTATACATCTTTAAAATTTGATTTATTTCGTTCCGCTAGGAACTGAATTTCAAATGTCGCTTAGTTTATTATTTAAAAATTCTGGTTCACACTACTCATACATTTCATACCCCGCTCTACTTCATACCGAACTATACACAATACATGTCATACTTACATACAGAGGTGTTGGTTACAGTAACAATGTCTCGCGTTCAATGTTTTTTTCCCATCTCAAAACATACCCAACGCGCCTAAAGAAGTTTTCACTTCAAAAAGTTATTTAGAAACGCTTTTTAATTTCAATTTTTTTAAATAACTGTTCTATGTTGTGCATTTGCGTGTTAAAAGTGATAGTCATGTCGAATTTCAAGCTTCTATACCTAAAAACAAGGCCGAAAATAGGGGGAACAAAGGAAGCATATGCCCCGGATGTAAGTGTAGAAGGGAGCGCGAAAAGAGGATTTGATTCGACTTTCGGTACAAAAAGACAAATAACGAAATTTAGAGAAAAAAACTTGCAATCGGATAACCCAAAGTAAAAATGTATTAATTGATTTTATATATTTTTCTTTTAGTAGGGCTGTTTTTTTTTTCATTATGTGATAACGTAGGGGCAAAATTCTTAATCAATACTTGTTTAACGATTTCGTTCAAGATACTCACACGATTAATACACTGTCCCAATTAGGTTAGAATTGGTTCAGTATTTCGGACGTTATCGTGGTGACAAGTTTTAAATGTTTTTGTGCTTTTCTGTGTCCTTCTGAACGAACTATAACTATAACTTGATTAACGAATTCATCCACGATACTCACAGATTAATTTACTGTGCTCATTAGCTTCAAACTGATTCAGTACTTCACACTTTATGATAATGACAAGATTTTCATTATACATATATAATATATAAACGAAATGATTGTGATAGGTCGGTTTTTAAAGAAATCAACCTAAACATTTGAAGGTTAATATACTTTCTATCAATTATTTCAGATTTAAAACAAAAAATAAGATCCATGAATCGAAAATTTTTATTTATAAATTAATTTTGGAAAATGGTGAGGGGGCACCAAAAATTCACACTTGCGACTGATGAACAAAATACTAGTTATGGCCCTGCCTAACGATTCGATAGATATCGTAATTAAGAATGTTTTTAAACCGCTTTCCTTTCATTTCACCCTTTTAAATTTTGAATTTTTTAGAAAATTTATAAGTAACTACTATGCCAAATTTCAAGTTTCTAGATTCTTCAGTATCGCAAGAATCGCAATTTAATACGTTTTTCACTCTAGCCACCCCTCCCTCCCCCCCGTGTAGTACCCCACCAACATAAAATATAGCATATGCTGGAGGAGGAACTGTCACCATCACTTTTGAAATCGGTTCGGTAGTACCAGAGATTATCCCCTACAAACCAATAAACAAACATTACTTCTTTATAATATTAATTATATAGATTCACACAACATTTCAGCAAGTTTCAGATCAACTTAAAAAAAAAACGCGTAACACATTTGTAAACGTATTGTCAGAAGTTCCTATCCATCATAGATAGTAATTTGAATTTATTTGGGCACCCTGTATATATATTCTATAAATTAGATACACACTGCATAATATACCAAAAATAAGTGAAGCTTGAAAATGCATAATAGGGCAGCTGCAATTGACGTCATGCTGGAAGGTCCGAGGCTAACGAAAAAGAAAGGCTACCGCGGTACTTTACGCGTATCTTTTTTTACAGACCGGCGGAATCACGTGATGCTCGAATCCACCAATGCAGGTGTACGAAAAGAGCATCACGTCACTCTCGCGGTCTGTAAAAAAAGATATGCAGAATGCACCGCGGTAGCCTGTCTCTTTCGTTAGCCTCGGGAAGGTCACACACTACAAATAGTCAGTTCTGATTGGTGGAACTACCCTGACCTCGATTGCAACTCGCCTTCCTATATTTCTCTATCATAAAAGAAAATGCAATGAAATTCTTTTGTGCACTCCGTAAAAAAGTATATATTAAATATTACATATATTTTTATGTTTACGGAAGATGTTATCGCTCAACTTTAATAACGCATGCCAATTTCATAAGGCACTCATCAAACAACTGTCTTCGGACAGTAATGCAATTATGCAATATAGTCCATGGCGTGTCCCTGTTTAAATGAATTATAAATGCTACTCATACTATTTTGTGTAGAAAAAAGTTGAAATGCATATAATTAATACACTTCACTTTCAAGCGGGAACATACTACAATGAATCTTAATACCACGTTTCATTTTTATGCCACTCTATGCATTTTTACCAAAGTTAAAGCACTGCCCATAGACGATAATACATTCGAATTATTTAGTTCAGAACCGTATTAAATTATCTATATATTTTTATCCATACCACATATTGTACTAAAATTTCATTTAGCTAAAAAACGCATAACAAAACTCTTTTCAAGCAGATAACAACCATTGTCAGCAATGTATCCACATATTTTACTACAACCATGTATATGTTTTTTTTCGTTTTTTTTTTCGAACAAGATACTTTACTAAAATTTAGTTCACATAAAAATCGGGAAACAGATTAAAAAGTACTCTCATCAACTACCTTCTTATACGTCAGCGCCTTCGAACATTTTTTTTTCTAGCCCTGTATATACATACAATGTATAAACATTCCTTGATATACGAAAATTTAGTTAAGCATGAAAATGAATGACGCAATAGAAAGCGCCCTTTCAGTAGTTATCATTCGAAATTCGTAGACGAAAGTATATTTGAGTTATTTTGTGCAGCCCTGTAAAACAAAATTAAATCTAACACATGCATTGTTTCATTTTTAAAATATTATAGGAACCGCATATATCAGAATCTCAATTATCAAAGAAATAGTATAGTATCGGGGGCACGCACATCAAACAATTGCAGTTATGCTATTTATATTTTTACTTTTCCCTGTAGATGAATAATAAATGTCTAGCACACCATCTTTTCATAAAAACTTAACATAATGTATATCAATAATATATATAATTTTCGCAATGTTGAAAGCAGGGCATCTCATGTCAATTAAAATGTAGTACTTCTAACAATTATCGCACATCGAAAGCGATGGATCCGATGACTTTTGTGAAGTCCTGTACATGGACAACAAATACTACTCAAACCATTTTTGATTGGGGCCGTGTTAAAGTGAACTTGAAGATCATATATTGATTTCATATCCAATAAGTTGGAAATTGTACGTCAAACGTGACAAATGAGGTGCGTTCGTACTACAGCTAGTTATATAAATATTCAGATCTTGATGATTTTTAATTCTGTGAAATGAATTATATCGTCTGCAGATTAATTTCTGTCATAAAATAAGTATCTCGGTCGCTTGACGATTAAACTTCGGAAGCTCCTGTAACAAGAAAGCACCGATTTTTTTTTTTAATTCAAATTTCTTAATAAATATTTTTATTAATATCTCCTAAAGTTTTGATTCGATTTTTATAAAATTTGAAATGTCTCGACAAAATTCTGCAAAGATAATATATCTTAAATTTCAAACCATTCGGTTGGGTAATTTTTTCGTTGTTATATGCGGACGGACGGACAGACAGACGAACGGACGGACAGACAGGCGTACGAACCAAGCGACGCTAATATGTGCTACGTATTTATATAATTACGAACGCACCTAAAAATAGGATTTTTCCCTTTTTAATTATATTAACCGTCAATAGATGGAGCGGATCATCGAATTAATTTTTTGCTTGTTGTCAGTCCAAATCTAGCCTGCATTTAGCTTGAAAAAACGGTCACACTGAATATCCTATTTTAAAAGTAATACGAATTTTGAACCACGAAAAATCCATATCTCTTCCAGAAAATGAATATCTCATGTAAAAATGTTTCGGTTATCATTCTATAGTAGTTAAAAGGTAACTTGTTTCAAAATAAATTCTCACTTATTTCAATAAAATATTAAAATCACTCAAAACTATTTTATTTTGCGAATAAAATATTGTAGCAAAATAGTTTGAGTTATTTGAATTTTATTATTTTGATATTCTTTAAAATGTAGTTGCTAGGTTACGATTAAATTAAAGAGGAAAATAAAAATAAAAACATTTTAAAATTTGCAAAAAATGATAGAATAAAATGTATTATATTATTAGAACAGATGTATAAAATTGCACCAAACATTGTACACCTAATTTAAAAAATCTGACGAATGTATTAACAAAATTTCAAATTAATTTGAATAATTTAAGACCTGACTTGATAAGTTTTAGCCTTCATAACTTACACATTAAATACATTAATCAAATGCGCCATTTTATTTCAATGGATGAAAATTTTCTAAATCGTCTGAATTCCCATAGGAAAGCATTATGACCTAAAATGAAATGTTTTATATTTTCCGAACGAATGAACCAAACGTAACTAAAAACTATACAGCTAATTCCGGATACCTCACCAACATACCTACCAAAAATCAAACTAATCGGATCATTTTTGCGGCAGTTATCGCGGAACAGACAGACAGACAGACAGACAGACAGAAACCAAAAACTTTTCGGGTCTCTACAGTAAGCCTCAACTGACGTTTCGGCAACTAGCTGAAATACGCGTTTAACTATTTTTTTTACTAGGTTTGTTATGCTGAATTTTACGTTACTACCTAAATCTGCTTCTGAGATATGGCGAAATGACCTGAAACTTTTGACCCCTCATTTGACCCTTTTAGGGGGTGAATTTCAAAAATCCTTTCTCATTGTTTGCCTAGGTCATAACAGCAATCTACTGTTCAAATTTCGTGATCCTGACTTTAGTCGTTTCAGCTCTGCGTTGATGAGTCAGTCAGTCAGTCTTTATTATATCAGTATAGAGTATAGATTAGACAAATAAATTTTCTTTGCTACAAAGCTTATTTTATTTCCGACTAGCTGACCCACCCGACGTTGCCCTGGCCCGTGATAATAACTTTAAATATACATAAAATCAGCTTTGAATCATTTTATATTTCAAAACGAAAATCTTTCCAAACGAACATAATGATGTGGGCCCCAACGCCTTCGACAACATATATTCTTGAATTTGTATGATTTTATATTTTTAAACGAAAATCCATCCTAACAAACCTAGAGTGGGAGCTCTACTGCCTTCGGAAGCGTACACTGGGTGTGCTATGCACGCTCCAGTCTGTTTTGATTTTATATTTAAACGAAAATCTTTTCAAACGAGCCTACTAATGTGGTTGGTCCCACTGCATTCGGCAGTGTACACCCTTGAATATGTATGATTTTATCTTTTTAAAAGAAAATTTAAACGAACCTAGAGTTGGGGATCCCAATGCCTTAGTCAGTGTACACCGTTAGTGCTTACACACGTCGCGGCTTGTTTTTGCAAAGGGACCTCGAATTTGTATGATTTTATATTTTTAAACAGAGATCTATCTAAACGAACATTGAGTTGGGAGTTCCAGTACCTTCAGTTGCGTATACCGGGCGTGCTAAGCACGCTCCGCTCGGTCTTTTCAAGCAGAAGATTTTATATTTATTATTAAACGAAAATCTTTCCAAACGAAACGAACTAAGGCCCCTCGTTAAAGTGATTGCCGATTTAATTTCTGACACTTAAAAATATTAAACTTTCAATTCTGACCAAAAGTTCCCGAGAAAACCTAAATATTATAAAACGCGCACCATCCCCTCACTCTTTTAAAACGCGAAATGATATCCGAAGTACAATCCTCTTAAACAGGAAACGATATATTCAAAGACATTGAGAAAAAAAAAATATCCTTGATACGGTTTCAAGATTTTTTTTTTTTAATAGTAAATGTTTATACATATATTTTTTAAAACCAACGATTTCGTTAGAACCGGAAAAATACCGGGAATAAGTAGGTATTTTTTTTCTTTCTTTTTTTTGTATTTTTGCACACAAGAAGGAGATGGCATTTTAAAATGGAGAAAAAACTAAAAAGATGAAACGAATGCAAATAGACCTGAGATTTTGAAATTGTAAATCTACCCTATATATATAAAATCCTAATGAAACGAATTTGTGAAACGATTTTATGAAACGAATTTATGAAACGATTTTATGAAACGACTGATTATGTTTCAGGGCTATTTTTAATAAAATATTAAACGCTTGATGGTGAAATTAATACCAATTGTCCATAAAAATCCGCGAATGTCAAAACTGGTAATAGAATTTTGAAATTTGAATTAGTTTTCGAGATATTAATTTTTTTCTAATTTTAATGACATTTCTGTAATGATGGCAACTAATTACTCAGTTTTTGGCAACTAATTACTCAGTTTTTTTTGTGACAAAAAAGGGGTAAAAATTGAACAGGATCCCGATAGGGATTATTGATTTCATTTTATTCGTCATTTTCAAATTGAAATTAAATTTATCTTTTATCGCAATCGATAATGAAGACAAGATTGTGATTAAATTATGTTTTTCAGGAAAATTTGAAGAAAAAAAATCACATTTCTTTCGTCAGGATTCAATCGTTTGTCAGCATTTAATTTAATTTATCAACTGAAAATATTTTGAATAAATTCGTCCAAATGACGTCATTTATGTAAACGCAAAAGAAAGGGGTGAAAAGGAATTAGTAATTATTATTTATTGATATCATTTTGTTATTTTTTTGTAAAATTTAATTAAACGAATTTATAAAATCACTAATTCGGATATTTGAAACGAATATATAAAATAATAATTGCCCAACTGAACGGAAGGAGAATAAAATATCCTACTTGTTTTTTTCCGCCAAGCTTTTTAAAAAAGCGTCAAGACCCCTATAACAGAAAAGCACCAAAAGTTCATTGGGTTTGTTTTCATAACTTTTGGCAACAAATCTATGTATATTAACGAATCTATCCCTTTTTGAAGCTCGAATTACGCCAAACCTAAAAGCAAAGGATCCTATACTGGAAAAGTAACAGATTTTCTTATGGACAATATTCAAGTGACATAACATGATTTAAAAGTATCGCGGATAACAAATTTGTTTAAATATCTCATCAATTGATGCCGAATAAATGCAGGCATGCATGCACAAAATATTTAATTAATTTTTTGTATGATAAATAATTATTAGAAAATTCGTATATACATATTAATTAAAATAAATAATTTACATATTTAAAATAACATGAAAATATGCATGATGGTGCACTAAAATAGAGAGAAAATAAAAACCTGTTACTAAATATGTCTCTAACATAGTACTTTTCAATACCGTGGTTCTTAATGTTATTCACAAGCAGATGGAATTTTTCTCATCCTTAAACGCAAAGGAAGAATAGAATACAGATTGTTGTTATAAAAGTCCGAGAGGTAGCCACAATTTAAATCTAAGCATTTTATAAAAGCTGCTTTTCAAGTATAATTGATTATACTTATCAATCCCGAAAACAGTCGTCAGTTGTCGCAACAGCTGTGTATGAGGCCATGATAATCAAAAAAGGCCACATTAAAACGTTAAAAGTATGACAACCCAATTACAGATTTACCAATATTTTTAAAACAAAGCACGTTGTCATGTTTTTAGAGGCCTCGAAGTCTGAGCGGGGGTTGGCGAGCATAGCTCGCAGGGGGTAGACCCCCTAGTATGAATATATATTTTTAAACAAATGATACCGCCGGAACCGGGAAAAATGCGCTGAATAAGTGGGTATTTTAAAAAATATATATACAGTAGGTCGCAAAAGTTTTGAGACGATATGTTTTTCTGTAAGCAAAATTTCTTAATGATGTAAATTAGTAATTTGTACTCTTTTTAAAGCTCAACAGAATGCAATATTAGAACAATTGAGACATATGCATGAATTAAAAATAATTCGGAAATTCGCAAAAGTTTTGAGACGATTCAGTTTTTCTAAACTTTTATTGAAATTAAGCGTTTTAATGTAACGAAATACAGCAATGTTTAATATTTAGGTGCATATCCTTTTGCTTTGAGGACTGCAGCACATCGTCTGAGCACGGAATTAACAAGGCTTTCTAAAGAGGACCTAGGGATGTTCGCCCATTCCGATGTTCGCTGTAAACCAATTTGTCACCATTTTGAAGGTGTGCTTTGGATCATTATCCTGCTGAAGCATCCATCCACGAGGCATCTTTTTACAAACATAAGGCAGCATGTGATCTTCTAAAATGATTTTATAAACATTTTGATCCATAAACACATCGATGTGTACGAAGGGGACAACGCCATCATGATGGAAAGCTCCCGAGACCATTACTTATCCATTCCGTCCTTCACTGTTGGACGTTCGTACCGGTGATCCATCCTGGACGAATATAACGTCGTATTAGCCGCCCAAAGGGCACCAGGATGGATCCCCGGTACCAACGTCTAACAGTAAATCACGGAAACGGATCAGCAATGGTCCTGGGAGCTTTCCATCATGATAGCATCGTGTCTTTCCTCCCCCCCCCCCTGTACACATCGATGTGATTATGGGTCGAAATGTTTATAAAAACGTTTTAGAAGATCACATGTTGCCCTATGCTCGTAAAATGATGCCTCGTGGATGGATGCTTCAGCAGGATAATGATCCAAAAAACACCTTCAAAATGGTGACAAATTGGTTTACAGCTAAGAAAATTAAAGTTTAGGACTGGCCGAGTCAGTCACCTGACCTCAATCAATTTGAACATCTTTGGGAACACAATGCAAGAAAATTCGGGACACGGAAGCATTCTTCAAAGGCAGAACTCCTTTAGAATCTTCGATCGGAATGGGCGAAAGTCCCTATAGCCCCTTGTTTATTCCGTGCTCAGACGATGTGCTGCAGTCCCCAAAGCAAAATGATATGCAACTAAATGGACTTTACCCATGCCACGTCAGATGCGGGTATATAGAAGAAAAACACCAATAGGCGTGAAGAACATTTTAACACTGCTTCCCCTTCATCCAATAAACAGTCTTTTTCAGAGGGAATATACCCGCAGAGGCGTACGCTGTTGCCACTCGTGGGTAAAGTCCATATTAAATATTGCTGAATTTCGTTACATTAAGACGCTTAATTTCAATAAAAGTTTAAAAAACTGAATCGTCTCAAAACTTTTGCGAAGTAATTTTGCAAATTTCCGAATTATTTTTAATTTATGCATATGTCTCAATTGTTCTAATGTTGAATTTTGTTGAGCTTTGAAAGGGGTACAAATTACTAATTTACATCATTAAGAAATCTTGCTTACAGAAAACGTTAGAACAGCAAAACATATCGTCTCAAAACTTTTGCGAGCCTCGTGGGAAGCGGAACTTTTAAAATGATCCCTTAGATGCGGCAGTTTTAAAATGTAGGAAAACAGAAATCTTGAACAGGAATTGGAAAACACAAAAACCAACATGGAAACGAACTTCGGAAAAAATAAATATTTTTTGAAATAGTAAATACTATTAATAAAATACACTGATAGAAAGAGAATCCCGAATAAGTGAATATATTTTCTTTTTTTCTTTTATTTGGTATTTTCGTCCTAGTTTCAAATTGCTGAAAAATGGAAAACTTGAAAACTGGCGCGAATCGAGGTCCAGTAAAAATATTTTTTGAAATAGTAAATATTAATATGTTTTTTTTTTAAATACCGCGGAAACCGAGCAAAGTAACGAAAAAAATTTCGTGCTTTTCTTTTCTTCTTTTTATTTTTTTGCAACTCAACGGGGATTCGGTGATCGCGATTTCAAAATGCGGAAAGAACCGAAAGTTTCACTTTCGTTTGTGTGCTGAACCGAGGAAAGTCCAGAGATACGCAGGCGGCAGGCACAATATGCGGAACGAAGGAAACTCGCCATTTTACGATGTTCATTATGCATTTTAATTATTATCTCGGTTAATTATCAAAAACCGAAAAATTTGAGCCTCAAGTGCATTCGGACTGTTTTCCTCTAATTTTTTTAAAACTTAAATTTTGTCCTAAATTGTATAATACGAAAGTTTTAACTTCAATTTTTGTCTAAAGTAAAATTTAAAAACTGCATTTTTGTGTACATTTTATCCAACCCGTGAAATATGAGATCAGTGATCACAAAACAGTGTTTTTCTAACACTTTCCAACCTAGTTGAAAAGTGTTTATGACTTTGGTTTGTTGTCTGGCTGTCTGTCCGTGCTCTAACTCGAGTAAATATACTCGGATTGCCCTGGAATTTTTGTTGTCGTTTACTATACATGATCCTATTCAAAATGAAATGCGAAGCACTTATAGTTTTTTACAGGGACAGTCAAAAGTATCCCGTTACATTACAGTCAAAGGGAATAAATCGTTTCAAGTGCATTTTGATGATGCTACGCCTTTTGAAACATGATGAAATTGATATACAATTATATAAAGCGCACTAAAACATGCTTTTTGTAGAATATGGGGTGCAAAGCATTTATTATTCATTCATAGGGTCGCACAAAAGAATTCTGCTGCACATTGTTCTACGAGGAAAAATCGTTTGTAGTGTAATTTAATGATGTTTCACTATTTCAAACATAATAAAATTTATATGCTAAGATTTTACTATAAATTGCTCACTTTAAAGTATGGTGTACATTGCGTTTATCGTTCATTTACAGGGACGCACAAAACATATCGGTTTCAGTAATACGCGAAATAATTACAGTTTGTGCGTGATAAGTGCGTTTCCAACATTGGTTCGCGTTTTTAAGTTTAACTAAATTTTTGCATAGTACATTCGGTTGATAATATACAGGGCTGCACAAGGGAATTCGTAAGTATTACAGACTATGGGAGTGAATTGCTTAGGGAATTCTTAAATTGTGTTACGCATTTTGTAACTTGTGTGTTGTAGTCTTTTTGTGTGTTGTAGTCTGCTGTACTACAGTTAGTAGATTTATGGAAGTTTGTGAAAAATAATATAATTCATATACAGGGCTACCCAAAGAACAAGGTACATTGTCGTTTATGGCTGGTAATTGCTGGAAGTTTGTTTTAAGTTGCCTTATGCGTTTTTTTACCTGAATTAAATTTTAACTTAATATGGGGAGTGTACAAAAGTCTTTAGATAATATACAGAGTTTTACAAGAGATTTCGGGTGCATTTCCATCGATTGGCGAAAATTGCTAAATGTGAATTTGTAGTGGATTGGCGACTCCTCATAAAGGCAGTCGTTTCTTTTGATTGAGATCGTATTGTGAAAATAACATCTATGTGCATGCAGCGACATCTGTAGACTATTTTACATTAACTTTTGACGAATACATGTGGCCACCTTCTGCGTTTCGTAGCTGTTTTATGAAAATTTTGCCTTTTCTGGTTGATCAGCAATGTATTTAAGCAAGTGAAAATGTGTGTATCGTTGGATTTGGTATCTCGCCCCAGAGGAATTCAAGACTCGTTTCTATCAGAAAAAAGTTACACTCCGATTTTGAAGTTTGCTTAGAGCTGCCGCTTGGTTTGGTAAGATAAATTCCATTGTTTAATTCAATAAAGATTATTTTGGCGGCCACGGGTTGCTTTAATTCAGATATTTCGCCATCTTGTAGTAAAGCTGTGGAAGCCTGCGCATCGCAGCAAAGATAGTTCTGAAGTTTTACAACTCATCTGTGCGTAAGTTGAAGTTTCATTTACTCGTCTTATTCAAGTGGTTTTTTTTCCCTTGTAGTGTAGTAACGTGTAATTATCTTCTTTATTGAGCTAGCTAGGGTTCACCATGAACCAACACCCCACAAATTCTCTAAATGAACTAAATTTTATCATGCTATGTAGTATATATCCAAATCTATAGATCATATACAGGGCTGCACAAAATAATTCGACTACATTTTTTACTATGGAAGGTAATTGCTAAAAGTGGACATTTAAATGTGTTATATGTTTCCTATACTGTTTATTTACACATCTTCTTTCACCTTTTTTAACGGTGAAGTGTTTTTTACAGTTTTCTGGATGTGTTGGAAAGTGTTTCATAATCTATGCTTGACGCATGACTTTCCTTTTTTGTTAATATTGCATTGCGTCGCCAATCAGCGATAAATCGCCAAATAGCTAAATGTTCGTTTTTGTTTTACAAGCGTATACTTGAGATTTCGCAGAAATTATTTTGACAAATGTTTTTTACAGGTATACATACCCCCATTAAAAGACCATTCCTTTATTTTTTTTTTCCAAAAATTCTTGAGTATGTGCATTTGAAGACCTTCCTTGTAGGTACTATTTCAATTACAAGATTACAATTCGACTATGGTTAGTTTCGATTTATGTTTTAAGTATACCAAACATTCACCCAGAAAAAGGAATTGATTAAAACTACAAAACATGTTTTGTTGAGTACATTTTGGTTGTTTTAGCAAAATTCAAGTAAAATTGAACCATTTTACTTGAATTAACAAAACATTTTTTGCTGACGATACAAACATTTTTTTTGGAATTGCGAAAAAAAATTTTTTTTTGTTGATTCAAACAAAATTTTCATTGACCTATATTAAAACAAAAAAGTTTTGTTGAGTCAACCAAATTTTTGCTGATTCAACAAAACTTTTTTCTGGGTGTTCAAATGACAAATTTTTATTTATTTTGTTATGATATTTTTAATAATTAAATCTAAAAGGTATATTTTCTTTTTTTTTTTTTATTATAATCTAAATGTGTCGCGACTACATAAGCTAAGAAACACTGATCTATCAATTATTTTACTGGGAAAAAAAAAAAAAAAAGAAAATCCATTTTCTCAAAATTTAAATGTGGTACACAACTTTTAACTGAAAATTGAAGAAAATATTTATTAGAAATATCAAAACTTTTCATTTTTGCGAGATTGATAACTTATTTGTGTATCAATTTCTCTATTTTAAGATATCTGACAGTTCATCCTTACTTAACTGAGGATATCCTTTTTCTGATTAATTTCGAGCTGCCTTTGTTTGTTTTTTTACAGCTAGATCGTTTTAAACAATCAGCTGATACTTTTCGTTTTAAAAATCTTCCTTATCTCATGTCAGATGCGCAAAATTGATCTTCTAACACAGAATTGCGATTACAGTAAGTATTTATTTTTTCAAAACTGTGTTTTATTTATGTTCATTATTCATAACTGTCTATAGATAATGAATGGTTTTTGTATGTGTTTTTATATATATCTTACATATATATTTGCTCTGTTATTTTTTGTTGTTATTAAATGTATTGTTTTTATTATCATTTATGTTACAATAGGATTTATATATAAATATAAATATTAATATTAAAAACTAAATGAATATAAATTTTCTTTTATTAAAATTATTTATGAAAATAAGATATAAGTTGAAATTTATACAATTTAACTATAATATAGATAAATATGTTAATTTTTTTGGAACACATGATTATAAGTTAAAGATGTAAGATATTTATTTTTCTTTGTATATAAATTCACACATGGCAATTACTATTATTAATAATTAAACATAACCTGGTTGATTAATTTGGTATAATACTGAATTTAAATATTATAATTAAAATTTATTAATAATGTTTGAAAATTATAATTAAGTAGCTCATAATTATTATATTACTATATATTATATATTATTATATATTAAAAATCATAATATTAATACTAGTTCATTAATGCATATATTTAAATATTTATTTGATTATAATTTACTTTTTCTATATCATTACTGCTTATTTTACTGTTCATTACTGTTAATTTTACGGTATAATACTGGCAGCTGGGGGTGCCAGTATTATACTGCAAAATCAACACTTTTCTTTGCAGTGTAGAAAGCAAGTCTACACTGTCATAAAACTTTTAATTATAAAGTTTTGAAATTCTTAAATGTAATAAATTATGTTATTCGTATTGAAAGATTATGAAGTCTAGAGGGAGCTCAAGAAGTTGCTAGGAAAGGCTCAGCCCACCCTGCCCCCACCTGATTACGGCCCTGCGACAACCTAGATAAAACTGGTCAATTACAAGTTGTTTCCTTTTGTTCCGACAAGATCATTATGAAAATAGAAAAAAAATACTGCATACAAGTATCTTTAAAGTTAACTGAATTATAACAAAGGAAAAAGTTAACTAATACCACTTTTCTACCATTTAAAATGCTATTTCAGCTTTAAAACTAGGGACCATTCACAAATTTACAATGTGCGCAGTGGTGTGCCGTGAGAGGATCTTAGGTGGACCTTAAAAATATTTAATTTAAATTTTAAGAATTAACAGAAAATATCAATATTTGAATACCCAAAATTTCATATTATGCTGTTTACTTTCAAATAAGATTTAGAGCCCTAAAGTTGTGTTGTTTAGAAGTTCATTTCTCTATCTGTATCCTCTTTGTAAGCGTATGCGAGGAAATCATGGAAATGATCTCACATCTTCAGATAAATTTAACTCTTTCAGAAAAAACTTATTCTTCCTGAAAGAAAAGAGTTACAATATAAAATACATTAGAAATAGTGGTTAGAAAATAATTTAAGAGTATTTCTTGACTATCCGAAAATTCGATCTCACCAATAATAATAATAATAATAATAATAATAATAATAAAATAAGTTTATAAGAATTGCAACATTTTTCACACTTTTCAACTAAGTTGAAATGTGTTTATAAATTCGGTTTGTCTGTCTGGCCATGCTCTAACTCTCCTAAATATACTCGGATGCCCATGAAATTTTTATATGTTATGGAGGTTTAATATAAAATGTGTAAAAAAAACTTTCAAAATTTTCTAAGTTTTCGATACTAAGTTAAAAACTGCATCTCGATCATACTTAGTCAATTTTCATGGTTATTTTATAATTAGAAAAATATGGATCAATGATTGTGTGTCTGGAACTGTACATAAAAGTTTCGTGGGCCGCAGGTTATGGCTACTTGTCCATGGCATGAATTGATGAATTCTTTTTTATTATATAACGAAACAAAAATATGTTACGACACACTGATTTAATTCTAGAATAAAGGAGAGAGTGTAAGTTTATAAAGCATGAAGTCGCATGATGAATAAAATTAGCTATTCGATACGAAAACAGTAAAAGATCAGACTATCAAAAATAAATTAAGGCTCGCGTTAGACTTCCATTTAATGGACAAAGCAGCACTTTTATTTTTACTTACCCATCATACGTAGTATAGGGTAAGTCTTGTAATCGTTTTGAAAATCGATTGTTTTTTTTTTCGACGGATTTACACGTTTCAGACACTGAGGATTCCGAAAAACACATTTTTAGAAAAAAAAAAATTGCCGTCCGCCTGTCTGTGTGTGTGTTTGTAAACGCTCTATCTCCCGAACAAAGTGAGATAGAGACTTGAAATTTGGTATGTTCTTAGTATGTAATAATGGGAAGAAGCTTATTGTATTTCAGTAACCTCGATTATCCGAAACTATTTTTTTCGGACTCTCGAAATATTCTTTCGGATAAAAAGGTATATACAAATTTTCGAAATTTTTTATTTTAAGGAGTGAATATAAAAGACAATAAAAATACATAAATTTTGCATAAAGAATGAAGTTGATCGGATAATTAGTTGCCGAGAAATTTGTAATCCTATTTTCCACACTCTTCTATTTTTCATGATCATGACCCTATTTGATTCAAATTTCAATTCAAAGATATATTTTAATTGGAAGTGAGAAGCTTAATCCGACACAGTAAACCGATAGTTAATATGATTATCAATTTTGAAGTTATAAGGATGTTTCTTTCACGCAATTCAGTAATGGAGCATTTAAAGTTTATGACGTCATCAAGCCGGATTTTATTCGAATTGCAATGCATTTTATAAATAGTTTACACATGTTTTATTTTCATATTTTATGTTATGCATATCCATGATTGCTAAGTATTACGGTGACTAGTTTTTACTTTTCTCCAGTTCAGTTAAAAATTTCCGTTTGTTTTGTATCTCTCTATCCGCATTTTAACTGTAATATGTGTGATGGATAGAAAAGAAGGTCCAAATGCCAGCTACTACTTTTATTTTCAATCTAGATCTTACAATTTTGAAATTAGTGGAGGAAAAAGTCATGGTAGGATTCCTTAATATGTTTTACATCTGTTTAGAAAAAAAAAATCCCAGTTTAAAAAGCGTTTTTTGTTTATAAAAGAAAAATTCCGAAAGTTTGCAAATTTTGAGTTTAGAAAAAGGGATCTAAATACCGACTGCCCCAGTTTTTTCAAAAATAATCACATAAATAAGTCTAATTTCGCTAATTAACAGAGAAGAACATTGTTTTAATAAATTTTATTGATTAATAACATTTAATATGTACAGAAAGAACCTGGAATTTTTAACAAACAAGCATTTTTGTCAAATTTCTAAAAATATTAACGACTATCTCTGACAATCTTATTTCCATTCTGTTCCTAGTTTTGTTTTTTAATTTGTTGAACTAAAACAAGTAATATAAAAATAATATTTTTAAGTCAATTCCTACTTAGGTGAACAAGGAAAATTTTTATTTTAGTTACTTTTTATTAAATAATTACAATTAATATAAATATGTATATACATATGACAGAATCACAATATTAAGTGGCAAAATAGAAAGCGAATTTCCTTTTGAGCATTTGAATTTGAATTTTGCTTTTTAATAATCTATACTAATAAAAGAAAGTTTCGCTCTGTGTGTGTGTGTCTGTGTGTCTGTTGGCGATGGCTAGGAAAATCCAGCCCACCTAGAAGGCTGCAAATTTAGATATAGGTAGTCCAAACCCTCTCCTGGTGCACCATTACGTCAGAATTTTAATATTTTGAAAATTAAAGTAGTTAGTAATTAAAAACTGATCAAAGATCACAAATAAAAACGTCATTATTCAAAAGCTAGCTGGCGCATGTGCAGAAACCAATATCCGTATCTTCCGGAATAGAAGAAAGAAAGCACCAGAAAGCACAACACATCCCGTTTTTGTTTTAAGTTTTTCTAAATTCGCCATGGGCAAACGGTTAGAAATACGGAAAAACCGTCTACATATTCTGAAGGAAAATACTTTTACGTCTCAAACGATCTAGTTGGTTTGAAAAAAATTTACATTTAACCCTTTCAAAATAATCAAAAAGCATCGAATTCGTGTTTTTTATTTTCTCCCGTTTTCCGAGCCTTGCATCCACCGAAATACAAAAAATACGGAAAAACGAAGGTCACCAAATTAAAGAATTGACTTTGCCCTTTCCAAAGCCTCCTTTGGTTTTAAAAAATACAAAAATTAACCCTTCTAAAAAGTATATTTTCTGCATGCCGTTTTGTGATTTTTGCAATTTTTAAAAATTCGCATCGGCGATTCAGAGAAAGGTACGAAAAACTAAAAATACCAGACAATATCTACATTTATTCCTTTTTCGGCATCTGTATTTGTTTTTGAAAAATACAAATATTAACCCTTCAAAAAAAATTCATGCGCAGGACTCTCTTTTGCGAATTCCGATTTTCTATGATATATAAAATCTGGCATCGGCTTTCTAAAATAACCAAACAAAAATCAAACACACCTAAAGACATCTACGTTCTGTCGGATTTAGGCAAAAACCTTTAGTTTAAAAATAAAATCACGTTAACCCTTTCGAAAACGTTTTTTACCGTAAGTCAATTTCGCTTTTTTAACTATTTCCCCTATCTTTAAAAATCCGAATTGGCGTTTATAAACATGATACGAAAAACTAAAAATACCTCAACTAATCTACATACCTTTGTTTTTTAAAATCTGGTATCCGTTTTGAAATTTTTTAATTTTAACCCTCCAAAAAAAAAAAAAATCCTTTCCAAAACTCACTCACGCGATTTTCGTTTTTCGGTCCAGGTTTAAAAATCAGCATCGACTCAGGAAATGTGAGTACGGACAAACAGTAGACTCCAGATCATAGACGCGTGCATTTTCTTCAAAACGCATGATTGGGTTTTAAAAAATATCTACATTAACCCTTTAGAAACCGATCGATTACGTAACCAACTTTCGCGATTTCCGCTATTTTGGCAATGTTTACCCGTGGTTAAATTTCAATTCTACTAGGAAATTTGGTTGGGTCGAGTGTTCTGAAAAGGCCTCTTCCAGAACAGACTGCGCCCCTGGCGGTGGAAGGTGGAACTATGGACCCGATTACGACGGGGTTTGGTTTAAGTTTCGTACAGAACAGATTATTATTTTTGGCCCGTGCAACGCCGGGCGGGTTAGCTAGTAAATATATAAAATAAACCCGTGCAGCATTAATGTCCCACATTATTTTTATTGAACATTTTTTTATAATCATCATTGCGGTATTTTATTTTTGTGGTATAGTATTTTAAGTACTTAGATTAAAGAAATTAAAGCAGCAGCATTATTAATTAGTCGAGGTGGACTTTAAAGAACTTTAATTTACATACTATCACAAACACGTATATCGAACACTAACGAAATACCACAGATACATTTTACACACATAACAGTGAACAAACTTTTACCGGTAATTGACAGAATTTCCGCAGTGGTGCTGCCATCTATTAATTAGATTAATAACTAAACACCATAGTTTTCCCCTCCTTAATTTGGGAATTTGCAGGGAGCTTTTCTTTTCCTGGTGGATCTTCTAGGTACCTGTTGGGAAAAAGAAGAGTTAATTAAAGTAGCTTTAGCATCATCAATAGAAGTATTGGACACCATGGGTTTTGGAGCTGAAGGTATCCCTTTAGAGTCTACTGGAGCAGGACTTGGAGTATTTGGGAGGACACAGTCATCTGGTTTAGGATTTGGAGTAGATGGAACAACAGAGTCATCTGGTTGAGGATTTGGAGCAGATGGGACAACAAAGTCAGCTGGTCGAGGATTTGGAGTAGATGGGACAACAGAGTCAGCTGGTCGAAGATCTGGGATACTAGGAGGCATTAGCTGAGAATCACGTTGATTAATAACTGCATTATCACTTTTGTGACTTTCTGTACCACTCTCTTCAGAATTTGAATCATTATTTAAATGTATCTTCGAACCAACATTAGTTATCTGATCAACATGCCTTTTCCAAATATTCGAACCAACTTGAATTCTATAATGCAATTTGCCCTTTCTCGCAATAATGCGACCAATTTTCCACTTGGCTTCTGGAGTATAATTTCTTACAGCCACTTTCTGGTGGATTTGAAATTCTTTTACTTTAGAATTGGCCTTTCTCGCATTTTGTTTATCATGCACAAAATTTGTAACGCTTGGAATTATCAAATCTATTTTCGTTCTTATATTTCGTTTTAGAAATAGAGATGCAGGACTTTCCCCCGTAGTAACATGAGGCATCTTTCTATATTGTAAAAGAAAGTTATGTATTTTCATCTGTAAAGTACCAGCTTCAGAAGATAAGGCTTTTAACCCTCTTTTGAGAATTTGCACATATCTCTCTGCCTGACCATTTGTAGCTGGATGGTATGGAGCACTAAACCTATGTTTAACCCCATGATTCTTCAAAAATGTCTCAAATTCTTCAGAAGTAAATTGTTTTGCGTTATCAGATACCAGAGATATAGGATACCCGTATCTGGCAAAAAGAGAAGAAAGACAAGTAATTGTATGTTCTGAAGTTGTATTAGGAACAATAAAAACTTCAGGCCATTTGCTATGAGCATCAACCACAAGTAAAAGCATTTTACCCATCACAGGACCAAAATAATCTATGTGAATTCTTTGCCATGGAGTTGTAGGCCATTCCCAATGATGAGTATCTACCTTAGGAAGATTATTTTTTAAATTGACACAAGTAGTGCAATTTCGTGCAAGATCTTCAATATCTTGGTCAATCCCTGGCCACCAAACAAAACTGCGAGCTAAGGACTTCATTTTCACTATACCAAAATGTCCATAGTGCAAATCACGTAAAATTTGTTTACGGTGAACTTCTGGTATAATTACTCTACATCCTTTTAAAATACAACTATGTTGAAGAGTAAATTCTTCTTGTTTGCCACCAAAAACTAAATTTTTAGGAATTGGAGAACCAGAAATTAGATGATGAAAAAGTTGACGTAATAAAGGATCAGATTTTGTAGCTACAGCAATTGATTTGGCGTTTAGAGGCAATGTAGAAATTTGGTTAATTTGAAAAAATTCAGATTCATCAATTACATTACTTGAATTTAATTGTGGGGGTAAATCTTCACTACGTAATGGAAGTCGTGAAAGAGCATCGACATTTCCATGTTCGGATGTTTTCTTATACCGAATATCATATTTAAACGCTTGTAAGTATAATGCATATCTTTGCATCCGAGCAGCTGAAAGAACAAGGATACTTTTATTTGGAGAAAATATGGACACAAGTGGTTTGCTATCTGTAAATAAAGTAAACCTATTACCATATAAATATTGAAAAAATTTCTTTACTCCAAAGATAATAGCTAGTGCTTCCTTATCCACCTGGCTATATTTTTTTTTCTACATTCGTAAGCGTTCTGGACACAAAACCAATTGGTTTTTCCACGTTATCTGGCATCATATGCGAAAGAACTGCAGAGATACCATATGGAGAAGCATCTGTTGCAAACACTAAAGGCAATTTAGGGTTGAAATGTGTAAGAACTCTTTCTGAAATAATTTTATTTTTTATATTTTTAAATGCTTGTTCACAAACAGGAGACCAAATAAATTTTACATTCTTTTTCAGCAATTGATTTAAAGGAGGAGCAGTTGTAGATAAATTTGGTACAAATTTAGAATAATATGTGACTAAGCCTAAAAAAGCTTTAACTTGTGACACATTAATTGGTCTAGGAGCATTGACAATAGCTTCAATTTTATCTTGCGTTTTATGAATACCTTGCTTATCAATTTTATAACCACAATATGTAATATGGTTACCAGAAAAATTGGTTTATCTTTATTTATCCTAATATTATATTCACGTAATCTTTCTAAGACTTGTTTTAGTCTTTTTAAATGAATTTCATCCGTTTCCCCTGTAACACCAATATCATCAATGAACACAGTGACACCATCAATACCACTTAATATTTGTTCAATCGATCTTTGCCAAATTTCTGGAGAGCTAGTAAGACCCATTGGTAACTTTAAAAATTGAAATAAGCCCTTTGGAGTATTTATAGTTAACAATTCCTGTGATTTTTCGTCTACAGGTAACTGAAGATAAGCTTGATTTAAATCTATTTTCGTAAAATGTAAACCACCACCTAAAGTAGCTAACATGTCCTCTACCCTAGGTAAAGGATATTTTTCCACCTTCAAAAATTTATTTACTGTAACTTTAAAATCTCCGCATAAACGTATTTTGCCATTTGGTTTTACCACTGGAACTATAGGAGTTGCCCACTTACTACTGGTGACAGGTTTAATAATACCCTCATCCTGTAACCTTTGGATTTCATCATTTACTGCATTACGTAGAGCATACGTGACTGTTCTAGCTTTACAAAATATGGGCGTAGAACCTTTTTCTAGATAAAGTTCTGCTTTCAAACCTTTTATTTCCCCTACTTTATCCGAAAATAAATCAGAAAAATCATTTAATAATATTTTCAATTGATCCGTAGAATTTGCAATTTCATTGACATACACAGATTTAAAGTTAGTAGGAAACAAATTAAATGCAGCTACCCAGTCTCTGCCAAATAAAAGTGGGAAATTATCTTCTTTAATCAAATACAATTTAAGATTTTTAGTAATATTTGCATAAGAAACATCTACTGTTACATACCCCACAGGTGTAAACACCTCACCCGTTGCAGTTCTCAACTGAACGTCTGGCGGAAAAATTTTATTATTCGGAAAATTTCTCCGAAAACGATTTACAGGTACCGCAGAAATTCCTGAGCCCGTGTCTACCTCCATTTCAGCTTTAGCTTTATTTTCAATTAAAACCCACACTTTTATAGGAGTAGAACTCTTATCATGACTCACGGATAAAATATCAACCGTCTGCAATACATTTGTTTGTTTCTGATAACTACTTTTACATACTTTACCAAGGTGGCCTCTTTTTTTACAAATTTTACAAATAGTATTGATATGCTTACACTTATTGGCAAGATGAGATGGATTTCCACATCTATAACACTGTAATTTATTTTTATTTACTGCAAAATTTCCCTTATTTACATTGTTTATTTTCGGTTTCTGGCAATTATTTGAAATTTTATTCGGTTGAACATTTTTAGAATATGCCAATTTATTAACATTTACATTTTTGTTTTTCAATTCAGAAATATCATGTTCGTTATTTTGCAAGATAATTGCTTTTTCAATAGCTTTCTCAAAAGATAAATCATCTATTTGTGAAAGTAATTTACTCTGGATACTTTCATTTTTTAAACCTCTCAGAAATTGTTCCAATAAATTTTCACTATGTGTTTCTCCAGTAAAAGCACAGAACGTAGTTAACTTCTTTAATTTTGAAACAAAATCTTGTATCGATTCGTTTTCATTTTGATAAGAATTACGGAATTTAATTCTAGAACAAAATTTATTAGGGGCGGGGCTTAAGTGCTTTAACAGAATATCAACTATTTCCTCATATTTCAGTGCTTCAGGATTTTTCGGAAATGTTAAATCTGACAGCAAATTATACAATTTAGGCCCCATACATGAAATAATGGTGGGTACCTTTTTTTTCCCTTCAACATCATGTAATAAAAAACTCTGTTCCAACCTCTTAACATATGATTGGAACGATTCAATTGAATCGTTAAATTCTTTAAAATTTGCAAACATTATTTATTACCCTTTATTTATTGCAGAGTAGAAAAAAAAATGTCAGCACTTACCACCCTCGAAATGACGTACGCATTCAAAATATTAATAAGCATATTCTCTTGTAGATGTAAAACCCGAAGTATCGCCATTTTGCGAATCATTTGGAATTTCTTTTCAATTGAATTCCGGTAAGAAACTTGATTTTCTCGTCGTCATTATATAGAATTTTAAGTACTTAGATTAAAGAAATTAAAGCAGCAGCATTAGTAATTAGTCGAGGTGGACTTTAAAGAACTTTAATTTACATACTATCACAAACACGTACATCGAACACTAACGAAATACAACAGATACATTTTACACACATAACAATAAACAAACTTTTACCGGTAATTGACAGAATTTCCGCAGTGGTGCTGCCATCTATTAATTAGATTAATAACTAAACACCATGTGTGGCATCACTCATTTGAGGAAAATCTTTCATTTCATTTATCAAAACAATGGGAGAAATATTTTTCGCCCGTATAAAACTAAAATTAATTAATTAAATTAAATTAATGAATTAATATTTGAAAAAACTGTATTAACATCCAGTGTCATCCACTACAAGTTTAAAAAACTGTATTTGAACTTGAGTGGATGAATACAAAGTATTTTATGAACGATTGAAAATTTGAACAAGATATATAAATATATAGAGAGTGTGAGCTAATAGTAGGAATTGAAAAAAGGTTGCTGCTTGAAATGTAGATTACTATATCTATAAAATTCACAAACATAATAATTACCCTCTGCGTTACTATGGGCCCACATATTGCATTCTAAACATTGAACCCACAGTTGTCCCTTCTTATCCGCAGTGAAAGCCCCCTTAGAAGACAAATTGCATCATCTTCCTCTGTCGGATTGATTCAATTTTTACCTTTTTTAATTCGAATTTCTGACCCTTTCGCCTGAATTTTCTTAGTCTTTCCGGCATCATTTTTCATCTTTCTCGTCCCATTTATTGCCGACGATTTTCGAGTTTCCAACAAAGTAATACAACGTTCGTGATACCATAAATAAATTAATTTTTGTTCGCTTCACGTGGCCAGTATTTAGACCACTGCTATGTTTAAGTTAAAATCGGTATTACTCATTCATTAATACCAATAGCGTTCGTGTAGCATTTGCGAGCTAAATATGTCTTAAAAACAACTCAATTGTCAATTCAGGCAAATATACGATCAGTATTTTTTTTTTTTAAAGGAGAAACATATACCTGAAAAACTTTTGATATCCCAGATTTAGTCGTGTCGACACTTTTGCTTTTACTGTTTGTAAATCAGACAGACTTCAGCGACGTACTTCTCGTGCCTTCCTTCCCCCAATTAAATGTATAAACTCTGCCTATCGCCGTTAAACTGCGCTCCGCTCAGTTCTCAGAACACCTTACTAGCCGTTATTTAGACGTTCTCCTCTAATGGTAAATTTTAGTTTAAAAAATTAAATTTTAGGGTTTTAAGTTCTGATTTTTAACTTAAATTATTCCATATAATACTAGTCGTTGGGGGCCACCGTAATAATTACACATCATGAATATCCATAATATAAAATATAAAAATAAAACATGTGTAAACTATTTATAAAATGCATTGCAATTCGAATGAAATCGTGGCTTGATGACGTCAGACACTTTAAATGCTCTATTACTGAATTGCGTAAAAGAAACATCCTTATAACTCCAAAATTGATAATCATATTAACTAACAGTTTACTGCGTCGGATTAAGCGTCTCATTTCCAATTAAAATATATCTTTGAATTGAAATCTGAATGAAATACAAGGTCATGAAAAATCGAAGAGCGTGGAAAATAAGGATTACAAATATCTCGGCAACTAATTGTCCGATCGACTTCATTCTTTATGCAAAATTTATGTTTTTTTATTGTCTTTTATATTCACTCCTTAAAATAAACAATTTCAAAAATGTTTATGTACCTTTTATCAGAACGAATATTTCGAGAGTCCGAAAAAAAAATAGTTCCGGATAATCGAGGTTACTGAAATTCAATAAGCTTCTTCCCATTATTACGTACTAAGTACATACCAAATTTCAAGTCTCTGTCTCAATTATTCGGGAGATAGAGCGTTTACAGACACACACACACACACACACACAGACGGATGGCAAAAATTTTTTCCTAAAAATATGTTTTTCGGAATCTTTAGCGACTGAAACGTGTAAATCCGTGAACTTTTTTTTTCGATTTTCAAAACGATTACAAGACTTACCCTATAATACGTATGATGAGTAACTAAAAATAGTGGCAATTTTAGGATGAATATTTTTACAAATATTTTTAAAAATGCCTAATATTGTCATTACCATGTTTCTGAAACGTTATTACACTAACTCCAAAACGCTTTGGTTATGACATTTTTAAAGTTAAGTCTATTTTAAGGCTAAACAATAACAATTAAAAGTTCATGGTATATTTATTCTGAAAGCATTTTCAAAGCTTTTCTATAATTCATTCAGCAAAGTTAAATTATTAAATATGCATTTCAGAAATAATAAGCTTGGTAATGAAGTATAACAAATGCAATGACTAAAATTTTGGAACAAGAGGGAGATGAACAAAATGATACATAGTTTAAAAAAAAAAAAAAAAAAAAAAAAAAAAAAAAGACGTATATTCTGTTATGTCTAAAGCGTCAAATATATGAACAAGAACGAAAAATCATGCGTCAAGCATAGATTATGTAACACTTTCCAACGCTTCCAAAATAATCTTACAAATCATACCGTTTAATAAGCTGAAAGATAACATCTAAGTAAACAATTTGGAAAACGCATAACATATATAAAAACATAATTTCAGGAATTTCCAACATATAAAATATTCGGAAAAATATCCGAATACTTTTATTTAGCCCTGTATATGATCTATAGATTTGTATATATACTACATAGGATGCTAAATTTTAGTTCAGTTAGGAAACGCGTAGCACAGTTTAAAATTCTCCTTCTGGAGTTTCTGTTAATAAACGGAAATGTGTTCGCGAACTTTTGTGCTACCCTGCATATGATCTACAGAATTTATACACACCACGTAATAGACAAAAAGTGAGTTAAATTTAAAATCGCGTTCAGTAACTTAAAACGCACTTCCAGGAATTATTGTTAACAGACAGTAGATAATTCTTTTGTGTGTCCCTGTAAATGAACGATGACTGCTATACACACACTATTCTGTAGTAAGCCTCTTGTAATGCATCTTAGTGATATATATAAATTTCAATGCGTTTAAAATAGTGAAACATTATTTAAATAAACCGCAGACGATTTTTCTCCATAGACGTAATGTAACGGAATTCTTTTGACTGTCCCTGTAAAGTAACTATAAGTGCTATACACACCCTATTCCATATTAAGCTTCTTGTAATGCACCTTAGTGATATATATCAATTACAATGTGATATATATCAATTACAATGTGTTTGAAATTGTGTAACATCAGTAAAATAAACAGCAAATGATTTTTCCCCATTGACCGTAATGTAACGGAATTCTTTTGAGTGTCCCTGTAAAAAAAATTATAAGTGCTACACACTTTCGTTGAAATAGGGAACATGCTATAGATAACGAGAATAACATATAAAAATTGCAGAGCAATCCGAGCATATTTACGAGAGTTAGAGCACGGACAGACGGCAGACGGCCATACGGCAGACAACAGACGGCAGACGGCAGACGGCCAGACAAACCGAAGTCATAAACACTTTTCAACTAGGTTGGAAAGTGTTAAAAAATAAAGAAATGAATATACGTAGATAATCGTTGTTTTGCTCTACAGTTTGCAATTCTTAAAAATAAAGGTGTTTCATTTTTAATAAATTTCAAGTCTAGGACAAGCCTTGGTAAATGACATTTACAACTTTTAAAATCTACCCTATATATATAAAATCCTAATGAAACGAATTTGTGAAACGATTTTATGAAACGAATTTATGAAACGATTTTATGAAACGACTGATTAAACGACTGATTATGTTTCAGGGCTATTTGTAATAAAATATTAAACGCTTGATGGTGAAATTAATACCAATTGTCCATAAAAATCCGCGGATATCAAAACTGGTAATAGAATTTTGAAATTGGAATTAGTTTTCGAGATATTAATTTTTTTCTAATTTTAATGACATTTCTGTAATGATGGCAACTAATTACTCAGTTTTTTTGTGACAAAAAAGGGGAAAAAATTGAAAAGGATCCCGATAGGGATTATTGATTTCTTTTTATTCGTCATTTTCAAATTGAAATTGAATTTATCTTTTATTTCAATCGATAATGAAGATAAGATTGTGATTAAATTATGTTTTACAGGAAAATTTGAAAAAAAAAATCACATTTCTATCGTCAGGATTCAATCGTCTGTCAGCATTTAATTTAATTTATAAACTGAAAATATTTTGAATAAATTCGTCCAAATGACGTCATTTAGGTAAACGCAAAAGAAAGGGAGGAAAAGGAATTAAATGTAATTATTATTTATTGATATCATTTTGTTATTTTTTTTGTAAAATTTAACTAAACGAATTTATAAAATCATTAATTCGGATATTTGAAACTAATATATAAAATAATAATTGCCCAACTGAACGGAAGAATAAAATATCCTGCTTGGTTTTCTATCCTGCTTGGTTTTTTCCGCCAAGCTTTTTAAACAAGTTGGAAATTGTACGTCAAACGTTACAAACGAGGTGCGTTCGTACGCACGTTTTAGAATTAAATTCATGATATCCCGTGCGTAGAACGGGTTAAACAGCTAGTATTAAAAATAAAAAAAATTATATGTAAGCTAGTGCACAGTGTAGTGTTTGAAAAGAAATGTTGACAAAAAATTTAAACATCCATAGTTGTTTTGCTTAATTCACATTTTCCAGCCAAGGACATAAAAAAATATAATTATCCGAGAATGACCCATAGATGCTCGGATACAAAGTTACACATTATTATGCTCAAAAATAATATTTTTAACGCTTTCCAACAAAGATGAAAAATGTTTATGAATTTGTTTTGTCTGTCTGTCTGCCGTCTGTCCGTGCTCTAACTAGCGTAAATATACTCGATTCGACTTGAAATTGATATATGTTATTGGGACGTACTATGGCATGTTTGGTATCGAAAATGAAGTGTGTAGCATTTATATTTCTTTTACAGGGGCAGTCGAAAAAATTCCGTTACATTACGGTCTATGGGAAAAATCGTTTGCGGCGTATTTTAATGATGTTACACTATTTTAAACATATTCAAATTGATACATATCACTGAGATGTACTACAAGGCGCTTTCTATAGAATATGGTGGGCATAGAATGTATCGTTTATTTACAGGGACACTCAAAGGAATTTGGTTACAGTATTGTCTATGAACAGTAATTGCTGGTAGCTAGTTTACAGTTGTGGTACGCGATTTTAAATGTAACTAACTTTTTGTATATTAATTGGTGCATATAAATTCTATAGATCATATACAGGGCTGCTCGAAAGATCTCACGTACATTTCCGTTTATTGACGGAAATTGCTGAAGGAGAATTTTCAAATGTGCTATGTGTTTCCTAACTAAAGTAAATTTTAAAATACTGTGTATTATACATATATATCTATAGATCAAATACAGGGCTGCACAAAATAATTCGGATATTTTGTTTGACTATTGGTATAATTGCTGAAATTGAGTGTTTAAATGTATTTTGCGTTTTCTAAATTGTTTACTTAGTAAACTCTGAAGTTTTGTTACATTATTCTGAATGTGTTGGAAAGTGCTTCATAATTTATGCTTGACGCATGTTTTTTCGGTTTTGTTTATTTCTTGTATTTAATTACTATTATTTGTTTTTAGTTACTTATATAAACATACACTTAAAATATGAAAATTTGTTTATTTATTAACGGATGAAATATTTAAGGAATACTTCAGAAAATTGATTAAAATTTGTTATAATCAATTAACCAACATAAAGATCTTAGTTATAGCGATTATTTAATGTCAGTAATTTGATTAACATCTTGTACTCTAATATGAGAAAACGAGCAGGGAAGACCGAGCTATGCTCGGTCAAAATTAAATTTGAGTTCAAATATCATGACCCATGACCAAAATTACCTACTAATTGAATTTTCTTGAACATGTGACTTAGCCCAACAGTCTTCTCGTGCCCGAAAACCATAGGATGCAAAATTTAGTGTAAATAGTCTGAGCCGTTTTTAAGATAAAATAGCTTGACCCATAATGACCCATGACCAAAATGACCCACTAATTGTATTTTCTCGAACATGTGACATAGCCCAACAGTCTTCTCGTGCTCGAAAACCATTGGATGCAAAATTTAGTGTAAATTGAGCCGCTTTTTAGATCTTGACCCACAATGACCCATGATCAAAATGACCCACTAATTGAATTTTCTCGAACATGTCACCTAGCCCAACAGTCTTCTCGTGCTCGAAAACCATTGGATGCAAAATTTTGTGTAAATTGAGCCGCTTTTTAGATCTTGACCCACAGTGACCCAGAAATGACCCACTAATCGAATTTTCTCGAACATGTGACCTAGCCCAATGATTTTCGCGTGCCCGAAACTCGTAGAATACAAAATTTCGTCAAAATCGTTTGAGCCGTTTTTTAGATACAATTAGCTTGACCATGACCCAAAATGACCCACTAATTCAATTTTCTCGAACATGTGACCTAGCCCAACAGTCTTCTCGTGCCCGAAAACCATTGGATGCAAAATTTAGTGTAAATTGAGCCGCTTTTTAGATCTTGACCCACAATGACCCAGAAATGACCCACTAATCGAATTTTCTCGGACATGTGACCTAGCCCAATGATTTTATCGTGCTCGAAACTCGTAGGACACAAAATTTAATCAAAATCGTTAGAGCCATTTTTTAGATAAAATTAATTTTACCCGCGTTGACCCACAAATGACCCACTAATCGAAAGTTCTCGAACATGTGACCCAGCCCAATAGTCTTCTCGTGCCCGAAAATGGTAGGATACAAAATTTCGTCAAAATCGTTTGAACCGTTTTTTAGATACAATTAGCTTGACCATGACCCAAAATGACCCTAAATGACCCACTAATCGAATTTTCTCGAACATGTGACCTAGCCCAATGGTTTTCTGGTGCCCCAAAACGGTAGGATACAAAATTTCGTCAAAATCGTTAGAGCCGTTTTTAAGATAAAATTTGCATATATATATATATATATATATATATATATATATATATATATATATATATATATATATAACCACACACAAGATTTGCTCGTATTAGAATATATGATATGGATAAGTCAATGGTCAGAAAACTTGATTTTCCCATTAACCCTCTCTGATGGATTATTCTCATTGATAATAATGGAGTATGAGAAAAACAGTTCCATGAATTATTGTTCCTTCATTTACTATACAAGATATAATTATGATATAAGTGCGAATTATACTAAAACGAGCAGGGAAGACCGAGCTATGCTCGGTTAAAATTAAATTTGAGTTCAAATATCATGACCCATGACCAAAATGACCCACTAATTGATATTTCTCGAACATGTGACCTAGCCCAACAGTCTTCTCGTGCCCGAAAACCATTGGATGCAAAATTTAGTGTAAATTGAGCCGCTTTTTAGATCTTGACCCACAATGACCCAGAAATGACCCACTAATCGAATTTTCTTGGACATGTGACCTAGCCCAATGATTTTATCGTGCTCGAAACTCGTAGGACACAAAATTTAATCAAAATCGTTAGAGCCGTTTTTTAGATAAAATTAATTTGACCCGCGTTGACCCAAAAATGACTCACCAATCGAAAATTCTCGAACATGTGACCCAGCCCAATAGTCTTCTCGTGCTCGAAAACCATTTGATGCAAAATTTAGTGTAAATTGATCCGCTTTTTATATCTTGACCCACAATGACCTACTAATTGAATTTTCTCGAACATGTGACCTAGCCCATTAGTCTGCTCGTGCCCGAAAACCATTGGATGCAAAATGTAGTGTAAATTGAGTCGCTTTTTAGATCTTGACCCACAATGACCCAGAAATGACCCACTAATCGGAAGTTCTCGAACATGTGACCCAGCCCAATAGTCTTCTCGTGCCCGAAAATGGTCGGATACAAAATTTCGTCAAAATCGTTTGAACCGTTTTTTAGATACAATTACCTAGACCATGACCCTTGATGACCCAAAATGACCCACTAATTGAATTTTCTCGAACATGTGACCTAGCCCATTAGTCTTCTTGTGCCCGAAAACCATTGGATGCAAAATTTAGTGCAAATTGAGTCGCTTTTTAGATCTTGACCCACAATGACCCAGAAATGACCCACTAATCGAATTTTCTCGGACATGTGACTTAGCCCAATGATTTTATCGTGCTCGTAAGTCGTAGGACACAAAATTTAATCAAAATCGTTAGAGCCGTTTTTTAGATAAAATTAATTTGACACGCGTTGACCCAAAAATGACCCCCTAATCAGAAGTTCTCGAACATGTGACCCAGCCCAATAGTCTTCTCGTGCCCGAAAATGGTCGGATACAAAATTTCGTCAAAATCGTTTGAACCGTTTTTAGATACAATTACATAGACCATGACCCTTGACGACCCAAAATGGCCCACTAATCGAATTTTCTCGAACACGTGACCTACCCCAATGGTTTTCTGGTGCCCCAAAACGGTAGGTTACAAAATTTCGTCAAAATCGTTAGAGCCGTTTTTGAGATAAAATTTGCATATATATATATATATATGCAAATTTTTTGCCATTGGATATATATATATATATATATATATAACCACACACAAGATTTGCTCGTATTAGAATATATGATATTGCTAAAATATGTATACAAACTATGCATAAGAAAGTTGCAAAGTATGCAATGAAACTTTCAAATTTATCTACAGTAAGACCTCTACCCTCGGGACAGTAGAATTTTTCGGCTATTCGGAGGTGTTTGTTATTTAGAGGTAAAATCATACAAATGTATAGACGTTTGGGATTGAAAAAGTATTCTTTAAATATGCTATTAGGGAATGTCTGTTACTGTTATGTAGGCTTTAACTGTTATATTATGCTTCTAAATCAAAGGAATTTATAGTCGTGGAAAAAAAGGACCCCCCTCCCTTCCTAATTCTGCTACAAATCATCTTATAAAATGATACTGGCATAATTCGATTGGCAATAGCGTCTACTATTAAGTGGCATGCAAAGATTAGGGTTTAAGGGTCATCTACATATTAAAAATTATATCAATTTTATTTTTTTAAATAGTAACACCTACTTTTAATACAATATTTGAGTTCCTTGAAATAAAATATTCCAGATTTTTCTTCACAGAGTTAAAAGAGATGACATTTTATTAATTCAAAAACATATTTCTAATTATGAATAAATATTAAAATGATTCATATTGAAAAAAAAATAATGTGTGACATACATTAATTTTTACATAAACAGAATGAGCATCGTCAACAACGTGGGTGTGTGAGTTTACAGTTCCTTCCAATCATTATTTTCGGAGATATAGAGAAATTTTACTATTCGGTGGTTTAAAGGGACTATATTCTGTTATCGTTCAACCGCATATAGGAAAATTGTAAAAAACAATTTAAAAAAAAAATACGTCATTTTATCTGTACTAATAAAAGAAAGTTGTTTGTCTGTCTGTGTGCGATGGCTAGAGAAATCTACCGCACCTAGAAGTCTGAAAATTTAGGTGAGGATAGTCCAAGGCCTCTCCTGATGCACATGAGTTTCAGAATTTTCATATTTTGAAAATTAATCTAAATATTAATTAAAAACCCTTTACGCATCGCATCAAAAACTCATTAAAATGCGTTTCGAAAAGGGCTATTTTTATCGTAACCGCAACAGAAATTACCGTTTTGATAATTCCAGACAACGAAATATTCTCATTTTCACTTATCCTTGAATATTAAAAAAAACTATTGGATATATCGATTCGACACTCAGACATATGCTTAGTTGACTTTTCTGATTCCAAAAATAAAAATTTTGTGAAAATCGGACTGTAAGTTTTCTTTATTTCGGCCAAAAACTGACCAGACGCAAATCAAATTGACCCAGGACGGAAAAGAGGTTACTGTAAATGGGGGTTTGCTAGATTAAAAAACAACTCCAAGTTTTGTGGACCTATTCAAATAAAAGTTCCAAGCTTTTCTACGATTCCCAGTCTTTGAACAAGTTGTCCGTTAGTCTTAATTAGTTGTTTGACAAAAAGTCTCATATCCCCCCCTCCCCCCTTTCAAGTTTTTTCTCTAACTATGCCTTGTTTCCATAACTCAGCAACTAACTTTCCAATTTCAACGCAACTGATTACAAACATTATAATTAACTTAATAATCACTCTCTATAACATTAAAGTGATCTAATGAGTTGTATGTACCACTCTTTTCGAATAATAACTTCAGATTTTTTCAATTTCATTTCAGAGTATCTCGCGTTGTACGGGCTCTATTATGATGGGAATTAATTCATTCGACTTGGTATCGATAGCCTTAAATATTTTAGTTCCAATTTTTACCGCTAGAGAGCACTTTCCTATCTCGGGTTCTATAGGCCCGATTACGACGGGATATGTCTTATTCGACTTCACATCGATATTTTAGTTCCACTTTGTACTGCAAAAGGGGATGCTTTCCTATCTCAGGTTCTATGGGCCCGATAACGACGGGGTTTGGATCATTGGACTTGATTTCGATAGCATTACAGATTCCAGTCACGTTCGTATAGAACAGATTGCCCCCTGGCAGTAGAAGGTGGAACTACAGGAATATCTCGAGTTCTATGGGCCAGATTACAACGGGTTTGCCTCTTTCAACTTGATTTCGATAGCCTTACAGATTTCAGTCATGTTCGTATAGAACATATTGTTATTATGACGGGCCCGGGCGGGTCAGCTTGTTTTATATAAAATTAGTTTATTTTATAATTAAATTTTCTTTAACATATTTGTGGTTATTAATTGCATTGCTCTAAAAGTTTTTACTGTAAAACCGAAATTTAATTTTTCTAAATTTATGGATAAACCACCAAGCACCTTTTTTTTATATCTCTATGAAAACGTAAGAAAATGTATATAAACTATAATTATCTTTTTCCGGGTTGCTTCAATCCAAGGAACTTAAATATGGTGTCAAAAGTGGGTGTTAACATTTGAAAATAACAACAACAATAACAAACAAAACAAAGTTCGTACATAAACGGTCCCTATTTCAAAAATTGCATTCATATTCAGTAAAAGGTATCATTTCAAGTCTATCTTACCCTTGTTTTGTTTTTATTGCAAACAATCTGTAAATAAAGGCGATTTTTTTTTTTTTTTTTACGCAGTCTGTGCATTTAAATTTAACTTATTTCTCAGCAGTTCCCTATAATTGATTATTGGTTTAAGTAATTGTGCATTTAAATTTTTGCTTAGCAGTAAAAAAATTGCTATAATTTATTATCGATACTCCAAGGTAATTCCTGATTTTTGTGATTTACTACTTTTATTGAGGATTAGTTAAAATCCCGTCAATTATTTTTTCAGTCTTTAAAAAAAGTCAGATAAGCAAATTTTTGTTTTATTTAGAAAAAAAAAAAAAAGCCATCGCAAGAAAGACTCACTTATTGGAAACAAAACAAAATAATTTTACTTAGAAATATATATTTGAAGAAAATAGGTACTCAAAAATAAACAAAATGTATTCATTTTCAAGTTACTCGGCTTATAATAGCTCCAAATTTTGTTTCATTCGAGCCTCGTGAAAAGATCACTGCAGTTTTCTGCACAACTCAAGACAAAGATCATACTTAAAAACGGAAAAGAAAAAACTATTTAATAACAATTATAATAGATTAATAGAGCTTAAAATGTTATTTTTATTTAAAAAATATTATGTTATATCAGTATCTTCCATAGGGTAAATTCTAAAGCATTTATTTGTCTTTCACAACAGATTATTTTTCCTAGTATACTTCCATGACAATTTTAAATTTATAGCAAATCCTATTACGTTAAATGCGCAGTAAATTTTTACTAACGTACATGTAAAGTTTTAAAATTGGATAAGCATCTTATTCTGAAATGGAACAAAAATTTTCATACTACAATGCATTATTGAAATGAAATACTTAAAGTACATTCGTTTTATTAAAAATATATTAAGGGTAAAACCATCCGAAATAAAATATATGTCATTGAATATTTTCTCATGCATATTAAAATTTCATAATATAAGTGCTATTATTACTGAGGCGATCATAACTTGTTTAAATTATTTAATGTATCAATCCTTATTAAATACATATAACAAATAGAAATACAAAAGGAAAATGATTCTTTTAAATAAAACCGTTGAGAGAAATGCTACACATATTTACGCAATCACAAGGAAAGTGAATTTGACATTTATTGAAATAGACAAATTAATCAAGAGCTTTAACGAGTTGAACATTTTCTCAAGCACATCACAACAATTGCATATTATAAATGTAAATACACGGAGATAATCGTAACTTGTTTGATTTATATGTAATACACCAATTCTTATTAAACACATCCAAGAAAAATTAAAAAGGAAAATAATACTGCTAAATAAAACCGTTAAGAGAGAAACGCTACGTATATTTATGCAATCACAAGGAAAGGGAATTTGATATTTATGGAAATAGACGAATTAATCGAGAGCTTTAACCCGTTGATGGTGTCAAGAGAGCAGAAATTACAAGGCCATTAGTGAAGCATAATCCTATTGACTAAGCATACATCATTAGGTATTATCTTATCTAAAGAAGAAGGGGATTATGGGAATGATGGAAGTCTTCAGATAAAAGAATTAGTGATCTGTAAACATGACTCCGTTATTTGTAGATGATGAAGCAGGATGCGTTATTTTCTTAAAATATATTGCGTGACTCTTCTGATGGGATGGAGATATTACTTTGTTCAGTTGAAAGTAATGAGTAAATATGACTTTGCATTCCTTAAAGCATTTAGGTAATTTTAACTATTGTTGCTGGCTTTGAGGATATTTTTGCATGTTTATGAAATTTAAATATTTTTATTACCGTAGTGAAACATTTTATACTAGATAAAGTATTTCTGATTGAGTAAATATAGTACAGATGAGATCAAGGATTTTATAATTTTAAGATTCTTTTTAAAAATATACAAATAATTGTCATTATTGTGTTTTTAAAAACTTTTTTGAGTATTTTTTAGAAAATCATATACGTATTTTTATTTCTCTCTCTCTCTCTATATATATATATTATTTTTATTTTTATTTTATTTTATTTTTTTGTAGGCGAAGCATGAATATTGCTTTTAATTTAATTTTTGATTTAGATGGTCAAAAAATGCCACGTAGCTCAGCTGAAGTTAATCAATTGAAACTTTTACAGTTCCTTAAAAAAGAAAAAAAAAAGAAACACAATTCTGATTATTTGTTGTTATAAATATATTTTCATATTTATAAAAAAGACACATTTTTATTTATACAGTCAAAATATTTTGTGCTACTCGATAATAAGCATTATTCTTAAGATTGAGATGCAAAATATAGTGCATTGTTCAGCTGAGACTAATGAATAGAAGTTTTTAACATATTTATCTAATTCCAACTATTGTTGTTATCTTTGAAGATGTATTTTTATATGTATCAAAAATATACATTTTATTTATGTAATAGAACATTTTGTGCTAGACGAAGTATAAATATTGCTTTCAACTTGACTTTTCTGACTGAAATGAAAGTGATATTACATTGTTCTGCTGAAGATAATAAATAAATAAACGATTTTACATTCCTTAAAGAATTTAGGTAATTTGAATTACTGTTTCTGACTTTAAAGATGCTTTTGAACGGTTTTGTTGCAGAAATATTTTTATTCTGAGAGTGAAATATTTTGTACTAGGAAAAGTGTAAACATTGGTTTTAACTTTACTTTTCTGATTGAGAAAATATAGTACATTGTTCGGCTGAAATTAATGAATCTATAATTTTAAGATCCCTTAATAATAAACAATTAATTCTCATTATTGTGTTTTAAAAATATATTTGAATATTTTAAAAACAAATATATGTTTATTTATATAGTGAAATGTTTCTTTCTAGTCAAAGTATGAATATTTCTTTTAACTTTTTGTCACAATTGAAAAAAAAAAAGTTTTAATGTTCAGCTAAAGTTAATCAGTTGTGATAATTTCATAATTTCTTAAAAAATATACAATTCTGATTAGTTGTTGTGTTTTTTTTAAACCTATTTGCATATTTATAAAACGTACACACTTTTAGTTTTAACCAGTTGAAATATTTAGTGCTACCGAATAATAAATATTATTTTTATTATCAAGATGGAAAATATAGCACACTTTTCAGCTGAAACAATTACTGGATAATTTTGCTTTTTTTTTTAAAGGTTTTTGGTAATTTTAACTATTATAAGGCTTTATATAACTGCATTGTTGTAAAATTCCAATATGAGACCCGACAGATCTCACTGTTTACTTAACAGATGACAAGGCAACAATTTAAAAGACACAAACAGATGTTAAAAAATGTTTAAAACTGTCCTAGTATTTTCAGCCGGCTACCGCCGTCATCATCAGGGAGCGAAAATCCTTACTGACAGATGCGCAAGACGGCAGTCAGTAAGGATTTTCGCTCCCTGATGATGGCGGCGGTAGCCAGCCGATAGTGCTAGGGCAGTTTTAGAGCATTTTTTAACATCTATTTGTGTCTTTTAAATTGTCTTGTTGTGTCACCTGTTAAGTAAACAGTGGGATCTGTCGGGTCTCATATTGCAATTTTATGAATAAAGTAAGGTGAAATTTGCATTTCGCTCTATGTGTTTTGTATTGTTGTATTATGTATATTCTACATAAGAGAACTACTAATTACACAACTAGTACTACATATATAACTAGTCATAATCAAAGTAATCTAAAATACGGGTACCTGTAAAGTAATTTCTTTTCTATTATAATATCCTTCAGAACGTCATAGGGTGAAACCTCCAGTAACTGACACTTTAAAGATTCTTTCTTGTTCAAACCAGTATTACAAATATTTAAATCTATTTTATACTCACTTTTGTTTCTGAAAGGATATTAGATATATATTAAAAAATTACTGTTGGCAAATTTTTGAAAACTAATACATTTTATTATTAAAAATTAATTTTTTCATAAATATGGTCAAAAACTCCAGTAACTGACATTATCCCTATTTTGAAACACCAATAACTGACACAAAGTGAACCAGTGACTGACACTTTATTTTAAAAAATTAAAATGCTTTAAAAAATCTTTATTCCTTATTATAAAAACAAAATACATTAATATTTATTATAAAAAGTGGGATTTAAATTTTAAAAGAGGCAAGCAGTTATAATTTTTAAGTGCTTTACTTTAAGTTTAAACAAAAAAGGAAATAAACATTTGACTTTATTTAATATCGTTTTTATTTTACAACTGTAGTCTTACAAAATTAATCTTTTTCCTTTAAGCACAATGCATATATTAACATGTAACATCTAATGAGACTGACGCTTTGCAAATGTTACCAAAAGGACGCGCCAGTAGTGTCTGGCGCATGCGTACGGAATATTTCGCATCCTAAAATATTTTACTTTATAAAATATTGCTGAATGAGCATGAAATGTAATTCGAAAAATATTAATTATCAGTTATTGTATCATGATCATCATATATATTATTTCTCCTGTCAACATCCATTTTGTAAGAAAATATGAAACGCAGAACAATGAATGAGATGCCATATGAAAGGTTTTTGAACCGGCTTCTGACATAGTACACTTACATTTTTTTAAAACATGTTTTTGGATTAAAAATTGTTGTTAATTAAAAATTAAATCGACATTGATTTCATAAATGAAATGAAAGGTTTTCTGAAATCAGTGTTGCCACAAAAAATAAAATACTGCATTGTCGTATGACATCATCCTCTAATGCAATTAAAATATGATTGTTAATTTATTTCTTGCGCGTGCTTATTGAAAAAATATAGAGCTTTTAATCGAGTTTTTAATTTAATTTTTACGCGTGTGTCACCTATTGTTTATTTGTTTTCTTTGTTTAATCATGGCTGTTTATATGCGTACTGTATCGGAATCGGAGCACCAGTAGATTACGTAATTTAAGGATTAACTTCCAAATATACATTTCATTAGGATTTACAAAAATTGTAAATATTTATTTTTTAATATTTCATTAAGCTGTTAATATGCCAGCGAAGTCTGATGTCACTTAAATGGCTGCTGGACCACTAAGTTTGAACGCCCCATGTTTAAGTTCCCATAGGCTTTCAAAAAAGTGGTGTACCAAATATTGATTTACGTATTTAAGACATTTCTTCAACAGTTTTGCAAAATCTGAGGAAATGCTTTCGGCACAGATGTCATATACGCACCACATTGGCGCGATTTTTCCTCCGCTAATTTGGCGAAAACTTTGTTTATTTACTTTTGTTTGTTTACTTTGTTTATTTACTTTTTAAACGTTGTTTATTTACGTTATTTCGTATTTAATTCTATAAATTATTGTTATTATGTATATCCACATTTATTTATATCAAACTATCATTTATTTATTTGTATTTCCTTTTTTAATAGAAGCTATTTCATTTATTACGTTATTTTACTTTTATATTGAAATAAAATATCACGTGCTATTATTGTATGCTATTTGTAACTAATATTCAAAAACAAAATTTTCGCCAAATTGGCGGGGGAAAAAATCGTGCCAATGTGGTGAGTATATGACATCTGTGCCCTGCTGGCATGTAAATTCCCCACCCATCTGATTCAGTGTTTTAATTTTTTTATAATTCTTTTTTTTTTTTCAGCATAGGGGTCTTGGCAACCTAGAGAAATAACCTTGGCGAGATAAGAAAATTTGGCAAAATATTTTCTGGCAATCTATTCGCACAAGCAATCATTATATATATTTCATTTGTCAACATCCTTTTTTCTATGCACATACAAAACATACAATTTTTGAACAAGTTTCTGAGAAAGTACAACTGCATTACGTTAAAACGCGGTGATTAAATTAAAAAAAAATCAGTTAATTAAAAATTAGCGCTAAAACGTACCAGGAAATAATCTCAAAGATTGCAGTGCGAAAGCTTCGTACGGGTCCTTCTGGTACTTAAGAAATGATCGTGTTCTACAGGAGTGAGAACATATGAAAAATAAAAATAATATCTATTTTTTTTTGTAACCTTGCTTTCATTTTTTTAGTGAATTTTGATTATTTAAATTCGATTTAAAAATCCTGCGTGTATCTGCGTGAGCGCGGCTCCCCTGGTTACGCGCATGCTATATTTGGGAATTTATGCTAAATCGCTCTGAATTATCTTTCATAAATCCATTGAAAAAAAATTATACTACGTCTTTCACATCAGTTTCGAAACTGTTGTTTGAAAACAATATGATTGTGTTAACAGTTTTCTTTCTTTTCTTTTTTTAAGTTCTCTAAATGTTCAAGAATAACAACAAACATAATCTTCTACAATGGTGACTCACGAAGACAGAAAGAGGGATGTTAGAGTTGATCTGCTAAGTGCTGGCTTTGGACTTGGTTCATGGATTGCTATGACAGGCCTTTGGGTTGAACTGCCCATTCTGGTTCAAAGACTCCCAGAAAGGTGGGCATTGGCCTCCCAATTGGCGCTGATATTGCAAGTAGGTATTTTTTCCCTCCTTCAGAGTTATTTTCTAGAGTATCAGTCACCTAGGTTATTATGAAAATAATTGATAAAAGACGAGGTAGGAAACTTTATTTGTTTTTGTAGTGAAATTTATTTAATTAACAAAAAAGGACCTTTACAGGAGCAGACAGACTGTTCTCTTTTATTTTAACATCTTTAAGCTGTAGTAATAACTTTTGAATTCGAAAAATTAAAAAGCACTATGAGAATTGCTATTTAAAAGCAAACACCGATTAAATCTCTCTATATTAAAAAAAAAAAAGTAACGATTTGGACATGGACCAATGAAAATCTGCGTAGATTTTCCCGGCTTTTTTTCTTCTAGAAAATAGGGATTGCTGCCGGATATCGAACGGATTACGCGGGTGGTTGGAGAGCGTAGCGAGCAGGGGGTGGGGCAGAGCTCCCCTAGTATTAAGAAAGAAAAGTTTTAGGCAACTATATACGATAGTAGAGAAAGGCATTCACACATGTTGAGAAATATCGCTTATTGGGATATATTGCTCTTTTTCAAGAAGTCTTTTGAAAAGAAAGAGAATAAATTTAATAAACTCGAATAAATTTTCCTTTCTCTTTGTTATTTTTTTCTTTTTAAGTTATTAGGTATAGCTCACTCACAAAAAAGGGACACAACTCAAAAATACTACATTGCACAGGAGAGATAAAATATAAGCATTTTTTTTTTTTAATGCAACATAAAACTACAGCACTTAGCTCTGCACGCAGCTGTAAAAGAATTAGACTCTTAAGAAGTAAGACGTAGAACAGGTTTCTTACACAATTTTGGTAAAAAATTCCCTGACTTTTTACAAAAATTTCCCTGACCTTTCTTAGTAAAAATTTGGCTTATATATTGTTTTAAAACGTTAGTTTTAAAACTAGTTACAGGCAGTTCGCCCTAGTTACTCCTAGTTACAGGCAGTTCGTAACTTCCATAAAAATGCATTACTCTAATAGGAATATCACCTTTCTTTTGCAAAAACGCTTACATGGAAACTTGTTTTATAGTGCCTAATATTGGAAGAAGATCTCTAAAATAAGGAGATGATGTTACCTACAGCTAAACAAAAAGGTGCAAAACACTGAAATGATAAGATTTGTAATCACATATTTAAGAGGACAAAATCCAAGAAAGATTTCATCCAAGTGGTATAACATTCTATTTCAAACTGTAACTTGCAGCATAAAGCTATTTTGTCTTCATCCAGGAATTAATTTAGTGGAACTAAACCCTGCCATGCTGATAATTATTATTTAATTATTATAGCTATAATTTCCAACCGGGAGATTTATTTTTTAGAGCTCCTAAAATCTTTCAATTTTTGTAATTCCAGATTTTGCATTTAGATTACAGAAAATTAAAATGTAATAATAATAATGCTCAATGTGAACTAAAAGCTTTCGGTTGTCAAATTTTTCCAAAAGAACAATGCCATGTATTTTCAATTTTTAATTAATTTTCAAATTATGCTATTGCTGCATAGTTTGCATAAATTTTATATAAAAATTATAGTTCAGAGGAATAATTAATTCAAAATTTCTTCATTTATAATGATACCGAAATCCTGTTGTAAAGTAGTACATCAAAAATTCCCTGACCTCTTCAAATATTAAAAAAATTCCCTGACTTTTTGCCTCAATTTTCGAATTCCCCGACCCGTAGGAACCCTGTAGAAGAGATGGGGATGATTGAGTAAATTTATCTCCTTCAAATTTTGCCCCCGCTCTCCATTGTGTGGAAGTAACACACAGGGTAATCTAACGTTCTTCCGAATAACTATACTTACGACACTTTTCCTGAAGTCAGACCTGTTAGTGGAATAATATGCAAAATGCATTTTTTGGTGCTGTACGATTCACTTTTCTTGCGGTTGAGCAATGTGTAGATAAAAATAAATATAATTCTATGATGCTAAGTTTATTAAGAAAATTATAAATAAGTGTATAGATATAAACTAACGTTTGGAGACAAATATAAAACATTTGTTTGACTTATATTAATATTTATCTGTAAGTTATAACCTTTCTTAATTTTTGCAACGACCTCGGTTATATCCGAAAGCACACTGCAAAAAAAGTGTTGATTTTACAGTATAATATTGGCATCGCAGCTGCTAGTATTATACCGTAAAATTAACAGTAATACTAGCAGCTGGGATGCCAGTATTATACTGTAAAATCAACACTTTTTTTTTGCAGTGTGCTTTCGTATATATAAAGCTTTTTTGTTGTCTTCCGACATACGCGCTATAAAGAGGGATTACTAATATTTTCCGCATCATCATTTGTTTCCTTTTTTTTAAGGGTTTCGTTCATAACACGAAACCCTATTACTCCCGCTCCGTTGTCTGTCCGTCACAGAGGCATTCTCAGAAACTATGTAACTTACAGAGTTGAAACTTTGTGTATAACTAGCTGATTACCAGCTATGAAGCTCAAAATATTAAAATTTGAAAAAATCGTATTATTTTAATAAATAGATAAAAAACCAAAATTCTAACAGCCTTTCCCTATTAAATTTAAACATTTTTCGTTAAAGCAGTTGCCAAAAATTAAAAATCCACAATGAAATTCTTTCTACAAAAATTAATTTTCTATTGAACGATTTCCACGTGAAAAATGAAAATGAAATAAAAATGATTGACGTCATAGTGGTAATAAAACGGAAATTTACAAAGATTTCTCAATAATACAAGGAGTATGAGTATGTGTATGTACACAAAGCAGATTAATATCACGTCATTAGAGAATTAACAAGAACGAAAAATCATGCGTCAAGCATAGATTATGTAACACTTTCCAAAATAATTTTACAAATCATACCGTTTAATAAGCTAAAAGATAACATCTAAGTAATCCGAATACTTTTCATCAGCCCTGTATAGGATCTATAGATTTGTATATATACTACATAGGATGCTAAATTTTAGTTCAGTTAGGAAATGCGTAGCACAGTTTAAAATTCTCCGTCTGGAGTTAAATAATACGGAAATGTGTACGCGAACTTTTGTGCTTCCCTGTATAGGATCTACAGAATTTATACACACCACGTAATAGACAAAAAGCGAGTTAAAATTAAAATCGCGTTCAGTAACTTAAAACGCACTTCCAGGAATTATTGTTAACAGACAGTAGAGAATTCTTTTGTGTGTCCCTGTAAATGAACGATGACTGCTATACACACAATATTCTGTAGTAAGCCTCTTGTAATGCACCTTATATAAATTTCAATGCGTTTAAAATAGGAAAACATTATTTAAATAAACCGCAGACGATTTTTCTCCATAGACGTAATGTAACGGAATTCTTTTGACTGTCCCTGTAAAGTAACTATAAGTGCTATGCACACACTATTCCATATTAAGCTTCTTCTAATGCACCTTAGTGATATATATAAATTTCAATGCGTTTAAAATAGTGAAACATTATTTAAATAAACCTCAAGTGATTTTTCCCCATAGACCGCAATGTAATGGAATTCTTTTGAGTGTCCCTGTAAAAAAAGTATAAGTGCTACACACTTCCGTTGAAATAGGGAACATGCTATAGATAACGACTATAACATATAAAAATTGCAGAGCAATCCGAGCATATTTGCGGGAGTTAGAGCACGGACAGACAAACCGAAGTCATAAACACTTTTCAACTAGGTTGGAAAGTGTTAAAAAGAAAATCTGACGTCATATTGGAAGTTTAACGAATTTTTCAAATGTTTGACAATAGTACAAAGCCAGTATCAATATGAGTAATAGAGAATAGTAAATATACGAGTTTGAGAAACATATTGAATCATGATAAAAATCCGAATATGGAAATATTCGCATATTTTAACATTTTGAAGGTGTATAACATGTTTAATTTTGAAATTATTTTTTTAAATATCGAATTTAGTCCGCATGACAGATATTATGACAATATAATAGCGGGCTGGTTTAGATATTCGAAAAAAAAAAAATAAACCGGTAATTTTTTACTTTATAGAAAACATGACTTTTTTTTTTGTTGTTGCTAAATGAAATTTATTTGGATTTATTAAAGAAAGGATAAAGTGTTTTGAAAGGAATATTAAACGAAACCCTTTGAGCGATCTTCGATCACACTTACCCACTTGTTTAACATTGTCCAAAATAGTTACTAAGTGTTTATAAATTCGGCTTGTCTGTCTGTTCGTGTTCTAACTCGCGTAAATATTCTCCGATTCCCATGCAATTGATATATGTTACTGAGGTTTACTATGGGATGCTAGGTATTGACAATGAAGTGTGTAGCATTTATAGTTCGTTTACTTCCAAAATATTTCTGATACATTACGGTCAATGGGAAAAAAATCGCTTACGATGCGTTTTAATAATGTTACACTATTTCAAACGTAATGATATTTATATGTTTTCTCAAGAGTATAGAATAAGTAGCATTTATAGTTCGTTAACAGGGACGCACAAAAATATTCGGTTACAGTACTAAGAACAATAATTGCTGGAAGTGCGTTTTCAGTTATGATACGTTTTTCTCAATTTAACTAAATTTTCGTCTATAACTTGATGTGTATAAATTCTATTGACCATATACAGGGCAGCACAAAAGATCTCTAGTTCATTTTTGTTTATTGACTAAAATCGCTGAAGGGGAATTTACAACTGTGCTACGGCGTTTCTTAACTGAACTAAATTTTAGCATACTATGTACTATATATACAAATCTGCATATATATACAAGGCTGCACAAAAGACTATTGATGGTAATTGCTGAAATTGGTTTTTCAAATGTATTACCAGTTTCCAAATTGTTTACTTAGACATCATCTTTCACCTTATTAAACGGTGAAGTTTTATTAAATTATTCTGGAAGTGTTTCATAATCTATGCTCGACGTATGATTTTTTTTACTTGTTGTTAATGGCTAAGGTGAACCCCAAGGCAGGTAGAAGGAACCACTACCCAGCTTTATCGACTCCAAAAGTGCCAGAAATTTAGGAAGACATAAATAAAATAAGGTTTCTCCCACCTTAAATGAAAAATTTCAATGATCGGTTTATATTTTTTATTGGTAATACATAAATTTCTTACATTTCTCATACAACCATTAAGAAATTACATTAATAATGAAAATACAAAATTAATTACACTGGGAGTTTCATACAATTAGAACATTATACACAAATAATTAATAATAGACAAATAATAAAACTTGTATAATTCAGACTTCATTTCAAAATTAGGTAATTAAAACTACTTAATATTTTTTTCAAAGATGATAATTTTTCCAGATTACATAAGTACACATGCAGGGTAGGGTGTATCTGAAATGATGGTCAGAACTTGTAAGCGGTGAGATAATTATTGATGCATCGAATATTCGGCCATACTACCAGATATTCGGTTAAGCAGAACACCAAAATATTTGGTCTGCAGATTTTTTTTTCAAAACCGAATATTAAAACAAAAAAAAAAAAAAGAAACCTTTTAAAAATATTTTTAACAGCCTTACATAATTTCTATCTTTAACTGTCAGTAAATAAAAATATTCAGAATAATTAAATAGAATCGTATTTAAATAAAAGAGATTTAAGAAAATTAACTATTAATGATGACTTTCATATATACATTAATGATGTATAGATGCAAGTTCCTGAATATTGTCTGGTAATAATCTGTTTCATGTTTTTTTTTTTATTTTTTTTAATAAACAATGTGTTTCTAAACAAAATAGATATAAATAAACTTTCAGCAGGTGTGATAATAGGCATCAGGACAAACAGATTTTGTAATATAAAACAACGATCATAATCAGCTTATTTAGTCAAAAATACAGCATATCTCACCCCAAGCAGAATTTCGATTTTAGTTTGTAACTTTATCAATAACCAACTTTATTGTTATGATGTTTTCAACAGACTTATTCTTTCTGTGAAATATGATGACATGATGAAAAGTGTTGGAAATTACCACCTTTGACACCCAAACACCAATGCTCAACTAGAGATTTCATTTTTCAGAATGCAGTTGAAAATAGATATACTACGTCACTGTCACTAACGAAAGTTCAATCACTTCCAATAATGGCATCCCATTTCACACTGAGCAAAGTTAATACGATGAAAATCTCGCATAGCGTTAAAAGTGAAGAAAACTCAGGTTCAACTTGTAGTGAGAGTGGGGCATACTGAATTTTTGATTGAATAAGTGAATTATGATACTAGTTCCCTGTACAAAATATTTGTCATAACCACATTATTTGCATTGAAAATTCCAGAATTTTAGGAACAACCTGTATGTTTTCAGTCTCTGAAAATAATCGCGGCTCTCTGGTGCATTTAAAAACTTTCTTGCTAAATCAGAAGGAGCAGGACAGTTAATTTTGCGGAGTTTCTAAAATTTTCCTCATAATTCCTTGAAAATTTATCTTCAATTAAAAAATATTTGATTTAGAATATAAGGAAATTTTATTAAATTATTTTAATTAACAGAAGAAACCACGAAATTTAAAGTTTTATTCATTAAAAATAGTTTCAAGCTCTCTGAATAATAACTCAAAGCATAGATATTTTTTTAGTTTAAAGTTTACTTGAGTAAAGGTTTTTCTTGTTCATCAAAATGTAAGTATTTGTGTTATATATATGATGTATTTTAAAATTTAACTTTTTAATACCTTTAAAACCTGCAATAGGAGTATTTGGTAAAATATATACAGGGTGACTAAATTCCCTATGGCGCATTTCTAGTGCCAACACATAATTAGACAAATAATTTTTGCGTGGGAAAACCAAAGTAGTAATACACTTAATTCATGAAAAATACAGGGTGTCTCTCACACCAAGCTGAACGCGGTTTTTTATTCATAATTGTAACAGTAATGAATATATTGTAGCGAAATCTTCAACAAACTTACTTTGCTTTCTGTGAAACGTGATGAAATCGCAAGTGCTAGAAATGGCCATAATCTACGTGTAACACACAGTAGCAGAATTTTTTGTATTAATCTGCAGCCAACCAAAATTTATCTGCGACCTAAGAATGCTGGACTAAGCTTACTGTCATAAGAAATTATAGCAGCCCATAAAATAAAGAAAAAATTCATTTGCGAAAGTATAAGGAAAAATATAATACATTCAATAAATCTAGAGACAAAAATTAAATTTTAGCAATTTTTCCAATACCAGAATTTTTTTTAAAGCTTTTAGATTGATCTGCAAGGTATAAAAAAGTCTGCAGTGCCCGCTGTACTGTTTCTGCTATTGGGCGTGTAAACAACACTGAGCTAGACGCTTCGAAATTCAGAATGTGTAGCCGACAATGCATATGGTGTCACTGACTAAATTACAGAGGAGTTGCATAGATGTTGCGATATTTCACAAAAAGCAAAATTATTCTGTTGATGATTTTTCTAAAACAGCTTCATTATTGTTAAAATCATGAGCGGAAATCTGGCTTCGACTTGGAGTGAGATCCTTCCCGCCCCCCCCCTCTATTTTCTATTGAATAAGTGGTTTTCTATGCAAAGTATTTGTCTTGATATGTATGACTCCTTAAAGTTCTAGTTATCAGTTTAGATGCACCCTGTACATTAATCGATGAACTTTTGTGGAACATGAATAGTTCCAAGCAAGTGTGAAATCAAATATTGCAAGATTTAAGCATAAATTAGGATGATTTTTTTTTTTTAAATTCGCAAAAATATTATACATTCTAATATTAAACTAATTAAATTTTAATCAAATAACTTTTAATTATTATTTTAGATTGATATTAGTAAAAAAGCAACACTAGTTATATCGAAGTCCAATATAAGGAATTCGTCAATAATACATCAAATGAAATACCAATGTTGGTTAAATATCGACTTTACAATAGATATTTTGCAGATACTAGTTATAAAGAAATGTCACAAACAAAAAAAATTGTCCTTACATCGGAAATGTTTTTAATGAAACGCAAATATTGCAGAAATATCAGCTTTACATACGAAATATTGGCAATGAGATAACGAAATAAGGTATTTCTTGCAAATATTGATGCAGTATTGGCAAAATGCAAACATCCCATCTAATGGGACAATATTTCATGCCAATAGAAACAAAACTGTCCCAATAGTACTTTGTTACTAGAGTGACAATTAATTAAAAATTTTATCAATTAACATATACAAATACATTTTGAATATTGTTTTTCTCATGTGCATGTCAGCGTTTTTCAAACTTTTTCCAAGTGAAGACCACTTTTATATCAGACTGTTTTGGCGCTGTCAATACGAATCAGATGAATGCAAATTAAAATTCGGCTTATAGCACAGAGTTCAGAGAATAATTTATTCTCTGTGGGCTTATAGTAAAAAACCCATTTCTGCGAAGCGTCTGACAAGCTACAGTATCCCGCCACGCACATGAAATAGGCTTTTTTCTCGTCTTCAATCATTTTGCCGTGCGGAATTTTTGCAATGCGCCAATTGTTGATTCCCTGTTCTTGTGAAAGAGTTTAACCAACAGCGCTTGATCTGGTAACGATAGCATACTGATGGCAGCGAATGAAGAATCTGTGTGCATTGAGGGGTTTTACTGACAGCCTGATTTCATAAATCTGCTTCATGAAATATGCATGCAGCGCCATCTATCGGTAGTTTTTGAATCAATTTTGTTTGTTGTTAAAAAAATACGATCTCCCTCTAATCCCATTCCTGCAAACCGCAATTTTTTAGCATCATTTGTTTCTTTTGAATGAACTTTTAAAATGCTAACGAACCACCTTATATAATATAACCACAAACGGAAACATAATATCTTCCGTGTTAGTTACACACGATTTCGAAAAGCGTTCCACTATCTTCAGAAACAATTAAATGAGGTTTTCAAGGTTTGAAGAAGCATTCATAAAAAACAAAATGCATTTTGCTGACTGTAATTTTCGAAAACGTTTCCGAGTAGCTTTTATAGTATATTAATCTTTTTTTCAAATAGGAATATACGGTTATCGGATGCTATCAGCTCTCTAGTAAACATTTTCAGCTGCATTTAATTGAATTTATGCAAGAGTAGTTAAATAACATTAATTTCATGTTAATGCTAATGCTGCTAATTTAGCATAATTGTCTGTTAACATGTTTATATCTACTTGAGAATTGATAGCATAGGAAAAACTTATATTTCGGGTTCAGAAAACCGATTAGTACACTGTAAACGCTGCTCGGGAACGTTTCCGTTAATTAAGGGTAGCTAAAGAAAATTTGTTTTTATAATGCTTACATAAATCTTCGAAATCTATTGGTTTCTGATGTTTCTAAAGATAAAGAAACTCTTTTTATCATAATCGTGGGTAACTCGAAAGAGGCTATATTATACTTTTGTTTGGGTTATATATTTTTTTCTTAGATTAAGAAAAAAAAAGTTTTTTACAGTACGAGCAATATTTCCTTGACAATTTTTCATACCCAAGACTTGGTACATCATATATTCTAATACGAGCAAATCTTGTGTGTGTGTGGTTATGCAAATTTTATCTTAAAAACGGCTCTAACGATTTTGACGAAATTTTACATCCTACCGTTTTGGGGCACCAGAAAACGATTGGGATAGGTCCCATGTTCGAGAAAATTCGATTAGTGGGTCATTTTGGGTCATGGTCAAGCTAATTGTATCTAAAAAACGGTTCAAACGATTTTGATGAAATTTTGTATCCGACCCTTTTCGGGCACGGGAAAACTATTGGGCTGGGTCACATGTTCGAGAACTTTCGATTAGTGGGTCATTTTTGGGCCAACGCGGGTCAAATTAATTTTATCTAAAAAACGGCTCTAACGATTTTGATTAAATTTTGTGCCCTACGAGTTTCGAGCACGATAAAATCATTGGGCTAAGTCACATGTCCGAGAAAATTCGATTAGTGGGTCATTTCTGGGTCGTTGTGGGTCAAGATCTAAAAAGCGGCTCAATTAACACTAAATTTTGCATACAATGGTTTTCGGGCACGAGAAGACCGATGGGCTAGGTCACATGTTCGAGAAAATTCAATTAGTGGGTCATTTTGGGTCATGGTCAAGCTAATTGTATTTAAAAAACGGTTCAGACTATTTACACTAAATTTTGCATCCTATGGTTTTTGGACATGAGAAGACTGTTGAGCTAGATCAGATGTTCGAGAAAATTCAATTAGTGGGTCATTTTGGTCATGGGTTGAACTCAAATTTAATTTTGACCGAGCATGGTTCGGTCTTTCCTGTTCGTTAATGATAAATCGTGGGAAAAAAACCAGTATTCACCTTTTACAAGCCAAAATAAACACGAAACTTATACTATATAAAAGTGTCGCCAGTCAAAAGGGCACAAGGAAGTTTGGAGAGTTATGAAAAGTTTCACGTCACATCAGCAAATGTTGATTAGATATTAACACCTTCATTAGTTCCCTAGGCCCCAATAAATGAGCCTAAATTTGCACGTGGACAATTTCCCCCCCCCCAAGAATTACGAAAAAAAAACAAAAAAAAACAGAGCATTGGGAACTGGAAAGATATGGGGACTACGAGGCACGAGGACCAGACCTCGAGGACTACTAGTGGTCCGCGGAGCACACTTTGAGAACGGTGGAGTTTTGGATCCAACATCAAATTTGGATAATGATTTTCCAGTTTGGCTAATAAATATAAATAAAATTTCTAGTGCAAGCACTGAAATTAATACAATTAAGTTATGTCGAAATATATCGGTATTTAACAATTAGGCACTCTTTAAAACTTCTCCTTTAAAACTCTTACAATTTTTATCCAAAGTGGATTTCAACAATCAAATATTGCTGAATGAAATGCCAAATAATAATTTATCTAGATTAATTATTTGCCTGTACCTCGGTTGAAAACAAACTGCCGATTTCGGGGTTTCGAGAAAAGCTGAATTATTATTATTTTAATCTTTTTAAATCGCTATGAAAGTTTTTTGTAAAACAAAACAAAACAAAAAAAATCTTAAATTATGATCTATTCTTTGCATTTGAGTGCGAGTAGGTTTTTTGTTAATATTTCAAAAATAATCATTTTGAACATTGACTTTTGTCCACCAAGATACAGATATATGCTATTTATATATGATAAATATATAGAAGTAATATAACAATTGAATCATAATACTATTTTTATATCAAAGAAAATTATAAAGCAATATTAATTATCAAATTGAAGGGCATGCAGAAAGGTGTTAGCTCCATTTTTGAGATGTCCACTTTCTTGTTAAAAATAGTCGCTCAGAAGAGGTATTTTTGAATGTTATTGATGGTAAACCATGCATAAATGTTAGAGAAACAAATGGAAAGAGGAAAATAAATAAAAAAAAACTTGTCAGATGCTAATTTGACAAACAAGAACGTAGTCTAAGATTTAAAAAGTGTTTTACAATCCCATAAAAATTAGTTTGGAAAGAGAATTGAATTATTGGTTGGAAATAAAAATAAATATTCTATCTGATTCTGAAGCCTTGGCACGGTCAGTGTTAGTAACATAAAGAAGCCGTGGGGTATTCCTTGTCTATCCTCCGTTTCTGTTTGAAGTCATTTACCAGAATAACTGGAAAACAGAACTCGTGTTTTTCTGCCATGTACAATGATATTTTAAAAGAATAATAATTGTGAATTTTGGTAGATTTCTGTCAGTGGTTGGGTATAAATAACAAATTTGCTATTTTAAACCGATTTTCAGATATGAAAATCACGAAACGACGTCATGAGAGAGTATTTAGAATAGTAGATATTTCTATGCAAGAATAGATTTTTAGATGAGAAAATGAATCTTAAAACAATTTAAAAATTTTATTAACAGTTTTCTACTGTGTATTTTCTTTATCCAACCTGGGCTCTGATAAAACAAAACTTTTTGGTCTGAGATTTTCGGGTTCGGCTTCGAAAAAAAAAAGAGCTCGAACTCATCTCTAATGCATAAATGGAAAAATACTTTTGGCGATACTTTAAAATTTAAAAGTTTTTAAAAAATTATTTGGAGCTAACTCGTTGTTGCAAGCGTTCCAATGAGTAAATGCAATTTCTTAATACAAGTTAGGATGAAATAAACTACGAACTTCTTCGTGAGTGACATTTAATCTATGAAAATACGCATTGAGTAAGTTTGGAAGAAAAACTGAACAAGTTTGTAGATAGATACCCATAGTCAAATTCGAAATATTCAAATCCGAAACCGTTTGATTATGAAACAGTTCAAAAACATGCTCGAATTTGAACAATTCTAATCTAGAGAAGTCCAAATAGGGAATATAATCTAAAATAATAAATTCAAAATTTAGATTTCAAACAATTAACTTATGTATCGGAATTTCACAACTAATTATTTAAAAATCGTTAATATATTTTTTCAAATATGGACTTCACTTTTTAAATACTACTGTATTTGATTAAATTAACAAATGATACATATTCCAGATTAATTAATTATGCACATATTGATATGCAGTAATTAGGATACCGATTGTAGCAAAGAAAGAAAAGTAATTAATGCAATGTTTGTTATCTATTACATTGGTAAATGCAAGTTCTTGATAATATATCCAGGAGTTCGATTCTGAAATATGTTAATGTTCGGGAGTGACACATTGTTCTATGAAAATGTCCTTAGTTAAGTTTGAAAAGAAAACCTGGAAAAGTTTTGAGGCACCCAAATTCAAAACAGGAACGTTGAAAAACATGATCGAACGAGAAAAATCAAAACCAGAGATGTAAATATATGGAATATTTAATGTGCAATACCGGAACTGATAAAGTTTTAAAGCGTCCGTAAGAAGTATGGTACGGGGTAGAACTATTTCAAGATTTTTGTTGACTGCATTATTTCTCTGTTGATGTGTTAGTTACAGCAGATGTGTTATAAAGGGATTTCACCAAACTATTTTTATAGTCTTTGAAAACTGGACACTGGTTAAAATCTGCTCTGTGGTTATGTTGATCGTAACCTTGATTGATGCAGTTGATGCATTTTTGTTTTTCCGAGTTGCAATATTTTATATTATGGTTGTCACCGCAATAGACACAATGCTCCTGCTGTGAAACACAGGTTTTGGCAATATGGCCGTATCTTTGGCAGTAAAAACAGCGAAGGATGCGTTTGTAAGGCACAATTCTTGTTTTAGTTAGTGCAATACACAAGTACTCGATATTCAGAAGTAGATTTGCAGTTTCGACGTCACTACCTAAAATCCAGTGATTTTTCTTACCATTTTTAGTGGGCATTGATCTCTCTAAATATATAAAAAAACCTTTTAATTTTTTATTCTTATCAAGTTCTTGATACAATTCGGTTTCTGTGATTAATGGAATGTTTAATAAAACTGTCTTCGCCGATCGTACTAGTGGAATATCTAACAGAGCAATTTGTTTAAGTTTATTTGAATATTTGAATAAATACGCTAGTTTGTATAAATTTTCCTTATCAGAGAACTTTAAGATTAATTCATTTCCTCGTGTTTTTATTATATCCTGTGGATAAAGAGACAGGTTGAACTGGAGTGATTCCTTTATAAGATGTTGCTCGAATATCATGTCACTTTGACTGCTATCCAGAAGTAAAAATTTAGCCATATATGGAAATGACGTATTAGAGTTATCAAGTTGTTATTCATTGACTTTTGATGGTTTGAATAGTTTTCCGTGAAATTCATTCTTATATTCCAAATTTATATTTTCAGCGTTTAGAGATTCTTCTATTGCTTTTCTTACGATATTTTTAATATCATTAGATAAACTTTCATTGAGCGTTAGATCGTTCACTTTTTCATCTACTTCCGCTATTGCGTCTTTTACAACATTCTTAATATCAATAAGCAAATTTTCATTAAGTGTTACGCCTTTCACTTTTTCATCTGCTTCCACTATTGCATCTTTTACAACATTTTTAATATCAATAAGCAAATTTTCATTAAGTGTTACACCCTGCACATTTTCATCTGCTTCGGCTATTGCGTTTTTTACAACATTTTTAATATCAATAAGCAACTTTTCATTATGTGTTATGTCCTTCACTTTTTGAACTGCTTCCGCTAATATGTCTTTTACATTTTTAATGCCACTGAGAAAATTGTCATTTAGTATTACGCTCTCCATTTTTTCATTTGCAGAGCAGGGAACTGTATTGAAATTTTTGTAAAAATCAAGAATATTCTTAGATACTTCACCATGAAAGTTTTTAAAATCCTTCACATCGTCTTCCAAAGATTTGTATCTTACTTTAATCTCTTCTATATTATCAATTAGTTTTTGGATTGTTCTGTTGAAATCTTTTACTTTTATTTGAAACTCTGTAATTTTTTCTCTTAATTCTGGCAAAATTAATGAAATCTTTGACTCTGATTGGAACTGACATGTAGCGGCACAAGACTGAGGCTCCTCTTTCGCCGAAAGATCAGAAGAACAGGAAGAACACTGCGTATCAATATCACGAAGTTGTACGGACACGTCGTTAGTTTGATTTACAGCATTCGATTCAATTATATTTTTTACCTTTCTATTAGTTTTATGGAGATCCGAATAAATTCTAATACGTTCTTCTCTAGCATTGTGTTCAGCCAAATAATTCTCAAATTCTGGAATACTCTGTCTTTTATGGACAAGAAAGTCAACCCATAACTCATAATGAGTTTTAAGCCAATCAACTACATCACCTACGGAGAAATTATCAAAGTGATCCAATGTAGAATTAAGATCATGACTATATTGTTCCCAAACTTCTTTAGACAAAATGCCTGATGATCTAAAAGTCGCTTTTGGTGACTTAGAGACGAAAACAGATTTACTGAACGAAGATACTGAATCAAATAAATCTTCCTCTATCTCGGGAAAAAATAGATTCTCGGAAGAACTGGCAGAGACATGTTCTGAATCGGAGTCATCCTGATAGTTAGAAGTGGTATGCTGAGAATGTTCATATGAAGCAATTGACAACACTGAAGAATATTGTGAATTTACAGAGTTGTCTTCTACACTTCTCAATGGAGTTGAAAGTATTACGTGCGATGGAGTTTCTTCCATGTATGTTTGTTTTTTATAATCTTTAAGTTGGCCAGTCTTCAAATATTGAGTACCCTGATATTTGTCATATGATGGGAGCGATTGTGATAAAAGTGCTGGTTTTCCAAAATTGTCTTCAAAACTTTGCGGTGAAGCTGAACGTGAGAGGTGCGATGGAGTTCCTCCCATGTATGTCTGTTTCTTATAATCTTTAAGTTGGTCCGACTTGAAATCTTGAATACCCTGATATTTGTAATATGATGACAGCGATTGTGATGAAAGTTTTGATTTTACAAAATTGTCTTCAAAACTTCGCGGTGAAGCTGAAAGTAATAGGTGCGATGGAATTTCTTCCCCATATGTTTGCTTCTTATAATCTTCAAGTTTGCTGGTTTTCAAATCGCGAGTATCTTTATGTTTGTCATATGATGGAATGATTGAGAACTTCGCGGTGAAGCTGAAAATAATAAGTGCGATGGAGATTCTTCCTCGTATGTTTGCTTCTTATAATAGCCAAGTTGGCTGGCTTTCAAATCGTGAGTATCTTTATGTTTGTCATATGATGGGAATGACTGAGATAAGTTTTGTTTTTTGAGAGTTGTCTTCATAACTTCTCCCTGAAGCTGAATATAATAGGTGCGAGGGAATTTCTTCGATGTTTGTTTGCGTCTTGTTATCTTTAAGAAGGACCTCTTTAAAATCTGTAATATCTTGATATCTGTCATATGATGGGTGCGATTGGGACAATTTTGATTTTACAGAATTGTTTTCTTGATTTTTCAATGTAAGAATTGAAGGTAAAATACGAAATGGGGTTTCTCGAACATCTGTTTCGTTTCGCCTATTGTTGAACTGTACCTGTTTCAAATCGGGACTGTTATAAACAAGCCATTCTAATTGATTGATAAGTTTATAGTTCCTTTTGCGGAGTTCGAATATTTGCTCTCTTGTGAAAATGCCGTAATTGTCTGCTAAATCAATAAGCTTTAGCAATTGTACTATCATACTATCATAGTTGCTATCCATGTTGAAGTTGTCAATGTCAGAAAATAGGTCTAATATATATTATAGAGCTACAAGATTTCATGCAAGTTGAAAGTCCACTGACCTAAATGAAAAAAAAAAAGAATACAGAAAATGAGGAATCATGGTAGACATGACATGTGAAAAAAAAGCAAATATATATATATATATATATATAAAGTTCTATTTTAAAAGTTTAAAACATAATAAAATAAATATAAGATTGAGGCATTAAAAATATATAATATTAAATATATGAATAACAAATAAAATGTATTTATGAAAACGATGTAAATAAAAGGAATAAATATTATAACTAGTATCCTGTGGGCTATCACAAAACTTTCTTCTATATCATATTGATAAATTAATTTATAATAGCATCAAAGATTATGAATATAAAGCACAATGCACTTTTTCAAATTTATTTAACACGGAGTTAACAGTGATCAGTGAATAATAATAAAAAAAAGAATAGAACAACAGCGCCCCCTGTTGGTATTAAAATTTAAAATTAGATCAACGTATACATTTATCATTAAAAACTCAATCAACATAAAATATGATGTATTTCTACAGGATAGAAAATAAAATACAGCTATAATGATCATCACAAAAAGAGCAGGGCTAATATTCCATAATCGGATCCATAGAAAAAAAAGTTTGCGTCCAAAAGGAACAATTCCGGCAACAATCTGGTTAAAGGCGTATGGTAGCTACAAGATTGGAGTTAATAATACAGCAAACCCCACTCCCTTATTTGCATCAATTGATTGTGCAATTGAAAATATTTGTGCAATAGGAAACTTTCCTCATGTACAGGATACCCTCACCTCCTGTTGAGTGATCAAAGTCAAAATTAAATCAGCATAACTATTTATGTCAAAGTCTAGGTGTCTGCACTTTGATGAAATCCCGTGCATCAGTTCTTGAGATAGAGCTATTACGGAAATCGTAAAAAAAAAAAAAAAAAAAAAAAAAAAAAACAGAACAGCAGCGCCACCTGTTGGGCAAAAACACCCAAAACTTAATCAGCACCAATTTATGTGAAGATGTAACTGAATCTGAAGTTAATTCCGTCCATTAGTTCTTATTAAAATCTGTGCATTAGTTTTTCAGATATGACTATCGCTAAAATCGTGTAAATCCTGAAAAATGCAGCATAGCAGCGCCACCTGTTGGGGGATTTAGACTAAAACCTAATCAACAATAACTTATGTCAGGGTCTAACAGAATCTGAAGTTTGATGAAATTCCATGCATTAGTTCTTGGGATAGAGCGTCCACCAATTTTTGTCACATACAGACATTTTCTAAAAACAGTCAAATCGTGTTGAGGACCTTCTTTCTATAAAACGTATAAATCCGTCGAAAACCGGAAGTCGAAAATTTTCACGAATCCAATACTTTCTTTTTGTAAAGATAGAAGAAAGTAAAAAAACAAGCGCGAAAAATTCTATCTTACGGCAGAATATAGATTAGCCACCCACGGCTTTTATCGTTGAGATATTTTTCAGCCAAGTCTAACTCGTCAAAAGTAAAAAAAAGTGTTTGTTAGCATAAGCCAGCTTCTCCACTTTAGAATTTAGTTAGACGGTCTAAGATTTTTTGTGAAGCTGGCGGAATATATTAGGCACGAACACACCAAGTTTTAAAAAAGATTCCGTGACTAGAAGTATTTTTAATAAATATAATAGTAAAAAGATATGGCTCCAATGGGCTGAGACGTGGCGAGGTAGATGTTGTTTACAAATGTGTTGGCTTAATTACACCCTTTATTTTTCATGGTTCAAGACACTTTAGCACTTAATAGATAACTTAAAAAAGTAATGAAAAGTTGTATGATAGCAGCTTTTATGATGGATACAGCTAAGAGAAGTTGTTTAACAAATGATGAGTTAGCATTAATTGACGGTCTCTTGGAGAGTGGTGGGGGAAGGGAAGGCGAGCTATATAAAACACAAGTGCTCTACGAGACCTTTAAAATGAATCCTCACTTGCAATTGAGAGATGGGACTTTAATAAGGATCCCCCTTTTGCGCCCCTCTGACGGGCCCCCCTCGAGAGATACGTGAAAACCGAGGGCGCCAAACGAAGTAGGGTGGGGGTGGGGGAATATTTTTAGACGGTTTACAGCTAATTTTGGTGAAATTTTGGAGCTGTCCGGTCCATAGGAACAGAGAAAAATAAAATTATTATGAGATATTGAAAAAAATAAATAAGAAATGTACTACTGACAGGAGACGGGAGAGAAGGATTGAGAGAGTAGAACCAGACAAAAGTGCTTGATGAGATCAAACTTTTGATATGTTACATGATGGGGTTTGAACACCTTGAATGTCTCCCCCGTGGGGGGTGGGTAACTCCGGTCCTATGGGAGATAGGGCCTCGGGACTCTCTTAGAAACGTCGGCCTCGACGAGTTTAACTTCGTTGGATCTTTTAGAAGAGGCCTATGTGAGGCTTAAAGGGGCTGAGAAAGATGGGAAAAACTAAAATTTAAAAAGAGTTGAAATAGAGAAATATGCTTTTTAAGGGAGGGGGGGGAGTGAGAGGGGGAGAGTAGTACCAGACCATAGTGCTTGACGAGATCTATCTATTGATATGTTACATGAAGGGGTTTACATGAGGGGGAGCACCAAAAAGGTCTTACTGAACCTCCCCCCCCGGAACTTACCCCCCCGGGGGTAACATCATTCCTATGGGAGATAGAGCCACGGGACCCCCTTAGAGATGTCCGCCACGACGAGTTTAACTTCGTTGGATCCTTTAAATAGGGTCTGCGCCCGCTGTAGGGCAATTAGGTACTGAGAAAGGAAACACAAGCGGAAGTATCGGCATAATAAAGAGAGACAATTTGATTTTTAATATCGTCAGTAACAACGTTTGTATAGCTATGTATAAAGGGTGTCCTCCTTTATATATGGAGTGGCTGAGACTTTTCATAAACATGCTTGTAGACTGAAAGAATTAGCCCTGTGTGTGGCTAAAAAAAAAAAAAAAATTACCGTACTTTTGTGTTATACCGGCTTCCACAATTATGATTATGCCAAGGTTGCAGTTATGATTTCGTCAAGATCATCGCAAAGCTTATTTATGCATCCTATATACGCATATATATATATTTCAAACACTCCTACATGTGCTATATACGTCATTATACAAATATTATTTATGTCTTATATGTCGTATATACATCATATACACATGTCATGTCATATATACTATATTTCCAATGATGATTGGTCACTTGCGATTTTAGACGTTTTGTTAAATATCTGGAAAGATACATGAGGAATTATCCTGAAACTTCCGGAGTGTAAACAACATGATTGACGTCATATATTTCCGCGAAGATTTTTTCCCGAAACTCCATAAGGCGCCATCAACAAATTGAAGAAAAACGAATATCTTTTGGATAACCCTGTAAAAACTAATATTGCAAAAAGCATTCAAACTGTAGATTATGATTAAGTGGCTTATCGTAATAATTTGGGTTCATTTTTATGAAGATAGCATGTATACTCGAAGAGAAATTCACGTTGCAGAGTTTTTAATATAAAAACAAGTTATTTTCAGAAAATACGACAAACACAGTTGTACACAATACCTTGCAATCAGAATTAATAAATAATAAAAATTGTATGAAAAATGAGCAGGTTTACTAAATATTGTTTCACTGCGCATACGCGAATTCAATCATAATTCAAAATATACTGTGCATAATATATTAGCTAAATGTATAGACCAACTTTTATGACAGTCTCGAAAACATAGCTTGAAAATTCTGATAGTAATCGTCGATAGAATAAACTCGAATTTCGCTGTTCCCAAAAGGAAGCAAAAAGATGAGGGTTGTATCCAAATATACTAGCTTATAAAAGTTGACATAATAAGAATGAAGTGTCTCTCATTCTATATTTCATACAACCCCTCATCTTTTTGCTTCCTTTTGGGAACAGCGAATTTCGAGCTTATTCTATCGACGATTACTATCAGAATTTTTAAGCTATGTTTTTGAGACTTTCATAAAAGTTGATCTATATATTTAGCTAAGATATTATGCACAGTGAAACAATATTTAGTAAACCTGCTCATTTTTCATACAATTTTTATTATTTTTTAATTCTGATTGCAGGATGTTGTGTACAATTTTGTTTGTCATATTTTCTGAAAATAACTTGCTTTTATATTAAAAACTCTGCAAATTATAAGCAAAAAACTTGATAAAATTTGGGACTGTTTTTATAAAAACCTGAATTTCTCTTCGAGTATACATGCTATCTTCATACAAATGAACCCAAATTATTACAATAATACACTTCATCATAATCTACAGTTTGAATGCTTTTGCAATATAAGTTTTTACAGGGTTATCCAAAATATATTCGTTTTTCTTCAATTTGTTGATGGCCCCTTATGGAGTTTCGGGAAAAAATCTTCGCGGGAATATATGACGTCAATCATGTTGTTTACACTCCGGAAGTTTCAGGATAATTCCTCATGTATCTCTCCAGATATTTAACAAAACATCTAAAATCGCAAGTGACCAATCATCATTGGAAATATAGTGTATGTACATCATATATGCATCATATATGACTATAACTTGGAAATATACGTACAGAAATGTTTTATATATGATATTATTATAATGTTATACATGCTTTATAATTTAGCGATAAATCTAGGCCGCTTGGCAGTTCATCCTTGGAAGCCGCTATAACACGTAATTACCAAATTTACAATATATTAATGAAAACAGAAACAAAAATATTTCATGCTTGGTGGCAGCTATAACACGAAAGTACCAAATTTCTTCTTTATTTTTCATATCTGATAATTTGCATCTATTCTTTTTGTAATTTTAACATTTTTGTAACGATTTTATGCATTTCTATTGTCTATTCAAAGAAAAATTCTTCTAAAATTACAGAATTTCGTTAAAAACGCTTAAAAAATTCTTCTAAAGCTACAGAATTTTGTTAAAAACGGTTAAAATAGTAAAATGTGAACATCCCATCGTTTGGTCCATTCTCGACTGAAAGCAACAACCGTTATCATTATCTTTTTTACGCGTGAAGGTTTAGCCATGGTACTTCATTGTGAAGTTTGATAATTTTTTAAATTCATTATTTGAAAAACGGCATAATCATTCGATTTGAAATTTATATCAAGAAAAATACAATTTTTTACCTTTCTAACGCAGTTTGTCTAACAATTTTGTAACAAATACTTTTTCAGCTATTAATTTTTTCAGTAACTTTAAATATTTCATTTTCCGAGATTAACCTGTCTCAACGATGGATTGTTGTGACTTTTCATAAACATGGCAAATGATAAAGAAAGATTGAAAGAATAAGCCACCCTGTGGGCGGCTAACTAGGACTTCCCTCAAAGGGATTAGTCTGAGTAATATTGCTGAGAACATAAAGTTAACAATTACGATATAAAGAAGATATCAACAAGAATCTAAGTGAATATACAGCATATGATAGACAAGAGATAGATAAAGATACAACATATGAAAAATAGCAAATTAAATGATATAATTACAAAATATCATATATAAATTCATATATTGTTATGTTTTCATATGCATTTTTTTATAACATTTGGCAAATAATCTCATTTTCTTAAGCGGGAATTGCTCAAAACTTTAAAAAAAAAAAAACCGCCGGATCTTTTAAAACGATATTTTTAAAGTCACATAATCAGATTTGCAGCCAATAGCGTATTTTAGCAAGCGTAGTTTAACGCAAATTTAATTTAATTTTTGCAACATTTTCTTTGTGACAAATATCTAAATAAAATATTAAAAAATAAAATATTAAATATTGAAATATTAAATCAAATATTTAATATTTGAATTAAAAAAATTTCCTTTGTTTATTTGTATAACTATTTATAGAAACTCGTATACTTCAAACCACATTGATAACATGCTTTGCTACAAACGTGTCTACCAGTCTAACTACTCGTATGTCTTAGCTGTGTCTCTCTCTGAACTCATCTGTCTACTGTCTCTCTACTCTTCTGTATACCCGTCTCAGTATCCGTCTGTCTTTCTACCCGACTCTTTAATCGTGTCTCTACCTGTCTCGCTTCCCGTTACACTACTCGTCTATCAACACGTCTGTCTGTCTATATACCCCTCTGTCAAGTCGTCTCTGTACTCGTCTCTCTATCCACCACGCTACCCGTCTCCCTACCCATCTCACTACCCCTCTGTCAACCCTTTTTTGCACCTGCCTTGCTACCCGTCTGTCTATTCGTTTCGCTACCCGTTAGCTTATCTCTGTCGCTATCCGTCTCTCTACCCGTTTGTTTACACGTCTATCTATCTCTCGCCAACTCTTCCCAATATTTAAACAATTTAGTAAACGGAAGCCGTTTATCTGTTATTAAATGCAAACAGGAGTAATTTATCTAAAGAGTGTAATCAGATGCAATTTTTTTAAATACATACATAAACCAGCATAATAATTCACCAGTTTTATTTTCATAGTAGTTTATGTCATTTGACAGTAAACCTCAACTTCTTCAACCCGAACTGCGTCAAGCTTTTTAAAAAAGCCCCAAGGTCCGTATAACTGGGAAGGGGAATTGTCCTCAGGGCTATTAGATACATGTTATTAAGTTAAGTGAAAGTTTCGTAATCGGGTTCGCAGCCAATTTCTTATGTCAGAAAGGGTAGCTTCACGCCATTTTAAATTCATTTCTGTAACTTTCTTTTTCTTTTTTTGGTGGGTGGTTGGGGGAAGGGGGGGAGGGTTCCAAATATATACACTTAAATTCAAACTTTTGACCCCATGTTAATATTAGTGTTGTTTGTATTATCAATTAATACTTTGTTGATCGAGCTTCATTCGACACAAATGTAAAAGACTTCTACAGTTTTTTTTCTAGGAGAAAGTTCCATAATCGGGCCCTAAGCTAATCGGGGAATTTAATATCATTATTGTTTCTAACTCTTATAGAGTTAAAACAATATTGTTGCTAGCATTACTCTTGTTTGTGACCAACCTCTTCTGTGTATCTGAATAGGGAAAAGTTCCGTATCATGTACTGGTTGGTGCCAAAGGCAGTTGTAGAATCTTACAAATTTTTCTAGAGAGCGGAAAAACATGTTTTTTAAAATATTTGCAAATATACGTTTATTAAACCATGTTTTTGAGCCATTTAAAAAAATTAAGTACGGTGCAAAAATAAAATTTTATTGCCATTTTCGATATTTTAATAAGAAATGAAAATACATAACAAACAAATTTAACAAAACTAAGCCATTTTTGGGTACTTCTCTATTATCCCGTCGACCACTTTTCATAACAAAAAACTATCGCCAAACTAAGATTAAACGCCAAAAATACAGTCCCATTTACTTGATGCCAGAAGCATTATGCGTATTTGTTATGCCATCAAGTGGTTTTTAATTCGACATTTGCGTGTATTTTTCATTATGTTTTACTGATTTATTAGTTATTTCATTCATTAAAGTAACAATTGTGTCCTTAAATTCTTATATTTTATTTATTTTGATATTTCAATGGCAACGTTCTCCCGTTTATTTAGCGTTACAGTTTGGCGATAGTTTTTTGTTATGAAAAGTGGTCGACGGGATAATAGAGAAGTACCCATTTTTTGTGATAAATAATTGTTATTGCCAGGGGGGCAAATTGTAAACAATTAATAAGCGAACTAAAAAAATTACCGGAAAAAACTTGTGGGAATCTCAAGAAAGAAATATCTGATATAAATAGCATTTAAAATCTTAAAATGGAGAAGTGGTCCGTATAAAAATGCAAAACATTATACACCTGATATAAGAATTTTTTAATTTTTTTATATTTCCGAAAGCACAGATAAAAGGGTAAAAATCCCGGCACAGATGCCATATACTCACCACGTTGGCGCGATTTTTTCCCCGCCCCTTTGGCGAAAACTGTTTGTTGTGTTTGTTTACTTTTATTTTTTATTTTAATTCTATAGATTATTTTTATATGTATATCAATATTAATTTAGGCACAGATGTCATATACGCACCAGATTGGCGCGATTTTTCCCCCGCCAATTTGGCGAAAACTTTGTTTTTGAATATTAGTTACAAATACCATACAATAATAGCATGTAATTTTTTATTTCAATATAAAAATAAAATAACGTAATAAATGAAATAGCTCCTATTATTCAAAAATGTGAAATAAAAATAAATAAATGATAGTTTGATATAAATAAATATTGATATATATAATAAAAACAATTTATAGAATTAAAATAAAAAATAAAAGTTAATAAACAACAATTGAAACAAAATAACCGGGTTACCATGTGAGGCATAAAATTGCCAATGTGGTGCGTATATGACATCCGCGCCTTTATTTATATCAAACTATTATTTATTTATTTTTATTTCCTTTTTTAAAATAATAGAAGCTGTTTCATTTATTACGTTATTTTATTTTTATATTGAAATAAAAAATCACGTGTACTATTTGAAACACTATTTGTAACTAATATTCAAAAACAAAGTTTTCTCCAAGCTGGTGGAGGGAAAAATCGCGCCAACGTGGTGCGTATATGACATCTGTGCCTTGTTTCATTTCACATAGAGGTACTGCTCTATTATCCCGTCGACCACTTTTCATAATAAAAAAACTATCGCCAAATTGTTAGATTAAACGCCAAAAATGCAGTCCCATTTACTTGATATCAGAAGCATTATACGTGTTTGTTACGTCATCAAGTGGTTTTTAACGCGACATTTGCGTGTATTTTTCATTATGTTTTACTGATTTATTAGTTATTTCATTCATTAAAATAACAATTGTGTCCTTAAATTCTTATATTTTATTTATTTATGTATTTTGATATTTCAATGACAACGTTCTCCCGTTTATTTGGCGATAGTTTTTTGTTATGAAAAGTGGTCGACGGGATAATAGAGAAGTACCCACATATGTATTGGTACTTTTATGTTAACTTGGCGCAGTTGATAAATCGCCAAATATTTCTCTCATAACATCTTCATATTGCATTCATTTCATTTAAATATAAATCTTTCACTGATTTCATTTGAAATACATACATTAAAAATACACGTCTTTCACTCATTTAATTTAAAATACACGCCTTTCAGTAATTCCATTTAAAATACTAAAAAGGAAAAGAAAATAAGAAATAATGCCACAAATCGAAACCTTTTATTTAAACATCAAAGAATTGTTCCTAACATACACACGCGAAATAAAAAAGCTGCTAATGGTGTGATTCACGCCAAATCTCTAATACTAATACTACTCTTACTAATCTCTAATACTTTTCAAACAGAAAAAATTCCAGATTAACTTTCCATTTTTATTAAATTGAAATATATTTTATTGTGCTGAATATTAGTGCTTGCATATTTTTTTGCTCCATGTATTCCATGAACTTTTCAATTCCGATTGTCTACGAAAATTTCCCGCCGGTGAAAATGACGTACGCACAAAATTTAGTGACGTATGTACTTTAATTGTGCTTTTTTATCTATTTTTTTAATATAACTTCCAAACGGTTTGACACTTATTCTTGGTAATAAATAGACGACGTCGTCACCTTTATAGGTACCTGCTGTAAAAATTTGAACGAAATCCGTTAAATATTTTTTGAGTTATGCTTGACGAAAGGTTTTAATATCCATCGTAGCTATATATGGGGCAAAGTAATACTGCGCTGTGTATGAGTCTTCGTTGCACTCAGACAACTAGTCAAATTGTGTTCAGGACATCCCAAAACAAGAATCCATCAAAAATGGAAGTCGAAAATTTTCGGGATTACAATATCTTCTTATGTACATAGAAAAAAGTGAAAATTATAGTTATATATGTCGTAGGCTAATTGGGAAATCCGGCTCTTTGCAAAGAGCCGGTCAAATTGGCGAATCATCTCCCTTTTTCCAATCAGCCTGATTTTTTAGGCCTATTGCAAAGAGCCTAGACAGCGTTAGGCTAATTGGAATTGGAATATGGTCATTTATTTCTCAATCAGCCTGATAATTTTTAGGCGTATTGCAAAGAGCCTAGATAGCGTTAGGTTAACTGAAAAATGGCCATGCCTATTTAGAAAATGACCAGCTCTTTGTCAATATATGGTTTTGTACCCAACTCGAACCTGAAAATTCCATTCGAAGTCGAGCCGAACCCGACAGAAAAATTCCATCGAGTCGCAACCCGACCCGAACTAGAAAACTGAAGTTAACCCGAAACCCGACAAAAAAATTCATCGAACCGTAACCCGATCTGAACCCGACAAAATAAATTTTTTCATGTCGTAATCCGACCCGAACATGAAAATCAAAGTTAACTCGAAACCCGACACGAAACAGGAAAAAAATTCCATCGAACCGTAACCTGATCCGAACACGACAAAATAATTTCCGTCGTCATGCAACCCGACCCGAACCTGAAAATTGAAGTTAATTCGAAATCCGACCAGAACCCGACAAAATAAAATCCGTTGCAACGCAACCTGATCCGAAGCTGAAATTTCAAGTTAACTCGAAACGTCGAAACCCGACCCGAACCTGAAAATTTAAGTTAACCCGAAACTCGACAGAAAATTACCATCACCCCGTAACCCGACCTGAACCAGATAAAAAAAATTCATTGAACAGTAACCCTATCCGAAACCGACAAAATAAATTTCTTCATCTAGCAACCCGACCCGAATCGGAAAATATAAGTTAACCCGAAAGCTGACCCGAACCAGAAAAATAAAAATCCATCGATTCCTATCCTAACCCGATCCGAACTCGACAAATAAAATTTTCGTCGTCACGCAACCCGATCCTGAAAATTGAAGTTAATTCGAAATCCGACCAGAACCCGACAAAGTAAAATCCGTCGCAACGCAACCTGATCCGAATCTGAAATTTCAAGTTAACTCGAAACCCGACCCGAATCTTAAAAAATTAAGTTAACCCGAAACTCGACAGAAAAGTACCATCACCCCGTAACCCGACCTGAACCAGAAAAAAAAATCCATTGAACAGTAACCTGATCCGAACCCCACAAAATAAATTTCTTCATCTAGCAACCCTACCCGAACCAGAAAAATAAAAATACATCGATTCCTAACCCGACAAATAATTTTCGTTGTCACGCAACCCGATCCGAACTAGAAAATTCAAGTTAACCCGAAACACGATCCAAACCTGACAAAAAAATCCAACGAACCGTAGCCCAATCCGAAACCGAAAAATTAAATTCCTTCGTCTCGCAACTCGACTCAAACCTGAAAATTGAAGTTAACCCGAAACCCGACCGAACCTGAAAATTTATGCTAAACCGAAACCCGACAAAATAAATTCCTTCGTCTCGCAACCCGACAAAATAATTTTCGTCGTCACGGAACCCGATCCGAAACAGAAAATTGAAATTAACCCGAAACCCGTCCGGAACCAGACAAAAAATCCATCGATCCTTAACCCGATCCGAACCTGACAAAACAATTTTCGTCGTCATGCAACCCGACCCGAACCCAACAAAAAAATCCATCGAAGCGTAACCCAATACGAACCCGAAAAAAATAAATTCCTTCGTCTCGCAACCCGAGACAAACCTGAAAATTTAATTTAACCCGAAACCTAAAAACCGATACTTACACTGTAAACACAAACGTTTGATTTTCAGTTAAAAAAGTGTCTTAAATGGATGGTCACATTTTAAGTGAAAAAAGTGTCTTACTTTTTAAGACACCTTTTTGCATCAGAAGTTAAGACATTGTAAACGTCTTAAAACGCCGCCATTTTTAAAACACTTCAAATGTCTTAAAAAGCCGCCATTAGACATTTGAAACAATGCTGTCATTTTTGAGGCACTCGAAACATCTTATATGATTTTTTTTTTCTCTTATTTACACTGGCTGATTGACAGCAGGCTAAAACTTAGACTTACAATCAAGCTACAAAGCAAAATGAATGGTTGCCAATTATGGAAGACTATTACAACAGTCTGCATTATACTGTCATAATTTATTTTGTATTGTAGCAAGCCATGTGCAATATTCCCAAGTATATTTTTAAAATACTGTTAACCTTTTATATTAATTTTTAATTATGAGAACATTACCAACTAAGCAAAGAATTTTTTTCAAAATTATAATTTTAAATGAATCAATTTTGATTCTTACATATCTGTAGTAGCACATTATTCTTTAAAAAGGACCCAATCTGCGAAGGGTATATCCTATCCTTCCTTCTAGAAATTAAAATTATTTTTAAAAAGTTACAATCTTCTTTAAGTACTTTCAAAAAACGTTTTTTCCTGATCAATATCCAAAACTAACATATTTATCGGCATTTTTACACTAAAAAAAAAACAGTATTTGTACAGATAAAAATGCTGGCAATATGGGTGTCCCCCCCCCTCCCCAAACTCATCTTCTCCATGTATTGTTTATCTTATTGTTTTCTTCTTATTTTAACCTGGGACATATTTTAAAGACTTTGGGCACAAAGTATCATCTTTTTGTAGACTTACATCACTGTTTTAATATCATTATTATACAATCAATTCTGTCATACATATGTAAGGTACAAATTTCATTTTTTGGTCATGTATATCACGGATATAATTTTAGTCATTTGCCTAGAGAAAAAATATTTTTCAAAAAATTATAACAAAGGTAGATTTTATTTGTTTATCTAACCTTTAATCAATTTAATTTATGATTCAGTATGACTTTGTATATCCATTTATTTGTATTTGAAAATATCTACTAATTTAAATCATTGATATATATATATTTTGTTTTCCAACAAGTTTAGTTATATTTTCTGCATCTATTTAAAGATTTTTTTTATTGAATGTAATCACTAAGCTTCCCCCCCCTCCTACCAGGGCTGGGTTTTTGCCGGCAGAAAGTGGTTATAACCGGTTTTAACCGGCAGAAACTGGCAACAACTGGCATAAACAGATTTTGTGACATAATCTGAGACTTTTTTAGTAGTATTAAATTCCTTAAGTACATTTTATTCAGGATAAATAACAAATAAAATACTGCGGATAATTTTAATTTAAAATAAATAAATTTGTATTAGAAAAAAATGAGTAATGTAACAGATAAAATTTTTGTTATAATATAGTTGTGTAATTTTATATGAAAACAATTATTAGAGTATTTAAAATCTCAGTTTAAAATTCAAAATAGAAAACTATATCCAATACTTATTTTAAATTAAACACTGAAAAGAAAAGAAAAATAATCAATACTTACTCAAACTACTTTTCTGTAATTTAATATAATAATTTTATAATAACTGTAAAAAATCTTTCACATAGCAATGTTATACAGCTTCAAATCAAAAAATTGGAATAATAAATTCCATTTGTATTTGGAATTGCATTTAGCTTTCTTTCACTGTAGTACAATAGAAAAAGAACAGTGGTGGATTTTTTAACACATTTGCATGTTATTAACGAAAATTAAAACTGTAAAATATTAAATTGAGTGAATATTTTATTTTTGTAAAATTATTTTCACTATACAAAATATTAGAATACTAAAATACGGGGTTCAAAAAATTAGAATACTTATGAATTTTCCTGATTGGTTCAGAAAGTTGTATAAAATAAGCGTTTTTGGCGCAATAGATATTGCGCCAAAAAACAAAGTTGAGTTTCTTTCCAGCATAAAGTCGGCATGGTCATGTCTGAACAGAAAACATTGTGAACCACTTGCAGCTAGCTTGGCTAAGCAAGTTCGTGCTGTTATAAAATTTAAAGATGATGCTACAAAATATTAAAGAATAACTATTTTTCCTTTTTTTAAAACACATATTATTTGCAATGCACTATTCTAATATTTTGAACCAGGTACAGATTATTCTAATATTTTTATTTTTTCCAAGTGTGAATAATTATTTTAAATTTTGTATTATTTCCTTTAATTTGAATGTTAAAAGATTCTACAAACTATGTAGATTCTTACAATATTAAGTTTTATCCTGTGTTATTTTTTGTATAAGTGATACATAAACAACCTTTTTTCACAATTCCTTTTTTTCTATTATTCTAATTTTTTAACTTGGAGCTGTAGTTATATGTGGATCTTGTAATTCTGCGGATTTCAAAGCATTTCATTTAAATACAGTATTCAAAGGAACACAATTTTTTTTTAATTTAAGACTGTTAGTTGAAAATGTTCCAACAAAAAATATATATATAACCCTATTCCATATAGTAGATAATCTTTAAATTATTGCATTATATTATTTATTTAAAAATTCTCTGAACAGTGATTTGTTAAAATATCATAGAATTTTTTGTAAAATTCTTTTCTTTTCTTTCTTTCTTTCTTTTTTTTAAATAGAAATTCAACTGCAAATAATAATATTAATAGTTAAACTTGTACAGCATCATATTAATATTATAAAAATTTCTGTTTTTCAAGTAAAAGAAAATTATTATTATATAAATGAAGTATATTTATATGATCATTTTGAAGCTTTTTGCTACTTTGAATAACATTCATAATATTTAGTTTAATTTTTAATTTAATTGTTTACACATAAAATACATGTAGGAATTATGAATCATTGCAATTAAAGTTCTTCTTATTATTTCTTAGTTTCTGCCAGTTTTTGCCACTTACTGGCAGAAACTAGTTTCTGCCATGCCGGTTTTAACCGGTTATAACCACTGGTTTTAACCACCCCGGCAGAAACTTGCCAGCCCTGCCTCCTACAAATCTAGAAAACTTTCTGGCATTTAAACTATCAAATATAAATAATAAATTAAAATATGAAACCATTTAAAATGGATCACAATTTGCGGATTACTAAAATAGGTGTAAAAATAAAAAGGCTCTAAAACATTAAAACCATTTTAAGATGTTAAAAACATTCATCGGAATCCCGAGCGCTTTCGACCAGAACCTGGCCATCATCAAAGGGTGGAAATGAGAAAAAATTCTGTAACCTCCGGAATGTAAGCTGTTTAAATAGTCGAAGGCGAAACCCCCTATGGAGAAGGGGGGGAAGGGGGATGGACCAGTCTATTGAGAGAGGTGGGTTATTCCAACCCAAATGTACCATTAACCCTTTCCGGCGCGGAATAAATCTGTTTGTAAAATAATGAAATAATGGGCTGACACCAGATTTTACAAACGATTTCCTTAGAAAAGAATAACTTGCTGATTTTCCCTTACTTTATAAAAGGAAAATTTTAATGAAATATTCTTGGTGCCGTTTGTCAGTTTTGGAATTAAAATTAGGTGTCCTTTTTTTGTGACCACCGCCCGCTAAAGGGTTAACACCAAGTAGATTATACCAGATTTTTGGTATATTGTATGATAACATATCATTACAGGATTTCTCACCACTTGTCAGGCTTTCTACTGACTCCTTCAGTATACATGTAGTATAGTCATTCATTTGCGCGATAATCTTTACTTTATTAAAATACTAGCTGTTACCCGTGACTTCGTTCACTTAACATTAAAAAAAGTCCTTCCGGCCTGTACCGGGAGGAAAAGGTAGCTTTCCTATATCTTCGATTTAAAATTTTAGCTAATGTTACACGAAAACAGCAAGCTAAAATGCAAAGAAACGTTTACAAAAGATTCGTTAATACCGAATTTGAATAAGAAATTCGCCAAATTATTGAGCAATAGCCAAATTGGCTTCATTTATGAAGACTTATTTTGATCGCCAAATTTGGCGATATTTCGCCAAATGTCGCCTAATTTTGTCGCCAATGTCGCCAATTTTGGCGTTAACGGATATGAATATATAGTTTTATGCGTATGATTGGGAAAATTATTACAACAATGAAAGAAAATAATTTGCGAGTAATCGCGTTAATGTGCTCTTTTGTTTCAAGATGTCAACCACCCTAGAATTTCAAACTGCTCTATCTCAGCCATTTTTTAAGATAGAGGTAAACCAAAAAAAGCTCTGGAATCCTTGTATCAAGGCCTAACACGTAATTAAAAAATAAATTTGAATTTTTAAATTTTTTGTATATTTATTTTAGATTTTAAGTTATTTTACATCTTTAAATGGCCGCCATCTTGAAACAAGATGGCGGACCAAGCTGGCCAACGAACTCGGTCGAGACATTAGTGACCTTAATACACACAATTAGTTTCATCAAAATCGATTCATAATTACGGGCGTTATCGTATGACATAGGTCAGATATATATATATATATATATATATATATATATATATATATATATATATATATATATATATATATATATATATATATATATGGATATATCTATATATATAAATCAACATTTGGACGGAGGGTGGTTTTGGGGTCTGGGGGTCATGATCGGTGAAAATATATCGAAATTTTCCGGAACTGCTTTCCTCCGAACGGCTGCAATAGGTAGCTTTATACTTTTTTGTATTGAAAGCTACCTAAAAGTGAAATTTCATGCCAAATAATATATACAATCGCGAAAATGAAACTGCAACTAATGAAACTAGTCGTTGGGGGCCACCGTAATACTTATCCATCATGGATATGCATAATGTAAAATATTAAAAACTACTTATAAAATGCATTGCAATTCAAATAAAATCGTGGCTTGATGACGTCATAAACTTTAAAGGCTCGATTACTGAATTGCTTGAAAGAGGTTTTTCCTTATAACTCCAAAAATAATAATCCTATTAACTAGCGGTTTATTGCATCTGATTAAGCGTCAAATTTCCAATTAAAATATATCATTAAAGTCAAATTTGGATAAAATACAGGGTCATAAAAAATCGAAGAGTGTGGAAAATAGGATTCCAAATATATTGGCAACTAATTATCCGATCGACTTCATGCTTTATGCAAAATTTATGTTTTTTTATTGTCTTTTATATTCATTTCTTAAAATAAACAATTTCGAAAATTTTTATATACCTTTTATCAGAACAAATATTTCGAGAGTCCGAAAAAAATAGTTCCGGTTAATCGAGGTTATTGAAATGAAATAGGCTTCTTCCCATTATTACATACTAAGTACATACCAAAATGCAAGTCTCTATCTCAATTTTTTCGGGAGATAGAGCGTTTACAGACACACACACAGACGGACGGCAAATTTTTTTCCCCAAAAATATGTTTTTCGGAATCTCCAGTGTCTGAAACGTGTAAATCCGTCAAAAAAAAATTTCGATTTTCAAAACGATTACAAGACTTACCCTATATTACGTATGATGGGTAAGTAAAAAGGAGGACCCAGTAAAATCGTGAAAATCGAGGAATTCCTCTTCGTAAAACGAAAAACAACACTGGCAGAATTCTTCTATACAACAGTGCATTTTAGGTGGTATTTGGTGTACAATTTGTATATGTGTGCATTGCTAAATGGGCATTATTATATTGTTTATTTGCATAGACATATGTTATATATTTCTTACTACATTATCTTGTTTATGTATATATTAAATTAAGTGCTTCACGCTAAGTGGTGTAAATAGTGAACAAACTGCTTGTGGATTTTATACATTGATAGATATTTCACAAAGATATAACAATCTGATGCGGTACTTTAAATTCTGCCCAATTTAACCTCGATATTTTCTCTATCGCGTCAAGAACACTATAAGCAAATAAATACCGACGACACAAATCTGATGATCTAAATTTACATATTTTTGTTAGTATATATAGGATTATTTTGATTTATTTCATGCGCTTGAAATTTTTTACGCTTTCTCTAGTGTTAGGTGTCGAATAAATGTACTTTCTTGTTATTTTATTTTGCCATTTCTATTTATTCTATTTTCCATTCATTCCATTTATGAATATTGATTTAATTTACATATTCGTGTCGAAGAATATTCTTTAAAGTTATTATCAGGATTAGGATAGGATACGATTAGGGTTAGGATTAGGAATAAAAATTGAACGACAATGGCATGACCGATTCAGGTTTAAAGTATGAACCAGGAAGTCTATTTACATCATGAAGCAATAAGAAAATTAGAAAATTATCAGCTAATATTTTTTAATATGTTTTACAGTCATAGTTGGCATCAAAGGTGAGCGGGGAAATGATCATCTAAAATACCATTAAGTGTTTACCACGCAAAAAAACAAATCTGGTTACAACAATGTATTTAATTTTGCGCCAAATTTCACTTGATAAAAAAAAAAAAAGCGAATTGACTATGGACTTAATTACAGACCCCTAACCTTCCTATTCTCGGAAATGTTCTACCTATATGTAAAAAAAATTCTACTATATAGAACGCGCTTTCACGTTTATAATGTTATGAATTGGCACGATCGGCTTGTTCAAGTTTACACAATTCGGCTGGAAGAAAAGATTCATTACTTTTTGATTTCTTCTTTGCTTTTGCATTACGCAAATTTGTTGGTAAAATCGATTTTCTTTTCGATAACATTGTTGTTTTTTAAGTTTAAAAAATATTGTAATTTTACTTAAACATTGCTTTAAAATCTATGCAATTTTTTTTATCATACAAGACTTTACAAAAATCTATGATGAAACAACTTTAAAAAAAGCTATATTTAAAAAAGACAACAAAGTTTTTTTTCCTTATATTAAAAAAAAGTAATCTGGAACTGAGCCAAAAATGAAATGGACCAATCAAATTCTGCGTAGATATTCCGGGTTATTCTCATCGCTTTTTTACTAGGGACATTTTTGAGGAGCTATTACTTTTTTTCTAGCCATCCCACGGATTCGAAAATCATACCACCAGACGCGAAATATAACAATCTTTCAGAAATTAAAAAAATTATCACGGTCGGACAATAAAAATTCAAAAAATCCTTAAAAATCGAGTAAAAAATCTTTTATTGAAAAAGCCATTTTTTTATATTGTTGCCAATTTCTAAATAAGCGCAAAGGATTATGTTTTATCTCAAATAAAAAATGTATTTGCGCGAGACTATTAAAAACAATAATGAAAGTTTAAAATAATAATTAAATGATCACGTGTTGAAAGCAGGAAATAAAGAAAATTACGTCATAAAAATTGTGTTTACACATGAATATTAAAAATAAAAAAGATGAATTAAATGAAAAAGCATTATAACCAGTTAAATGAAAAAGCATTATAACCTGATTACAGAAGAAAGTCGCCGTTCGTGATAGCAACATCATCATCTTTTTAAAACAGGATACATTACCAGGTTTTAAGAGGCTGTGAAATATGAACAGGTGTTGGTGAGCGTAAGCGAGCAGGGGGCAGAGCCCCGTAGTATCTTAAAACTTAAAGAAATGTAAAATTAAATTCCGGTTCGAAACGACGATTTACAAATGTGTTTCGATTGTGGGAAAATGATAGATGAAAAATGCTGTTATTTCGACACAATCAAATTAAATCTTTAGCTTTTATGAGAAAAGCAACTTTCTTTTAAAATATATAGTTATTTTTATTAAGATTTTCTGATTTTCGATTGATATTTACTTTTTAAAATTTAAATTAAAAATATGGTATCTTTATGTTAGCCGTGTGCAGACGATAAATCGCCAACATATCCCATCATTCGTATTGAATTCATTAAAAATATAAATCTTTCACTCATTTCATTTAAAACACAGAACTGTAATTTACAACACATACATTTAAAATACATATATTACGTACATTTAAAATAATTCCTTTCATGTGAAAAGAAAAAGAAAAAAAAAGAGAAATTAATCACAAATAATTTGATAATCCAAGATCATTTTATTTCAACGTCAAAACAAATCTGTTTTATTTTTCTATATATGACATCATATTCGCTTGCTTTCCATACTTACTCGTATTTGTGCACTTTGTATTATTATCAAATATTTGAAAACGCATGTTTTATTTCTAATATGACATAATTTCATATTCTATTTAATTCTTAAATAATTCATTTCCTTTTCATTTTTCACGTGGAAAATTTTCACTTGAAAATAAATTGTTGATTAAAAATTATTACTCAGGGGTTTTATTTTATATTGGCAACGATATGTATTAGCAACGGTAAAATAAACTTAATCAGTTTAAAAAAAGCTGCAAAACCGGGCCCTTTGGGCCAAAACAACCAACCATTTTAAAATATACGAAAAAATGTCCATTTATTCTGTATGAAAATAATGAAATTTTTAATTTTTAAGAAAAATATTGAAATAAAATAAACAAAAAACCAGCCTATATTCATTTGAGGGTTATAATCAACTTATATGCAAAGATACAGGATAATTAAATGCTTCATTTTGACGCTGGCTTCAGCCTAACATTTGCACACAAACAGATTTATAATATTATTAGGATTAGGATATATCAATTTCTGTTTTTAAAATTAAGCAAAGAAAGTGCAGTAGATGGTTTTCCTTTTGCTATATCTGACTTATGCTCCCTTATGCGGTCTTGTAATTTCCTAGTTGTCATATTATGTGTATGTAAATAAAAATATGTGTATGTATGTCCTGTGTATGTAAATACTTCATTTTTATTTTTACATTTAAATGGGATGATATAAATTCCTGCTTTTTCATGCATATCTATGGGGTCAATTTTTCTGTGTACTAGATTTTGTAATTTTATTGGAGGTTTGGCAATTAATATTATGTCATATTTCTTTAAAGCATATCGGATTCTTTTATAAAGTTGGGGGATATAATCTATACTACAAAACTTTGAAACTTGTGTTTTAATCTTGGCTATTATTTTTCTATTATTAAATTCATAAATTACTTGGTTAATAAATTTCATTGAGTTCTTGGAATTATTGAGTTAATAAGTTTCATTGAGTTCACCCATTCTGAGTTACAATTTTCTTAATCATGGTTAATTCTGCGTTTATATAATTTTATGAACAAACGTTAAATGCCCTTCTGACATAAAAATTATATGCTGCTTTCTTATAATTAAATTGTACTATACTGCTATTAGATATTGTATTATTGGATCGGTATGGTTTCCTGTAAATATTTCTGTCTAAACAATGTGTTAAGTTATACTTAATTAGTTCAACATCCAGAAAAGGCAATGACCCATTTTTCTCTATTTCCATTGTAAACTGTATTCTGTTGTCTAAACTATTGGCATGCTTCCAAATTATGAGTATGTCGTCGACATATCTGATCCATAAATCATGTTTTAAATCCGAGGTGGAGATAATCTGTTCTTCTAAGGGTCTCAGTTTTAGTTCAGCTAATAAACCGGAGATGGGGGAGCTCCATAGGGGCTCCTTCTGTTTGCTTATAATGATTTCCGTCAAAAATGAAAACATTGTTATTAGTAATTAAATTTAAACTGGATATAAGAGTATTTTTAATGTTGTCGTCATACACTGGGTTATTGCTGATTTGATCTTCAATAATATTTCTGACTTCTTGTACATTAATTGAGGGGTATAATGACTTGATATCAAAACTTGCAAGTATTGCATGTCTTCAATTTTAAAATCTTTGATTCGTTTGATTAAATCTATGGTAGAGTTGATTGCATATTTAGTGGGGGGGGGGGTAACATTACTTTTAGTAGTGGTACAAATGCATTCTCGATTGAATAGGTTGGTGCTGACTATTTTGAAACAATAGGTCTGAGAAGGAGATCAGGTTTATGGTCTTTCAAACGTCTATTAAGCGGGGGGTAGTTGCGGTTTTGTTAATCATAAGTTTAACTTTTATTTCACTAGGCCAAGTACCTACCATGTTTTATTATTTCTGGTGTTTTTCTGTTAATCGTTAAGTTTGGATCTTTTCTTTTGTTTTAAACAATTCATTTCACTAATACAATTCTCCATTTTGGCAATGTAATCTGCAGTAGGTAATATTGCAAGTTTATTTGATTTATCCGTTTGTATAACTGTGGCCTCCTGATTATTTTTAATTTGCTTGATTACACTTAGATCTTTATCGTTCGTTACCCTAGGTATTTTAAATATTTCTGAACATTATTGAATAACAAGCTTCTAACTTCCTCTTTTTTATTAGTGGGTATAATAATGTTAATGATCTTTTCACAGTCCGTTATCACACTTTTGATATCTATTTTTCTCTGAAACATCTGTTTAGGTCCCATACTTAGAAAATTATGCAGTTTTCCGTCTATTTTCTTATTGGTGAGGTTAACATATGGTACTGGTTTTTGCTGTGCTGTAGCCCTTTATATGATTTCTTGTCTTTAAGTCTATTGATTTCCCGTAAATACACCTTTCTTTTTGTTTTTCTGAATTATCTGGTAAATGTTAACCAAATGCAAAAATTCATCAAAATCCCTGTTATCTAAAACCCGTGACAATTCACTGTATAAGTCCCTTACTTTCCTGGTCAAAAGATCAATCAGTTTGTACTTGCTTCTAATATATGCCTTCAGGGCAATACTGTCTAATTTATATCCGATCTCAGAAATTTCTTCCTGAATTGCTTTATTACGATTCCTAAAAAATGTGAGGATAACCCTGTGCTCCTTGCAGAGTTGTAAAAACCTAATATTGATAATTTCCCTATCCAGCCTCATTCTTTCTGTTTTGAATTTTTTCTTCAAATTGCATCGTTCCATTATGTACCCAGAATCGTCATTAAATATATAGAATATATATTATATCCCCAGAAGTCATTAAATATATAGAAAAATTATTCTAAAAATGTAAAAAAATTCACCTTTGTGTATCAATTAAAATATGAAACCATTTGACAGACCAGAAAAATTGACCACATAGATATGCATGAAAAAGCAGGAATTTTTATATCATCCCATTTAAGTGTAAAAATAAAAATGAAGTATTTACATACATAGGTATGACAGCTAGGTAATTACAAGACCGCATAAGGGAGCATAAGCCAGACATAGCAAAAGGAAAACCATCTACTGCCCTTTTTCGGTTAAATTTAAAAACAGAAATTGATATATATTTTAGTAAAGTAAAGATTATCGCGCAACTGAACAACTATACTACATGTATACTGAGGGAGTCAGTGGAAATCCTGTAATGATATGTTATCATACAATATAACAAAAATCTGGTATAATCCACTTGGTGTTAATGGTAAATTTGGGTTGGAATAACCCACCTCGCTCAATAGACTAGTCCATCCCCCTTCTCCATATGTGGTTTCACCTTCGGTTATTTAAACAGCTTACATTCCGGAGGTTACAGAATTTTTTCTCATTTCCACCCTTTGATGATGGCCAGGCTCTGGTCCAAAGCGTTCGGGATTCCGACGAATGTTTTTAACATCTTAAAATGGTTTTAATGTTTTAGAGCCTTTTTATTTTTACACCTATTTTAGTAATCCACAAATTGTTATCCATTTTAAATGATTCCATATTTTAATTAATTATTTATGTTTGATAGTTTAAATACCAGAAAGTTTTCTAGATCTGTAGGAAGGGGGGGGCGGGGCTTAGTGATTACATTCAATAAACAAAAAATCTTTAATTAGATGCAGAAAATATAACTAAACTTGTTGGAAAACAAAAAACAAAAGACTTGAAAGCTATTTATCGTGTTGTACACGAGGCTTGAAAACTAATCTGGTATCTTACAAATATATAAAAGAAATTATGTGACGTTATTAAAACAAAGATATAAGAAAACATAAAGGTAAAACTTACTTTTATTTTTTAAAATATTTTCTTTAATAATCCAAGGAGCTGTTGTATTTATTATATTTGTGAATGCATTACGCCGTCCATATCTCTTATGGTCATCACTGCACCTGCTTGCCCTGCCCTCCCTCCCTCCCTTCTCAATTGAGATGTGATCAACAACACTAACGTTATGTCTTAATTTAAGACATTGTACCATATTAAGACACTGGCCACAGAAACCCTATTGGTTCATTTCTACCACCAGTCGATTAAGACAAACAACTGTCTTAAATTAAGGTATCTATTATGTCTAAGCTCTATATTAAGACATTTACGTGTCTTAAATGCTTTTTCAGTCGTTTTTTTTGTCTTACTTTAAGACCCTTTTATTTGCAGTGTATTTTGTCAGGTTTGGATCGGATTACGTATCGATGGATTTTTATTTGTTTGGTTCGGGTTGGCTTTCGGTATAAGGAACCAATTACCTGAAAATTTTCAATAGACCATTCTTATTCAAAAATTAATATCTCAAAAACCCATCAATTCTCCATCTTGAAATTTTGCATACTTGTAGCCAAAAAATCAAAGATTAACATATATTTTTTTGAAAAAAAAAATTGAAAGTGGTGCTTTTGGAAAATTTAAATTAAAAAATTTTGAAAATTTGTCAAAAAATTATTTTACTCAAAATAGTTAGTGTTAATATTCAAATTTTAATTGCTTAATAGGCGTATAGCCAACATAGTGAAAAAGTACCTAAGCCGGGGCAAATAATATATATGTATTAAATATGAATTTATAGTTAGTGTTGCATATCATATTAAAGCCCATTAAAAGAGCTTTAAAATAAGATATAACCGAGCTCTCTTATTAAGACATTTACGTGTCTTAAATGCTTTTTCAGTCGTTTTTTTTGTCTTACTTTAAGACCCTTTTATTTGCAGTGTATTTTGTCAGGTTTGGATCGGATTACGTATCGATGGATTTTTATTTGTTTGGTTCGGGTTGGCTTTCGGTATAAGGAACCAATTACCTGAAAATTTTCAATAGACCATTCTTATTCAAAAATTAATATCTCAAAAACCCATCAATTCTCCATCTTGAAATTTTGCATACTTGTAGCCAAAAAATCAAAGATTAACATATATTTTTTTGAAAAAAAAATTGAAAGTGGTGCTTTTGGAAAATTTAAATTAAAAAATTTTGAAAATTTGTCAAAAAATTATTTTACTCAAAATAGTTAGTGTTAATATTCAAATTTTAATTGCTTAATAGGCGTATAGCCAACATAGTGAAAAAGTACCTAAGCCGGGGCAAATAATATATATGTATTAAATATGAATTTATAGTTAGTGTTGCATATCATATTAAAGCCCATTAAAAGAGCTTTAAAATAAGATATAACCGAGCTCTCTAACCCAATTTGTTACAGAATTGTAGAGGATAATGTGATTGAAAGTGTGGTTAAATTTGGTACTTTTGGCTATTTTCAAAATTCCGTAAAAAAAAAAAAAAAAAAAAAAAAATGCTAAGAAAAAAAAATTAAAAAAAAATTAGATTTTTCATATACTCCATGGATACAAACTATAAACAAAAAATTATAGAAATCTGAGATGTCAAGGTCCAGACCCCACTTTGATTTGACATGGAATGACCCCCCATTTGTATACTAAAATTGTTTAATTATAGCAATCATATAATCTACCCACAGTTTTTTGGGTAGATGTTCCCGGAGAAATAGATACAGTTGAAGCACTTTATAACGAATTATTGTGATATAACGAAATGCTCATAAGCATTTAGTTGGTCTGTATGTTAAAGAATATTGAATTCGAAACGATATAACGAAATATTTAAAATGAAAAGCACTATATAACGAAAAGAATTCCAGCATGGAAAGTAAAATAAAACGATACAGCAAAATGTTCACTTTTTTTTAAATTTAAAGCCCTTTTATTGTGTGTCACAAGTTACGGTGCGCCCCTTGCTAAATAAAAGATTGGACAGGCCTAAACTATCGTTCCATTATAATATAAGTTGGTCTCGAACATAGTAAAATTTTAATAAACACTATGTAAATGACAAAATACGAATTATAAGAATTTGTACCACACTTTTAAGCAGTAGGAATTACACTATTTTCAACAAAATTGAATTAATTTTCACTTTATAGTACAAACTAGGGATGTACCGAATATTCGGTTAGGCCGAATACCAATCTATTCAGTCTGCCGAATATTCGGCTTGGTCGAAAATCAAACTGTTCGGCCTGCCGAATATCGAAATATTCGGCAAAACCAAATGCTTAAAAAAACTTTTTTTTATTATTATTTTTTAAAACTCATAATTTCTACTTTTAACTGTCAATTAATAAAGATATTCAAAATAATTAGAAATAGAATATCATTTCAATGAAAGAGAATGCTTTTACATTATTTATTCGTTAGTTTGAAAAGCGTTAAGAAAATTAACCATTAATGATGACTTTCATAGGAATTAATGATGTACAAATATAAATGCTAGTTCCTGAATATTGTCTAGTAAATAATCTGTTTCTTGCTTATCACAGACATCATGTTTCTAAACAAAACAGAAAAAAAAAACTTTCACGGGTGATAATAGACATCAAGAAAGACAATTTTTGTCCAGAAAACCAGGATCGCAACACACTTATTCAGTCAAAAATAAAGTGCATCTCACTCCAGGTCAAAATTGAATTTTTGTTTGTTACTTTAATAATATTGAAGATATTGTAACTATATTTTCAACATAGTAACTCTTTGGTAGAATACGATAATCTACACTAATAAAAGAAAGTTTCACTCTGTGTGTGTCTGTCTGCGATGACTAGGAAAATTTAGCGCACCTAGAAGTCTGTAAAATTTAGATTTAGGTAGTCCAAACCCACTCCTGGTATACCTGAGTCTCAGAATTTTAATATTTTGATAATTATTCTAGATATTAATTAGAATATCATTAAACATCGCATCGAAAATGCCATCTTTTAAATCAAAATGGCTAAAGAAAAGAACTGTTGTTGTGGATTTGCAAGCGAAAATGAACAAATTCGAAATTATTTTACTAATTAGCGAATTTTAAGAAAACTAATTAAGATATCAAATTGAAATTTTCTGAGCATATGTAAAAAAAAATTCTGCATCCGTCTATGCAATTTTTGAAAAATTCGGCCGGTAATTTTTCTTAATTTATGCAAACAACTGCTAAAAATCTGCTGGCGTCAGGGAAAAAAATCCAAGAAAGTTTCAGACAGGGATCTGCTTTTATTAAAAACTGAACTACAAAGAGATCTGTTTCTCTGGCCTATCGCTCCATTTAGTTTGCAAAAAAGAAAGGAAATAATTGCCAATTTTAACTAATGAACAAAAATTTAGATAACTAATTAAGATATAGATCTAAAATTGAGGATGGGAGGTGTTGTCATCTGCCGGCTATTTTAGCGTAGCGTCTTCGTTATGTTCTAATTATCAGAAAAATTTAATTATTTTTTTAATGATCGCGTTAATGTAGGTGAAGGTGGTTTTCTTGAACAAATTATTCGTTATATTTGCGGGTATGGGGAGGGAGGGGGTTGACGCCTTGCACTGAGATTTTTATTATCTCGTGCCCGGGCAACGCCGGGCGGGTAGCTAGTAAGTAAATAAACTCAATTAACACTCTCAAGCTAATAGATTGTATAATATAAATTTAATTTCATAACTCAAAAATAAACAACTCCTCATACGTATGCTCACATCGGAGACAAACACCTAGTGGTGACGAAAGTAAATCAAGTGGGTAAGTGTGATCGAAGATCGCTCAAAGGGTTTCGTTTAATATTCCTTTAAAAACACTTTATCCTTTCTTTAATAAATTCAAACAAATTTCATTTAGCAAAAAAAAAAAAAAAAAGTCATGTTTTTTATAAAGTAAAAATTTAACGGTCTATTTTTTCGAATATCTAAACCAGCCGGATAGCGGGCCAAGCCCGCTATTATATTCTGTCATACTAATATCCGTAATACGAACTAAATGCAATATTTAAAAAAATAATTTCAAAATTAAACAGATTGTACACCTTCAAAATGTTAAAATATGCGAATATTTCCATAATCGGATTTTTATCACGATTCAATATGTTTCTCAAACCTCAAACTCATATATTTACTATTCTCTATTATTTATATTGATACTCGCTTTGTATTATTCTCAAACATTTGAAAAATTAGTTAAACTTCCCATATGACGTCAGATTTTCGTTATAATTCTCTAATGACGTGATATTAATTTGCTTTGTGTACTTACACATACTCCTTGTATTATTGAGAAATCTTAGACATTTTTCGTTTTATTACGACTATGACGTCAATCAATTTTATTTCATATTAATCTTTTTTTTCATTTGGTGAAACTTTTTATTTCATTTTTCACGTGGAAATCGTCTGATAGAAAATTAATTATTGTAGAAAGAATTTCTTCGTGGATTTTTTAATTTTTGGCATCGGCTATAACAAAAAATGTTTAAATTTAATAGGAAAAGGCTGTTAGAATTTTGGTTTTTTATCTCTATTTATTAAAATAATACGAATTTTTCAAATTTTAATATTTTCAGCTCTTCACAGCTGATATTCTGATTTATACACAAAGTTTCAACTCTGTAAGTTACATAGTTAAATGGCTCTGTGACAGACAGACAACGGAGCGGAAGCAATAGGGTTTCGTGAGATGAACGAAACCCTAAAAAGGGTTGCCGGTTTTGGCTACATGCCAGCTCGGAACAGTTACTTTGGTTTCTGTGAAATACGCGAAGTACTGGAAATTGCCTGCATTCATATCTAAGCAACACTGAACTAGATATTCCTTTATTCAGAGTGCAGCTGACAGAACTACTTATAACTGTGTCACTGTACACTTCCACTAATATCATCATATTTAAAACAAGCAAAATCTCCCTAAAATAGCTTCATTGTTGTTAAATTTGTGAACGAAAATTCAGTTCCAGCTTGAGGTGGCACACACAGTGTTTTTGATTAAATGTATTGTATTTTTGACGGAATAAGTGGATTGCATGAGTTCTTTCGATTGTTTGGAGGGAAAATGAATCTTGTTTGAATATACACTAGCTGAGCCCCCGACGCGGCGTTGCACGGGTCCGTCAAAAAATAGCACAAAATGCGGAAAAACTATAAAAAATCACAAGAAAAAATAACGAAAAATTTAAAGCTCGAAGCACGAATTACAAATAAACTTTATTGAAAAGAGAACACAATTTACTGCATGGGGCTAGAAGATTCCTTTTACTAATATAAAATGTCTCGAAACATGAAGAATTTTTTTTCTTCTCCAAAATAGGCCTTCGAGGTGCATTACTTCAGACATAGAGGTACCTTCCTGCTAAATTTTGTAGCTCTACGGTCTGTTCAGAACACAGCACACACACACACAAATGTATTTCCTTATTATTATAAATTTCAAGTTTCTAGCCCTAACACCTTAAAAGTAACCACCATACAAAATTTCAAATTTTTATCCCCAGCAGTATCACAGAAATCGCAATTTTAGAATGTTTTATGTTTCTGTACCCTTTTACATTTAGAATTTTTAAGGAATTGTCCTATTGCGAGAATTTACGTCTTAAAAAATAACAGTCATATCAAGTTTCTAGTTTTAACAGTTCCAAAAAAATTAAAAATAATATAAACATATTCAGCTCATTTCACCCTTTTATATTTCGAAATGTTTAGAAACTGTTCTGCGCAAACATTTGCGTTTAAAAAGAGACAGTCATGCCAAATTTCACGTTTCCAACTTAAAATAAAGCTTAACATTTCCAAATAAATTATAATTTAAAAAAATTTCCCCTCATTTCACTCTTTTAAATTTCGAAGTTTTTAGAAACCGTTCATAGGTAGTAACATTTACGTCTTAAAAGTAATCACCGAGTTAAATTTCAAATTTCTAACACCTACAAAATCACAGAAATCGCTATTTTAGAAAGTTTTTTTTTTTTTTGCTTTTGCACTCTTTGGAGGTTATAGTACTGACATAAAATATATCCTATGTTAGAGCAGAGATGATCACCAGCATTTGGCAGTCATTATTTTAAAATTCGGTTGGGTAGTTCTTGAGATTAACCCTTAGAAACAAACGCACAAATGTCACTTCTTTATAACAATAGTTATAGATTGAAGTAACAGAAAATAAAAACAATGTTCAAAAATGTAAAAGTTATATAAAATAATACATATTTTTTTGTGATAAAAAATTATTAAAGCAACGATAAAGAAACAAAAATGGTCTTCAAATTTTTACATGTTAAGTTTACGTAAGCAATACGGAAGAAAAAAACACAAAATCTATGGCGTAACGTATGGGGTGTCGCGGAAAGGACTGCCCCTGGCTGTATTTTTTTTTTTTTTTTTTTTTTAAGCTAAAAAATTGTTGCATAAAAAAACTAAAGCCTAAAAAGCTGTAGTATAGTAATCACAAAGCCCAGATGCAATATTTTGAATTGCTCCGGGCACTCAAAATCTAATTTACGCCACTGCTCTAAACTAGAAAAAAAAAAACTTTTAAGATTATGTTAAAAACATATTTTGGAAAATAAAGAATATTATTAAAAGTACCTTAAAGAGTCAAAAAACTAACCTTCGATGTTTGAGAACAAATTTAGTATTATACGTGAAAGACGAAAGAAAAAAAAACACAAAACTGAAATATTAATAAAATACACAATTTTGTTTAAAACTGAAGAGAAAAGAGGAAACACAAACAAATTTTAGCAGTTTAAGATTATGTAAAATGTATATTTCTTGCAACAGAATTACTTAAAACACTATTAAAGAACCAAAACTAACCTTTGCCGTTTTAGAAAAAAATTAGTAGTATTACATACGAAAGAAAAATAAACACAAAACTGAAATGTTATTACAAATACAACATTGCTGCTTAACCCTTTCCGGCACAGTTGTCCCACTCCGGGCACACCTAATTTTAATTCCAAACTTGCAAACGGCACAACGAATATTTTAATAAAATTTTGTTTCTATAATGAAAGCTTAAAATAAGGAGTTCTTATTTTCTAATTCCGGCGTCAGTCAGTAATTTCCCATTTTACGAACAGAATTTGTCTGTGCCGGAAAGGGTTAACACTTTGCCGTCCGTCGACACCACAGTGGTGTGTCGTACGTAAAGTAACTTAATTTTAATCCTTAAATGCTACATTGGCACCTGAATTTTGGAATGAGAAATTCCGTTTTATCAAGTATACATGAAGAAAAGATTTTACTTATTTTCGAATAAATTTGTTTCTGAATTCTGGTGTCAATCAATCATTTCAACATTTTACGAATAGAAGTATTTTTACGTGACATGCGGACGGCAAAGTGTTAATACTGAAGTACGAACAACAGAAACAAACATGTTTTAGAATTTTAAGATTATGCAAAACATACTACATATTTTTGGCGCCAAAAAATTTTATTGAAACAGCGTTTAAGAATCAAAACTAACCTTCGATGTTTTATACAGAGATGCATTTGTAATTTTTCCAGTACCGGAATGTTTATAGTAAAAAGTAAGAACAAGGACTGGTATACGACATTTTTTATGAAAAATGCACATTTATTTCTATGTCTACTCTGATAAGAAGCAAAATGTATCTTTTTTCATGTCAAATTTTTAACTGTTTTTCACGAATTAGATTTTTGCGACTTAGTTTATTGTAAATTTGTTAATTACAAAAGCAGGAGCCAGTTTTATACGATCGGATTATATTTTAGTTATTTCTTTCACTAAGAATACAATAACAATGAATAATTACCTACTTTTTTATTTTAACATCAAATTGAAACAAAATCAATGTGAAAGGGAACTTTTTTTATTTATTTTTTGAAAAAGCAGTACCGGAACGGCGCACAGTGTAAGATTTTGCGAATCTAGCGGGTCAAAATTCAATTTATGAAAATTACAGGTATTAATTAAATAAAATTGCACTTACTATAGATAAAATGGTTCTATATTATGGAAAAATATATAGTTACTCGTTAAATTGTACATTTTACGTCATCATTATTACATTATCATAATCATAATAGAAAGAGTTTTCGTCATTTTCATTTATTGATTTTTACGCAGTGTTATTTTATTCAGTGCAGATTTAAAAATATACTATACCTAACTTTTACAACAAGAAGAGTTTTTTTTAGTAAATAGTAATTAAGTTATTAGGTACTGTCATCGCTGTCAGTGTCATCATTAATGTTTTCGGCACTGCCTTTTTTTTTACATCCAATCTATAACCAATATGTCAAAGGCATTCCATAAATCTTATCTGTGCATGTAGTGTCGATAAGCCCCAAGAAAATGTGTGAGTATTAATCGTATATGTTCAAATACATTTCAAATTATTCATAACCTTGGAAGTTGCGATAAAGATATAGCATTTTTGGGTTGCTTTATTTAAAGATGGAATTTTGCACACTTTGTTATCTAAAATTGTTTCTTCAAATCTGTGCTCTATATAGTTATGTTTGATCATCTAATTCTACTATTGTTGGCACAAGAGCAGTAATATGATTTCTGACATCATTTTCAAATTCTTCCGTTATTGATTGATCAGTTTCTTTGGTGAACTTAAATTTTGTGGGTCTACAGTAAGAAGTAGATGAAGAGTGCGCAATTTGCCATAATATAAAGTTTTGATTTTCTCCATTACAACCATATAGTTTTAAAGGAACCACATATGGGATTAGAATATTTGCATCTTCAAAGTTGTTTTCATTTTATCTTTGCTTGTATCTACTTTGTCCACCTCTTCCATCTACCCACCCACCCCCATTTAAAAATCATTGTTATACTTTTTAACACAGACCCTTTTTCTTTAGTAAGAATATTTAAAGCTGTTTTTGTATAATACAAAGTCTTTTTATCGTTAAATCTACAATACATTGTAATTTAACTTCTGCAAATGATTAAGAAAATATGCAGTTTTCTTGGGTTGTATATGGTTTAGTGGCGCAATTTCCCATTGGGCCAGTTTTCTTGGGATGGATAGCACATTTTTTTTGCATGTTTTACCTGCTCATAGGATGGATAAATGTTCAAAACTTTTTGTAACGCAGAGTTTCTCATATTCCCGTATTTTTCGGCAGCTTAATTTCATAGTGGTTATTAAACACAACGCTTCTTCAAGAGAATATTTAAATATCGGGTATTCGGCTTTTTGAACGATTTTATAAAATTTAGTTGCTTTTTTAGGGCTTACAGATAATTGCTTTAACATACCCGCGGCATCCTTTCATCCAAATTGTCTTAATCTAAAACACGTGGCATGTGTGAGTTCATTTAGTGAGTGTTCTGAGAAGAATGGATAAACCTTTTTTTTCGATTTCGGTCCACTTGAACAAAATTTTCTTTGGACGTCCAACTTTTTTCGCGTACTCATTATTACTTCTGTCTGGTATATAGAGATTCCTTACTGTTATATTCGAATCTAGCCATCTCTTATTTTTCTTAAAAAAAACTTTCTTTATGCGATGGCATTTTCTCCATCTTCGATTAATGTCAATCATAAACGAATGGCTCAGCCGCTTAATCTAGTCTAACATAACATATGAGCAATGTTCACGTTTATATTTGTGTAATACATTGTCTATCAAGATATTTTTAGAATTCACTGGCAATGATTTATGTCCAGTAACATAATTTATAAATATCTCATATAGAATTCTCTTTTCGAAATTAACACTTCAATACCTGTAAAAAATTACTTATATTCAAAAGTTGCAAATAGTTGTAGCTAAAATTGATTTATTTTATATGTATATGCATATATAATTACAGAAAAAATTACCATACAGTGTACCAGAGTGTACAAAATTTTTGGCAGCTTTTTTAATTTATCATATGCTATTAAATTTTCAAATAATTTACATATTAACTTACAAGTTCGTTTTTAAGAAGTAACACTTTTAAATAACTATCGTAATTGTAAAATACGAAGTAAATACTTTGTTGTAACGATTCCATACAATCATAAAACAATATTTACAAAATAAGTATATTTTTAGCCATAAATATCATTTGCAATTACATCTACAACAATCGCCGCTCTAAAAAGGTTTACAGAAAACTTGGTTTTGAGCCGACTTTTGATGGTGTTGTTTAGTGGAGTTAAACCGCTTTCACTTTATCTCTTTCCTCTTCGATGTGTTAGATGTAATTTAAAATGTCTAAAACTGAAATTATTTAAAATCGATTTTCTGAATTTTTTCCCGCTAGATTTGCGAAATCTTACACTGTGCGGCGTTTCGACACAAGTGCACCCCTGGTTTTAAAGCAGTGATATCATTAAGTACGAAATATAAAATAAAAATAAACAGAAAATTGAAGTAAAAATTAAAAAAAAAGTACACCAACACCATTGTTGCAAAAGAATTTTTAAATAAAAAGCCGAAATTTACGTGAAATAATCGATCATTTCACACTTTGAGACAAGACAAATCAAAAGTATACGGCCTCTCAAATTTTAGAACAAAACATCACATTTTGTTTCATTGGATTACTATTTTATATATAAAAAAATTGCTTTCTTAATAATATCCCAACAAAATGAGCGATGCAGTCATTTATATTTTAAGAACAGTTTAAAAACACAATTTTACTATCAGAATAATAAATAACAATAAAAAATAAATTTTCAATTAAGAAAATGCCAAAAGCTTTATTATGTATCACTTAAAAGATAATTGAAATATTTAAATGAATAGATTAATATTTTGAGGGATGCTTACCTGGGTATCAAGTGTTAAGCCGATAATTCTTTATCCATTTACACTACACTATACATTCTATTGTACACAGAGTTCAGAGGAAAACTCAGTGACTATTGCACTGATTGATGACTACCCAAAAAGATAAATCAACAATGTTGCCAAACCGGCGAGAAAAGGTTGTGACAAAACGCTCTAAAATATTTTTGATTCAATTATTTCACTACAGTTCAGATTAAAAAAAAAAAGATACTTATGTAGATTTAGATAAAAAGAATAATTTTTGAGATGGACGTAATGTTTCAGTGAACGAAATATTAATACTTAATAATGTTACATCAACAATGTTTTTAAACGATCACTTTAAAATTTATGAAATTAATCTTTTTAAGTTATTATCAAATATTCTGGAAGAAAAAAATACATGAGATAAAGCAGAGAATCGTAGAAGAGTATTTAAATTAATTTTGCGCGAAAACATAAATTAGATATAAAATTTGCTGCTTGTTTTTAGCAGAAGACTAATTACAAAATGGAAAACTAAACTGTTATTTCTCTGAGGCATTTTAGATTTACAGTAGATTCCCGTTACAACGAATTCCATTACAACGAAAAATCCCGTTACTACGAAATTTGACAAATCCCCTTTTCAAATTTCATTAACCCCAATGTATTAAGAATTCCGATTTAACGAAGTGCATTTTACTAGGAATTCCGTTACAATGAAAAATCTTCATCGAGCTTTTTTTTCTTTTTTCGCAATTGCTTAACAGAAATGAAATATACTTCGAATAGCACGTCGAAGTTAAAAAATAACGTTGTTTTGGGGACAGGTGCTATTTCATATTTTTTTCTCCTTTGCTATTTTTTCGTGTGTTTACTTCTGTTTCCGAATTCCTTTTTTTTCATTAGCCCATACGCTTCAAAATGATCACGTGACAGACAGCAGGTGGACTGCACTGTGAAAGAAGTGTTTGTGCTTGTTCTGGGATGTTTTTGTCGCCAATACCTATTGCAGTGTGTTTCTTGCTTCGTTCATTGATAAAATGTGGCTTGTGTGAAACGAAAACAATTTTCGTTGGAAGAAAAGAAAGCTATAATTTCTGAGATTGATAAAGGATTGCGGAAAGCTGATGTGGCCAAAAAATATGGAATAACACCATCGAGTTTATTGACATTTCTAAAAGATAAAGAAAATATTGATAGACAATTCCAAATTGCAAGCATTTGTTCCCATAGAAAACGAATGCGACAGTCCCAATTTCAAGATGTCGATAAAGCCGTGTTCAAGTGATTGTGCCGATGTTCGTTCACGCAATGTGATCCTCTGATAAGGCAAAAAACTCAAGAACTTGGTTCTTGTTTCGGAACAATGCTTGGTATCGAAAAATTCCAAGTCAGTGTTGGATGGCCCAATCGCTTCCGTACTCACCATGGAATTGTAATAAAATCAATTTGAGGCGACGCAAGTGATGTACCTACAAAGACTGTAAATGAATGGAGAGCTGGAAAAGCAACTGACCTTATAAAGACATACAGCTCCGATGATGTTTTTAATGCTGACGACGCTGGAATATTTTATCAACTTGAACCGAGAAAAACATTAACATTTAATGACGACAAATGCATTGGAGGGAAAACTTCAAAGAAACGAATTACTGCACTTTTTTGTTGTAACAAATCTGGAACCGAGAACAGAAAAATATTAATTGTTGGTCACCCTTGCAAGCCCCGTTGCTTTAAGAACTGTCATTCGCCTTGCGATTATAAATTCAATAAGAAGGCATGTATGACACAAGATATCTTTAATGATTGGCTAGTGCAATTTGACAAAGAAATGAAAGCTAAAAAACGGAAAATTCTTCTCCTGATTGATAACTGCATGCCTCAAGATAATTCCCCCAAATTAGACTGCATCCAATTTGAGTACTTTCCGCCAAATTGCACTATTCTACAGCCTCTAGACCATGGCATCATCCGTGCTGTAAAATCTCGCAACTGAGCTCTTTTGCTAAAAGAAATTCTTTGCGGCTTAGAGAATGGCAAAAGACCAAAAATAAATCTCAAAGAAGCTATTGAATTGATCTCTGGTTCGTGGCAAGAAATTAGCCAGAAAACAATTTCTAACTGTTGGAATCATGCCCGATTAACTGACACCGAAGAAAATTAATCAGAAGTTTTAGATTTGGATATGAGTCCTCTGAGTTAAACACAATTTGGAAGGCTACCAGAAAATTAACACCAATCCCTGATCAGGTGGATTGGGGGGATTTCTTATCTGTGGGTGACAATATTCAAACATGATCTGAAGTGACTGATGAAAATATCATTTTAACCATTAAAACTACATTAGACCAACAAAATGACGAAAGCAGTGATGACGATATTGGTGTCACCGACGATTCAAAAGTTACCTCTTCGGAAGCTCTCTCATGCTTGGAGAAAATGCGTGCTTTTGTTTCTCATCAAAAGAATGTTCTAGAGGAGGTATTTTCTCACATTCATTCGTTGCACACGTTTTTGTTATCATCAACTACACATTCCTTTGTACAAACTAAAATTACAGATTTTCTGCAATAATGTATTACTAAATAAAGGTTAGTCCGTAATTTTGTAATTTTAATATTGAATTTTAATTTACTAACTTTTTCTATGTTAATTTAACTAGTCTTCCATTAAAATCCTCTATAATGAAAGGTACATTTATCTTACATAATTTATTACAAGTAATTCATTAGATAAATATGAGTAATTCCGTTACAACGAAATATTTTAGTGGTCCCGTGGAGTTCGTTGTAACGGAAATCTACTGTATTTGTTTTTTTAAGTGAGAAAAGGCGTAACAATTCAAACGGTAGGAGATTGAAATAGTCATTTTCAAACAATCAAAATGATAAAACGATTCAAATTATTAAAAATTATTAAAAAAAATTACAATTACTTAATCATTGCAATTCATTGTTAATATATTTAATATAAAAGAACGCTTTAAATAATTAAAAAAAATTAATAATTTAATGAGCGAGAAATATATATATATATTTCTTAACGCTTTCCAAAATAGTTGAAAAGTGGTTTATCTGTCCGTACTCTAACTCTTGTAAATATACTCGGTTTGCCCTGAAATTTTAAAATGAAATTGACGTTTGCTATAGCACGATCGCTATTGAAAATGAAGTGTGTAGCATTTATACTTTGTTTACAGGGACAGTCAAAAGTTATCCGTTATATTACTGTCAATGGGAAAAAATTCTTTTCAAATGCATTTTAATGATGTTACATAATTTCAAACATAATGAAATTCATATGCATTTATCAAGTGCACTGAAACATACATTCTGTAGAATATGGGGTGCAAAAGATTTATTATTCATTTACGGGGTCAGGGGGTCACACAAAAGAATTTTGTTACATAATGTTCTACGGGGAAAAGTCGTTTGCAGTGTAATTTAATGATGTTTCAATGTTTCAAACAATGAAATTTATATGCATTACTGAGGTGCACTATAAATTGCTCACTGAAAAGTATGGTGTGCATTACGTTTATCGTTCATTTACAGGGTCACGCAAAAGAATTCCGTTACAAAATGGTCTACGAAAAAACTGTTTACAGCGTATTTTAATTACGTTACACTGTTTCAAATATAATCAAACTGATACACATCAAAGATGTTTACTCCAAGATACTTGCTGTAGAATATGATGTGCATTGCATTTATCGTCCATTTACAGAGACACACAAAAGATTTCGGATACAGTACTGTATCCAAAATACTGTCTATTAGCGATAATTGCTGGAAGTACGTTTCAAGATATCATACATTATAATACGAGCAAATCTTGTGTGTGTGTGTGTGTGTGTATAATATATATGCAAATTTTATTTTAAAAACGACTCTAACAATTTTGACGAAATTTTGTATCTTACCGTTTTGGGTTACCAGAAAACCATTGGGCTAGGTCACATATTCGAGAAAATTCGATTAGTGGGTCATTTTGGGTCACCATGGGTCAGGGTTAAGCTAATTGTAACTAAAAAACAGTTCAACCGATTTTGACTAAATTTTGTATCCTACCATTTTCGGGCACGAGAAGACTATGAGGCTGGGTCACATGTTCCAGAACTTTCGATTAGTGGGTCCTTTTTGGGTCAACGCGGGTCAAGTTAATTTTTTCTAAAAAACGGCTCTAACGATTTTGATTAAATTTTGCGTTTTACGAGTTTCGGGCACGTGAAAATCAATGTGCTCTGTCACATGTCCGAGAAAATTAGATTAGTAGGCCATTTTTGGGTCACTGTGGGTCAAGCTAATTTTATTTAAAAAGCGGTTCAGACTATTTAAACTAAATTTTGTATTCTATGGTTTTCGGGCACGAGAAGAATGTTGGGCTAGGTCACATGCTCGAGCAAATTCGATTAGTGGGTCATTTTGATCATGGGTCATTATGGGTCAAGCTATTTTCATCTTAAAAACGGCTCAGGGGGTTTGAACTAAATTTAGTATCCTACAGTTTTAAGGAACGAAAATACTATTGGGCTAGGTCACATGTTCGAGAAATTTCGATTAGTGGGTCATTTTGGTCATGGGTCATTATGGGTCAAGATATTTTTATCTTAAAAAAGGCTCAGACGATTTGAACTAAATTTTGTATCCTACGGTTTTTGGTCACGAGAAAGTCATTGGGCTAGGTCACATGCTCGAGAAAATCCGATTAGTGGGTCTTTTTTGGGTCCCCTTGGGTCAAGCTAATTTTATCTAAAAAAAGGCTTAGACTAATTTGACTAAATTTTATATCTTACGGGTTTCGGACACGAGAAGACAATTGGGCTTGGTTACATGTCGAGAAAATTCTGTTAGTGGTTAATTTTTATTATGGGTCATTAAGGGCATAGGCGTAACCAGCTTATTATGTGGGGGGGGGGTGCCCAGATTTTTATTTGAAACAGATAACGGAACTGAAAACAGACACATATATACATGTGTGTGTGTATACACGAATGCACAAACCAGCAGTATAATAATTATGAACACAATGATAATGCAATAATAAATGTCACAATAAATAAAACAAAATATATAAAATATTTTATTTTATACATTTATAAATTCTGAATGTAAATTATTATTTATTCTTTTTATGTACTCAGAAATGAAAAAAATAATATTCAAGAAACGTTATTATTTTCAGATGATGGGATAGATGTGCCAGTAATTGACACCCCCAAGGAATTTCTTAAAAAAATATTTTTTAATTAATAATTATAATTATTATATTCCACTTTTTTTAATATTACAGTAATCTATCAACATTATTTAATCAATCTCATAGTCTCATTTCCCAATGTGAATCAACATTTGATTGTAAATAACATAAATGTATCAAAACACCCAAAATTCCAGTAATGGCCACTCTCTGTTCCAGGAACTGACACTCTACAAAAAATAATCAGATAATTGTTTTATGATAGTATTTAGATTCAGAACTTAATGAAAGCATATTGATAAAACAAAATATTGAAATGTAAGATTATTACATTAAAGGATTTATAAATGTAAAGATTTAGTTTCACAATAATTAAGTTTGGGGACATTTTTTATTGCTTCATTTTAGTAACCTTCACTCATATCAACGTCAGAATGATGTACTGTATAATTATGGCGTTCAAATGCCAAATCTTCAATTTTCTCATCACTTTCTGATAATCCAAAGGATTCAATATGCGATTTACCCACTTCTTTGAATGACCTTTGCTTTTCATCATTGAAACTATGTTTGCATTTATAACAAATAAAAGCTGAAGATTACCATACAAATAATAAACTAACTCTAGCTTACTTTGTTATTTATTTATTATTTGTATGATAATCTTCAGCTTTTATTTCATAACTCCTGATCCCATTGAGATACCACTCTAAAGATTTCAAGATTTTGAACTTATAATGTTACAAAAAAGATACATTAAAAAAAATTAAAAACACAATCTAAAAGTTTTTTAATTTTTAAAATGTTATTTTTTTTAATCAAGCAGCTTGCATATCAAAAGAAACCTTGCAAAATTCTCTTTAAAACGAGTGGTCAAACAACTCCCTACGCCTGATAGAATCTGAGAAAATCAATATTGAAAAAATGACGATTTTTCGAAATTAAAAAAATTGTTTGTAAATCTAATTAAATAAAAAAAAATTAAAGATACATTCTCATTTATATCATCAGGGAGAATGATTTCTGACAGTATCATTAAATATGAAATGGTCAGGTTGAATATTGAAATTTTTTGGTTGATTTGGCATAAAATGACGCTATTTAATAAATAAAAAAAAAGGTGCTTATTACATTCTACTAAGTAAAATTTAAAAATTAAATTTGATTAATTATCTTTTCATTTAAATAAAAAGATTTTATGCACTACTGAAATTACACTTTTAGTTTTGGCCACATGGGGTGTCTATTATTGGAATGAGATTAATTAAGCATTCCAGTAATGGTCACCGGTCCTAAAATCTTAACAATAAATGAAATTTTGTAAATGGCCATTGATATATGAAATTCAAAGTTTTATATTACTATCTAAACAAAACATGCAATTTTTGCAAGAAAATAAGGAAGATATAAATTAATTAAGTGAAGTGAGCTCTTAGCATGTTCATTAAGATTTTCATAGAAAAACAGTGGAACTGTGAAAAATTATTTTCTGCTTCCTGATTGGTTTGATTAAGAGTGTCAACAATAACCCAGATTATAAAACATACAAGAGGGAGTTATGAAAAATAAATAAAAGCAAAATTTTTGTTAGTTATTTTTTTATAATCCAAAAACATTCGGGGGTGTTCATTACTGGGAGGACGTTCAATTACATCAATTTTAAATACGGCTGAAATTCGTTTTTAAAAATTAAATTTTATTATTTTTTTATTTTACATTGGGAAAGGATTTGAATATGTAGATTTTTAAAAAATAATAATGAAACCTACTTTTAAATAACATATACATATATACAAATTTATCCCAGACCACCTTAATAAAAAAAAGTCCTTCCGGCCTGTACCGGGAGGAAAAGGTAGCTTTCCTATATCTTCGTTTTAAAATTTTAGCTAATGTTACACGAAAACAGCAACTTAAAATGCAAATAAAACGTTTACAAAAGATTCGTTAATACTGAATTTGAATAAGAAATTCGCCAAATTATTGAGCAATAGCCAAATTGGCTTCATTTATGAAGACTTATTTTGGTCGCCAAATTTGGCGAGAATTTGGCGCTAACGGATATGAATATATAGTTTTATGCGTTTGATTGGGAAAATTATTACAACAATGAAAATTTTTGTAATGTGCTATCTTTTTCAAAATGTCAGTCACCCTAGAATTTCAAACTGCTCTATCTCAGCCATTTTTTAAGATAGAGGTAAAACAAAAAATGCTCTGGAATCCTCGTTTCAATGCCTAACAGTGAATTAAAAAATAAATTTGAATTTTTAACTTTTTTGTATATTTATTTTAGTTTTAAATTTTTAATTGGCCGCCATCTTGAAACAAAATGGCGGACCAAGCTGTCCAACGAACTCGGCCGAGACATTGGTGAACTTAATACACACAATTAGTTTCATCAAAATTGATTCATAAATACGAGCGTTATCGTATGACATATGTCAGATATATATATATATAATTCCAAAATTTCATAAAAATCCTATTAAATTTCGCACTGTTACCATCGGTTGTAACACATATAATAAAAATGCAAGCAATTTACTACTTAATATTTTAAAGCAGATATATGATATAACGTTAAAACATAATAACTAACATTGCCTAAAAAATAGTTTTCAACTCATTAATAAAATACATAATATCAATCCGGTAAAATTCATAAAAACATTGGATTTTAATGATTTATTTAATAACATTGATATAAAAGACTTACATAAAACAATGTGTATATTATTTAAAGAATTTAAATCTCAATTAAAATTAAAAGAACATATTTCAGTAAATTTTTTTAAAACTTTACTAAATTTTACATTGCATAATAATTACATTATATATGACAATATTATCTATAAACAATGCCAGGGAATTCCGCAGGGCGGAACCGCATCTAGTATTCTCTCTGACCTTTACTTATATTATTATGAAAGAAATATAAGTCCGAACAATGATTATGTATTTTATCGCTATATTGATGACATTATCATATTTTATTTCAATGAAAAAAATTGCACATCACCACTCAATTTTTATCCTACTCAGCTTAAATTAAGCGAAAATGATTTAATTAATAATAATATAAACTTTCTTGACTTAAAAATTAATATTACTAATAATTATAAATTAATTTTTGATATTTATGATAAGAGATTTGATTTCCCATTTAAAGTAAATATTTTTACCAATTTTGCTTCATGTTTACATAAATCTGTTTATAAAAATATAATTATCAATTATCTACATCGTATAAAATACTTATGCTCAGATATAAATAAAAACAAAAATATTAGATATATTCGAGATCAAGCAAAAATATATGGTTATCCAATTTTTATGATAAATTCAATCATCAACTCTTTTAAATAACATTTATTATATAATTTAAATATAAACATGGTATGTAATAAATTATTGTTTTAGTGTGCGATAACATATAACAAAAGATATAGAAAATAATAATTATAACATACATTATTACAATTATAACATATTAGGAAATTTAATATTTAATATTTGTTTGAACATTATATACACTTTATATAGAAAATTACAAATATAACATACATAATTACAATTATAACATATTAGGAAATTTAATATTTGATTGAACATTATATACACTTTGTATAGTTGTGATTGTGCGTTGCCGATCACCTCTGTTTAAGGTGTTATTGATGTGCAGTTTTCATACATTTATAAATTAACTTATACAATAACAAATTAAATTATACATGGATAACATTGGTGATTATAACTCATAAACATATCTATTTGCAATATATATAAATATAAATATATATGGTTTTTATTTTTGTCTATGAATAATTAAATTTAACAAGTATTTTAATTACTGCATTGCATTAATTTGATTGAAAAACAGTAGTAATACTATTAATTATCAATTTTATAAATTTTGAGATATTTTGAATTGTTTATGAATTATTTAATTAGATATTTAAATTAATCTATGAAATATAAAATATATTTACAATGTAGTATAAATTAAACATTAATTATTTAATAACAAGTCTAATATATATTTAAGTAGTAGTAAAAATAAAACATTAATTATTTAATAATATGTCTATAATATCAGTGGATTAACACAGCTGGCAGCAAAAACAATTTGAATTAAAATAATATCTCTTTTACATAATATATTCTTGTTAAGAATATCTGAAATGCTGTGCAAGTTGAATTAATTCTGTGTAGATTTATTCATATAGTAGTATTATATTTTATTTGAATTTAAAGTAAAACTACAAGTTAGTATTGTTTTTTAAAGTTTATTTATATAATTAAATCTAATGAAGTGAGTATGTAACTAATAAAGTGGATATCTAACTAAATATTAATTATGAATTATTATAATACCAATAGATGGCGACACTTTACCTTTCAGGTAGTTGTTGATAATATTGTTAATATTATATTTAATTTTACTATAGAGGGAGCTATTGATTGTATATTAATTTTACTTTCAGGAATTAAAATTGGATGGAGTAATATATATTCACGGATATAATTTTGTTATAAGTGTATTAAAACCAGAATTATTTTGTGTGTTTTTGAATCATTTTGTGTTTGGGTGTCATCGATGGGGTTGTTTTTTAAAAAAAGTGTGCTCTCAACTTGTCTTTCAAATCATTTCTCTCAACTCGACTTAGTCAACATGTATGATGCATTGCCATGTGGATGTGAATATTATGCAGAAGTTGTGACATTTTAAGGATTCTGTATAATTATTGTGAGTAAAATATTTTATCTACACTTTACGCGTTCATATTTCCAATTTTATTATTTCAAAACTGTTATCTCATGGTAATTTCGTGAGGTGTTAAATACAGTTTTTGGGATAATCGATGTGAGTGAAATATATTGTATATTCTTAATGGTTTTTTATTTCCTATTTAAATATTTCCAAATTTTAATATTTCCAATTGTTGTCTGGTAATAATTCAGTGTACCTGGACGATTCTACTGATCTTAGCATTATGCCAGTAGAATTATGAAACACTGAATTATTATTTAAAACACATGTGGGTGCATCCAGGCTGATGAGTACATGTGCATGTGTTTTTTCATATCCAATTCATAATTAATTCTCATGTGGTCCAATTTTCCATTGTATATGGTTCATATTTATTTTATTAATCCATTTGTGTTTACTTAATTGCAACTCCAATTTATAATTTTTTTCCCCTTTCTCTCTATTTTTTTTTCAATATTCTTTAGGTGTGAGTAAAATTTGGCCAATTACCATTGAAGCACAAGCTATGGTAATATTATGTTTGCACATGTTAATTATTAGCTATGTGGTATTCTGTATACACAATATCATTAATTATCTCTTTGGAGATTTAAGTAGAATGATAATAGAACTTGATATGTTTTTTGAAATTCATAGATATTATAATTATATATATATATGTGGTGATTTTTAAGGCCGAGTTGCTTGAGTAGTACCATTTTTTAATAAATGTTTTTTTGAAAATAAGATGGGCTCTTTTCACATAATCAACCGAAGAGGAAGTTCCAGCACTCCACATTCACTCCACATTTCAATTCATAAACATAACAATAATAACTTTCAATATAACTAATACTTCTCAACATATGTAGTAATTCATAATATAATTCAATAGTAGAAATAATAATAATATAATAACATTAGTATAATTTAAGAAAATATCACAGTTTGTTTATTTATTGTTAGGGAAAATATTGGTTGAGGAATAAAATAATTACATAGCAAATAAATAAATTTCTTATTTTTTAATCATATAAGAAAGTATTTTTGCCAGTCGAAAGTATACAAAAAAAATATAATAATAATTTCAAAATCCAAATAAATTTAAATCTAAATATTTAGAAATTGAACTCTCAACCAGTAGTTCCTTTCAATATTTTTTTGCGTGTGTACGTAATCATAATTAAGCATCTCATTCAAGAACACAGAATTTTTTATTCTGAAGCTTAAATTGACATCAGGGAAGAATCTGCTTTCACTCGAGTCCTCTTTTCGTTTCAATCACGGCTCCCACTACAGCAGAGCACGATGGCCATTTATTTAAAATAAACATTCCGCAGGCATATAAGAAAAAAACATACTCGACTCCACGCCAATACCAGGCAGAGATTCCATCATTAACCTAACAAATCAAACTTCGAACTAGCGTATCTCTATTCGAATGTTCTTATACGAATACGTCTAGCTTTCATCAGTGCATCACATCTTCGGATCTCCGAATAGAATGCTCTCCGAAACGGAAAAGGCGACGATATATTCTTTCAGTAAGAGTAGGAATACATGGTCACGTGCGCCAATCGTGAGCTGGGATCTAACCGGGATTCTTTGCGCTGGCTCCAGAATATGGTAATAAAATGGTTTCCGCTAATTTTTGGCGCGAAAGAAAATTCTCGAAAGTTCCATGATGTTCGATGATTTAGCTATGACCCAGAGTGTTTTAGATTAATTGATTATCGTTAGTTAATTGGTTCGAGAATATGGAATGATTTTGACTTTTAGGGAAAGAAAAAAAAGAAAAAGAGAAATGGTTTATCGAATTTGGAACATAGCCAGAATGGGATTAGAATAAATGCTTTTACATTTTAATATAAGAAAAAGATTTTATGATCTGGCGAATTATTTTTAATATCGGAACTGATTAAAATAAATACAGTCTTTTTAGGAATTTAGAAAATTAAAAGGGAATTATGCGGGTTTTTTAAAGTATGAATATTAGGGAGTTTTATAATTTAAAGATAAAGACGCGATTTATTGAACTAATTACCAGCCATTGAAATATTGAATTTAGATATGAGGTTTTTTCGGAATACATAGAGTTAAAATATTTTAATAAACGGAGGAAATAAATATTATAGAGTAAGTTAGACTAGGATGGAGTAAAATTACTTTGGTTTATCGCGATAAATTTTAAATTTTGTTATATTATCCCCCCCCCTTAAAAACTCTTGACTGAACAAGCTGTTTTATAAACGGTGCTTTCAGACGAGAAAAAAAAAATTAAATTTTAAAGTTGTTTAGAGTGAGCCTGCACTGGCATTGGCGAAAGAGAAGAACTTAAAAAGAACGAGGTATAATAATTTTGGAAGTTAACAATTTTGAAGAAGGACGTGAAAGAAGATCTCCCTGAAATACAAAAATGTTACAATCTCACTTACCATTTGTAAGTGCACAAGAAAAATACAATAAGAATAAATAATAAATATTAATAAACAAGAAAAACAGGATAATAATAGTAAAAAAATTTTGCTTTTACCAAGTTCACAAGCTTTAGAATAAGTAGTCACTAGCAAAGTGTTAAAACAAAGTTTAAAAAAAAATTCGACTTCATTCAAATTTGAGTTCATTAGATCCAACCTTTTATTTCAGTCTCTTTCTTGGATCGTAATAAGTCCTCATTTTGTAAAAAAAAAAAAAAAAAAAAAAAAAATTATTACTGCAGTCCCTTTCGTAAAAATACATTTTTATGTAAAGGCTGAAAATAGAGACATTTTTTCATCAAAATTTAAAACTATAGTCATTTTTACCAATACTTTATAATGACTGTATAATGCTAGCACTTGTCACAACATCTTCTCTTAAGCATCACATTAATTTTTCTACATAATAAGCATGTCTTTTGGTAATATGAAACTACCTTTAAAGGTTTGTTTATCAAATTATTTTCTTGGTCATTTATTTCATACCTGGAATATGTTATCTTTGTTATATTCCTGTGGGCTTTGTTATATTTCTGTTGGGATTTGTTATATTTCTGTTGGAATTTGTTATATTTCTGTTGGGATTTGTTATATTTCTGTTGGGATTTGTTATATTTCTGTTGGGATCCCAACATCTTTAACTAATTTTTGTCAAACATTCTTTCACTAATAAATAATAACTCTTCAATAATGCAAATAAATACTATAATAAATTTCAATTCATAAACATAACAATAATAACTTTCAATATAACTAATACTTCTCAACATATGTAGTAATTCATAATATAATTCAATAGTAGAAATAATAATAATATAATAACATTAGTATAATTTAAGAAAATATCACAGTTTGTTTATTTATTGTTAGGGAAAATATTGGTTGAGGAATAAAATAATTACATAGCAAATAAATAAATTTCTTATTTTTTAATCATATAAGAAAGTATTTTTGCCAGTCGAAAGTATACAAAAAAAAAATATAATAATAATTTCAAAATCCAAATAAATTTAAATCTAAATATTTAGAAATTGAACTCTCAACCAGTAGTTCCTTTCAATATTTTTTTCCTCTGATACCCTTTTACAAAATTATACTGTTAAGTTATAAGTATTCATCCTAAATGTAGAGAGTTGTTTTTTGGCAAACTGAGAATAAATAAAGACAATACATAACAATAAAAGATATTAATTTTAGCTGAGAAATGGAATACAAAGGCAATTAGTTTAAATACTTAATTTTCTATTGTTACACACCAAAACAATCACTGTAAAATCACATCATCACTATCCAATCATTTATATAATTATAGAAATACTTATAAACGGTTACTATTTGATTATCTATTGAAGTAAATAACATAATATTAAATTTTTGAAACAATTGGTTTAAGAAAAAGTAAATAAAGTAAAAATAGTTTATTTTGATATAGAATTAAAACATTTAATTTCATTTTTCAACATCAATTTGACAATTCCTAAAATCAAAATACACATCTTATGCCTGCATAAGGTGTCTACTCAACCTCAAAAACTCTCAAAAACAAGTAATATTTTAGTTGATCAGGCTAAAATATAACCACAATGTTGAAATAAAAGCTGTGACATTTATTTTAAAATTTTAAAATATTAAACTTTCAAAAAAGGGTAATATCTCTGTTGTACACCAAAGACATACCTGATAATGTTGAAACTAGAGTAATAAGAGATATTTAAAGAATTAGAATTTATTCTTTTGTTTTCACTTTAGTTTGATTTTGTGATGGTGATTGTGATGTCTGTGGTGATTTTGATTGTTGTTTGGGTTGCTCATGAAATAGTCGGAAATTATCTGGTGAAAAATAGGGTCGTAATTTAGACACATGTACAATAACTGAATTTAATTTAGTCTCATAATTAAATTTGTCTATTTCATAGGTCACATCAGAAAGTTTATTTATTATTTTGTATGGTCCAGAGAAAGTAGGTTCTAATTTTCTAGTGTTAGGATATTTAAATTCTTCACAAATTACATAATCTTGTATTTCTAGTGGAGATTCGACAAATTTTTTATCATAGAGTCTTTTACTTTTAAGGTGGAATTCACAAGTTCGCGCTTTTGCAATTTTGAGTGCTTTATTAACAGGAGGGTAATAATTTTGTTTTAAAGGAGATTAATAAGGTAATTGACCATAAAATAAATAGGCAGGTGGGAATTTGGTTATGGAATGTGGTGTGTTATTGTATTCTTGGATGACTTGGTCTAATAATCTAGTCCAAGGTATTTTAGAAGAAATGGAATTAACTTTACATTTAAGTCTAGTAACTATAGTTTGGTTCACTCGTTCTACCTTCCCATTGGTTTGGGGGTGATGTGATGATGTAAAACGTTGTTGAACATGATATTTTCTGAGGAATTTTTTGAATCTTGGAGACCTAAAAGATTTATGTCTATCGCTAAGTATTGTTTTAGGTGCTTGAATATTGAAAATTTGTTTTAAACAGTTAGTATATGTTTCGGTAGTAACACTTTTGGATGGAAAAGCCCAAACAAACCTAGTTGCATGATCTATTATTGTGTAAGAATTTTTTTGTTGAATTGTAATAATTAAATCCACCCACAGTATCAATAGAAAGACATTCAAAAGGTTGATCTGTGGCTGGCATAGCTTGTAACAAGACAAATCTTTTTTGTTTTGGTTTTTTATTTCTCTGGCATGTATCACAATGTTTAACAAATTGTGTAATATCTATTGTCATGTTGGGCCAATAATAGTTTGGAGATATTAAGTTAAGCATTTTTTGTATTCCTAAGTGTCCAAAATTATCCTGAGCAATATGTAATAATTTTCTCCTGAGTGACATTGGTACTACTATTTTTTTGAATCCTTTTCTCTGAATAATTATAATCCCATTCTCTTTTTTGTATTTTCTGTCACAAACATTATCTTTATCTTGCATCGCTATAATTTCTTTTTTGTCCAATAATAAACTTACATGTTGATTAAGATAAGCAACAGGATTTCGTGACAACATGTCCTCTTCGACATTTGTAGAACCTTTTTGATACTTGATCTCATAATCGAACATGCTAAGTTTTAAAGACCATCGAAAAAGTCTACCTCTTAGATTTTTAACATTCTTTAACCATACCAGAGATGCATGGTCGGTATGGATTGTGAATTTAGTACCATGAAAATAGTGATAAAACTTATCAAGAGTATCTATGATAGCAAGGCATTCCAATTCAGTTATAAAGTAATTTTGTTCATAACTCTTCAAAATTCTAGAATGGTAAGCAATAGGATGCAAAAAATTATCTTTCCCTGGTTGTTTTAGAACTGCACCTACTGCTACCTGAGAGGCATCTACAAACATGTGGAGGGGTAATTTTGGGTCATAAATTTTTAGAATTGGTTTTGCAATTAGAGTATTTTTTAATTTCTCAAAAGAGTTTTGACATTCTGAGTTCCATTCCCATATTGTGTTTTTCCTAAGTAATTTATTGAGGGGGTATCTAATTTCAGCATATTTATCTATGAATTTGTGATAAACATTAATGGAACCTAAAAATCGTTGTAGTTCTTTAACATTAGAGGGAGGTTTCAATTTTTTAATTGTCTCAATATTGGTATTAGCAGGAGTTAAAGTCCCATTGATGATCTCATAGCCTAAGAAATTAATTTTATTTTGATTTAGTTTACATTTAGAAAGTTTAAGTTTAAGGTTTTCTAGTTTACAGATTTCAAAGATTTTTGCTAAGTGATTTAAATGTTCTTCTAGAGAGGAGGAGAAAATTATGATATCGTCGAAATAATGGCAAGCAAAATCAATTTTATACTTATTGAGGATTCTTCTAATGGTTCTATTAAATATCGGGGGCCCTGTCTTTATACCAAAGGGGAGCACCAGCCATTCGAAGAGGCCAAAATTGGTGGCAAAAGCTAATTTTTCTGTATCGGATGGATGTATTGGTATGTGCCAGTAGCCAGAGGCTAAGTCCAAAGTGGAAAAATACTGGGCACTACTCAATTTATCTAAAATTTCATCGATACGAGGTAAAGGTTCTGCATCGTTTTTAACTATTGCATTTAATTTCCTATAATCTATACATAATCGGGTCTTTTTACCTTCCTCTCTTTTCATAGCCAAGGTGACGGGGGCAGAATAAGGACTATTGCTTTCTTTTATGAGACCAGCCGCTAACAAAGATTGAACTTGATTTTTTATTTCTTTTTCTTCTAAGGGGGAAGTTCTGTAGGGCCTCAAAGATATAGGTAGGTCAGATTTTAGTAAAACGCGTTGTGGTTCAATATTTATCTTACCCACATCATATTTATGTTTTGCAAAAATATCCCTATAATTTTGAACTATTTCCCTTAAATCCCCATTTTCAATTAAATTTATTTCCCCAATTAAATCTGAATCATAATCATTAATATCGCGAAAATTTTGAGGAGTCATTGAACTTCTGTAATCAGGCTGCACGTTACAATCATTGTAATTAGCTGCAAAAAAGTCCTGAGTATTCACAAAATTTTTATTAGTATATGGTGATACTTTGTCATCATTATATCCATTTAAACTCTCATTACTATCACCATTTATTAATAACTCATCTTTACATGAAATAATATCTTCATTATAAGTTGTTATCAAGTTACCATCATTAAATAAATTCAAACTGTCACAATCAGAAGTTATCAAGTTATCGTTACCTTGTTGTAGTTTTTTTACAGTTACATTATTAAAATGAAGTGATCTCTCATCATGTATGGATATACTCCTATTTATAATCTTCCTTCCCTGTTTTACTGTACAATTCTTACAATTTATATTTAAATTAAATTTAGAACATTCTTTTAACCCCAAGATGCAGTAATCCAAATCTGTATCACATACTAAAAAGTTAACATATTTTTGGATTTTACACACTTTAAGAAGAATACTACACTTTTGATTAATTTGTAAAAATCCCTTTGCCTGACCAATAGTAACTGGAGGAACAATTTCAATTTTAGCATTCAATTTTTTAACAAACTTTAATGGTAAAATTGCGATAGTTGAACCGGTATCGACGACACATGGTAAATTATAATTATTCGTATATCCATACACAATTAATTGTCAAACATTAGGAGTACCAATTGGAAGAGTATCAGAGGGTGTTGAGTTGTTATTAAAAATACACTATTTTTCCCAGTGAAAAGCATTCATTACACCCTTGTTTACACAAATTCTACATGGCCTAGATGGGTACTGGTTCTGAAAATAATTGTTTTGTACTCCGTTTTGGAAATTTCTAGGTCTTTGAAAATTATAGTTTGGTCGAGGAACCCAGTTTCGAGGAGAATTAAATTGATTATTGGGCCCATTTGACTGAATACAATGCCTAGGAGTATTAATTTGTTGAAAATTTGGTCTATTAGGCTGCACACTATATCAAGGAATGTCAAAATTAGTTGCATTAGGTTTACTTGGTAATGATGGACTTGTAACAGTAGGGGTGGAAACTTCCACAAATTGCTTAACAATTCTATACCATTCTGTCGTACTCTCAGGAGGGTTAACAATTAGATAATTTTGATATTCTGGTTTTAAACCATCGGTTAATCCTTGTAGTAATATAGTTTCACATAAATGCAATTTCCTACCAATTTCAATTTTCTTTCTAAAATAAGTTTCTAAGTTACTTAAACTATCCAATTTCCAAGCAAAAAATTCAGAAAATTTCGGGATATTTACCCTAATAAAATTCTCAGTTAAGATATCAGCTATCTGTTCGTATTTAGTGCAATTAAGGCAATCATTAATGTAAATCTTAAGAGCTTCTCCCTTTAAATTTTGAGAAATATTTTTAAACTTCCAATCATCATCCTTCTTTTCTTTTTCACAAGCATCATCAAAGTATTTACCACGCTTTTTAACCACGCTTGTATCTCAACTCCTAAATCTGGATCAAATGCTATAAATTTTGGTTCTGCCATAATATTTAATCTAACAAAAGAGTTAACTCGATCTTCTTTTAACTATCCGGATCTTAAAAACATTAAATGTTAAACTTATAACACTATATACCATACAAATAACGAAATAGATAAAATAGTAAATAAATATGTAATTTACGATCTCAGTAACATTTTAAAAATAATAGAATTTTTTTTTTTTTTTTTTTTTTTTTTTAGAATATCTGTTCTTAAAACATGAAAATATAAAATTTATACCGCTGTCTTTAACATTACGATGACGTATCATACTAAATCATCAAATAAATTAATTAATTAACCTTAACAACATTTAAATATTTGTATACAACTATATTTGCAACAGAAATAATTTTTAAAACAGTAATCTAATCAACACATAATAGCATTTAAACCCTGTAATTTTCAGAGTAGATTAAAACTTAGTTTGCTATTAAATAAACAATGAAGAACAAGAAAAATAAAATATTTTAAAAATAACAAGTAGTAAATATCAACATATAAAAATATCAATAAATAAAAATACCAACTTACAGTCATTCTGGACATATTTCACAAGAAGATTTCCTGACAATACCAAGTCGTACATTTTCCTAATCCCTTAGAATCAACTTTACGAAATCTTTTTATCATCGAAACTTTCGTGCATTGGCTTACTGTAAAAAGACGTCTCCGGTCAGAACAAAAGTATGAAAATGTTCCATCACTCGATAATTCCTTCAAAAATTAAACTCGAAATCCATTGAAACACCAGATAAAAAAATCCTGTCCGACTAAAATAATTCTGTGGTGATTTTTAAGGCCGAGTTGCTTGGGTAGTACCATTTTTTAATAAATGTTTTTTTGAAAATAAGATGGGCTCTTTTCACATAATCAACCGAAGAGGAAGTTCCAGCACTCCACATTAGATGGCGTGTGTACGTAATCATAATTAAGCATCTCATTCAAGAACACAGAATTTTTTATTCTGAAGCTTAAATTGACATCAGGGAAGAATCTGCTTTCACTCGAGTCCTCTTTTCGTTTCAATCACGGCTCCCACTACAGCAGAGCACGATGGACATTTATTTAAAATAAACATTCCACAGGCATATAAGAAAAAACATACTCGACTCCACGCCAATACCAGGCAGAGATTCCATCATTAACCTAACAAATCAAACTTCGAACTAGCGTCTCTCTATTCGAATGTTCTTATACGAATACGTCTAGCTTTCATCAGTGCATCACATCTTCGGATCTCCGAATAGAATGCTCTCCGAAACGGAAAAGGCGACGATATATTCTTTCAGTAAGAGTAGGAATACATGGTCACGTGCGCCAATCGTGAGCTGGGATCTAACCGGGATTCTTTGCGCTGGCTCCAGAATATGGTAATAAAATGGTTTCCGCTAATTTTTGGCGCGAAAGAAAATTCTCGAAAGTTCCATGATGTTCGATGATTTAGCTATGACCCAGAGTGTTTTAGATTAATTGATTATCGTTAGTTAATTGGTTCGAGAATATGGAATGATTTTGACTTTTAGGGAAAGAAAAAAAAAGAAAAAGAGAAATGGTTTATCGAATTTGGAACATAGCCAGAATGGGATTAGAATAAATGCTTTTACATTTTAATATAAGAAAAAGATTTTATGATCTGGCGAATTATTTTTAATATCGGAACTGATTAAAATAAATACAGTCTTTTTAGGAATTTAGAAAATTAAAAGGGAATTATGCGGGTTTTTTAAAGTATGAATATTAGGGAGTTTTATAATTTAAAGATAAAGACGCGATTTATTGAACTAATTAGCAGCCATTGAAATATTGAATTTAGATATGAGGTTTTTTTGGAATACATAGAGTTAAAATATTTTAATAAACGGAGGAAATAAATATTATAGAGTAAGTTAGACTAGGATGGAGTAAAATTACTTTGGTTTATCGCGATAAATTTTAAATTTTGTTATATATATATATATATATATATATATATATATATAAATCAACATTTGAACGGAGGGTGGTTTTGGGGTCTGGGGGTCATGATCGGTGAAAATATATCGAAATTTTCCGGAACTGCTTTCCTCCGAACGGCTGCAATAGGTAGCTTTATACTTTTTTGTATTGAAAGCTACCTAATTATTGAATTAAAAAAAATTCAATTTTTTTCCCAGAATTCATAGGCTATTTGTCCATAAATCCAAAGGGACACATTCTGACATATTTTTTAATTCTTTTTTATTGGAAAATGCATTGACACATTTTTTAATTCTTTTTTGTTCGAAAATGCATGAAACTGGCAGGTGTTGTTATTCAGAAATGTTGTAATCGAAAGACGTTTTCGATTGGTAAATGGAATTTTCAGAAAATGCTGTCAAAGTTGGTGTTTTGAACCAAATTTCCGGACGTGACAGCGAGAGAAAGAAGAAAAACAGGCAGTCACATGACTAAAGTCACTCATAGCTAAATAAGTATTTTATTTATCAAAAAATTGAAAACGTAATTCGATTACAAATCGCTTCAATAGACAAGTCTGCCAATTTTGTGCCTTTACGTTTAAAAATAAGTCATAAAATGTGTTAGAAAGTTTTGCATTTGTTGAGCAGGGAATTTCACAACAGCTTTAAGAGAGTGTAAACTATTTTTACTTTCTTTGGTGACTGTGGCTTTTGAAGATTTGACGCCATGTTGGACAATTATTTTCTGTTTTAAAACATCCTCAATTGTTTTGCACTTTTTTGCAGATCTTTCTAACGTTTGTTTTCTTTTTCAGACCGTCCCATGTTTTTTAAATACCCGTGATAAATTGTGAATTATATTTATAAACTAGATGACCCGCCTGGCGTTGTTCGGACCCGTGATAATAAAATTAAGCAAACTTAAAGTTTGTAGGATTTTATATCTTTAACCCGATTTTGTATAAAACCATTTATCTAAAAGAGCTTTTCACGGCGACTGAAAATCCTTTATTTCCACTTTCCGCCGATACGGGCGCATTCTGATAAAAACGAACCTCCGACACGTGTTCCCGCTGCCTGCAGCACCATACAGAAGGCATGCAGAGCACGCGCTGCAAACTCTTTTAGTTCCACCTTCCACCGCCAGGGGTGCACCCTGTTACAAAGAAGCCACATTCCGAACGAAAAACCAAATCGTGTCCACGCTGCCTCCGGCACTGTATAGAAAGCGTGCTGCGCACGCGCTCAAAATCCTTCAGTTGCACTTTTCATCGCCAGGGCGCGCAATCTGTTCCATACGAAGATCCAACACGGGTATCCGTTGTATGAAGTGAATTGAATGAACCAATTCCCGTCGAAATCAGGCCCATAGAACTCTAGAAAATAATGCGCCCCCTGGCGGTGGAAGGTGGAACTAAAATCTGTAACACGAACGAAAACCAAGTCGAATCATCCGAATGACGTTGTGATCGGACCCATAGAACCCGAGATAAAAATGCACAGTTAGATAAAGAAACTTGTAGGATTGCCCGCCAAAGGGCATTTGGTCAAGTGCTCAACAACAATTCATTTACTTTGATTCCATCAAGTATATGCGGGTTGTGTACTTTCATTAGAAACATAAATTTCATTTTTACGAAAATCGTTATTTGAAATTTCCTCTATTCTCAATACGTAACATTTATACAACGCTACATTAGAAGCTAAAAATGTTAAATTTCTTAAATGGAATTTGTTTTATACAAATCAGAGCAAGGCGTTAACCCCCCTCCCTCCCCATACCCTCAAATATAACGAATAATATGTTCAAGAAAACCACCTTCACCTACATTAACGTGATCATTAAAAAAAAGAATTACATTTTTCTCATAATTAGAACATAACAAAGATGCTTACGCTAAAATAGCCGGGCAGATGATACCCCTTCCCATCCTCAATTTCAAATCTATATCTTAATTAGTTATCTAAATTTTTGTTCATTAGTAAAAATTGGCAATTATTTCCTTTCATTTTCGCAAACTAAATGGAGGAATCGGCCAGAGAAACAGATCTCTTTGTAGTTCAGTTTTTAATGAAAGCAGATCCCTGTCTGAAAGTGTCTCGGATTTTTTTGACTGGCGCCGGCAGCTTTTTGGTAGCTTTTTGCATAAATTAAGAAAAATTACCGGCCGAATTTTTCAAAAATCACATAGTCGGATGCAGAATTTTTTTTACATATGCTCAGAAATTTTCAAATAGATATCTTAATTAGTTTTCTTAAAATTCGCTAATTAGCAAAATAATTTCCAATTTTATTAATTTCAGCTTGCAAATTCAGAACAGCAGTTCCTTTCTTTAGCCATTTTGACTTAAAAGATGGCATTTTCGATACGATGTTTAATGAAATTATAATTAATATGTTTGGTAATTATCAAAATATTAAAATTCTGAGACTCAGGCGCACATGGTTAGACCTTGGACTAATCCACACCTAAATTTTCAGACTTATAGGTGGCTAGATTTTGCTAGCCATCGCAGACAAACAAACAAACACACACACACAGAGCGAAACTTTATTTTATTAGTATAGATTAAATATAATTTTCATTTGGCCTATTTCGGAATGATACAAGCACAAGAGAATGAAAAACCAAAACTGAAGAAAACAACAGAATTTTCTCTTTTCGAAAACACTCAAATGATTGGCTTTATAATTTACCATTTTGTTGCGTCTTTTTTTTCTTTTATTTTACTTAAAAGAAAAAAAAAATAATTAAGCATAGCTTCCATATGTAAATGGAAATGCTTCTGTTTTCCGCAAATACGCTCAGTGAAAAAAAAAAAAGAAAAGTCTATTGTCAATGTGAATGTGAACATCTAATCCGACCGACGCGACGCCTTGCAAACGTTACCAAAAGGACGCGTCAGTAGTGGCTGGCGCCGGCGCGCAGGAGTACGGAATATTTCGCATCCTAAAATATTTTACTTTATAAAATACTAGCTACTCGTCCGGCGTTGCCCGGGTTCGAGATAATAACAATCTCAGTGCAAGGCGTCAACCCCCCTCCCTCCCCATACCCGCAAATATAACGAATAATTTGTTCAAGAAAACCACCTTCACCTACATTAACGCGATCATTAAAAAAATAATTGAATTTTTCTGATAAATAGAACATAACGAAGACGCTACGCTAAAATAGCCGGCAGATGACAACACCTCCCATCCTAAATTTCAGATTCATATCTTAATTAGTTATCTAAATATTTGTTCATTAGTAAAAATTGGCAATTATTTCCTTTCTTTTTCGCAAACTAAATGGAGGGATCGGCCAGAGAAACAGATCTCTTTGTAGTTCAGTTTTTAATGAAAGCAGATCCCTGTCTGAAACTTTCTCGGATTTTTTTCACTGGCGCCAGCAGATTTTTAGCAGTTTTTTGCTCAAATTAAGAAAAATTACCGGCCGAATTTTTCAAAAATTGCATAGACGGATGCAGAATTTTTTTTTACATATGCTCAGAAATTTTCAAATTGATATCTTAATTAGTTTTCTTAAAATTCGCGAATTAGTAAAATAATTTCGAATTTGTTCATTTTCGCTTGCAAATCCACAAAAACAGTTCTTTTCTTTAGCCATTTTGATTTAAAGATGGCATTTTCGATGCGATGTTTAATGATATTCTAATTAATATCTAGAATAATTATCAAAATATTAAAATTCTGAGACTCAGGTATACCAGGAGAGGGTTTGGACTACCTAAATCTAAATTTACAGACTTCTAGGTGCGCTAAATTTTCCTAGCCATCGCAGACAGACACAGACACACACACACACACACACACACAGACACACAGAGCGAAACTTCCTTTTATTAGTATAGATTGCTGAATGAGCACAAGTGTAATGCGAAAAATATTAATTATCAGTTATTGTATCATGATACTTGAGAAATGATTGTGTTCTACAGGAGTGATAATATATGAAAAATAATATCTATTTTTTTGTAACCTTGCTGTCATCTTTTTTTAAATGAATTTTGATTATTTAAATTAGATTTAAAAATTCTGCGGGTATCTGCGTGATCGGGGGTGCCCTGGCATCCAGGGCACCCCCCCTGGTTACGCGCATGATGGGTCAAGCTACTTTTATCTTAAAAACGGCTCAGACGATTTGAACTAAATTTAGTATCCTACGGTTTTCGGGAACGAGAAGACTATTGGGCTAGCTCACATGATCGAGAAATTTCGATTAGTGAGTCCTTTTTGGGTCAATGGGGGTCAAACTTATTTAATTGTAAACGGCTCTAACTATTTAATTGAATTTTATATTTTACGGTTTTCGGACTCTAGAAGATCATTGGGCTAAATCATATTTTCGAGAAAAAAATCGATTAATGGGTCAGTTTGGTGTCACTGTGGGTCAATCTTATTTTATCTAAAAAACGAATCTAACAATTTTGAATAAATTTTTTATCCTACCGTTTTAGATTACGGGAAGATCATTAGGTTATAGATCATATGTTCGTGAAAATTTGATTAGTTGATAATTTTGGTATCACTATGCGTAATGTGTTTCAATGGAAATGAAGAATGCAACAGTTATTAAGTTGTTGAATAGTTGGCAGTAAACGAAGCCGGAAAGTTGTCATCATTTCGCCAAATTTGGAGAAATGTTGGCGACATCAGGCTGCAAAATTGACTTTCAAGATTACCAATCACAAAGCACATACTTGGTGCAAATTCAAAGATATTTCGTAATATTTGAACTCAAAGGTAATTTTGACGGAGCATAGCTCGGTCTTCCCTGCTCGTGGTATGTAATTGAAGAGCTGAAACAGCGAATTGCGGAAGGCTGTAATTTTAATAAAATATTTTCAGTTTCATTTAAGATGGCAAGCAGCTCTGTTACTGGCAAGAAATGGAAGACAATCAATTCGATCATCTTTTGGATTAAATATGTTAAAAATAAACTTTTTCATAAAATTAAGAATTAAAATTTTAATAGTCATAAATTCTTTAAGAAACTGCGTAGAGCAATTTTTTTTAAATTAAATTGTTTGAGTATTGCAACATTGGAAAAGACCTTCCTTTCCTGCCATATGCCACCAGACCCCCCTCCCCCCTTCTCATTTGAAATTTTGACTTTGAACATCCTAGTTGCCCTTGTAAATCACGTGACTTTCGGCGGATCCTGAATAAATGTATAAGGAAAATATGTAGGTAAATTTTACACTTTGTTGCTATATAGAAAGTAGATTACATTATCCTTGTGACTACGAGTCGGGACATATACGTCCCACAGGATTATTTTTTATTCTATTCCTACCATTTTTTGAAAAATAACCTTTGCCATGCACTTATACTAGGATATTTTCAAGAGAAATCTACCACAAAGAAAACGTTTTGTAAATAATGGAACGATTGAATATAAAAATAGTCGCCGGTCCTGACCCGTAATCAAAAGGTAATTCGTCATAATGTTGATTAATACTAGTAAATCTGCAGATCAGGACCCTCAAAATCAGCTCTGCAAGTCATTTGTTTTTTAAATCTCATTTTTGATATCATTTAACATCGTGCAATCCGCAATTATTATTTTTTCAATTGCATGCATATTTATAAGCATATACAATTCTTCGAATGTTCCAGAAATTAGAATCATTAAATTAAACACGGTGTTATACAGTTATATTCTGAAATTCTGATGAACTGCTTATTCTTTTAATTTTTTAAAATAAATAGGTATTCATCCCTCCGTAGTCTCATTAAATTTACATTCGTTTTGATAAAAAAAAAAATTAAAAAAAAAGATATTTCACCAAAATAGTGCGAGTTCCTTGAATTTTATTATTTTACTAGTATATAACCCCGTCAAAAATGACAGATTGTTGATTTGCGTTTCTTTTTCATAAGACTTCATACAAACAAACAGCATGAAGATTTTATTATTGGAAGGTTTCTACTGTAAAAAAGTACATTTTAAAAATGACAAATGATTTCTACAAATAAAAGTGATGAGGATATATATATATATATTTTACTCAGTATTAAATTTCGGAAGTAGTTCAACGATTGGACAAAACATTCAAATTAAATATTAACAAATAATCCATGTGATGTGAAAGTTTTTGTAAAAAAGTGTTATCAATGAGTTTCTAAGCAGATTGACTCACCACATAACTCATTGTTTGATTACATAAGCAAAATTAAATGCAAATTACGCTGTACTGTGTATTCCTTATATTTTAATTACGTTTGATAAGAAAAAATAATTTTACAGTATATGACCCTTTATCCGGAATTTCAAAATCTGGAAAAACCCGAAGTCAGCAAAAAAATTTCGAAAATTTTCTAAATTTGTAAATTTTTACTAAAATTTTAAAATTTTTGAAATTTTTCGAAATTTTTACCGATTTTTAATTTTTTTTCACTAAAATATTGTTACTTTGGTAGCGGGTGAACACGCCCCCCCCCCACTTCTTCCCGAAATTAGAAACAAATCATTTTTCTCTCAAATTTTAGTTTAAAATTAATTTATATTACGATTCGTTTGAAACAAAAAATAGTTATATATTTATTTCATCAAGGGTGATTCTGTTCCGAATTTTCCTAAAAATTTAAGGCATTCGGTTTCGAAAATTTTAGTCTTCAGTCCAAAGATTCGAACATAACAAAATCTCGAATTTTGAACAATCGTCGCCGAAAAAAACAATTATGTCTATCGTTCAAAGAAAAAGTAGACAATTTCTTCAAAGGATTGCGGAAACAACTTGAATTTTGTCAAAGGATTGAAAAAAAAAACGCAAATATCGTTGCAGAATTGCGAAAAAACGCTAATTTTGTTAACAAAAAATGTCCGACAAAGGCTTGCGAAGAAAACGCAAATTTCTTCCAAGGACTCCGAAAAAATGTAAAATTTCTTCAAGGAATCACAAAAAAACACAAATTTGGTTAAAGGATCGGAAAAAAACGCGAATTTCGTCAAATAATCGCGGAAAAACATGAATTTCTCCAAAGGATCGCGAAAAAAAAAAAACGCAAATTTCTTCAAAGCACTGCAAAAAATTTCTAATTTCGTTAAGGGATCGCGAAAAAAGTGGAATTTCGTCAAAGGATCGAAGGAAAAAAAAACACAAATTTTGTCAAAAGATCACAGAAAAAAGGCGAATTCCGTCAAAGGATCACGAAAAAGAAAAAAAAAACCCGCTAATTTCCTCAAAGAATCGCAGAAAAATGAAAATTTCTTCAAAGGATCGCAAAAAGAAAACGCAAATTTCTTCAAAGGACCACGAAAAAATTATATTTCGTCACTGGATCGTAGAAGAAAAACGCAAATTTTGTCAAAGAATAGCAGAAAAAAATGCAAATTTTGTCAAAGAATCACGAAAAAAAAAACACGAATTTTGTCAAATAATCGTGAACTTCGGGAGGACCCAAAATCCGGAAAATTCCAAAACTCGGAAAGCCTTTGGTCCAGAGGATTTCGCATAATAGGTCCTGTACTGTATTTAAGATGGAAGCAAAATTTCATAATACGCCAGTAGATGGCGTCAATGTACTGAATTGATCACTCAAATCCTCCGTACGAAAGAATTAACTGCTATTTCTGAAAAGAAAAGTGTTTACAGTAAAAAATGTATACAGAAATGTTGATATACGTGTTTTATATGAAATAGTTTTTGAAGGTTTTAAACAAAATTAAAATATTTAAAAGCTCTAATATACTTTTACAAATATTTTAACAGCAGAATCGGATGCTTTTACATTAAGCCTAACATGGCGTTTAACTATGGTCGATTCGTAGATCAGAGTGGTCGAGCCCGGAGCCGTTACAGACACTTTCTTGCCTTCGGATTTTATTATAAGTAAGATACTCTTTGAAATACGGTTGCTAAGCAACGAATAAATTAAAGTGGAAAAGTAAAAATAAACGCTTTTGAAAATTGTAAAATATATGAAAATAAGATTTTTCTATTTCCCGAACAGATGCAAAAACATTTTCAAATATTTATAGTAATTAATTTCTAAATTCCATTAAATTCATCGGCAAAATTTTAAAACTTTTGAAAATCCAAATAAAAAATGTAGCATTCATAATTTTACGTCTAAATCCATTATGCAAATATTCCATTTTCATTTCAGATAAAAATGAAATTTGAAAAATCGTCTGCATCCCCATAGGAAAGCATTATGACCTAAAAAAAATGTTCTATATTTTCCAAATAATTTGAACCAAATTTAACCAAAAACTATACAGCTAATTCCGGATACCTCGCCAACATACCTACCAAAAATCAATCTAATCGGACCATTTTACGACAGTTATCGCGGAACAGACAAACAGACAGACGGAAACCAAAAAATTTTCGCGTCTCCACAGTGAGCCTCAACTGACGTTTCGGCAATTAACAAGATAAAACCTGATTTTTAGGAATCATTGTTGTTTAAGTAATTAGATTTTGCCTTGTCATTCTCATACTTTCATTGTAATTCATAGATTGCCAATGTGGGGCCAATTATTTTTGGTTTGTGCAACTATTGGTGGCCGAATATCGTTACAGAACGTGCAGCGACTCACTGGCAGCTGGGAATTGGAGCTCTGTCTACATTTCTGTTGATATTTTTCTGGACTTCTACAGTAAGTGGAATCAGCCTGGCTTTTTTTGTTCTCTCATTCGGCCTGTCTTTGGTAGACTGCACCTCGTCCGTAGTTTTTCTTCCATTTATGGCAAATTTTAGGTAAGAAAAACGAACTTTCAATGTTCTTTTTTAGCTTTCAATTTTTATTTTTAAGCGTGTCGTGTTTTCGCCTGTAAGGAACACGATACAATTTTCTACGCCACTGGCCAAATTCAAACAAATATTGCATGTGTCTAAGAATTCATCAAACAAAAATGATAACTATCAGTTAATAATAATAGATATTTTTAGAATTAATACTATCATGTAGAATAAGTATGTTACAATTAACAATAAAAAAATGGTATAGTATAAAAATTGCTACTATTACTGTTTCGGCTACGTATCTCACTTTAGTTGGTTATCTAAGTAAAGGTAATGTATGGGAACCCTAAAATAGCTATATTCAACCAATTTATTTTTTTTTTACGAATGTTTGTTCTTACGTGACTTTTGATTTATTTATATACTAGCTATCCGTCCGGCGTTGCCCGCGCCCGAGATAATAACAATCTCAGTGCAAGGCGTTAACCCCCTCCCTCCCCATACCCGCAAATATAACGAATAATTTGTTCAAGAAAACCACCTTCACCTACATTAACGCGATCATTAAAAAATAATTACATTTTTCTGATAATTAGAAAATAAAGAAGACATTACGCTAAAATAGCCGGCAGATGGCAACACTTCCCATCCTCAATTTCAGATCTATATCTTAATTAGTTATCTAAATTTTTGTTCATTAGTAAAAATTGGCAATTATTTCCTTTTATTTTCGCAAACTAAATGGAGGGATTGGCTAGAGAAACAGATCTCTTTGTAGTTCAGTTTTTAATGAAAGCAGATCCCTGTCTGAAACTTTCTCGGATTTTTTTCCCTGGCGCCAGCAGATTTTTAGCAGTTTTTTGCTCAAATTAAGAAAAATTACCGGCCGAATTTTTCAAAAATTGCATAGACGGATGCAGATTTTTTTTTTACATATGCTCAGAAATTTTCAAATTGATATCTTAATTAGTTTTCTTAAAATTCGCTAATTAGTAAAATAATTTCGAATTCGTTCATTTCCGCTTGCAAATCCACAACAACAGTTCTTTTCTTTAGCCATTTTGATTTAAAAGATGACATTTTCGATGCGATGTTTAATGATATTCTAATTAATATCTAGAGTAATTATCAAAATATTAAAATTCTGAGACTCAGGTGCACATGGTCAGACCTTTGGACTATCCACACCTAAATTTCCAGACTTCTAGGTGGGCTACATTTTGCTAGCCATCGCCAACAGACACACACACAGACACACACACGGACACACACACACAGAGCGAAACTTTCTTTAATTAATATAGATTTATTCTTATAGTATTAATTAATGAGCTATTTTCTGAGATTTATCTAACTAGGAATTAAACAAGAAATTAATTAATGTTGTAGTTTCTTTATGCCACAAACCTGTTAAAATATGTTTTGCACCAATTGCTTATTTTAGCTTACTTTATCCGAATAAAATTGAGACTGGAGTTATGGAAAAAGTAACTTGGAACGTTTAAATATGATTGACACCGGGTGCTTTTCTTCATTATAATTATTATTAAACAAAATAAATGCACATTATATTGGAGATTTTACCAACCAATGTCTGAACAAATTTTCATCTTTCGGGTAGTTTCCATATATCGTCGGTACCATGTCAAACTATCGAATTTGAAAATAGCTACTTTTCAGGAAGGCAAAAAAACTGTTTTAATTATGGATTTAAAATCAGCGCTTGGCGGAAGTAACTAATTGTTATATATTTCTTGTGCTGTTTAATATCCTATTTAAGCTTGCTATCGAGAAAAATCATTTGGCTAATTTTATTCGCCAAAAAATCACATTCGATAGTTTGAAATGCTATGTTTATTTGTACTTTTCTCAGTTTTTGCAAAATGTTGCAACTCAAACTAGCGAATTTGCCGTATTCGATAGTTTGATTTGTAAAATTTTGTACTTTTCTCAGTTTTTGCAAAATGTTACAACTCAAAGTAGCGAATTTGCCGTATTCGATAGTTTGATTTGTAAAATTTTGTACTTTTCTCAGTTTTTTGCAAAATTTTACAAGTCAAAGTAGCGAATATACCATATTTGTATCAATATGGTTGTCAACCTAGATAGTCACTTATCAACCTAGTTGAAAAGTGTTTATGACTTATGTTTGTCCGTCTGCCGTCTGTCACTCTGTCCGTGCTCTATCTCTAGTAAATGTACTTGGATTGCCCTGAAAATTTTGTACGTTATTGTCACTTACTATAGCATGATCTCTATTGAAAATTAAGTATGTATAATAGTTTTTTTTTTTACAGTGACAGTCAAAATTATTCCATTACATCACAGTCAATGGGAAAAAATCGTTTCAAGTGCATTTTGATGATGCTACGTCATTTAAAACATGATGAAATTGATATACAATTGTGAAGTGCACTAAAACATACTTTTTCTAGAATATGGGGTGCAAAGCATTTATTATAATTCATTTACAGGGTCAAACAAAAGAATTCTGTTACACATCGTTCTAAGGGGAAAAATCGTTTGCAGTGTAATTTAGTGATATTTCACTATTTCAAACATAATGAAAATTATATGCATTACTGAGGTGCACTATAAATAGCTCTCTTGCGTGCATTGCGTTTATTTACAGGGACACACAAAATATATTACTCACAGTACATGTGCGATATTTACAGTCTATGTGTGATAAGTGCGTTTTCAACTTTGGTTTGCGTTTTTAAGTTTAACTAATTTTTTTCATAGTACGTGTGTGTTTATAAACTGAGTTGTTCATATACAGGGCTACACAAAGGAATCCGTAATCATTACAGACTATGGGAGTGAAGTGCTTAAGGGTAGTTTTTAATTGTGTTACGCATTTTTCTGCTGAACTATATTTAGTAGACTAATAGAAATTTGTGGAATATAAATAAATTCATATACAGGGCTACGCAAAGGAAAATATACATTGTCATTTACGGTTGGTAAATGCTGTGAGTGAGTTTTAAGTTGCATTTTAGCTTAATATGTGGTGTGTACAAAATACTTCAGATAATATACAGGGCTGCACAAAATATTTCGAGTGATTTCAATCGATTCGCGAAAATTGCTAAATGTGAATTTTCTAACTGAACTATATTTCATCCTCCATGTATTAAATATCCACATCTATAAATCATATACAGGGCTGCACAAAAAAATTCGATTACCTTTTTGACAATGGAAGGTATTTTTGAACACTGGATATTTCAATGTGTTAAATGTGTTCTAAACTGTTCAATTACGTATCTTCTTTCACCTTATTTAACGGCGAATTTTCGTTAACGTTTTCTGGATGTGTTGTAAAACGTTTCATAATGTATGCTTGACGAATTATTTTTTGTTCTTGTTAGTTGATTTACAGGGGAAATGAAAGGAATTCTATTACATTACGCTCAATGGGGAAAAAGAAGTTTGCGGTGTATTTTAATGACGTTACACTATTTCAACTATAATGAAATTGATATGCACTTATAAAGTGCATTAAAATATTTTTTATGTAGAATATGTTGTGCAAATCATTTATCATTTATTTACAGGATCACTCAAAAAAATCAGTTTACATAATAATATACGGTGCAAAATTGTTTGAAGCGTATATTTATAATGTTACACTATTTGAAACATGATGAAATTATACGCATTACTGAAGTTCACTACAAAATGCTAACTGTACAATATGACAAGGCATGACAGTTATCGTTTATTTACTGGTATACACGAGAGATATAGATTATAGTGCTCTATATTAGCGGTAATTGCTGGAAGTGCGTTTTAAGTTATGGTATGCGTTTTTAAGTTGACCTATTTGCATACTACGTGGCTTATAGCAATTCTGTGGATCATATACAGGGCTACACAAAAGAATTTGTAAGCATTACTCTGTATGGGTGGGTATGCCTTAAAAGTATTTTTTAGTTAAGTTATGCTATTTCGGGCCAAATTATATTTAGTAATTCGTAGTATATAAATAAATTCATAATATACAGCGCTACGCAAAGAACTGGATATATTGTCGGCTATAAATGGTAATTTCTGGAAGTGTGTTTTTAATAGTGTTAAGCGTCTTTCACCTGAATTAAATTTTGCCTTAGTACAGTACAGTAAGCTACATGATGTGTACTGTACATAAAGTTGCAGATAATAAACAAGTCTCTACAAAATAATTTGAGTACACTTCCGTTTAATTATAGAAATTGGTGAAGGTAAATTTTTGACTGTGCTATGCATTTTGTAACTAAGCTACATATCTATTGATCGCGTGTAAGGATAATCAAAAGATTTCGAATACTTTTCCGGATATGGACATTAATTTCCGAAATCGTGATTTCACTTTGATATCTTCTTTTGCCTTTTTTAAATAGTGTTCCTTACAGTGTTCTGGATGCGTTAGAAAGCGTTTCATAGTCTGTTGTTGACGTATGTTTTTTCTTTATTTTTTGACAGAGCAGCATTTTTAAACTCAATTCACTGTACATAAAGTTGTACATTTGCACCAATTTCCGATCAATCAGTTTGATGTTTTTTTGAAAATTAATCATCAATAATTATATCAATTAACATGACTAATTGTATAATCAATTAATATAACAATATAATATATATAACAATTTAAATTTTATAGTGAAATGCGACACTACTATGTCAAACTATCGAATAAGAATATTAAAACTTTTGTGTGGAGAGCGAGAAAATGTTTTTATTGTGGATTCAACATCAGTGGAATGCTGAAGTTGTTGATTGTTATAGTTTTCCTAATCTGTACTATTTAATATTGATACCGAAATTTACAATTTCATTGTTTTAATCGACAAAGAATACATTCGTTAGTTGAATCACTAAGCTGTTATGTACTTTTTCAAGGTTCCCTGCATCAAAGTAGCGATTGTGCCATACACGATAGTTTGAATTGTTTTTTTAGTATTTTATTTATATTTACATATTCACTATCAAACGCATAACAGTTTTCCTTAGTGAATTATTTGTAAGTAAATACTAATTTAATAGAACAAAATAATTTATTTTCAAACGTTACATAAGTTTTATAAAATGTAGCAAAAATTAATATTAACTTGAATTGTGAGATTCAATTCTATCTTCAGTTCTATCAACTAAATTAATCTTAATCAATTTCTTCTTCAATGTCACTCCAATCAGGTTCTGCTAAATTATCGCGTGCAGTGGAAGAAGTTGGTAGTAAATTGTAGAAATCGTGATAGGATCTTGGTATTAAATTGTGGGTGCATAACAGCAAAAGATCTTTTTTCTTTTCGTTTGAAATTGGTAGACGTTGCTGGTATGGTTTGACTGGTTTGCTATTTAGTTTTCCTTTTCGTTTTTTAATGTATAATTCAATGAAATTTTCATCTTGTATTCGTGTTTTCATAAATATTTTGTTTTCGTTGCTTTTTCGGTACTGAAACCAAACAGCGTCACTAAATTTATATGTCTGCTCATTTTCTCTGTGATTGTTTATTTCTTTTTCCTCATTACTGTCTCCATTTTTTTTGGACTTTTTTTTATGTTGCTTTTCTATTTCAAATTTTGCCTCATGTGAATTAAAATTGAGAAAGTCATCATGAAGTAATCTAATAACATTATAAGGACTAGGTTTCGTGCGAGCCATTCTCACAAGCTGTGCCCATTCTTCAGGTGTATATATAGGAGTATTTTTTGCTTTTTTCTCTATTTTTGAGTGAATGGAATCGCATTCCATGTACGAGTGCCCGGTCTCAAAATAAACGTGATCTATGGTGGATAACGTTGGGTGTACTTTGACAGCATGAAGACACATAGCAGAAAAATGGAAATTTTTTTGCTGGCCACTACAGCTGTCCGACATCATTTTTACGTGCTCTATTTCTGGATGGGCCATAATGTAATTGAATATGCAAGATGAAATTTCAATGCTGTCTCTTCTTCCTTCGGTTTCATCCCACATATAGCATTGAACACTCGAATCTTCCAAATTATAAATAGTTAAATTATAGATGGCCAATTTTCGAACATAGAAAAAAGGTCCTGCAGCTCCTTTTGGAGTTGATAAAACTGACTGCAGATCAAAATTGAAAGCCAGTACTTTTTCACTTCCTAAAACGGAGAGTTTGTCTTCGTTCCTTTTCATTCTTGCGGCTTCTTTTCTTTCTTGATGTCGATCAAATTCTTCTCTGTTTGTATTTTTCTCCGCCTCTGAGCTCGCCTCAAAAGTGGCACATACTTTACATAAATCTTTTTTGGGCTGGTGGAATTTTAATTTGAAGGATTTAAATGTTTTCCTATATGATTCATAACATCGTTCTTTTCTGCCTTCTGCTTTACATTTTACTTTATACAGTCGATACATGATATTTATATTTAAATTTGCATCTAAAAATCTAAAATCAGTTGATTTGCGGCAATAATGTGACTCCACAGCAGGAAATGAAAGGATGTGCTGTTTCACATAATCTTCACCATCATTCAAGTTGATCCGTGGGTTACTTCCTGGATTTTTTTTTCTTCTGCACCCCCCTCTATTATCAGACTCTATGACACCAGTCTTGTTAATTTTTTTAAATGCTCCCTTAATTAGTCCCTCACTAATACCAAGGGTATCTAGAAAAAAGGCTCTACAAACAATGTGTTTCTCGTTGCCATAAGTAAATGTGTATGTTTTTGTGAATTCTTTTCTAGATATTTCACTACTATGTCTTTTCGGTTTTTTCCGAGTGATGTGCCTAACAAAGAATTCTCTTTGCTTGTGTAATGAGTCAAGGGAATGAAAATTATCAAATATAATCTTTCTTTTCTCTTCTGGAAATTTTGCACAACATTGATGTTTTATATTATTTATGCAAGTAGGTCTTCTCATTGGTTTGGCAGGAATTATTTTATGGTTTTCAGTTTCATATGCTGCACCTTTTAATCTTTTGGCTTTATTTACATTTTTTCTCCATTTATGGGGATTGGACTTGTACCGTTTCACAGGCTCGATAATTTCATCTAACGTAGAATCATGTGAACTACAGCTATTTGTAGCAGGACAGCATTCCTTGTTATTTTTGTTGACGGAAGAGCTAAAAGTATGTTCTAAACCAATGTTTTTCACACATTTTGCAGCCTGGAAATGGTCTAGTTCTGAACGGAAATGAACTTTTTTTTTACTTATAACCTTCGTGGGTTTCTTTTTCTTATGAATTGTGATTTTAGATTTTCCAGCTCCTAAAAAAACATAAAAATTAATAATTATAATAATGAAAACAACAATCATTTACAGGGTGTTTCAAAAGTTTCTTGGCATTTTCCTTCAAAGTGCTTTTAATAAAGAACTTGTTAGTACAAATAAGAAGTACAAGGTATAATCAATACATTTCAATGTGGTTGCCCTGTAAGTCCATGCCTAGGCTCCATCTTTCATGGGTGACGCGAAAAGCATCTGCTAGCATATGTGGTGTTATTTGTGCTGCTGCGTCAGTTATTCGTTAATTTATTTTTTCAATTGTGTGGATCTTCACTGCGTACACTTCGACTCTATGAACTCCCACACAAAAAAGTCTAAGGGGTGTTAAGTCAGGAGACCGCGGCGCCCACAACCGCGACCTATCCACCTATCGGGGAATTGTTCATCCAGGTTGTCTTGAACAATTCATGCGAAATGGGATGGTGCAGTGTCTTGCTAGAAAATACCATCACTTTCTAATTGTGGCTGAAAAAAAATTGCAGCATATCAAGGTCGATGTTTCCTGTAACTGTTGGCTCAGAGAAAATAAAAGGTCCATAGATCTTTGTTTTATTTATTCCCATCCACACATTCAACTTAGGAATGTACCTTTATACATTTCTTAAATAACCTGAGAAACAAAGGAATCATTATAAAACGTTTTTACATGAAAATGTCAAGACACTTTTGAAACATACTGTAGAGTATTTAATATTATACATAAAGAAAACGAGAAAAGAGATTAAGCCGAACTCGAATTTTCGTTTGAACATTAAGAAAATTTTATATTATAGAGCAAAAATATATCCGTGAGTAACACTGGCGTCATATTGACAGTGGCAACAACGGATCAATAAATGCTGATTTTACTACTTTTTTTTTTAACTTCTAGGCACAGAACAATTTCAATTTTTATAACGTCGAATAGGCGAAAAAATATTCTTTTAACTACAATTTATTTGAAAACTGTATCTAAAACTGTGTCTGAAAACTCTCTCCATTTTTTATGGCTCTAAAAATAATGTCTAATGTAAGTAGTCTAAGTAAGTAGGTTTAAGTAGTCTAATTAATGTCTAATGTAACATTTGGTGATTTATTTGGCTATTAAATTCGGGCATGCGGCTAATACGAAAGTATCAGTTTTAATAAATTACAAAAATTTCTTTGAATACATAATTAATATTCTTTATATAAAAATGTATTTTCGTATTGTGTATGTAATATATATATAAGGTAAAGCCAGGAGAGATGACGCAGTCGGAGAGATTGCGCACATAGAGGTTCGGGTTGAAGGGGTAGAGTGAGCGCGCAGCGACTCCAGGTAGTTGTACAACACCAGTAGTGGAGTGTCTACTTGAAAGTGCACGTTGATTGTTTTGAGCGTCTAAGATAAGGCATTGCTATTTTGTTTTCTTTTCCCAAAGTAAGTGCTTGAATTTTCATAGCTATTCATCAGAATTTCCATACAATGTCAGTAGTACAAAATATTTTAAACTTAAACGATTTCTCACAAGCTACTAATCTAGACTAAAAATGTGAACATCAACGGTTCGTTTTAGAAGAGGTCATGTTTAAATAAAAGGCCGCGTAATCTCTCCTACCGAAATTGGAGAGTTTGCGCATCTGCTACTTAGGAGAGATGGCGCGGTGTTCCCATTAGTTTCAATGCTAGGAGAGATTACGCAGCTTATTGGTAAATTTGCATAAAAAAATAAAAAATGGAAAATGGACTAATTTTAAGTTAAACGTGTTATCAAGTAACATAATTTTATTTTGTAATCTTATCTGGACTTGCTTTTTCATATTCTTTAATTTTTTTTCCTTTAATTAAAATTTTTTAATCGTTTTTTAAATTATTTTCTTTTTCTGATTCTTTAATCATTAGGTTGAAATATTCACTCCTAATACAATAATATTTGTTCACAAAAACCTTACAGCAATGTCATTTAAGTGTAATTATTATTGTTAACAATTTAATTGTAGTTATTATTAGTAACAATCTCTCCTACCCATGTGCGCAATCACACCAACCCTGTAAGGACAGATTGCGCAAAATAACTTTCTTGGTTTTATTACAACTGTTCTATTAAATTGCAACATAAAAACAAAATAGCAATGGAAATGCATAAAAAACAAATGAAGTAAATAATATTCATGAATGGTTTAGCAAAAAATTAATATTTAGATGTTTTATTGCTATTCTTTTGAATTGTGCGCAGACTATCCTAGCTTTACCTTATGTATAATATATAAATTAAATATAAAAAAATCTACTAGAGTTAAAAAAAAATGATTTTCACCTATGTTAAGGTAAAGACACGAGAGATGTCGCAGTCGGAGAGATTGCGCACATAAAGGTTCGGGGGGAAGGAGTAGAGTGAGAGCGCAGAGACTCCAGGTATTTGTAGAACAACAGTAGTGGAGTGTCTATTTGAAAGTGCACGTTGATTGCTTTGAGCGTCTATGATAAAGTATTGCTATTTTGTTTTGTTTTCCCAAAGTAAGTGCTTGAATTTTCATAGCTGTTCATCAGAATTTCTATACAATGTCAATAGTACAAAATATTTTAAACTTAAACGATTTCTCATTAGCTACTATTCTAGACTAACAATGTGAACATCAACGGTTCGTTTTAGTAGCGGCCATGTTTAAATAAAAGGCCGCGCAATCTCTCCTACCAAAATTGGAGGGTTTGCGTATCTGCTACTTAGGAGAGATGGCGCATTGTTCCCATTAGTTTAAATGCTAGGAGAGATTACGTAGCTTATTGGTAAATTTGCATAAAAATTGAAAAATAAAAATGGACTAATTTTAAGTTAAACGTGTTATTAAGTTACATAATTTTATGTTGTAATCTTATCTGGACTTGCTTTTTCAGATTCTTTAATTTTTTTCCTTTAATTAAAATTTTTTAATCATTTTTAAAATTATTTCCTTTTTCTGAATCTTTAAGCATTAGGTTGAAATATTCACTCCCAATACAATAAAATTTATTCACAAAAACCTTACAGCAATGTCATTTAAGTGTAATTATTATTGTTAACAATTTAATTGTAGTTATTATTAGTAACAATCTCTCGTACCCATGTGCGCAATCACACCAACCCTGTACGGACAGATTGCGCAAAATAACTTTCTTGGTTTTATTACAACTGTTCTATTAAATTGCAACATAACAACAAAATAGCAATGGAAATGCATAAAAAACAAATGAAGTAAAAATTATTCATGAATAGTTTATCAAAAAATTAATATTTAGATTTTTTATTGCTATTCTTTTGAATTGCGCGCAGACCCTCCTAGCTTTACCTTATGTAATGCGGGAAGCCCGGAATACATCCCCTATTTAATATACTGTAACGAAGGTATAAACGAACGGGATATTTTTGTCCTGTGAGCATTGTGATAAAATTACAAGTCAAATAGAATCTTATTAATCAAGCAGGACGGTCGTTCTGTCAAGCCAAGCTAACAAAAAATAGTAAGCCAGCCATACAAATAAACGCCAAGAACAAGACAACAGACCGGTTCTGTTTTCTTACAGGAAACAAATTTTGAATGTTAAATCGACCAAACATGCCAGATTAAAATATCACATATAAAAAAAAACCCCGAAAATTAGAAGAATTTGATGAAATCTGATGAAGAAATTCTTCAATTTGAGATCAAACTCATCATCATGAGTGATATATAAACAGAGATATATATATTTTAAAATAATGTCGAATTACTTATAATGATCACTTTTTTCTTCGTCAATTTTTTTTCCAAACAACCTACAGCTGAACTAATGCACAGAAAAAAGTAAAGATTGCATTTTTGGACAGGTAATTGCTTAATCTACGTGCTTTTATGAAATTCAGTGTCAAAAAAATAAAACGTCTATCATTAATTATTTTTATTTCCCAAAAACCATGGTAAAGGACAGGCATTTCGTTTGCAGGCAGAGAATCAAATCAGAAAATACCTTTGTCGTCATTTTAATATAAATTAATGAAATTCTGTTGTTAAATTGTTTTTGTTTTAGAAGTCAAGTTTTCATTTAAATGTATTGTAAGAGTGTGTTTAATTAAGCGTTTAATTGTGTGTTTAATTGAGCCAAGAAATAGTAGAAAAATTCTAATTTAACAATTTACAACGACCATTGGGAAAATACAGAGGGATAGCGGGGCAGTGTTCAGTCTCTACCCTAACCGTTACCTCGTACTATAAGACATTTAAAAATTTTATTAATTTAGCCCTCCTAAAATACCCCCCCCCCTTCCCGTCTTATAGCAGACTATTCGCCCCACCCTACTATAACATAGCTTCCCCACGCTAGCTATTCTAACGACCTACTATAGTATGATCTCGACAGAAGGCGGTATTACCGCCACCATCGCCTGCTGCTGACGCAGAAATCCCATTTCCTATCTACTGACTTCCCGTTTGGTATCCGAAGGTCGAATAAACCGAAATATTGAAATAGGATGCCAATTTTAGGTGTTAGCATTGACATTTTTAAAGTTTGGTACAATTTCTATTTGTAGACCATCCCCTAAGAAAAATTTAAGTATTGCTTTAACTGTTGTTTAGAATGATATCTGAGCTAAAAGTATTTTGAGGAAATTAAAGTTGAAGACCACATTTTTTACTTCATAAGACGATTTCTCATTCGACGTCAATTTTTGAATTCGGCTTTTTTTCATATCTGATAATTTGCATCTATCCTTTTTGTAACTTTAAAATTTTTGTAACGATTTTATGCATTTCTATTGACTATTCAGAGAAAAATTCATCTAAAGTTATAGAATTTCGTTAAAAACGCTTAAAAAAATCTTCTAAAATTACACAATTTCGTTAAAAACGCTTAAAAAATTCTTCTAAAGTTACAGAATTTCATTAAAAACGGTTTAAAGAGTAAAGTGCGTACATCATTTGGTCCATTCTCGACCGAAAGTATCAACCCTTTTCCCAATGGTTAATAAAACCTAGCAATAATAAAAAGATTACTGTCTGAGCCATAAAAAACAATATACAATTAAAATTAATTAAATAATACCTTGGTCGATATAGCTGCCATCTGATTCCGTGGTGTGACTTGGAGAAAATGTTGGGTCTAAATCAGTGTTATCAGATGAGGTTGGATATAAATCTAACAGAAAAAAATGATAAAATCAAGAAAAACGCGTTAAATTTATAAATAAACGTTTGTCTGGCTTAATGAGCCACTTATGCAAAGAAAAGTTTGAAGCCTGTTGATCTGTAAAAATTTTTTCAGCTGCTTTAAAAGTAACATCAAAACTATTAATATTTCTGTACTTTTCTCCAACGTTAGATAATTTGCAGTTTTCAATACCTAAAATAAACGTAAAATATTATTAGTATTCGAAGAATACAAAACATAGCAAGATAAATAAATAAAGGAATTGTTTACCTTTTTCATTTTCCGCATTGGATATCAGTGTTGAAGGGGATGGTCTAATCAAATTTAAATCGAGTTACAGGGTGAATATTCCAATCTAAAGAAAGAAGACACAATATACAAAATTAAAACAACATTCGAATTCAAATTAATTACGCTGAATAGCAGAATATTAAAAATAGAATAAATACCTGTGTTAAAGAGGATATCGTTTTTATCTCGGAGTCGAGATGACGACGGCGAACTCGATATACAGACGTCTTTAATTCCAATGTTAATTTCTTCTTGATATTTTTTTAATAAAATCCGTTTTGCCATTTTCGTTACATTACAGAGGATAGAAATGATTGGAATAAAATTTAACTAACTCAACCAGATTTAAGAAATAAGTTACTAACTACCGCAGACGATTTTAAATTTGATGAAATACAAGTGTATTCTAGAATTAAAGTTTCTTAAAACAAAAACCAGCAGAAAAAAAATTAAATTACCGAGTTGTCACGATTAAAGAAATCGTACTAAAAATGTAAGTAAGAAAAAAAAAACATCCTGCGTCAATCATAGATTATGAACCATTTTCCAACGCTTCCAGATTACTCTAACGAAACTTCAACATTTAATATGGTGAGAGAAGATATTTAAGTAAATAATTTAGTAAAAGGCATTATTATAAAATGATAACCGTCTAGCAATTACCGTCTATAGACGGAAAAATAATCGAATTCGTTTGTGAAGCCCTGTATATGATCTGTAGATTTGTATATCTTCTAGATAGTGTTTGAAAATTTAGTTTAATTTTAAAACGCATGACACAGTTCAGAAATTTCCGTCAATAGACGAAAGTTTACTCTAATTCTTTTGTACAGTCTTGTATATTATCTGCAGATTTTTATACGCGTCACATAATATGATAAAATTTAATTCAGGCAAAAATCCCATAACACTGTTTAAAACACACATTCTGAAATTATCATACATAGCCCGCAATGCTTTGTGTAGCCCTGTATATTATGAATTTATTTATATTCTACAAACATCTCTTAGAAAAATAAAATTCCGCTCAAAATTCCGAAAAAGAATTAAAAACCTCGTTTATGTAATTTAGCACGCATACCAATTAATGCTTACAAATTCTTTTGAGTAGCCCTGTATAGTACTATCTGTGGAACTTTTACACACCACATAGTATGCGAAGAGTTAAACTTAAGGAAGCATACCATAATTAAAAACGGTTTCCATCAATTATCGCTAATACAAAATATTGTAACCGAGTTACTTTGTGTGCCCCTGTAAATTAACGATGAGAAGCATGTATGTCATATTCTACAGTAAGCATCTTGTAGTGTACCTCAATTACGTATATCAATTTCATTTTGTTTGAAATAGTATTGTAACATTATTAAATTACGCTTCAAACATTTTCCCGTACGCCATTACGTAACCGAATTCTTTTGAGTGGCCCTGTAAATAAATGATAAATGATTTGCATACTATCTTCTAAATGAAAAATGTTTTAATGCACTTTAGATATGCATGTCAATTTCTATATTGTTGAAATAGATTAACATCATTAAAATACACCGCGAACGTTTTTTCCCCAATTGAGGGTAATGTAAAAGTATTATTTTGAGTGTCCCTGTAGATGAACTATTAATGCTACACATTCCATTTTTAGTAGAAAACATTCTATACTAACATAAAAAACATGCGTCAATTCTGTTAATTTTGAATCCATAATTAAAAGTTTTAGATCTTTGCCTTCCTACAAAGTGACTATTTTCAAATTCGATAGTTTGACATGGTACAAATGGTTAAAAAAGTAAAAAAAATACAAAAATTTACGGCGAAGTATCGAATTTGCCGTATTCGACACTTTGACATGGTAATTTTTTGAAAAAATGTGCAAATTCGATAGTTTGAAATTTGCATTTTCTAAGTTTCAAGTAAGTTCTAATTAAGCTAGAAAAGTGACGATTTGGCAACGTACGCGTCATACACAATATAAAAGATTGGCATAAAATATGAAAAATGCATTTTTTCACATTCGATAGTTCGGAATGGTACCGACGATATGTGCAAAAAATCATTTATTTGGAATATTGTAGTGACACCTATAAACAAGTAAACTTAGCTGGCCGCTAGGTGTGAATTTATTATGTCTCATGTTATTTTCCGCTGCAGTGTTGGTGTTAGAAGCAAGATCTATGAGAAGGGGAAATGAACTAATGTCTGTACAGTGTACACGCTGTTATTTCTGCGAAAAGATAAGAGATGAGGCATTTGTAGAGCACAAAACGTTTCGATTTCCAAATCCTATAGATAGTGATGGTTTAAGGTAATTATATAGTTTTCCCTAAAATAAAGAATTTTCAAGTGCATTGTGTTATTTTTTATGCAAAATAAAATTTAAACAAATATAGAATGGTATAACAATTTCTCGCACTTTTTATTCGTGCCACACACTTTTCTCTAAGTTTGTATGTTAATTTAAAGTAATACAACAAATTTTTTCGCAGACAAACTAGTGCAAGATTTCTAAACTCTCAGTATGAACCTTTAGACTTAAGATTCATTGTATGTGTATTGTATTGTATTGTTCATATTAACAGCTATTTTCTTTTATTATACTGCCGGAGTAAGATTATCTTCTGGAACGACTGTTGAAGGGTAGGTAACCGAAATATATGTGTTGTATTTTGAAATGTTTCACATACCATCCCTCTCGAGTTCGAACTCGCAAATGTCAACAAAAACTTCACATACTTATAACCTGCACAGTATCCTCTAGAATGAGTTCAACAAACGCTTAATATCTCCATGAAGAATAGCAAGTAGATTGCACAGACGTAATATCGACGCAATATCTCCCAACAGTGAGTCGCGTCTGTGTCGTACATTGAAGCGTACCTGCCCTTCCACAGGATAGGACTGAGCCATCGCAAACTGCGCAGAGCTTGGATTTTCAGAGGGCGCAAATACTTTAACGAATTCAGTATTTTAATCAACTTACAGTAATATTTACAGGTTCTAGTAGAAATCATTCACTTATAAATATAACTTCAGAACCAAAATATTGACAATTATTTTGTTTAATTTTATTTATTTATTTTTATTTGTTTGGTCTGACGTAGCTCTGTTAAATATTAGGAATTTCGAAATATTCATAAATAGCGATCTACCTATGAATAAATAAATAAATAAATAAATAAAGAAATAAATAAATAAGTGTGGGATAGAGAAAGTTTGCTTAAAAAAATTAGGAAATTAAGTAATAATAATAATAAAAAAAGCCAAGACATTATATTATCAAATATATACACGTACATATTATTATTTTTATATGTGCAAAACAATATTTTCTTGGACTATGTTCTTAAATTCTGTAACATATTCTTTTTTACTTTTTCTTGTGAAACCCTTTTTTGCGATTAAAGTTGTATAGAGGAGAATCTTTATTAAGTGGTTTCTTTTGTTTAAGTGCCTGTATTTCAACTTTAAATGAAGTTTCCTGAATTAGTTTTACCCAATACTTTTCTGCTGTTTCTATTTCTGAATCAGTTAAAGGTTCTAAAATTTTAGGGTTTCTCGAATCAGCATTATGAATAAAACGCTTATCCAGGCAGTAATGTTATACACTCGATTTAAACTACTAAACTTTGTCATATCAAAAACTGGTTTGGGAGTAGTATTTGATTCATTACACAATAGAGTTAAATTTGGTTTTGATTTCATTTCAATAAAAGCTTCGGGATCAATTTCTATAGCCCTTTTAGAAGGCCACATATGTTCCGGTAGTGATAACCAAGGTGGGCCGTACCACTACATTTTGTTACCCGTTAACTTCGATAAGTTTTCCCCTCGCGTAAGCAGATCTGCTGGATTTTCTTTCCCAGGACAATAATTCCAGTCCTTTGGATTTGTCAATGACTGAATTTCTGTTACACGATTGGCTATGAAAAGTTTCCAATTTGAAGTAGTACCCCTAATCCAACATAGAGTTATTTCAGAATCTGACCATAACTTTACTTTTAAATTTGGGATATGTAATGCTTGTTTCAAATATTTCCACATTTTAGCGGCAATTAATGCACTGATAAGCTCCAAACGTGGAATGGTTAACCTCTTGACGGGGGCTGTTCTACATTTACTCCAAATAAAACTTGTTTGGATTTCACCAGTTACTGAAATGCAACGCAAATAAGCGACTGCTCCATAACCTACAGGGCTAGCGTCACATAAAATGTGAACTTGTGTTTTTTCGGGAATGTTTATTCCATTGGGGAAATACTTTCTGAGTATTTAAAATGTTTTCAGTTGTACAACTTGTGAACACCAAGTGTCCCATTCACATTTCAAATCGTCTGGTAATTTACTATCCCACTCTAAACCTCTTTGCTATGTTTTTTACAACAAGGCTTTGATACGAATAACAAATGGATTTAAAATTCCTAAGGGATCCTAAATTTTCAGTAATATTTTAAGTACTGTTCGCTTGGTGGGATCATCCATATAACTCTCCTGAAAGGGTTGAACATCTAACATCAAAACATCAGATTTAGTATTCCAAATTAGTCCTAGCACCTTTAAAATACTACCTGGGTTTTGCTCATTTATACCAAATTTACTTGTTCCCCACATTTCTCTAAGTTTAACAGAATTTGTTTGATATTTTCTCAAATTTATCCCAGCCTCTTTAAGAATTTCTGAAGCTGTTGTTGATAAATAATAAGCTTCACTATCTAAATCTGATCCAGAAATTAGATCATCAACATAGAGGGAACTATCTAACATTTTTACAACACTTGGATGTTGATCTTGATATTTCTTTATGTGATATTTAATTGTGGCAGCCAAAATAAATAGGGAGCATGAATCTCCAAATGGTACACGTCTAAGTCTTAAAAATTTAAAAAGGTTCCTTTCGTCTTTATCGAACCAAAAAAATTTAAGGTAATCTCTGTCTTCTTCAGCTATAGAAATTTGAAGAAAGGCCTTCTGCACAAAACACAGTATTGAATTTTCTGAAATTAATAAGAATTTCTAACAAATTAGGGTTTAAATTTGGTCCAGAGTACAAGCACTCATTTAAAGATTTGTTGTTTTCCTTTGAGGAGGCGTCAAACACCATCCTCACTTTAGTTGTGGGTTTATCATCCCGCAAAACAGGGCGGTGGGGCATAAAATATCCGCTATTTATTGCTTTATTAGGGCATTCTTCCACTATGTTATTTAATTCCTGTTAAACCCCAATTTCTTTATATTTCTGCAATAATTCCTTATTTTTATCCAATTTTCGGTTTAAGCTAATAAATCGATTTCTAGCATTTTTATAATTACTTCCTAAATCCCTTTTATCATCTTGCCATAGCAATTTAGCTTCGTAACGATGTTCAAGAAAATACAAATTGTCTTCGAATTTTTTTACTATCTCTTTATTTAATTCAGACATATGCTCTTCTGTATTCATCCCTAAAGATTCTAATTCCCACAAATTTCTCAAATCGTTTTCGATAGGTTTCATAACATGAGTAGATAAGATGCCAGCTTGATTACTTTTATAATTTTTATTCACGTTCACGTCAATTGCCCCGCAGAGAGAATGTCCGAAAACTTCTACATATGTATAATGATTTAGTTATAGGAAATGTTTTATCATTAATTTGATAAAAATAGTCTGCCCCAATCAATATATCAACATCAGAATTTTCTAAATCTCTCCATGTGTCAAGACAAAATTTAGAAAGTTTTCTCTTTATTTTAATTGGAAGGGGGGGGGGAATTTGTATCAACGAATTTGTTATCACCGGTGTTACTAAAGCTTCAATTAATATACTTCGGTTTCTATCCGTTGAGTGAGTTAGCTTTAGCTGAACGACATCATAGTACCTCTCTTCTGATGATTTTGAACCGAAAGTATAGATAACTAATTTCCCATTTCTAATGATCTCAGGGTTTAATTTAGAAACTAATTTTTCTGTAACAAAAGTTCTGTGACTAGCAGAGTCAAATAAACAAAGTGCTCTTACGGAATTTCTTCCGATTATACATTAACATGAATAGTTTGCAATATTATTTCTTTAGGATGGTTATTTACGCTGCTATTACAATGGGATATTGAGGAAATAATACTGTCTGGCTGTTTAGATACTTCTGATTTTCGATTACTAGAATTACAAAGAATACTATTATGAAAAGTTTTACCACAAACCTTGCAATTTTCATTCGAAAACTTTCAAAAACTTGAAATGTGAAATTTTCGAAAACACCTAAAACATCTACCCTCTCTCTTCAATTTTTCACACATTTCAGGAATGGAAAGAGCCTTACAATTTTCAGTATCATGATAAACAGATTTGCAAGATACACAGTTATTTTTAATATTCGTGGTCAAAGCAGAAGCTAAAGGAGTGCTTCTTTTATAATTTTGATAATTTTTCTTATAATTTTCGTGTTTATCAATAACTGGTTTTTCAAAGCAATTTAATTGTAATGTTGCTTCACGCGATTCAATTTCTTCTTTAATGAAATTAATCAATTCATTAATGTCCCAGTCGACATTTTTTGTACGTTTCTATTAAATTCTAATGCAATATCAGATGGAATAAGTTTAAGAAGAATCGGACATAACAAATGACCATATGAACCCGACGTTACGCCTAAAGAATTGAGATTTTTAATCTGAATCTCCCACTCATCATATAGCTCTCTTAGAGCTGTAATATTACTAGCGTTTCTTACAGGTCTCAAATTTAATAATTTCGTCATGTGGCCATTTATCACTAGATCATTACGACAAAACGGTTTTTTCAACAGCGTTCAACAGCGTGATCATAATTTTCCTTAGTCAGCGAAAAACCTGCAACTGTATTGACAGCGCTTCCGCATAAAAGTGACTTCAAATAGGAAAATTTATCAATCGGAGTTAAGTGCTCATTTTTATCAATTGTGTTTGAAAATTGACTCCAAAATTCAAGCCATAAACAAGAATCACCATAATATTTAGTTATGTTCAATTTGGGCAATTTTACCAAATTCTGGTTCAGAATTTTCTGACTTTTTAGAAGAGAAGTATTGTTACTACTATGCTCACTTTCGTTATCCGAAACATCTTGTTTAATTTCCGTAGTAGCGGTATTATCACTTATAAATTTGGAAATTTTAAATTTCCATTCTATAATATTTTCATTATATGTTTCAGATTTCTCTATTTCCTTTTCGAACTCAGCATCTAGAACCAGTGGTTCAATCAATTGTTGTTTTAAAATACCTAGCTGTGATTTTTTATTTTCTAAATCTAACGCTTTCGTATCATCTAAAATGTCTTTAATTTTATCGAATATTTTCGTAGTTTGAGCTCGAATGGTTGCTCTTTTTTTCTTAAGCGTTTCGATATCCATTTCAAATAATAATAATACTTCAATATTCAATATATTCTATATAAATCAATAATTCGAATCAATAATTCAACAAAATTCAATTTGAGGTACTTACCTCAATCAATGTAAAAGAACATTTCAACAATCCTGTCGCGGACGCCAGAAAATGATGCAAGCCATTTTATTTTCGAATGCAGGTTCTTTCCAAATCGAAAGTCTTTCTAAAATTCTTTTCGTGAAAATTTATCGAGAAACAAAGCATCGTTAAAATATAAGCACACAGCAGTTAAAATCAAACAAACATCTTCTTAGAAAAAAACTTAAACTATTTTATTTACATTTTAACAGAATAATATTATTTTATAACACTCGTTTGAGCGTTCAAAATTATTACCGAAAAATCTGTTCAGAAAGTTACATCATCATCTTACTGAAAGAACAAAATCAGAGTAAACAAAAAAGCCGTTGCCAATGGTAACAGACAAAAAATCGTCTGGCTAGCGCCAGGGAGGCATTCGTAACAGTTAGAGACGTAGATTGGAACGCAGTATCTGCAAATACGCTTTTGAACCAATTAGGGAAGCGACCAAAATGTTGCGCCCCTTCTTAAACTGCATCCAGTCATTCTAATTCCTGATAAACGTAGCCTTAATTGTTCTGTAAGTATACAGACATAGACAATTTTTTTGTGTGATCCTTTAAAAATAATTGTGTCTGCTGTTAAACTCCAAAAAATGATATGGTGGTTGTTAAACCAGTCAAAACATCGCCTTAAGAAATACCTAGCCAGTTGATAAATTTTACGTAAAAAACTGAATTTTTTTCAGCCTCTTGTGATTCTGTCTTAGTAAGTTACAGTAAAATAGGGTTATTCTGCAAGTAGGTTATATTATGTATATGTAAAAATCATTCCTAATTCATTCCACATTTGTTAAAGGCATTTAAACTAATGAGAAATTTTATTTTATACATATTCTTTAGCTTTAAAACGCTTATATGCAGTGACGGCTCGTCAGGGAGTTCACAATCACTTTAGTACCTGAATTTTATTATAATACATTTACATTATCAAATCGTGGAATGTTCTACGATTAAACAAGGAGAAATTGTTTATTAAAATACTGGTTGTAAAATGATTGTGAACCCCCTGACGAACCGCTACTGCTTATACGTGTCAAAATACTTCCTGATTCAGACTATCCTGGCGAGTACATTTTTAAGATAAAAATTAACATTATCGGGACTGTTGATTCGAATCACGTGTTTTGGATATCTATATTTCCACCCACGGGCGGTAATTTTGCATTTCATATGTTGCATTACTTCTAAAAAATACACTGTTAAAAAAGACAGATGTTTCTTAATATAGGAAAATATAATATGAACACGGATGAAAATATAGAATAGCCGCTTCCGAGTTACTAACGATTCCGAAAAACGTTTTAGTCTTTAGAAGCTACGGAAACCCATATATTACTTACCCATCATACGTAGTATAGGGTAAGTCTTTTACTTACCCATTATACGCAGTGTAGGGTAAATCTTGTAATCGTTTTAAAAATCGAAATTTTTTTTGACGGATTTACACGTTTCAGACACTGGAGATTCCGAAAAACATATTTTTAGAGAAAAAAAAAATTGCCATCCGTCTGTCTCTCAATGTGTGTGTGTGTAAACGCTCTAGCTCCCGAACAAATTGAGATAGAGACTTGAAATTTGGTATGTACTTAGTATGTAATAATCAGAAGAAGCTTATTAAATTTAACAATTTTTTTCGGACTCTCGAAATATTCGTTCTGATAAAAGGTATATAAAAAATTTTGAAATTGTCTATTTTAAGGAGTGAATATCAAAGACAATATAAAAACATAAATTTTGTATAAAGAATGAAGTCGATCGGATATTTAGTTGCCGAGATATTTGTAATCATACTTTCCACACTCTTCGATTTTTAATGACCCTGTATTTCATTCAAATTTCAATTCAAAGATATATTTTAATTGGAAATGAGACGCTTAATCCAACGCAGTAAACTCTTAGTTAATATAATTATCATTTTTGGAGTTATAAGGATGTTTCTTTTACGCAATTCAGTAACAGCAGTTCAGTAACAGAGCATTTAAAGTTTATGACGTCCTCAAGCCAGGATTTTATTCGAATAATAATGCATTTCATAAATAGTTTACACATGTTTTATTGTCATATTTTATATTATGCATATCCGTGATGGGTAAGTTTTACGGTGGCCCTCAACGGCTAGTTTTCGAGATTTAAAGCAGCTTTTATAAAAATAGAGTTTCTTTTGCTGCCACTGATTTCCGGAAACGTTTACGAGTAGTTCTTGTGATGCATTAATCAGTTTTTTCAACTCGGAACATAGGTTTTTCGGATGCTATCAATCTTCAAGTAACCATTCATGTTCTACAAATATGTTTTTCAGACAAACATGACAAATTAACAGCAATAACACTAACATTAAAATTAATACTATTTTGTTACCCTTGCATGTATAAATTAAATTACGCAACTCAAAATGTTTAACTGAGAATTAATAGTATCCAAAGAACCAACATTCCGTTTTGAGAAAATTTATAAATGCACTATAAAAATTACTCGGAAACGTTTCCGAAAATCAATTAACTAATTTGGCAATGCACTCACAACATTTTAATTTATGTAAAACTTTATATGCAATATAACCAGAAATAAAAGTCAATACAGACATGGTTTCATTATTTATTTCAATATCATCCCTGCTGTTAAACACATCGTAAAAAAATGTGGTATGTTTAATTCTATAATTTCATCAACAGTTGTATTATAATTTAAATATTTTAATTAATTAAAATTCTCCCTTTTGCTTTGAGTGTATATAATTAATATAGATAAATAATTGATATATATAAACATTTATTTAAATTAAAATTATATTTTAATAATTGAAAGTACTAGTAGTTTTACAAACCTTTTACAAAAAGCGTTTAATTTTTTTTAAAGATATGCATAAGGACTCAATATTATTAATGAATGTTTTAAATGTTATCGATATACGTAAATTATATTTAGAAGAGCAATTATAAGCACAAACAAGACAAAAAAAAGGTCTTTCGTATTACTATTTTATCTATTTGATGATTCTAAATTATATTTACTACTCTAGTTCAAAATAAAAGCATAATGAAATCAGAAAAAGAATAATGTTTAATTATCGCCAGTTGACATTCTGTGTATATTTTTATGTGCGTATTCGCCATTGCGATTGTTTGAATAAAGTGATATTAATTTTTTAAAATGATTAATAGTAGTAATAGTATTAATAGTATTAACAGTATTAATAGTAGAATATGCACGCGGTTATCCCGGCGAAACCCGTTTTATTTCAACACAACAGAAAGGGGGAGCAATTAACTTTATTAAAGTATTAAGTAAAATATAACTTTTACAACATTCGAATTCTTGAATTGACAAACGGTATAGATATGTATTTTGCGTTTTAAATAATGAGATAAAAAAAGGGTACTTACTTAAATTCTTTATCCAAGTGATCCAAATAACATACTTTTAAAAAATTCACATTTTGAAAACTATTTTAACTATTTTTTTTTCATTATCAAATTTATCTGAAATTATAGAAGCAATAAAACTGGTGAAACTTCACGACAAAAAAAAAAAAAAAAAAAAAAAAATCACGAGAGTTGATCTTGTTTGTGACGTCAGGTCACGTGTTTGAAAGCTCAAAGCAGGCCCGTTAGAGAGGAAAGTTGTTTTCGCGATGGCCCCACGCGAACCCAGAAATTTTTGATAGATAATACACTATGCAAGAGTAACGTCCATAGGCGTAACTTCCTCTTTAAAAAACGAAAACTTGCTGTCACGGATGTATTAAGTTTACATTTTTTTTTTGTAATTCTTAAAACTTATATTGATTTATGAATATTTTGATTAACAATGTTGATTACAAATTTAAAAATTACTTCCCAGATTGTTTCAAGTTCCTTCAAAAGTTACTTTATTTTCAGAGTCCACATGAATCATACTTTATTTAAAAAAAATAATAATCTTTACAAACATATTTTCATAATAATTTACAAATTTTCTAATTATTATAAATGAATTTTGATAGTTTTCTTAAAGTTGTTATAAAATCTAAACTTACTATTTTTTGACATATTCAAGATATAATTTTTATCGGTAAATACATAAAACTTGTCAGCATTCTCATTCAGGTCCTAAGGAATTAAATACACTTTTCCATATTCTATAAGAGTAACGAATCTTTCAGAAAAAGCTGACATATTTTAAACCGATTTTCCGGATATGACAATGAGGGATTGATGGTTAACGGGTATCAATCGGCTATAATTCAAAACATTTTGCATTTACAGGAGACTAATAAAAAAGCTATTCGATTTGTATGCACCTGAACCCAAATATCTGAAATTATTTTCTTTAAAAAATAAAGTATGATTCATGCCAAGTGTAAAAATAAATTAAATTTTCACCGAAAATAAATGGAACTTAAATGTGAGTTTTTGTACGCATCAGAAAGTTAAATTTTACGTGTCATAGCAGCCCTGATAGATCAATTACTTTTTTTCAACAAACTTATTGGATTGTATATAAATTATTCGAATATTCAGTATTGTTATACAAAAAATTTCACTTCTTAAAATATTTGAAATCCAAAAATCGAAAAAAATTATCATGTAATTTGTAATTTCGAAGTACATGAATAATGTTTTTCTATATTATTTGCTAAATTCAAGAAAAGTTTTGGAAAAATTGTTATCTGTATGTACCAGGAGTGTTCAACAATATAACAGTAGGCTGCAGAGCTACCATGTTTTCCGAATAGAAATATAGTCCTTATTTAATCAGAGAGTTTATGTCATTAAATTACGAGTAATTTTTGTGTAGAATTACGAAGTACATAAATAATGTTTTTCTGTATTATTTGTTAAATTCAAGAAAATATTTAAGTTGCTTAAAATATGGAAACTTATTAAATATTTTAATAATATTTCTCAAAAATCTGTTTAGAAATTTTCTCAACATATTTCTACTACTTCAATTTAATCATCATGATAGGAAAGTTTTGGGAAAATTCTTATCTGTATGTACCAGGGGTGTTCAACAATATAATAGTAGGCTTCAGAGCTACCATGTTTCCTGAATAGAAATATATTCCTTATTTAATTACAGAATTTATGTCATTAAATAAAACAAATATTACTAGTTGATGATAATGGTAGCTCTGCGGCTCGTGGTAGATTTGTCGGAATCCCCTGGTCCATACATATTAGTGCTAAGAATTTCCATTTAGCTTTAACAAAGGGCGGAGTTAAGTGTTTTATCCATATCATAATTGCAATCTGCCAGATGATATTTTAAACCTAGTACAACCCTTCGGCCACCCAAAATGTTTAAAAATTTGTCCTATAAAATTTTCTAATCTGGTTTATAAATTTAAAAATTTTCATTTGGCGGTGTTTTTTTCAACGCGTTGTTTTAACAAGTGCTGTTTTGACGGGCGATGTTTTGATGTAGAACCGTTTTAGTGACGTATAAGTAGATGGAAGTTATAAAAAAAATATCTGTATTATTGTAACAAAACAATGAATATAATAAAATAAAGTTTAATTCGCTGTAACGAATGCATTATTCTATTGTGGGAGCGTAAATATATTTTAACTAACAAAGAGAGATGTTCGGATCACCGATTTGTCCAACACAGTATAGGTTAACAAAACAAATATAGAAAATAGCCTTGAAGTAATTAGGTGTAAACTCTCAAAAATAAAGAAAACGAATTTCAAAATATTATAAATACTGTTACATAATTACAGTTTTGTCGCACTATACAGATGAGTCTGGGCGGAATGGGTACAAAGCCTGTGCTATCCTTTTACTACAGATTTTTTTTTCTATTTTTATTTATTTAAAAATGCTTAATCAGTTGCTTTATATTTTCATGATAAATAGAATACTGCTAATAAAAACAACATTTCCATAATAACATCTATGAGACCTATTTGTATTAGTAAAGTAAAATATTTGTTAAAATTTGAGATAAGGAAACTTCTAAACATTTCATTAAAATATATTTTTTCATAACAACATTGGTGAAATATAAATGTCTAGTTAGCAAAATTAATTTTAAAAAGATCTTAAAATTAATTTTTCGTGATGTAAATTACATTATTTAATATATTTCTTTTTTTCTTTTAAGTGATTGCATATTTTAATAACGTACGAATAGAAGAGCAATATGTATAACAAAATACGAGAAACACAATTATGGCACTCATTGCAATACTTAACAAGAACGAAAAATCATGCGTCAAGCATAGATTATGAAACACTTTCCAACACAGCCAGAAAACTGTAACGAAACCTCACCGTTAAATAAGGTGAAAGAAGATACAGGGTGTTTCACAAAGAACCCCTAACTTTAAAAATCAATAACCCGTAAACGGTGATAGATAGAAGCATGAAACCAGTGATATGTTTATTAAAAAAATCGTAAGAATCTTATACATAAATCTCAAAATTTAGTTAAAAATAGCACCGATAGATGGCGCTGAGAGCGTTAAGAATCCTTCTAAAGAGAGTTCAGAAGCATAGAAAGACTAGCCGTCGAAGATTTCACCATTGAAATCTGACCGCTATTAGCGTATACTAAAAATAATTTGCATCGGACACGTTGCCTGTCTGTTGAACTTTTTTGAAAAGCTCACGAATTGTTTTCTCATCTGGGCCTTTTGCGACTTGAAATCGCATTTGAAAACTTCTCCTTGTGGCAGTAGGTCTCTGATTTAATCGGTGGTACTCCAACACAATAAACACACGTTCCACTGCGGTATACATCACTTTCGGAATTATTTTCACTATACGCTAATAGCGGTCAGATTTCAATGGCGAAATTTTCGACGGCTTGTCTTTCTATGCTTCTAAACGCTCTTTAGAAGGATTCTTAACGCTCTCAGCGCCATCTATCGGTGCTATTTTTAACTAAATTTTGAGATTTATGTATAAGATTCTTACGATTTTTTTTAATAAACATAACACTGGTTTCAGGCTTCTATCTATCACCGTTTCCGGGTTATTGATTTTTAATGTTAGGGGTCCTTTGTGAAACACCCTGTATGCAAGTAAACAGTTTAGAAAACACATGACACATTGAAAAATACAGTTTTCGAAATTACCTTCCAGTGTCAAAAAAGTAGTCGAATTATTTTGTGCAGTCCTGTATATGATCAATAGATGTGGATATATAGTATGATAAAATTTAATTCAGTTAGAACATTCACATTTAGAAATTTTCGCCAATCAATGGAAATGCACTCGAAATTTTTTGTACAGTCCTGTATATTATCTGAAGATTTTAGTATACACCACCTATTAAGCTAAAAGGCAACTTAAAACTCACTTGAAGCAATTACCAAACGTAAACGACAATGTATCTTTTTTTTCGTAGCCCTGTATATGAATTTATTTATATTTCACAGACTTCTATTAGTCTACTAAATATAGTTCAGCAGGAAAATGTGTAAACACAATTAAAAACTACCCTTAAGCAATTCCCTCCCACAGTCTGTAGTACTTACGAATTTCCTTGTGTAACCCTGAATATGGTCAACTGAGTTTATAAACACACACGTACTATGAAAAATAAAAGTTAAAAATGCAAACCAAAGTTGAAACCACACTTATCACACATAGACTGTAAATATCGCACATGTACTATAACCAATATATTTTGTGTGTCCCTTTAAATAAACGCAATGCACCCAAGAGAGCAATTTATAGTGCACCTCGGTATTGCATATAATTTTCATTATGTTTGAAATAGTGAAATATCACTAAATTACACTGCAGACGATTTTCCCCCATACAACGATGTGTATAAGAATTCTTTTGTTTGACCCTGTAAATGAATAATAAATGCTTTGCACCCCATATTATACAAAAAGCATGTTTTAATGCGCTTCATAATTATATATCAATTTCATTATGTTTTAAATGACGTAGCGTCATCAAAATGCGCTTGAACCGATTAGTCCTCATTGACTGTAATGTAACGGAATATTTTTGACTGTCCCTGTAAAAAAACTATAAGTGCTACACACTTCTGTTGAAATAGGAAATATGCTATAGTAAACGACAATAACATACAAAAATTTCAGGACAATCGAAGCATATTTACGGGAGTTAGCGCACGGACAGATGGACAGACGGCAGACAAACCGAAGTCATAAACACTTTTCAACTAGGTTGGAAAGTGTTAAAAATGAGCAAAAATATTTACATATACTTTCCGTAGAAAATATATAACATTCTAATCATATTTTATTCGTTACAAAACTAGACGGTAAACCTCATGTCTTTTACCTCTTCCAAAAAATAAGTACTGATATTTCTTGTTAAAATAATGTTTATCTATTACATTTTATTTTTATAGTATCTTTCACACTGACGTTTACGTCTCAAAATATGCTTTACACTCTATTTTTAATAATAATTCACAGTTGAAGTCCTCCATAAAAATATCCAGAGAAATTATCGTAGGTGCAAACGGATTTAAAAAAATAACGTATTTGAAAATATTGCATTGAAATGAAACTTTAAATATTAAAAAGTGCTGCAATGTAAAATTTTATTTGGAAGAGAGATTATTTTATCGTATTTAAATAGGTATTTTATTTTAATAATAAGAATAAATCTGTAAGTTTTATTAATATCAAAATTTCTTTTATTAAAAATATTCCATTTATGATGAAAAATATAAAGTACTCGATAAAACATCTTTACTAATATATAAAATTTGAGTATCTCTCTGTTATTTTTAGAAAAATATCAATTTCTAAATTTATTCAACTATTTAGACGACATATTGCCAAAAATAACATTTTTTTTTTGTCTGTCTGTTTATATGGAATAGACTCAGAAACGGTTGCATATCAAACACCAAGCTTAACAGGGGCAGATAGAGAATGTTTGATCTACAGTTTATCGCTTTGCGATACCTAAAATAGTCTTTGAGAAAATGGGTGGTGGGGAGGTGGAATGGGGGAATCAATCAATCAATCAACCAATCTTTCAATGCTTTCAATCATTCGCGCCCTCTGGCGGTGAAAGCTCACACCGGATCGATGATGACTTTTGGTATGTTAAATTACATACCCTAACTAGCATCTGTGCAAAAATCCAGCTTTGTTCTAATTTTTTCCATTATTTTTCCTAAAATGACTGGACGAATGTTGAATGCAGACGAATGTTGAATGCATGCAGTATGTTGAATGCAGTTTCAAAGTAAGTTATAACATTAGTACCAAATTATGTCGCCTTTTTTTAACACTTTCCAACACAGTTGAAAGATGTTTATGTCTTCGGTACATCTGTCTGCCATCTGCCGTCTGTCCGCTCTCTAACTTTCATAATTATACATGTAGTTTTAGGTAATTAGTACATGTTATTGAGGTTTACTATGCGACATTCCCTATTGAAAATGAAGTGTCTAGCATTTGTAGTTCTTTAACAGGGATACACAAAATAATTTCGTTACATTATGGTCTATAGGGAAAAATTATTTGCAGTGTATTTTAATGATGTTACGCTATTTCAAACATATTGAAATTGATATATATCACTAAGGTGTACTACAAGATGATTACTATAGATTATGGTGTGCATAGCATTTATCGTTCATTTACAGGGACACACAAACGAATTCTGTTACATAATGGTCTACGGAGAAAACTGTTTGCAGCGTTTTTTAATTATATTACACTATTTCAAACATAATGTAATTTATATACTGATTTATATTGCAACATACAATCTATTGAATAATGATGTGCATAACATTTATCGCACACAAAATAATTCAGTTACAGAACTGTCTATGACCGATAATTGCTGGAAATGCTGTGTTAGCTTAACTAAAATTTAATACACTAGGGGGCTCTGCCCCCTACGAGCTACGCTCGCCAACACCCGTTCTGACACCGCATGATTTAAAAACACTCTGATTTGATCAATTCTAAAACGATTACGGAAGATTGTATTATAATTAAACGACCAGTGGCGATCTGATGTAACCAGGTTTCCATTCATTTTCCTTTGACTGAAGGATTTTAAGGTCGAATCAACTGCTGTCGAAACATCTAACAACTGTTTTCCAGATTGATTAAATAAGATCTATTAAACATTTAAAAATTAACTTGTGTAAAATGGTTAAGTAAACAATGTCGCTGCATCGTATAATTTTAAAACGATAATATAGAAACTTGGTAAATAAATAAATAAAATAAAATAAAAATAAATAAAATACAAGAAATTCGGAAAAAACCCCATTCAGCAAAGTGTCAACTATCAGTAAGTTTAAACAATAAAATTTACAATATATTAATGAAAACAGAAAAAAAATAATCTTGGATATTTATTTACATTACTTTTCTTAATTATCCCTCTCGGATTGGGAATAAATGTGGCACAGATGTCATATACGCACCACGTTGGCGCGATTTTTTCCCCCGCCAATTTGGCGAAAACAAAATTGGTGTTTATTTACTTTTATTTTTTATTTTAATTCTATAAATATTTTTTATTATGTATATCAATATTTATTTATATCAAACTATCATTTATTTATTTTTATTTCCTTTTTTAAAATAATAGAAGCTATTTCATTTATTACGTCATTTTATTTTGATATGGACATAAAAAAACTGCATGCTAATCGTAACTAAGTTTTCGCCAAATTGGCGGGTGAAAAAATCGCGCCAACGTGGAGCGTATATGACATCTGTGCCATAAATATTTGTGACGTCAGTTGAAACTGACCTGACCTATTGTATGTAACTGTTCATCACATCATGGCACTGCCGTTTAAGGATGCAATTGTTATTTTAGTTAATGAAATAATTAATAAATCAGTAAAACATAATGAAAAATGTAGGTAAAAGATTTGTCGAAATAAATTAATTTATCGTGTAAATATATTTTTTAATTGAAACTTGTTTCGAAATATTGTTATTTGAGCATTTTAAATATATGACGTAAGTTTCCCTACTTAATGCTTTGAAAACGTGTAATAATTTAATTATTTATCTTTTTAATATTCACGCGCAAGTATATTTTTTATTACGTAATTTTCTACATTTACTGGTCTTAACACGGGATCATTTAATTATTATTTTAAAACTTTATTTCTGTTTTTAATAGTCACGTGTAAATACATTTCTTAATTGAAAGGGAATATTATTATGTGCGCTGTTTTACAAATTGGCAACAATTCAAATAATGGATTTTATGAAATTTAAAATAAATCTTCATAAAAATAATGAAAACTATCGCTAAACTGTAACACCAAATAAACAAATAGAAGAATTTTGACATTAGAAAGGAAATATTATTATTTACGCTGTTCTAAAATTTGCAATAATAGGTAAACGATTTGTCGAAATAAATTGATCTCTCATGAAAATATAATTATTAATTGAAATTGTTTGGAAATATTGTTATTTGATCATTTTACGGGGCTAACGAAAAAGACAGGCTACCGCGGTGCATTCCACTTATCTTTTTTTACAGACCGCTAGAGTGACGTAATGCTCTTTTCGTACACCTGCATTGGTGCATTCGAGCATCACGTGACTCCCGCGGTCTGTAAAAAAAGATACGCGTAAAGCACCGCGGTAGCCCTTTTTTTCGTTAGCCTCGATCATTTTAAATGTGACGTAAATTTCCCTAGTTACTCGTATTTCTCTTTTTAATATTCACGCGCAAGTATATTTTTATTACGTAATTTTCTACATTTAATGCTTTTAACACGTGATCATTTAGTTATTATTTTAAAGTTTTATTTCTGTTTTTAATAGTCACGTGGAAATACATTTCTTAATTGAAGGGGAATATTATTTTGTGCGCTATTTTACAAATTGGCAACAATTCAAATAATGGATTTTATGAAATATGAAGTAAATCTTCTTCAAATAATGAAAATTTTGAATAAAAATTGAAATATAACCTCAAAAAATGAGTCAAATTGAAAAAATAATTGCAGTCTGCACACCGCAACTTTGTCAACTATATCCTTACAAATTATGGTTAAATTCCTGTGCATAGTTTTCGTTTCTATAAAACTTTTATAAGAAAATTATTTTGACCAACTTTAATATTAAATATCTCTTAAAATAATTCTTCGATTTAAAAACTGTCTACTTCAGCGTGTTTATCGAACATTTCTTTATAAAACCACTAATTTTTAAATTTTTATTTGCAATAGTTTTCTGGGTATTAGTCCAGAAAGACTTCAAGGCACAAAATCTTTATTGACAGCGGCTGCTGCTGCGGTGGTTACTTTTTTTTTAATATAGAGAGATTACGTGGTGTATAGGCATTCTACAGACCATAGTGTATAGGATTGCGCAAAATAATTTGTAAGCATTACCGTCTATGGGCGCGAATTGCTTAAAGTATGTTTTGATCTGTGTTGTACATTTTCTAGTTGCATTACATTTCAATATACTAAAGATTGTTTGTAGAATATAAATACATTCATATACAGGGCTGCGAAAAAGAAATAGGACATATTGACATCTATAGATGGATATTGTCAGAAGTGCTTTTTTAGTTGTTATGTTATGCGTTTTATAGCTGAAATAAATTTTAGCATATTTTGTGGTGTGTAAAAAAAATCTAGAGATCATACACAGGACCGCACAAAACGATTAAAATATATTACAGTCTATGGGCGGAAATTGATGAAAGTAAATTTACAACTGTGTTATGCAATTTCTTACTGAATTAAATTTTAATATGCTGTGTGGTGTGTATAAAAATTTATAAGAGCCATATACAGGGTTGCACAAATAAATTTAAATACCTTACTGAGTATGGGAGGTAACTGTTGAAAGTAGTTTTTCAATTATGCTGTGCATTTTTTTCTTTCACCGTATCAAAAGATGAATTTGCGTTAAAATATTCTGGAACTTTGGAAAGTTTTCACAATTCATGCGTGACGCGTGATTTTTTCTTTCTTTTTAATTATTTTATCAGTAATATACACTCACAAATACATATTCTATGCTGTCTAATCGGCTCACGAAGATGAAAAATGCATAGTAAAAAAATTCGCAATATACTCGAATGATTTTTCTTTCTTTTTTAAGATTATACAATATATTCGAACACTCGCCAGCACAGGATTTCTTATAAAACATGAATTGTTATCATTTCCTTTACCCCACTACACACAATCATGATATTCCGGTTATAACTTTGCTGTTCGTAGACTCTCATAAACTGTCTTAGTTAAAAGGTGTTTTTAATAGAGTTATAATCCTGGGGTCACGAAGGGTGCCGAGGACCAAAACGAATAAATAAATAATGGAGAAAGGTATCACTGTTTAATTAGGATCATTTGGTGTGTGTGTTAAATTCTTTCTCCTGGGCCAAAGTTTTCTGTCCATGGAGTACAAATATGGAAGTAATTTGGTTATGGAGACCGGATGCTTAGTTATATAGGGATAGTGCTTAAAAACCCGTTTATTGGCCGTGCAATCGGCAATTAGACATCCATAATGTACCTAAGAAACCACGTTTATGCAAACTTGTTAATAGAAAAGAAAGTATTAATATGATGGATCCTAATTAAACAGCGATATCTTTCTCTATTATTTATTTATTCATTTTGGTCCTGCGCACCCTTCTTGACTCCAGGATTATAACTCTGAAATGTAAAGCTTTAATGTGAGAATGTTGGATTTATTGTGGAAGCCAAATAACTTGGTTGGGGAGGAAAATTTACTCGGGACCTCGCTGAATTGACCAAACGTATTTTATTATCCAATTTCGTAGTACATCCAGAGAATGGGAATTCGATCGTTGCTATGGAGGAGGCTCCGAGAACCATAATATTTAGTTATTACAACGTCCTGGGACAGACTGGATCTCTCATACTGCCAAAAAGATCTGTCTTTTTTGCACGGGCTCATGCTTTTTGATCAGCGCTTGTAATATTTACCAGCAGAGGGCGAAGGTGTCAAATTGGAATGAAGCTTAAACTTAATTGGTTTAATAGTTTTGATTGATGTGTGGGTCTGTGAAGTGAGCAAGTTCCGGGCGCATCACTAACCACAAATGCTTGCAAATTGGGCTTAGCTTCTACTTTAAACCTTAAAGTTGGTTACAATTTAATATCTGAAAGTAATATTTGTTGGGCTATGAAAAAAGGGGGTAGATTTAGGATTAGACATTAAGAGTTCGAAAATATGTAATTAGAAAATTAATTTGAATCTTAGATTTAAAATGGGATTTTAATATTTTAATACTTTTCATACATTAACATACATAATACAATTTATAGAAGTTTGTATTAATGTTCTGGTTTGTTGGTATTGTATGTAAACTTATTTGAAGTATTTGTCTTTACTTTTTCTGACAGACCTTGCTATCTAACGCCGTATTTGGTTGGAGAAGGTGTCAGTGGCTTAGTTCCAAGTCTTGTTGCTATTGCACAGGGTATTGAAAATCCAGAATGCATCAATGAAACTGTGGTGGAATTTTCTGAGGAGACAGGAGAAAATGTAACAAAAACTCAGCTCTTACCTTTCATACAAGATCCTAGGTTCTCACCAGAGTGGTTCTTTGTTATTCTTCTAATCATGGTTCTATTCAGCTGGCTTTCATTCATTTTGCTTGACAAGTTACCACTATGCCAGAAGGAAAAGGTTTGTGTTATATTATTATGTTATTTATCGCCCGTCAGCATTACCATATTTTCAATTATTTTTTATTTTCATACTAGCTAACCCGCCCGGCGTTGCCCGGGCCCGATATATTAATCATCTGTTCTATACGAATATGACTGAAATCTGTAAAACTGTCGAAATCATGTCGAATGAGGCAAACCCCGCCGTAATCGGGCTCATAAAACCCAAGATAAGAAAGCGCATCCTGGCGGTCGAAAATGCAACTAAAATATTTAAGGCTATAGATACCAAGTTGAATGAGCCAAACCCCGTCGTAATGGGGCACATAGAGCCACAGATACTCCTATAGTTCCACCTTTCACATCCACGGGGCGCAGTCTGTTTTGGAAGAGGCCTTTTCAGAACACTCGACCCAACCAAATTTCCTAGTAGAATTGAAATTTAACCACAGGTAAACATTGCCAAAATAGCGGAAATCTCGAAAGTGGGTTACGTAAACGATCGGTTTCTAAAGGGTTAATGTAGATATTTTTTAAAACCCAACCGTGCATTTTGAAGAAAATGAACCTGTCTATGATATGGAGTCTACTGTTTGTCAGTACTCGCGTTTCCCGAGTCGATGTTGACTTTTAAACCTGGACCGAAAAACGAAAATCGCGTGAGTGAGTTTTGGAAAGGATTTTTTTTCGGAGAGTTAAAATTAAAATTCTTCAAAACGGATACCAGATTTTAAAAAACAAAGGGATATAGATTAGGCGAGGTATTTTTAGTTTTTCGTATCTTGTTTATAAACGCCAATTCGGATTTTTAAAGATAAGAGAAATAGTTAAAAAAGCTAAATTGACTTATGGTAAAAAACGTTTTCGAAACGGTTAACGAGATTTTTTTTTAAACTAAAGGTTTCTGCCTAAACCCGATAAAACGTAGATGTCTGTAGGTGTGTTTGGTTTTTGTTTGGTTATTTTAGAGAGCCGATGGTAGATTTTATATATCGCAGAAAGTCGGAATTTGCAAAAGAGAGTCCTGCGCACGAATTTTTTTTGAAGGGTTAATATTCGTATTTTTCAAAAACAAATACAGATATCGAAAAAAGAATAAATGTAGACATTGTCTGGTATTTTTAGTTTTTCGTATCTTTCTCTGAATCGCCGATGCAAATTTTTAAAAATTGCCAAAATCGCAAAAATCGCAAAACGGCATACAGAAAATATACTTTTTCGAAGAGTTAATTTTCATATTTTTAAAAAACAATAGTGGCTTTGAAAAGGACAAAATCAGTTCTTTAATTTGGTGACCTTCGTTTTTCCATATCTTTTGTATTCTGGTGGATGCAAGACTCAGAAAACGGGAGAAAATAAAAAACATGAATTCGATGCTTTTTGATTATTTTTTTTGAAAGGGTTAAATGTAAATTTTTTTCAAACCAACTAGATCGTTCGAGACGTAAAAGTATGTTCTTTCAGAATATGTAAACGGTTTTTCCGTATTTCTAGCCATTTGCCCATGGGGAATTTAGAAAAACGTTAAAAAAAAACGGGATGTCTTGTGCTTTCTTTCTTCTATTCCGGAAGATACGGATATTGGTTTCTGAGCATGCGCCAGCTAACTTCGGAATAATGACTTTTTTATTTGTGATCTTTGATCAGTTTTTAATTAATAACTACTTTAATTTTCAAAATTTTAAAATTGTGAGGCTCAGGTACACCAGGAGAGGGTTTGGACTACCAAAATCTAAAATTCCAGGCTTCTAGGTGGGCTAGATTTTGCTAGCCATCGCCAACAGACACACACACACACACACACACACACACACACAGACACACAGAGCGAAACTTTATTTTATTAGTATAGATAGGTATGTAGGCAATGTAGAAAAATAAATAATCAATGTAGAAAAATAAATCTTCAAAGAGCCTTTTGTTAGTCAAATTATTATCAGGATTCAAATTTGAAATCTCCAATGCAATAAATTATTAAGCCACCGTAGAATAAGTGAGATTTGTTCTCTTAAAAACCCTTGTAAAAGTATCGTATATTTTCAGATGATTTTAGCATTTTTTGTAAAATCGGTACCAGCACTAAAATATGTCTTCTAGTAACATAAACGTGACATAGGCGTGACATAACATAGGCGTTTAATTTCATTCAGGTAATCTCTCTAAGAAAGTAAACAAGTGTAATCAGCTTTAAGTCGGTCCATGTTCCTTTCTACATCGCGCATTTCTTAGGCGATTTCGGGGTTCCTTTTTTTATATTTTAAAAATCTGAATATTAATTTTGAAAAGGTTCTGTACGATAATCTTGTTTCTGGATTCTAATTCTGTGTCATGCTTTCCATAATAGAAAGTTTTTTTTAATGAAATTTACAGGGATTTTTCTGTCTATGGCTATTTAAAAACTTTCCAGGGTTCATCATTCGTGATGGTTATGCGCTTTGAAAGAGCTCTTTTCAACAGACTAAATGCACAATAAACCATAAGTGAAACTTTTAAAATGGGAGGATTGAACTTTGTGCAGTTATATTAAAATAAATAATCAACGTAAAAAATAGCACAATTAAAGTACATTTAAAGTAGCAAACAACTGTTTCGGTCTTGAAATGGAGTCTTTATTTTGTGGGTTTTTTTTTTTCAATTTAGAGTTTTTTTTACTATGTATAAGTACTGAATTTCGGGACATCCCTTTCCGATTAATAGTGATGTTTATTTTGCACTTAGAAATTTTTAAATTATGCGCTTTACGATCATTTTAAACTTCCGAATAAGAAAATTTCTCTTCGGAAAATAAACAAAAACGTATCCTCCGATTCACAGCTTGTAGTCATGCGCCATCTTGAAAGAGGAATGAATTTGAAAGTTTTTAGAAGATAATATGAATTACAAATTATAAGTTGTTGCCAGAATTATTTCCTCCAAAATAATTCCATTTTTTAAAAAAATATTTATCAAATTCGTCTAAAAAATGTACGAAGAACCTCTGTAAATGCCAATGTAGGATTTAGTATTTACTTTTTTGAAACTTGTTCATCCTTCTATAACTAAAATTTAAAATTATGAAAAATCGAAGATTTACTTATCTATATTATGACATAAAAACATTTTTTTAAAAAAGAAATGTACTTAAAAAAAATCGTAGCAAAAGGTTAAGTTATCTCTAAGATCACAATATACAAATTATCACATTGTAAAGATGATGTCTTACTTGAAATAAAAAGCTGATGATGTCGAATTTTGGAAAAAAAATTAAAATGTTATTTGAATATTCTATTCTATCTTGACAATTAATGATAATTTATTTACCGGTGGCTGAGGGCAAAATTTATTCTCATAAACCATTTCAATAAAGAAAAGTTATGTTATAGAAATGTAGTGTAAAGCCACCAGCATTATCTCTCCTAAATCTTATAGAAAAAAGCTAATAAGTCTGACATGAATGCGGATATTTGCGATCTGTCAGATTAACATTTTATTAAATAAAAATATTGAAAAAAAATGAAAGCATGTTTAATGAGAGAAGTGACACATGTAACGACGATATTTCCTAGACAAAACATATAGTATGACAAATATATATACTATTTGCGGTTGCTTAATATTTAAAATAATTAAAAAAAATTGAAGACATGTTTAATGAGGTAAGTGACACATGTAACGACGACAAAACATATACAGCTCATATTCAAAATATTAGAATAATTACATTTTTTTTTTACAAATTGAAAATATCGGTTGGTAATTTAATGTTTTTTAATACAAATATGCAAACGATATTTTTATTAAGAACTTATTGTTGATTAAACTTATTTATCTTAAAATTAATATAATTTTTGAAAAGATTAATTGAAAAAAAATTATTTTGAAAATTCAAAATATTAGAATATTTATTCAAGTGGTTCAAAATATTAGAATATTTCACATTAATTCTCCTTTAATTATCCCCAATTCATAACTGGTCGCATTATTGATTAAATTCAGACGATTTTATTTAAAATCAGTATTCTTTTTGCAGTTTGTTTGCTTTTTCGTCTTAAAATGGGTCGTGTGAGTGATATTCCTGAACCTATTAAACTTCATATGGTTGATTTGTATCGGCACGGTAAAAATCAATGTTATATAGCGAATTATTTACATTGTTCGCAATCAAGCATTATTAAAATACTACCACAATATTCAAAAAATGGAAAATTTCAAAATAATTGCCGAAATCGCAGCCGAAAACCAAAAACATCTGCTAGAGATGACAGGAAACTGAAGCGTATAGTTAAGAAAAACCGTTTTAAAAGTATGCGATTCTTGCATCAAAAATGGAAAGAAGAAGGAGTTGAAGTTTCTACATCAACAACATTAAGACGTCTCCATAAATTTAAGTTTGAATCTAGTGTACCGAAAACAAAACCTCTCATGACTGCAAAACAAAAGTGTATAAGATTGAATTGGTGTAAATCAAGACGTTTATGGAGCGAAGAAGATTGGAAAAATATATTATTTAGTGATGAAAGTATGTTTTGTGTTTCATATGGTAATCAAGGTATTCGAGTTTAGAGAATGAAGCAAGAAGCATTTGATAAAGAATGCCTTAAATGTTCCGTAAAATTTGCTGCTAGTGTCATGTTTTGGGGTTGCATGAGTTCAGATAGACTTGGAAAGTTATGCATCGTCTACGAAAAGATTAACTCTCAGATATATCAAGAAAGTTTGGAATATTACATGATTCCATCATCAGAATATTTATTTGAAGATGATTTCATCTTTCAACAAGATTTAGCGTCACCGCATACCTCGGTGTCAACTAAGAATTGGTTCCGCCAACGCAACATTAAGGTACTTCCTTGGCCACCAAACTCACCAGACCTTAATCCCATCGAAAACTTAGGAGTAGTTAATGAAGAAAAAACTCCAAGAAAATCCTCCTTCAAGTAAAACTGAGTTAGTGGCACGTATAAAGTCTATTTATTTGGGCTAATATTGATAGAAATGTTTGTAAACACCTTGTATATAGTATGCAAGATCGATTGTACGCTGTTATGAAAGCTAAAGGGGATTCTACAAAATATTAACTACCATTTACTTCATATTCATACGGTAATATCGTTGCGTAAAATAAAATATTCTAATATTTTGAGCCAATCTAATTTTTATTCTAATATTTTGATGTGTTTCAGAAAGCTGTATACCTAATTTATTATGCTGTATTTTATATTTTGTAAATGTTAAAATCTTATCTAAACATTCCAGATTTAATTTATAAGAAATTTAATTGCATTTACTTAGTATCAAAAATAAATAAATGAAAAATATTTTTTTTCTTATTACTTTTTCTCAATTATTCTAATATTTTGAATATCAGCTGTAGTCTGACAAATATATACTATTTGCGGTTGCTTAATGTTTAAAATAATACAAAAAATTGAAACTTGAAGAAAGAAAAAGGGTATTTCCATTAATTATTATTTTTGATAAAAACTTACATCGAGTTTACATGCATAATTCTCTTCTATCACAACAAATACTTTGTTGTTGTATAATTCATTTGTTGAGTATAATGTCTGGTTACCATATATCTGCAAATGAATTTAAAATTTCTCCAATAACACATTTTAGTACAATGGACTCCCATCACATGAACTCCTTACGGTAGGGTTTAAGATGGGTAAAATGTGTCTTAAAAAAATCAATTCGAAAGCTTTTTTCCTCGTAGGTATGTAGAAGATTGTTAATTTTTTTCTTAAATAAAGGCATAAGTAACAACGATAACAGGAGGAAATCAAAATAAACGGATTGGGCATAATCTAAATTTGATCACATTTGAAAATCCATTAAATGCGGTTGCTATTTGAATGAAACATAATTTGGACCAGAAATTTTTAGTTTAATAAAACACTTCTTGTTTTTGTGAAGTTATTAATTAATTTCTTTAATCTATAAAAAATCTGGTTTATTTGAATTAAAAACAAAAACACCCTGAAGGCTGGTAGCTATGTTGTAGTTAGGGGAGAAATTGTTTAGCCACTTAATAGTATCATTTTTATGACTAAGGCCAAGTTTAAGTGACTAAGACCTAGTATAGTTTAAGCCTATTATAGGCTGTTATAGTTATTAAATATAAAAATATTTAAAAACTATAGTTATTTAAAACAATTATAGTTACTAAAACATTCTTTAACTAGTTAATTTTATGATTTTTTCTGGGCTTGGAACTGTATTTTACATAACAATATTTGATATAGTTTAGGATATATGGTAGTTTTACTAAAAACTTGCTCATGCGTAAGAAAAGCCAGGGTGAGGTCGAGTTCGAAAATATTCGTTCGCATGCCTCACGACGACGACTGATAAGTAGTTAATGAGACCTACGGTGTTATATTTCATTTTTGTAACCCTTTGATAACGGAGCTCACCATATGGCTTGCTTTTACCATTCTACTATAATACAATAATTTATATTATCTTTTATTTACAGTAAGTAACTTTTGTACAGTTGTTTTATAAAGATATTTTTGTAAAATCCGATCTAATGAGAAAAATGAAATGGCATCTCAACTCGATAGAGTATAAAGATTTACGAGCCATGATAGATTTATGGGCCATGATGATAAGTGAGGTCATTATTAGAATGCTTTTCGTTGGAGTAGTCCAGTTTTTATGTAAGACTTGGTAGCTTGCTGTTTTTGTTTAACGAGAAAAAGAAAAAGTGCTTCCCTGTTATTTTATGATTATAAAATCGGCATATGGCCATAGTAAGTTGTGTTAACCCAATACCCAAGTATTTGATGTATATTTCTTTAAGTACCTTGTGTCTTATTAAATGTTTATAACTGTCTTCATAACAAAGTGTAATCAATTGAAATATTGTTGTTAAGTTATTATACTATTAACCAATCCCACATAGTATGTATACAATGGGCATTCCATAAAAACTGAGAGTTATTTTTTTACGGAGTGGTAACACCACGAAACTAAAAAAAACTGTAGGTGATTTTTTGAAACTGTTAACTGTACGTTTATAAATTTTCTAAACACAGCAGATTTTATTTTCCTAGTTTCGTGCTTGTTTAAAGAACTGTTTTTATTTGCCTACAGAAATGGAGGGGAGTGATTCAGAGTTAAAAAACGAAATGCGTTGTGCCATAAATTTTGCTATCGTTTGGGCAAAACAGCTACAGAAACAGTAAGGTAATGAAGGAAGCTTACAAAGACAAATGTTTTGGTGAGTCTACGATTTTTAGATAGTATAGTGATTTTAAAAAAGGACGTTTGTCAGAAGACATGGCTCTTGAGCCTGGCCAACCAGAAAGTGTTGTGAATGATCGAAATGTTAACACAATGGGTGAATGGTGAATATCGTGTTTCAGTTTTGAAAATTTTGCGACAACACATATCAAGAAAGCGTGATGAACTTCTAGGGAATTGGACATTACATCACGATAATGCTCGCCCGCATGTCGCTACTTCTGTTCAGCAATACCTTAATACATGCAATATTAAAATCATGCCACACCCCCCTTGGAGTCCATATCTCGCACCATGCGATTTCTGGCTGTTTCCAACGTTGAAGAAAAAGCTCCGTGGCAGAAAATCTAATTCAGATTCTGAAGTTATTTCAGCAGTACAGGGTTCTTTGAAGCAGCTTCCAGAAAAAGTCTTCTCTACTTGTTTTGAAAAGTGGGTTGAACGATGGGACCGTTGCATATCATCTGAGGGAAGGTACTTTGAAAAAGAATGATGTATTTTTTGCTGTAAATATATTTCTTGATTTTTTTTATGATTTTACTCTCAGTTTTTATGGAACGGCCTTTGTGTATATATATTATATATATACAGTCGAACCTCGTTAACGCGAACACTCAAGGGGAAACTTTTTTTGTTCATGTTAAAGGTAGTTCGTGTTATCCGAACTTAAATACATTACATACAACTGGACGGAGCAATCGGAAACAGTTCGTGCTAAAAGTAATTCACGTTAAGCGTGTTCATGTTAACGAGGTTTGACTATATATATATATATATATATATATATATATATATATATATGTATGTGTGTGTGTGTATGTATGTATATGTATGTATATCATCATCATCAACCGTTTTCAATCCACTGCTGGATGTAGGTCTCTCCCAGATTTTTCCATTATTTTCTGTCTAATGCTTTAGTCATCCAATTAACACCGGCTATTTTTCTGATTTCGTCATATACAGAGTGTCTCATTTATTTTGCAACCCGCGTAAATGCGAATCAAATGAACAACACGAGTGCACACGCACACCGGTAGTGCAGGTAGCGGTGTGGAGGGGCGTGCCAGCAACACTACCAACACGCTAGAAAACCGCAGGAGACAAGTGCTAGCGAACTGAAAGGTAGTTTTGCGTCATGGTGCTATGTGCAGCAAAACGCGCGTTTATTATTGAACACTATTTTCGAACGTCTTGGTACAAAACAGTCAAGGAACGATATGAAAACAAGTTTCCGGATTTGGTGGGGCCGAATAAAAGCACAATTAAGCGAATCGTGGACCATTTTCAAACAGAATGGACTGTAGAACCGAAAAGAAAGAACCGTCTGTCGTTTGTCCTAACTGACCACAAAATGAAGGAAATCGCGACGAAGCAGATGAACGAAGCATGTTGGAAGCAAATGAACGTCTCGTTTGGTTTACATAGGATGGCGCTCCTGCGCATATGGCCAACAACACTCTGTCATTTCGCCACGAATTTTTTGGTGATCGACTAATTACAAAAAGACTATGGCCTCTACACAGTCCAGACCTGTCACCACCCGATTTCTTCTTGTGGAGCTATTCGAAAAATCGCGTGTTCCGTGAACCGGTAGCCTCGATTACTGAACTGAAAACTCACACTACGGAAGAGATAAACGCTATCACACCAAACACATTACAGAATGGGTTCGAAACCTCCTCAAATCTACTCGAAACCTCCTCAAACGGGCCCAGATATGTAACGATGAAGACGGTGGTCACTTCCAACACCTTTTGTAGTCGTTTAAGCACTTCTGTAAAATAAAAATTAATGTTTGTACATTGTTCTTTTTTTGGGGTTGCAAAACAAATGAGACACTCTGTATGTATATATATATATATATATATATATATACCTGATGCTTTGTCCTACTATCTTCGGTATGCTTTACATGAATTCCTTTGATGCATTTCATGTGCAACTCTCGCCTAATCAACTATAGAGTTAATTATATGTGATGCTTATTATCAATGCTACAGTTGTAACCCCCCCCCCCCCAAACAAACAGAGGGTATGGGCAGGGGGGTATACACTGGAGAGTATACGCTATAGCTTTATTTGAGAAACAGAGGGTATACGGAGCTTCTTAAAAAATCCAGAGAATATACGGTGTTATACTACAGTATACTCTCCACTACATCCCTGCTTATAATTATTGGTTATGGTGCTTTGATTTTCTTTTTGCATTATAATATCCAATGTTTAATAAAATCACACTGCAACAAATTTGTATTTTTATTTTCGGAAATAATTTTACTTATCAAAGGATTAAACAACATATCATTTTTCTTATTGAAATGATTTTTGAGAGTATAATTTTGTTCTTCTCCCTAGATTTATTAACAGATGCTAATTCTAAAGTCATTAAAAACATTTGCTAATTCTAAAGTTATTAAAAATCATTTACTAATTCAAAAATAATTTCATATAGTCATACGAACATCTTCCTAGGTAGAATGCTCTGAAAAAAGAAAATGCCAAGCTGATAGTCACGAAATGGAAGTATTTACAACAGAAATGCAGACATCAGCATGTTCTAGAGAAGTTTCCAAGTCGTTGACCAATAAATCTACTACTATGTATTTATATCTGCTCTTTTTGCAACTATGGGCTTCTGTAGTTACGTTTGGAATTTTTCCTGCTTTACAGGTATGACTGATTTCATTTTTAATAGCGTAACACTCTTTGATTTTTTTTTTTTTTTTTTTTTTATAATGCTGTTTTTAGAAATTGTGTTTGAAAAAAAAAATACTAATCAATTTAATGAAAATGCACCCATTTAACCCATTAACTGCCAAAACTATGTGGGCGGAGTCTTCGATATTTTTACTGAAATTCGTTTCCCATCGAAAATTCTGAAAGATAATACTTGGTAATTTTAATTAGCAAAATTTTTGTCATTAAATAAAGTATTTTTTAACATATTAAAACAGTGGTGGCTAGGCAGGGTTTTATTTTATCATACACTTTTATTTAACTACGAGTATACTCGTGGTTGGCAGCGAATGGGTTAAATTTATGACATTGATAACAAGTATTTTTTTAAAAATAAAATGGCAGCATTAGACATTTTTATGAGACTTCTTCATCATTATTTTTTTCAAAGGTCTAATTAACAACATTTATATCTGAAACTAAAATATTAATTGATTTATTTTCTGAGTGAGTAAAAGAAATATGTAGAGGATTTGCAAGCAATAAAAAATAAATTGAAACATTATGAGTTATTATAATAATAAATAAATTCATTTTTGACCTCAAAAAGTTAATATAAAATATTCTACCTGAAAGCTTATATCCTTTTTTAAATAAAAATCTCGATATGTTTTTTTAAACAACTGCAAAAAAATATCGGAAAAGTGAAAATGAATTATTTGAACAATGCAAAACTAATGCTCTACACCAGTTTGAAAAACAAAATACTCAAACATGTTTAAAATTTTATGTAACGGCATCTAGTGTATAATAAATGATATAATGGATAGTAATAGTATCGTAAATACTCTGGCTGATTTCAGTTTTAAAAGAGTAATACTCGTTTGATTTTTTTTTTTTAAATGATGTTTTCAGATATTTTGTTTGAGAAAATAATAAACACTAATGCAATTTTATGAAAATGCACATTCATTCAATTTTATAACATTCACAGTGAGTATTTAAAAAAAAATTAAATAATAGCGCAATTAGACATTTTCATGAAATAAAAATATGTCGGAAAATTGAAAATGAATTGTTTGAACATTGTAAACTAAATGCTGTCATCAGTTTAAAAAAAAAAAAAAAAAGAAAAAAAAAAGAACGTGTTTAAAAATTTGTAAAATAGTATAATGGGTATTAATGTATAACAAATGATATAATAATATTAGTGTATAATAAATGATTTATCCCTTTCGGTTTCGATTTTTTTTTTCAATTTTGGGGAAAAAATTACTTTTACATTAATAATATTAAAAGTAGCTATCGACTCACAAAAGGTAAGGTTTACTGAAATTTAACGAATATGTCAATTACTGAAGTCTAACAAATCTATATGTTTTGCGTATTATTCATATGATAATTGGTTAAGAAAGAATTTTTGATGACGTTTGGAAAAATTCGTATTGCAACAAGATTAAGCATACATAACAACTTTCAGGTATTTTTTATGTTTTATCAAAAATTATTCATTCGGAAATTACAAATTTAAAGAGTAAATCATGTGTTTGAAATAAAATAATCGCCAAAGTTGCAAAGAGAATTAAGAAAACTTTTATTATTATTATTATTATTAAATGCTGAAACATAAATGAAGTCATAGAAATGGATGTATAGATATATACTATCATTACAACAAGCCGATAGAAACAAAAATAAATGTTAAGACAAAATAATACTCAATGAAAAGACATGTACTATTAATAGGACGACATACCCGAAAGGGTTAATCGATATTAGTGTATATATAATAAATGATATAATGGTTATTAGTGTCATAAATAGTTTAAACTGTTTATTTTTCCAAGGATATATTATTCTTAAGAATGTAAAATATCATTTTAATGAAAATTTTTTTTCAAGAATTTTAATGTGTTACTTATAATTTAGGAAATTTTTATTAAATTATAGAAATTATACCTCAATACTATATTTGGTTTTGATAAATGCTTTCTAAAGCGTCTCATAAGAACATTCTTGGCAAACTAAAAGTTGTAAGCGATTGTTGTCGCGGTACGACCGGTTTTTCTCCTTTCCTGCGCTGTCATTCCACTGCATAGTTTCTTAATAAGAACACCTGACCATTTCCTGCGTTTCCGAACAAAAAAAAATTCAGAAATGTGTCAGAAAGTAACTCCTTTGGACAGCCTTAAACAAATGTACAATATAAGTATTATTTTTTAGGGAAAAAAAAAGCTACCTCGATGCAGGATGCGGCCAATTTTTTTCATTAGACTCCCATCGGGCCTAGAAAGGCCCGTCCGTAGTAGCCGTAAGGACGTAGGCCGAAAATAAATAGCCCCGGACCCCGCCGACCCGAGTTTAACGAAAGAAAAATTTCCCGAGACCTAATTATAATAACGGATTACAATTTATTTAGTTTTACAGTAAAACCTGTGAAAACGGAATCGTTACGGACTGTAAAAATTCCGTTTTAAGCAAGTTTCTTAAAAAGTATAATTATATGCTTTTCTTCCGCAGGGAGTGTGAACTTTTCCGGTTGAAGATAGGATTCCGTTATAGACAGGTTCCATGTTCACATGTTTATTATATTTAGAAAATCTTTCTTCCTGCTTTAATAAGTAGAATAATAAAAATTCCATTTTTGTAGGCTATGATGCTTTGCTTTTTATGAACTTTCAGCATTTTCAAGCACTAAAAGTGCGTTTTCCCGTCTTTCGATGGTCCAATTTCATTTCGGAAAAAGGAACAAACAAAGAAATGCAATTAAACGATTCCTTATTATACAGCAGTGTGACAAGAAATGATCATTCATGTAGCCTACGACTTATTCGGAGTAATAGTACGGAATAGTGCGGACACGGACAGTCCAATTTTTCGAAACAAGTGACCAATTTTCATTATATTTTTCTACATTTATAAATACATTAACCGCAGTTTTAATGAATTACGTTTGTTGAATAAAATTTTGTTCAATAAAGTTAAGACAAAAATACTAATACTGATTTTGGTTTTGAGTGATTCATAAAAAGGGCAAATTTGATTATCCAATGGTTCATATAAGCGGCAGTATCTATATCACTTTTTAGCTCTTGAGGGGTTTTAAAACAGACCCGCCCCCCTTCGCTGCGCAACTGATTATTATTACATTCAGCGGAGAACTGAATTTCTCGAGAATCCTCTCAAATCCAAACTCGTCATTTTCTGGCGCATTCACAAAGTCATTTTTATTCTTAAATGCACGAAATTTGCAGATAATCTGAATCAATTACTGAAAAATCTAATACTGTTTTGTTTTCCTGTAAAGGTAAATAATCTTTCAAAAATGCTATCAATGTTGACGATTTTAACCTATTATCGAGATACAGCAGTCAGAAAAGGTTGTGATCGGAGAGCAATCGATTAAAAATAAAGATTTGGTGCATTTATTAGAAAATGAAGAACGTTATTCACAGTCAAATCACTCGAATAGTATTGTCTCCAAATTTCATAATTTTACGCATACAAATGACTCTTTGTGAATATGTCAGAAATAGTGTCTTTGTCAAGTAGAATTTATTATTATTATTATTATTATGAGAAAAGCTTTAAATACATAGCTGCGATATCATAAATCATATAATTATGTTTTGAACTTCCAAAAATATTTAATAAAATTAGTGTTGTATTTGTTTAATGAAACGCATTTTATATTATTTTTTAAGTAAAAATTCTGGTTCCAATCTGTTTAAATGACTTAAAAAAGTATAAAAGTTGGCAGCCATGTAAATATATATCCAATCTCTGTTGCTGTTCCGTTAAATCTTGCTTAATGAAGATGAAATATTGATTAAACAAGAAGATCTGATTGTTTTTTCTTCTAAAAATCACCTTATGTTTCTTCATCGTAACTGATTAAACAAGAAGATATGATTGTTTTTTCTTATAAAAGTTATCTTAAATTTCTTCATAGCAAATTTCAACTTCTAATCGAGACTTTCGATTATCTTGTGTATGATTTATGTTTAAGTGGTATAAGCTAAAAATTAATGATTTAGGAACACGAATTAAAACAATACTTCTTCACTTTTCTTTTTATTCAAACAGCCTTACAGTTGCCTGCCATACGGAGAAAATGAATTTCACTGGACAGTTACGTTGTGTGGAGTTGCTTATCCCGCAGCCTGTCTCCTTGCTATGTTTTGCGAATTAAGAAATGTTAGTTTGATCTCCTGGTTGTCTCTTGCGTTTACTATCGTATCTCTCTACGCTTTAACAACTGCTATTTTGTCACCGACCCCGCCGTTAGTTGGAACGATCTTGGGATCCACTATTATAGTAAGTTTTATGAAACTATTTGGATTTACTTGTATAAACTCGGTGTTCAAAAAAAAAAAATTAACCAAAGTGTTATATAGTATTTCCAATATTATTAGCCTGCATAAGCTTCTGTGAAATGCTGCCCTGAAGCAGGGATACTCAGCGGAATTTCATTTGCCTACACCTAGAATTCCACTTTAGACTGCAGTTGTGTATAGTTATAGGAAATCTGGAATAATAGATATCCCCCACATGAGGAGGAAATGGCCTCCCTATTCCCCGATCTTAATTCCAGTGGCATTTCCCATTCTTATTAAGGTACATTATATGTGGATGCATGAAGAAAGACACAAAACTCAATAAATTTATAAATTAAATATTTGTTTTGTTTGCTCTATCGATACATATCCAGAGTTCATAAATATCATGATATTTTCAAAAATATAAAAAAATATCAGATATTTTGATATATATCCGATATTTTTCATAGATATCCGATATTTTGAAAATAGTCAACTTATTGATGATTATAAATATTTTCACAGTTAATATAAAATTAGACATTAAAACATATGTCTTGGCATGAAAACTTAATATAACAATATTCTAAATGTCTTTTTTTACTTTTTTCACTTACTTAACAACATTTAAGATCAACTAATTGAAAACAGACACAATTTGCTTTATACTCTTACAAAAAACTAACTATTAAGATTTAGTAATCAAGTTTTAAGAAAATTTTATGTTTTATACAACAAAATAATTTGTTTTTATTGAACAATTTTAAAATAAATATAGTAAGCTTGGTCTGCTTAACTGAACAAAACCAAAACGAAAAAAAAATTATTTCTAATGAAGATGCAAGTTTATCTAAATTAAGTAGAAAAACCACTGAAAGATAAAACAAAGTAACTATTGTCCCATATACTAGATATTGATTCTACATTTAAAAATTTAACTTCAAACATAAAGCTTAGAATGGTGGAGGAGGGGGCGGTGAGGCTAAAAAAGCCACTATAAGAGCAAAAATTCTTTCTCTGCAGAACGAGACAACCAATAACAGTTAAAAAAATTCCTTTATGCTTGTTTTGGCTGAAAATATCAAAAACATTATACGCAATATTTGGAAAATAAATATTAAATATGTGAAAATATCAAAAATATCAAACTTCAGAAAATAAATATCGGATATATATCATGATATATATCCATTAATATATATCAACGAACCCTATTTATATCAAATGATAAAATATAACATAAAATATGCCAATTAAAATAATACATTTCATTGAAAATTCATTACATTTTCATGTATATTTTAGAAATAAATACATTCATTCTTCATTTGTAAATTCCAATAATGCATTTCATTGTAATGTATTTCATCTACATTTTAGAAATATTTTCTTACATTTTTCAGTTTTAAAACTCCTAATTACGTGAACCGCTTTCCATAAAATATGACATCCTATCCTTATGTCAAAGTGAAAAGTATCATCAAAGTGAAAAGTAATTTGGTAACACGTTTTAACTGTATAAATTAGATTCGTAAATCTCTGGAGTAAAACGTAAGAGACATTTATTTATACTTTGATTCTAAACAAATTTTATTAATTTTTAGTGCGGAGTATTTTCAATTAAAAATGTTGTTTTAATTTGTAATTCGTTTGATTGACTTTGCAGAAATTCATTAAATTGATGCTATATTTAGAAGAAAACAGTTCTTGAACATTTTACTAGATATTCGTGTCCGGATTTATTCTCCATTTCTAACGTGAAATTATAAAAAAAATTATCCGTCCAAAAAAATGCATATAATTATACACTCATGTCCAAAATTAAGGTCTCAAACATAAAATCTGTGAAAACTGATGAACTATTCACTGTGTTGCCACGAAATTTGGCACAGAGGTATATTACAATGGGAGAAAGAATATAGCAACATAACAATATGGTAAGGATTTTAATTGTGAATTAAGATACAGGGTATATTAAAAAGTGTTAAATCAGGAATCGGAGATAAAGCATTTATCTCGGGAAAAGTATGTCTGATATGGAGTGTGACCACTGTGCACTGCTATACAAGCCTCACAACGAGCTCTCATACTGTTTGTGAGGGTGTCAATAAATGTTTGTGGCAACAAATCCCAATCTTCCAAAAGCGCGACTTTTAACTCCTGGAGGGTCCTAGGAGTGGGGTTACGCTGTGCAATGGCTCTTCCTAGACCATCCCAAACATGTTCAATAGGATTGAGGTCCAGAGATCTCGAGGGCCAATTCATACAGCAAATATCCTCCTCTTCAAGAAAATCATCAACAATGTGAGCAGTGTGTGACCTCGCATTATCGTCCATAAAAATGAAGTCTGGGCCTACAGCACCCCAGAAAAACCTCACATAGGCTTCAAGGACATCATCCCTATAGCGATGTGCATTGACAGTACCCGCATCGAAGACGTGCAGTGGGGTACAGCAGCCCAGCATTAAGCCGTCTCAGACAAGGATTCCTTTGCCACCAAATCTGTCGATTAATTTTACGTAGGAGGGATGATAGCGAGCTCCACGTTCTCTCCAGATGAAGATTCGACTAGAATCACTTTCCGTAGGGAATCCGGACTCATCACTGAAAAGAACACGCTCCTACTCTTGTTGTGCCCAAGACTGATGTCTTCGGCTCCACAACAACTGGGATCTCCTGTTCGATGCAGTGAAAGGGACACACACGACTGGATGCCGGACGTAAAGTGCCCTCTCTGCTAGTAAGGTCACCAGCAGTAAGGTCACCAGCAAGCTGAGGAGTCGTTGCCAGCCTATGTCGTCCAGCGCTTAACGCCAAATAGCTATTCTGTGCAGGTGTCGTTGCTCTGTGGCGGTCTTGGCTGGCCTTCCTGGTGACATTGGGATGGTCTAGGCAGAACCATTGAACAGCGTAACCCCCCTGCCATGACCTGCCAGGAGTTAAAAGCCACGCTTTTGGAAGGAATGGCTTTGCTGCCACAAACATTTATTGACACCCTCATAAACAGTATGAGAGCTCGTTGTGAGGCTCGTATAGCAGTGCACAGTGGTAACACTTCATATCAGACATACTTTTCCCAGAAAAATGTTTTATCTCTGATTCATGATTTAACACTTTTTAATATACCCTGTATTTTAATTCACAATTAAAATCTTTTCCATATTGCTATGTTGCTATATTCTTTCTCCCATTCTAATATACCTCTGTGCCAAATTTCGTGGCAACACAGTGAATAGTCCATCAGTTTTCACAGATTTTATGTTTGTGACCTTAATTTTGGACATGAGTGTATTTCAGGGCATAAATTTAAATACTCTTATTTAAATTAATGCCTTGGAATAGTTTTACATAGTGTGTTTTATGCATATGTATATTTTGGGAATGATAAGTGATATATGTTAAAATAGATTTCTTGTTGAAATATATAGGGGAAACTAGGAGTGCCTGACCATGCGGGTGATTTGAGCCACTGACTTAGTTTTATTTATTTATTTTTTATGTGAAAAAATTATGACTTTTCTATAAATTGATGTTGTTTTTCAACCATTTGTAGTGCTAAAAAAAGGTAAAGGGGGAATTTTGCAATTTTCTCCCAAAACAATAAGTTATACTTCTGTCATTCGTAATCTCCTTTGTTATCAGCAAATAAAGTTAATGAAGATATTTTTACTTTAAAGTGTATTTTATTTAATGATTTCAAATATAAGATAGTTAATTAGAATCACCAATTTTTCATCCAGTATAATGTAATACATTTTAATAATTGGAGTTAAACTGATAAAAAAAACTTATTTTAGTAATTAATAGCATAATTGCTGAAATGTCAGTTGAGGGTCACTGTGGAGACCCTAAAAGTTTTTGGTTTCCGTCTGTCTGTCTGTCATTTCCAAGATAACTGCCGCAAAAATCATACGATTAGGTTGATATTTGGTATGGAAGATGATGAGGCACCCAGATTTAGCTGTATAGTTTTTGGTTAAATTTGGTTCATTCTTTCGTAAAATATATAACATTTATTTTGATGTTATAATGCTTTCCTATGGGAATGCAGACTTTTTCAAATTTCATTTTTAACTGAAATGAAAATGACACATTTAAATAATGGATTTAAACGTAAACTTATGGATATTAAATTTTCGGTCTTAAATATATATCCAATAGCTTTGAAAATTTGCTGATACATTTATTAGAAAATAGAAATTGTTTAAATTATTGGAAAAATTTTTGCACCTAGAAACATAAAACATTTCAATTACAATTTTTTTTTTTTTTTTTTTTTTTTTTTTTTATACAAATTTTTAAAGGCATTTATTTTTACTTTCCTTTTTAATTTATGAGTTGCTTAGCAACCGTATTTAAAGCGTATCAAAATAATAAAATTCCAGTAAATTTCACTATTTTGTCGCAATACATTTTTTTTTTTTTTTTTTTTTTCTTTTAGGAAAATAGCGTATTTTCGGGGGATTTTCAGTATTCTATTGAAATAGATGAGGATTTATTTAGATAAATTTTCTCTTTTAACCCTTTCCGGCACAGACAAAGTCTGTTCGTAAAATGAGAAATTGCTGACTGACACCGGAATTTACAAACGACTTTTTTAGAAAATAAGAACTCCTTAGTTTAAGCTTTCATTATAGAAACAAAATTTTATTAAAATATTCTTGGTGCCAAATGCAAGTTTGGAATTAAAATTAGGTGTGCCCGGAGTGGGACCACTGTGCCGGAAAGGGTTAACTACTTTAGAAACGAAAATTGTAAACGTAAAGTGTAATTTGGATTTAAGTCTCGTAATAGGAGTTTACATTTGTATGAGTATATTTTTTTCATGAGATTTTAATCAATTTCTGCAGCAGACGTGAATGTTTCGTGATTGAAAAGCTAGTATTCTTTTAAATATTCAATAAATTCTTTTAAATAAATATAATTCTTTTAAATATTAAATTCATAAAATTACATAAAAGTGACAACGGCAGAAGGGGGTTTCCGCCCCCTGAAGAAATGTGCTTTTCATTCTTACAAAATTACAAGAATAAGCAGTTTATGTGAATATCATTGCATATAAGCATGTTTAATGATCACTTTTAAAAATTTCGTAAAGAAATCTTTTATGCTTATAAATATATATATAGAACTTAAAACAATTAAATTGCGTATTGTACAGTATTAAATATTATGCACATTGAGATTTATTGACAATGACGTTTTAGAGCTGACGTTGAGGCCCCTGATCTGTAGATTTACTAGTTTATATAAATATTTTTTAATATGAACTATAACGCAATATTTCAGTTGAAAATTACTACAAAAGTATGTATTAGTAAATGATGTAAAATAAGATATTGAAAAAGAAGTGTTTTACAATTTGAAACAAATTATTTAGAATACATCTGCATAAATCTTAAATATGTATATTTATGAATAATATACATATATTACAGCTTGTGGTAAAGATATTGCGTTAATTTCTTCTCAGGATCTCCCTAAGAACCTACGCTAGTTATGCGACAATACTCGCAAGCTAATGGCAGCGTTCTTTACAAACTTCTCACTTTCATTTCAATATTTTTATATAATTCGTTTTGTACAGGGTATCTGAGGTCGATGTCTAACCTAATACCTTTCTACTTTTTCGATTTTTATTGCAGTATTTTTTTATAAGGGCACTTTCAATTTTGGAAATTATTCCGAAATTGAAACCTCGGATATCCGATGCAAATAAAGCATTTAAAAGTATTGAAATGCAAACAAGAAATAACGCTGATATTGGTCTAACATTAGCTTCCGGGTGTCGTCGCTCTTAAGCTATCACATCCAATCACCAGAAGTAGTTTACAAAGAGCAACTTTAAAATGATTTTTTACTTCCTTGGTTATGATCCTTTTTTTTGTAAAATTATGAATGCGAGCTAGTAACATATTGAGAATTATTAACTTTGTGGAAATAAATAAATATGTTTCATATCTAAAATTTTATTTAGTAAAATAAATTAAATAAATAGTTGAAAAATTTAGGTAATTCATGCGCTTCCTAGTTGACGCCAACTTTACGCCATGTCTAGAAGCAACTAGCGGTATTTCTGAAAATTACGGAGCCATAAGAGAGAAGCAGTCAAACTTTAGTGTAAACTATTTAAGAGCGAGTACCAAGCGGAGACGATCGAGCTGTGCTCAGTTAAAATTAGCTTTGCGTCCAACTCGATATAACAATAAATTCTCGCTGTATTATTACTACAAAGAATTTTATATTTTAACAGTATTATTTACAGAAACAATCAATCTTAAAACTATGTACATATTTCTAAATTTTGCGTTACCTACATTACATATTTACAACGAAAGGGCATCCTTCCAAACTACATTTGAATTCTGTTTTCGAGAACGTTCTATGGACTCTGATTGGTTGAATGATGTATTGCGGCTTCTATTGGGAATTTCTAAAAATTTCCTTCAAAATCTAATTTTTTCGCCAAATATTGCCAAAATTGGCGATTTTTTTTTAATTTAACGCCAAGCATGTGTTGAGAAAGTTCTGTGTACCCTGATTGGTTCAATTCTGTTTTCGAGAACGTTCCATGGACTCTGATTGGTTGAATCATGTATCTCGGCTTCTGTTGAGAATTTCTAGAAAATTCCTTCAGATTTTAAGAGCCAATTTTTTCGCCAAATGCTGCCAAAATATCTCCAAATTTGGCGACATTTTTCATTTGGCGCCAAGCAATTGTTTTGGCATTGGTAATCTTAAAAGTCGATTTTTTCGCCATATGTCGCCAACATTTGATCAAATATCGCCAAATTTGGCGAAATGTTACCAACTTTGCTACTTTGTTTTCTGCCAACTGTTCAATTACTTAATAACTGTTTCAACCTTCAGTCCCATTGAAATGCATTGACCCGTAGTAACCCCAAAATTACCCACTAATCGAATTTTCTGGAACATCTGACCTAGCCCAATGGTCTTCACGTGTCCAAAAACTGTAGGATACAAAATTTCGTCAAAATCGTTAGAGCCGTTTTTAAGATAAAATTTGCTTAACCACACACGCACACAGATATGCAAGATTTGCTCGTATTAGAATATCTGATATATATTATAAATATAAATAAAGAGAGAAAAGCATTTTACATATTATTAAAAATGAGAAATATAATTAAATTAAAAGATAAATAAATATAATAATTGCATTAAAAAAGAGTGAAAAAGTAAAAGTTTAAAACGTTGAATTGTTCAAAACAGTCGAGATAAAAGGGAAAATCCCAAGAATACAAGAAACTTTTCAGAGATAGCCATACAATAACTTTTTTTGTTAGCAGTTACAGCAGTGGGGATCGTGCGATATTTAAATGGGGGATCACAATTACAATAAAATATGTAGGTACGACGCAACATACAGGTTAAAATACATTTATACCACTAGTGAAAAAAAAAATGCAACTATTAGAAGTAAACACGCACTCATTGGAGCAAAATTTGTATCATTTTACTTTCTACAAAAGAATGTACAGTACGGAATAAAAACAAATAAAAGAGAATACCCCAATCTATATTACACTATATTGCCAAAGGTGATTGGTCACTTGCGATTTTAGACGTTTTGTTAACTATCTAGAAAAATACATGAGGAATTAACCTGACACTGCAGGTGTGTAAACAATATAGTATAGGTTATATATTTCCGCGAAGATTTTTTCAGGAAATCTCATAGGGGAGTGTCAACAAATTGAAAAAGAACGAATATCTTTTGGATAACCCTGTAAAAACTAATGTAGCAAAGGCGTTCAAACTCGAGATTATTAATAAGTGGGCTTATTGTAATATACTATGTTCATTTGTATGAGGATAGCATGTATACTCGTAGAGAAATTAAGGTTTTTATAAAAACAGTCCCAAATTTCGCCTTGTTTTTTGCTTATAATTTGCAGAGTTCTTAATGTTGGAGGAACCGTCGGTAGCGTAATAAATTTTCTTATTTTTATAAATAGTTAAATCAGTCTTCAAATTTAATATACATTTTCATCTTTTGATATGTTAAAGAAGTTTGTTCAGCTTACCTGAGATTTTCCTTATGCGCTGAATATACCCACAGTAGTAATCCAAAGTGTTGTAGCGATATTTATCTGATCCATTGATTGACTTATATTGGAAGAATAATAAATAGTATTAGTAGAAAATGACAATTGTGTGAAATAAACAGAAGATTCATTTTCCTTTGAATATAATATAATTCTTGGCTAGATGTACATGTTTAAAATCGCATTTTGGAGGCTGCGTATAAGTGCTCCAATTTTACATTATATTAAAATATATTTACATCATATATATACAAGAGCGTCTTAACTGCTCGGAAACATTTTGGAAACTGAAGGGAGATTGTTATTTGAGTTCTGTGCACACGCGCGGGACAAACAGCTGTAGATTGTAGGAGGGAGATCTGCAGTATCTCTCCACTTAGTTAGTTTCGACAGTCTCTGGTTTTGTTCACTATGTTTTTCAGCTGCGGCACTTGAAGTACTTATTGGTAATTGGGGTCTGGTTTTTAACATGTTTTTCAATCGTTCGCTGCACGTGGAGATTAATTAACTGCATATAAAAGGTTTCTCCGTCACTCCCCCGTAATCTCCTGTGTGGGGAATGGTTGAAGATTCAGTTTCTTACGGTGTTTCTCGTACACAGGTTTGGGAGTGGGCTTCGTGAGAGTGTCGGCTGTCATTTCTTCAGTGGGACAGTATTGTAAATCGATTTTTCCTTCTTCTTTCATAAGTTTGATGTTGTGGAAACGTATGTCGATATGCTTGGATCGCTTAGTATCTTTATCGTTTTCAGTCATTTTTATACAGGACATATTATCCTCAAAAATCGTGATGGGTAGTTTTTGTGGAATGTTGAGGTCGCTAAGCAAGTTTGTTATCCAAGTTAATTCTTGTGCTGCGTTGCTAGCTGAAACGTATTCAGCTTCGGCTGACGAAAGTGCAATGCAATTTTGCCTTTTTGTAATCCAGTAAATCGGCGATTTTCCTAGCATGAATAGATTTCCTGACGTTGATTTACGTGTTTTCAAGTCGCCTGCCCAGTCTGCATCGGCGTATGCTGTTAGGATGGGCTTGCTGTTTGCGCTAAGAGTTAAATTCAAATTTTCTGTAGTTTTAAGGTATGAAATGATTCTTTTCACTGCTGTCCAGTCCTTTTGGCGTGGTGTTTCATTTCTACGACATAATATGTTGACTGCTGCGGATATGTCAGGACGCGTGATTGTTGATATGTAAAGTAATGTGCCTGTGGCTTGTCGATATTTCGTGTTATTAGGTAAAAGATTATCATCGTCTTCAAGTCTGTTGAATCCAGCAATCATGGGTGTGTAATGAGGTTTCATGTCGTTTAAATTCAGTTTTTTCACTAGTTCCTGTATTTTATTTTTTTGATTTAGGTAATATGTATCGTTGATTTTATTAATGTTTATGCCTAGGTAATTATTCACTTCTCCTAAGTTTTTTAGTTCATATTCTTTCTTAAGTTGGTTTATTGTTTCTTCGATATCACTGTCCTTTCCTGCTATCAGGATATCATCTACATAAATGATGATGTATATCGGATTTTCTTGATTTGATTTAAAGTACAGACATGGATCATTTTTGCTCTGTATGAAATTATTGTTTGTGAGTGTTTCCGATATTTTGGTGTACCAGGCCTTTGCTGCTTGCTTAAGACCGTAGATGGCTTTTTGAAGTTTACAAACTTTTCTTTCATCGCCGGGTTTAATATACCCGTCTGGTTGACTCATATAAACAGTTTCAGTTAATTCACCGTGCAAAAATGCTGTGGTTATGTCAACATGTTTCACGTTCAAATTTTTGTGCAATGCAGAGATGAGAAATGCACGTATTGTAGCGTGCGAAACTACAGGTGCGAAAGTTTGATCATAGTCAATCCCGAATCTTTGACTATATCCTTGTGCTACTAGACGCGCTTTATAGCTTTGAATATTTCCTAAATTGTCCTTTTTTAGTTTAAAAGTCCATTTTGAGCCGATAATTTTTGTTCCGGGTGGTGGATCTGTTAAAGTCCAAGTGTTATTTTTTCTTAGGCATTGTATTTCATTTTGTGTTGCTTTTATCCAATTTTGTTTATCATTAGTATTTTCCATTTTTTCGATATCTTCCCAATTTTCGGAAATGTTTTCAGATGAACTATTTATGAGACAAACATATCTGTCAGGAGGAACGCCTCTATTTGTCCTATTAGACCTTCTTGGTTCAATTGGTTGCTGTTTGGGCACGGATGGTGTCTCTTCACTGTCAAGTTTTATTTCTAAGTGATTTTCATGTCTATCCGGTAATTGTGTATTGTCATCTGATGTTTTTGTGGTGATTTGTATCTCCTCAATGTTATCTGAGTGTACATTTTCATTCTCAAGAAATTTCACCGTTCTCGCTATTATAATTTGTTTTCCTTGTGTGTGAATTCTATAACCAGTCGATCGTGTATCATAACCTACAAACGTTCCGGTTTGAGCCCTGTTATCGAGTTTTCCTCTATTTACTTTATCGACGTAAAATAGCGCTTTACAACCGAATGTTCTTAAGTGTTTTAAATTCGGTTTAACTCCTTTCCATAATTCGTAAGGTGTTCTGTTGTTGTTTGCTTTAGTTGGGAGTCGGTTTTGTAAATATGTTGCAGTGTTTATGGCTTCACCCCAAAAATGTTTGCTTAATTTTGCTTGTGATAGCATACTTCTAGTCATATCTAATAAACTTTTATTTTTTCTCTCCGCAACTCCATTCTGGCTCGGATTATGCGGGACAGTCAATTGGTGTAAAATTCCGTTCTGTTTTAAGTATTCATCGATCTCTTGATTTACATACTCACGACCGTTATCCGATCTAATTTCCTTAGGTTTTTTACCGAACTGATTGTATATCATCGTTACGTACTCTTTTATCTTTTCAGCAACTTCGCTCTTTTTAGATAATAAATATATCGTAGTATATCGGGAATAATCATCAATAAGAGTCATAAAATAAATTTTTCCGCCTAAAGTCGGTGTATCTAGAGGTCCATACACGTCACTATGGATCAAATCCGCAATATTAGTAGCTCGATTTGTTGCTGATTTAGGATACGGCATGTTAGTTAATTTAGTTTCGATACAAGTTACGCATGTTTTATTTTGATGTTTACATTTTCCTATCTTTATTCCGTCCGCAAGTTGATTTGTTATTATAGATTTAATCGCGTCATAATCTCTGTGACCTAGTCTGCGATGCCAGAGATCTATGCATTGTTTGCTGTCACAGTTATACGTTATGTTTATATAATTTTGTGGTTCTTCCACATCGTCTATTTCCTCAATAATGTATAAGTTTTTCTCATTTTTCGCCCTAATATATATTTCTTCATCAAAGATCAAATCGCATTTATTATCGTCGAAGATTAGTTTACACCCGTTTTTAGCGGCTTTACTAACCGAAATTAGGTTTGACTCTAAGTCTGGGACATAAAGCACTTCGCGTAATTTCGTTAGTTTTTCTTTTCCTTCGGTGGTTTTTATAAAAACTTCTCCTGAACCTAACGCTGTCAGTTTATTACCATTCGCGATCGTTACTGAAGTTTTATTATAATCAATAAATTTACTAAATAGGCTTTTATCGTTACAAATGTGCGAGGTAGATCCTGAATCGAGAATCCAGTTATTTTTGCCTACTTTTTGAGTGATTAATGCTTTATTTTGCGTTTGATCATTTGCGTATTTTCTTTCGTTTGGAATTTTATTTTCTCTACGAGTTTCGTTTTTTTCATAACATAATGAAGATGAGAAATTCTTTTTATTTTTGAATTGATTGTTACGAGGATTTCCGGATTGTACCGTGTTTCTGCTCTTGTAGTGCCAGCATTCGTAAGTCGAATGATTTTTCATTTTGCAGTTGTTGCAATATTTTTGTTCTCTTCTATTTTCAGTGTGTGTATATCTCCTATTTGTTTTAAATGCTCTCTCACTGTTGTTATATCCGCTATGTGATTGTTCTGACATTTCCTGTCTACGATTATATTCATCCGTTAATTTGTTTTTGATAAAATCAGGGGTGAGCTCATTTTCTGGTCTCGCCTCCAACGCAGTTATCAAAGTATTGTAACTGGGGGGAAGAGAACACAGAAATAGCGCGGAAATATGTGAATCGCTAATATTTTCTCCAATGGCATTAAGTTTATCTATAATTTGCAAGATATTAGTGATATGTGAGATCATGTTTCCGCCCTCCGCTAATTTAGTACTGTATAATTTTCGTAACAGGTAAAGCTTACTAGATAAATTGCTTCTCTCATGTATATTTTTCAGAGCTTCCCATGTTAATTTGGCAGTTTCTAAGTTTTTTACATTTACGATTTGAGAATCATCAATGCTTAAGTTAATTAAAGCTCTAGTCTTGCGGTCTCTTTTGTGCCATGCGGGGTCGGGTGGAGCTGGTGGATCTTGTACTATAATATCGTCGAGTTCCTCTTTAATCAGGAACATCTGCATCTTGAACTTCCATGTACTATAATTCGTAGAATTGAGTTTTTCAATAAATTGAGTATTTTCTTTTATCGCATTCATTTTTTTCTTTTTTTTTTTCCTTTAGCGTTCTTTTATTTATTATTATATTTTAGAAATTTGTTAAATTATCGTTTTTGATACTGGGATAATATTCTTTTTTCAGAATCAGTCTTTCATAATCTTTGTTGGGGAACCGTCGGTAGCGTAATAAATTTTCTTATCTCTCTATATTAAAAAAAAGTAACCACCGCTGCCGCCGCTGTCAATTAAGATTTTGTGCCTTGAAGTCTTTCTGGACTAATATCTAGAAAACTATTGCATGTAAAATTTTAAAAATTGGTAATTTTATAAAGAAATGTTCGATAAACACGCTGAAGCAAACAGTTTTTAAATCGAAGAATTATTTTAAGAGATATTTAAAATCAAAGTTTTCGTCAAAACAGTTTTTTGAAAAAAGTTTTATAGGAACGAAAACTATCCGCAGGAATTTAACCATAATTTGTAAGGATATAGTTGACAAGTTTGCGAAGTGCAGACTGCAATCACTTTTTTAATTTGAGTAATTTTTTCAGGTTATATTTCAATTTTTTATTCAAAATTTTCATTATTTTAACGAAGATTTATTTCATATTTCATAAATTCCATTATTTGAACCGTTGCCAATTTGTAAAATAGCGCACGTAATAAGATTCCCTTTCAATTAAGAAATGTATTTACACGAGACTATTAAAAACAGAAATAAAACTTTAAAATAATATTTAAATGATCACGTGTTAAAAGCAATAAATGTAGAAAATGACGTAATAAAAATATACTTGCGCGTGAATATTACAAAGAGAAATACGAGTAACTAGGGAAATTCACGTCACATTTAAAATGATAAAAAAAACAATATTTCCAAACAATTTCAATTAATTATTATATTTTCATGAGAGATCAATTTATTTCGACATATCTTTTACCCATTATTGCAAATTTTAAAACAGCGTAAATAATAATATTTCCTTTCCAATGTCAAAATTCTTCTATTTGTTTATTTGGTGTTACAGTTTAACGTTTTTTTTTTTTTTTTTTTTTTTTTTTTTTTTTAATGAAAATTGATTGACGGGGTAATGGAGAAGTATCAAAAGACAAATAAGCGTTGAATTAAAAATTCCCCGATGAAAAAACTAACTCGTGTAACGCATCTGATGTCAACTGAAAGTGACGCGACGCCACGATTATGCACGTTTGGCGCTAAATCATATATTTTGGTGACAGTTACAGTTGTAATCTGTTTCAACAGCAGTTGATTCGACCTTAAAATCCCTCAGTCAAAGGAAAATGAATGGAAACCCTGTTACAGCAGATCGCGACTGGTTGTTTAATTATAATACAATCTTCCGTAATCGTTTTAGAGATGAAATCAGAGTGTTTTTAAATCATGCGGTGTCAGAAAGGGGGTTGGCGAGCGCAGCTCGTAGGGGGCAGAGCCCCCTAGTTTTTATAAATAGTTAAATCAGTCTTCAAATTTAATATACATTTTCATCTTTTGATATGTTAAAGAAGTTTGTTCAGCTTACCTGAGATTTTCCTTATGCGCTGAATATACCCACAGTAGTAATCCAAAGTGTTGTAGCGATATTTATCTGATCCATTGATTCACTTATATTGGAAGAATAATAAATAGTATTAGTAGAAAATGACAATTGTGTGAAATAAACAGAAGATTCATTTTCCTTTGAATATAATATAATTCTTGGCTAGATGTACATGTTTAAAATCGCATTTTGGAGGCTGCGTATAAGTGCTCCAATTTTACATTATATTAAAATATATTTACATCATATATATACAAGAGCGTCTTAACTGCTCGGAAACATTTTGGAAACTGAAGGGAGATTGTTATTTGAGTTCTGTGCACACGCGCGGGACAAACAGCTGTAGATTGTAGGAGGGAGATCTGCAGTATCTCTCCACTTAGTTAGTTTCGACAGTCTCTGGTTTTGTTCACTATGTTTTTCAGCTGCGGCACTTGAAGTACTTATTGGTAATTGGGGTCTGGTTTTTAACATGTTTTTCAATCGTTCGCTGCACGTGGAGATTAATTAACTGCATATAAAAGGTTTCTCCGTCACTTAACATAAAAAAAAAGTTATTTTCAGAAAATATGACAAATAACAACATATAACTCTGCAATAAGAATTAAAAAATAATAAAAATTAGATGAAAAATGAGCAGGTTTACTAAAAAATCTTTCACTACGTATGTGCGAATGCAAGCAAAATATAATATGCATAATGTATTAGCTAAGTATATAGAGCAACTTTTGTGCAAGTCTCAAAATCATAGCTTGAAAATTCTGAAAATTATCGTCGATAGAATAAGCTCGAAATCCATAGTTCCCAAAAATAAGCAAAAACGTGAGGGGTTGTATCAGATATCTGTTGATTAGTGCCAAGATAGCGTACACAATATTTCACGTACTACTATATTTGGATACAACCCCTCATATTTTTGCTTCCTTTTGAGAACAACGGATTTCGAGCTTATTCTATTGACGATAATTTTCAGAATTTTCAAGCTATGATTTTGAGACTTTCACAAAAGTTGCTCTATATACTTAGCTAAAACATTATGCATATTATATTTTGATTGCATTCGCGAATGCGCAGTGAAACATTTTTTAGTAAACCTGCTCATTTTTCATCTAATTTTTATTATTTTTTAATTCTTATTGCAGAGTTATATGTACAATGTTATTTGTCATATTTTCTGAAAATAACTTTTTTTTATGTTAAGAACTCTGCAAATTATAAGCAAAAAACAAGGCGAAATTTGGGACTGTTTTTATAAAAACCTTAATTTCTCTACGAGTATACATGCTATCCTCATAAAAATGAACACAGTATATTAAAATAAGCAACTTATTAATAATCTCGAGTTTGAACGCTTTTGCTACATTAGTTTTTACAGGGTTATCCAAAAGATATTCGTTCTTTTTCAATTTGTTGACAGTTCCCTATGGGGTTTCGTGAAAAAATCTTCGCGGAAATATATAACTTATACTATACTGTTTACACACCTGCAGTTTCAGGTTAATTCCTCATGTATTTTTCTAGATAGTTAACAAAACGTCTAAAATCGTAAGTGACCAATCACTTTTGGCAATATAGTGTATTTGCCAAGTTGTTTCAGATAAAAAAATAGTCATTCGATTGGAAAAAATGTCTTCTTTCAATTAGGTTTAAACAAATTTGCTTAGAGGGCCGTCTTCATATTGCAATTGTAACAGACTTTCAAAATTTCCATACGAAAACCTAATTTTTAGATATTTGGAATCATCGGAAATTTTATCTTGGAATACCAAATGGAAAGTGATTCAGTGCACTAGTTCAGTAATTATGCAGATGTAAAATTTTGCACATTTTTTTAAACATAAAAGTAAATTGCGAGAAATCACGTTCAATGTTAAAACTCATAAATTAAACCTGATTATGAAAGAATCCCTTATTTTTAACCCGCTGTCTTGTTTCAAAATATCAGCCATTCTAAAATTTCAAACTGCTCTAAATCTCAGTCATTTTTTTTAGAGGCGAAACAAAAATGCTCTGAAATGTATCACGGCCAAACACTTAAAAGAAATGAAATTCTTGGATTTCTAATTTTTTTATATATATTTTTGAGTTTAAAATGTTTAAGTGGCGCCCTTTTGAAACAAGGTGGTGGATCAAGCTGGCCAGCTTGCCAACGAACTCGGTCGAGATCTTGGTAAATTCAATACACATGCTCATTCACATCCATATCGGTTTATAAAAACGAACACTAAATAGAGAGATGCATGAGAAAAGTCTGATATATATATCACACACACACACACACACACTTATATATATATATATATATATATATATATATACATATCAACGTTGAAATGTTGATATATATATATATATATCAACATTTCAACGGAGAATTTTGGGGCTTGGAGGTCATGATCGGTGAAAATATATCGAAAATTTACAGAATCACTTTCCTACCGATGTGATGGATGGCTGCAATTGGTAGTTTCTTACTTTTTGTAATGGAAGCTACACAATACACACACACACACACACACACAAATAATCACGTACAGTTTCCCTACAAATTGAAATATTCTGACAGGTTTGTAAATTAAAAATTTAGGCATAAATACATCAGAATGAAAAATAGATAAATTATATAGGGACACTAGATACCACTAAACATTATAGCCGATTATTGCTAGTTGCTACATAACTGCCGCTAGCATTTCGCAAGACAAAAAATTAAAACAAAAAGGGGTCGGTTGCATATTTTATTTAAGTGAAGAAAAGACATTATATTGATTTTCCACTTTGTGATAGGTATGTCAAACATAAAAAATTGATAAAATGTAACCTGCAGCTTATTTGTAAGGATATTTTCAATAAAGTTTTTTGATGTACTAGACATTCTGTGCACTGGCATAGGATGAGTTTTAAGCGCCCAAGGGAATTCATAATATTGTGCCTCTTTCTTCGTTGCTATTATAATTTTTTATACTATAGTTCTTTATACGACAATTTTCTGGCACTCTTAAAATATTAGGGCGCAGGTCAATAGCCCTCTTGGCTATTGTCCCTCTATATGCTACGCCAATACTTTCGTATGACTTCATTTTAACTTTGTGGTAAAACTTTATCTATCAGAGGAAAAAGTTTCGTATTTTTCAATTCAGAGTATCGAAAAACATTACAATCACCCAAAACAGTATAGGGAACTATACTGTTTTGGGTGAATTAAAAATTTCCAATTGAAAAATACCAATTAAATACCAATTAATTAACTAATTAAAAAATACCAATTTGTAGGTCTGTGTTATTTAAGGTAACTAAAATGCCGAAAAATAATAAAATTTTATGTTAATTTTTTTTATGCGCGATATTTAATTATTTTGCGTTACGTTTTATGTGTCATAATATGTTGTTATGAAACGTAGCTGAAAACTCACAAAATTTATAGATCAGTAGTTTATGCAATTCGCCATTACTATACCATCAAAGATTCAGAGGTAACTCCAAATCCGTCAATTATGATATTTCATTTCATTGTACATTCATTAAACTTTCATCTATATTTTAGAACTAAATTCATTCTTCAGTTGCATAACCCCTAATTACATGAACGGCTTTCCGTAAAATATGATATTCCGTCCTGATTGATGTATGTTTCATCAAAGTAAAGAGTAATTTAGTAATATGTTTTAACGCTGTAAATAAGATTAAGAAATCACCGAAGTGAAACGGAAGAGACCATTTATTCTTTGATTCTGTGTAAATTTTATTAATTTTCAGTGCGGAGTATTTTCAATTTAAAATGCTGCTTTAATTAGTAATTTATTTGCTTTCCTCTTCAGGACTTCATTAAATTGGTCACATATTTGGAAAGAGTATTCATTATGTTTATCTTCGTTTCTTATGTTTATCAGTTTCATTATGTTTATCTTCGAAAGTAAGTATGTTTAGTTTGTAATGCATTACATATAAGATACCTTTGTAAATTGCAGACGTATTCGCTGCATAATGCATAAGCCACGAACAAAATTTATATTTAGCTTATAAACCTCCTTTACTAGCAGTAATAGCAACAGAAACAGTAATTGTAAACATTTATTTCTATCGTGCAATCATATTTTTTTCCCTTAAAGATGCTCAAGGAATCAGATAATTACTTTTAAAAGCTTTTAATTTAAGTTAGTATTGTGTAGTGTGTTTTAAGAAAATGAATATTTTTTGGAAATGATGTATGTTAAAGCGTCTTTCTTTTTTAAATATATACAAGAGTTTTTGAAGAAATTTTGAGTTTCAAGTCACGTTAAGTATTGAAGGTTAATTCGAGCAATTTGAAAATGATCATATTTATTTTTCTGAAATTACTATGTTCATTTGTGAGGCACCAAATAATAATAATAAATTTCTGATTCATAAATAATGTTATACATGTATTATTTAACAGAGACAGCCATATATATTTAGAAACGGAATTTAGAAAGAATTTGAGAAATGCCATTTTCAGTCGTTAAAAACAATTAAGAAACAATTTACCATTCTTTTTTTAAATATTTCATTTTTTGGTAAACTAATTTTACATAAAATGTCGGGAGATAATAAGATTTTATGCAGGGTGTTTGAAAAAAAAATTATACAAATTTTAAGAGGTGACATTGCACATTAAAACAAACAATTTTTGTATAAGAAACCTGGATCGTAATTCCTTTTTGTATAAAAAACCTGGGTCGTAATCCTTTTTTTCCTCCCAAAAATACTTCAAAAATCTTCACTCCATTCCAAATATAACTATTGTTTAACTAAACTCTAAATTCCGCGGCACTACAATCAGTTGAAGATCTTGGCCTACAGTGTCCAACTCTGTTTTCTTGACCATGGGCCCTGAGGTGCTATACAGCATATGTCCCGGTCAGGTGGTCAACTTAACGGTGGACCCGTAGTGTTTCGCACAATAGTTCACAAGCAAGCTTGGTATTTATTTTATTGACTCCGTAGGGTTGAAAAGTTGATATCGGTTATAAGTTTGACTAAAATAAAGATATTTGAAATCAAATTTACAGGCAATAAAAACAGGCATACCTTGCTTTGTATTAAATCCAATGATATCATGAAAAGTGTTGGAACTGTACAACATTTAGGTCAGTGAAATACTATGAATTGCCTATTACATTCCGAAATACGGATTGTCTAGTGCAGCACTATTTGGATCAGAATGGTAGCCTCTTAAATTTTTTCTTCTGATATTCTTCATGTCATACGAAAGGTCAGTCTATTTCAAGATTCATTAAAATATATTCATTATTGTTAAAGTTATGAACATACTCCTGAATTCGGGTTCGAGTGAGACACCCTTTATTTTTGACTGAATAAATGCATTTTGATAGAAAAGAGTTATATAATTTATTTTCTAAAAATTACAATTCCGATATCTTTTGGATCGAAGGGCATTCAGATAATACAGGCGGATTTATCAGCAAAAGAGGCAGCTCTTTTTGTTTCGTCTTTTACAGAATTCGTAAATATCACGATATTTTCGAAAAAACAAAACAAAAAACGATATTTTGATATATATCCGATATTTTGTTGATGATTATAAATATTTGATGATTATAAATATTTTAAGACTTAATAAATGTAAATTAGAAACTAAATCATATTGCACTTAGCATGAAAACTTAGTAAAACAATATTATAAATACCTTTTTCTTCGTTTTTTTCAATAATCTAAATAAAATGAAATTCAACTAATTTAAAACAGATAGAATTTGCTTTTTACACTCACAAAAAACACATTATAGGATTTCAAGTATCAAGTTTCAAGGAAATTTTGTTTTACACGACAAAATTTTAAATACAAAATAATTTGTCTTTATTGAAAATTTGAACATCAGTGTAAGCTTGTCTGCTTTTCCATTCCCTAATCTGTTGTGTAGTTTAAACTGGCGATTCCAAAACCAGAAAAGATTCTTTATAATTGAACGGTAAATAACTTATTATCTAAATTAGACAGTTTATCTTTAAATGACTGTTTTAATCAAATATTGTTTCACTTAATTATTACTGGTTATACATTTAAAAAATCAGCTTTAAGCGTGAATATTTAAATAGATTTTTTTGTTAAATATTCACTGCCAGATCAAAAAGTTTTTTATATGCAGAACGACACAGGTCAATAACAGTTCAAAAGTTCATTTACACTTGTTTTGACTGAACATATAAACTAGTCGAATTTGCCAATCCCAAAACTTTCTTCTATCTCAATCATGTTAATACTTCAAAATTCGTATCATATCGCCAATAAAAGCAATATTTTTCGTCATTCTGTTGTACGTCAGCTGCTTGCAAATCGTCGGGTTACGTGGATGCGATCAGCCGATGTATAAACTACGAAAAGTCTTTCTGGCCTGTACCGGTAGGAACACATAACCTCCTTATTCCTTGGTTTTAATATTTTAGCTAATTTTACTGGAAAACACGAAGCGTAAATGCGTGGAAACCGATTAAAGAAGATTTATTCCCAGTTCTCGTCAATATTGAGTTTGAATGAGAATATCTCCAAAAACGTCCGCTATAGCCAAGTTGGCTTCATTTATGGCAATCTATTTTTGTCGCCAAATTTGGTGATATTTCGCCAAGTGTTGCCAAGCTTGACGAGAATATGACGTTCGGTTGGCGAATATAAATATATAGTGTTGCATACAAGAGTTGGAACAATGATTACAACAATGAACAAAAATTTGCGAGAAAGTTCACTAAAACTCATAAATTAAACCCTTTTATGGAGGAATCCTGCGCTGGAATGTTGCATTTTTCAGGATTTACACGATTTTAGCGATAGTCATATCTCAAGAACTAATGTACGGAATTTAATAAAACTTTAGATTCAATTAGACCTTTACATAAATTGGTGCTGATTCGTTTTTGGTGTATGTGAAACCAGTATGCGATAGAAGATAGTTTTGGGATTGGTATATCCGACTGGTTGAATAATTATTTGAAGTGGACATTCCTGGACCCTAGATCTTTTTGCTCAGTACCCCATTAACAAGTGACTATTTTGACCATTTTTGTCGTTTTATTTCGAATATCCCTTTTCTATCACTTACTTAAATTCTGAGTAACATGTTTCTTTTATCTATGCATGTAGCGCATAGGGACGGCGAACCTTTGCCGCATCCGCGTACCAAATGTTTCCAAAAATATATTTTACGCGATAATGACGCGTCAACTACCAAAAAATTCAGTGGATTAAATATTAATGAATCAAACTTACTTAAAATTTTGTTTGTAAGATTAAAATATATATGGGCAATCTGGTGTTATACCTCAGAAAGTAATTCAAAATAATTCCTGTTGTTGCATCTTAGATGCCAAATAATTGATATCAGTTTTCGTGATCCGTACTTAGTTATTTTTAAAAGAAGAATACAAGCTGAATTGGAGTTATCTGGCAAGAAGTTGTTTTACTTGAGTTTTCAATATAATTGATTTCCGAAAGTAACGACTCGCAGAAAACAAAATCAAAATGGCCTAATTTCAAATTCAAATGGCCAAAAACCCTAATTTCTTTAAACAGTTCTTTGTGTTTGGAATTAAATTTCAAGTTGCTGTAATTTTGAGATCGGCATTTTTTATTAAAATAACTTATGTTTCCTTTCCAATAATATCCTAATATACTTTCTTAAACCGAAAAAAAATTAGCCAATATTGAGCTATATATGGGATTTATTAAGTTGCAGACAACGACAACCCATCGAATTCAGACAAAGTCAGCTAGTCTAAATTTATGCATTTTGCCTAATTTCATTACATTTTGAATTAGAACCTGAATCTATGACGTGCCGAAAATAATATGCTGTGTTCATAGGTGGCACGCGTGCCGTAGGTTCGCCGTTCCTGATGTGTGTCACATTGTCACGGAGCATGGTACATAAAAGTAAAAAATAAATAAATAAAATGCGTTTTGACCCTAGTGTACTGTACAAAAATTGTTTGATTTTGTGTGCACTATCGCCTCTTAAAATCATTCCAATCTTTTTCGAACAAATGTATATTAAAAGCATTTTTTCTTGATTTTTTAATTATTTTGCATTATTTTTCATGCATCATAATATTTTCCTAAGAAACATAGATCAAAAATCACAAAATTTATGGATCAATTTAGAACAATTTACCAATATCAGTTAAAAAGTTATTCGAAATACGTCAATTACAATAATGCATTTCATTGTAACTTGATTAAATTTTCATCTATACTTTAGAATTAAATTCGTTCTTCAAATATAAAACTCCTGATGACAGGAAGCGCTTTAAATAAAATACTGTCTTCCATACCGATATATATTTCATCAAAGCGGAAAGTAATTTAGTAACATGTTTCAGTGCTGTAAATAAGATTAGGAAATCTCTGTATTGAAACGGAAGAGACATTTATACTTTGATCCAATGCAAATTTTATCAATTTTCAATGGTGAGTATTTCGAATTTAAGATGTTGTTTGAAGTAAGTAATTTGTTTGCTTTCTTGTTCAGAACGTCGTTTAATTCGGGATAGGATACTTAGAAGGAAACAGTTCTGGCACACTTTCCTTGGTACTCATTTCAGAATTTACTATTTATTTATAATGTGGAAATTTAAAAAATATATATTTTCTTTAAAGACGCCAAAGTGAATATATAATTACGTAGCATTAATTTAAATTAGTGTTATATGCACATATTTTAGGAGCACGGATAAGTTTTGAATGATCTATCTGTTAAAACGACATTCTTTTTCAAAAATATATAAGTATTTTCGAAGGTATTTTTAGACTTTAAACTATATAATATATAACGTTCATAAGAAAGGCTACACTTAATACACTGTATATAAAAAAAGTGGGTAAGTGTGATCGAAGATCGCACAAAGGGTTTCGTTTAATATTCCTTTCAAAATACTTTATCCTTTCTGTAACAAATCCAAATAAATTTCATTTTCCAAAAAAATGTTAAAAAAATTCATGTTTTTTATAAAGTAAAAATTTACCGGTCTATTTTTCTCGTTTTTTCGAAAATCTGAACCGGTCCGATAGCGGGCGAAGCCCGCTATTTTACTCTTTCATAATAATATTTGTCATGTGGACTAAATGCGATATTAAAAAAAAAATCAATTTCAAAATTAAACATGTTGTATAGATACCTTCAAAATGTTAAAATATGCCAATATTTCCATAGTCGTTTTTTTTTATCATGATTCAATACGTTCCTCAAACTCATACGACGTTGTTATCATTTGCTGACGTCATATATATTTGCTTTCTCTATTACTCATATTGATACTATCTTTGTATTATTCTCAAACATTTAAAAAAGTCCGTTAAACTTCCAATAAGACGTCAGCTTAAATTTCTTTTTAATTCTATCATGGCATCATATTAAACTGCTTTTTGTACTTACTCATACTCATACTCCTTATATTATCGAGAAATGTTTGAAAATTTCCGTTTTATTACCAATATGACGTCATATTAATCTTTTTTCAATTGGTGAAACTTTTTATTTAATTTTCATTTTTCACGTAGAAATCTTTCAATAGAAAATTAATTATTCTTTAAATAATTTTTTTGTGTATTTATAATTGTTGGCAACTGCTATAACGAAAAATTTTAAAATTTAATAGGAAAAGGCTGTTAGATTTTTGGTTTTTTATCTTTCTATATTAAAATAATACGATTTTTTCAAATTTTATGATTTTCAGCGTCATAGTAGGTATTCAGCTATAAGTACACAAAATTTCAAATCTGTAAAGGATATAGTTTCTGAGAACCGGCTCTGTGACGGATAGACAACGTAGTGGGGCGAATAGGGTTTCGTGAGAAGAACGAAAACCTAAAAACCAAATGTTTCTTAATCTACGAAGTTATAATGTAACCACAAACGAAAATATACAATTATCTCTTCCGAGTTAACCACGATTCCGAAAAGCATTCTTTATCTTCTTTATTAGAAACCATATTTTCGAGATTTAAACAAGCATTTATAAAAACAAAGTTTTTTTTTCTGCCATTTTCGAAAATGTTTTCGAGTAGTTTTTATAGCGAATTAATAAGCTTTTTCAAACTGAAATATCGTTTTCAGAGTGCTATTGATTCTCAATTAAACATTTTCAGCTGCATAATTGAATTACACTTGCAAGAGTAACAAAATGATATTAATTTTAAAGTTAATGTTAATTCTGTTAAATAGTCATGTTTGTTCTGTAAAATAGATTTCTTGAACATGAATATGTTTACTTGAGAATCATCCTAAAAATCGATATTTCAGTTTGAGAAAACTCATTAAGGCTCCATAAAAACTACTGGGAAATGTTCCCTAAAATAAGTGGCAGGAAAATAAACTAATCGGATGTGTCAATCCCAAAACTTTCTTCTATCTCACACGGGTTTCGCATACACTAAAAAGAATCAACACCAGTTTATATCAAGGTCTAACTGAATCTAAAGTTTTATTAAAATCCATGCATTAGTTCTTGAGATATGACTATTGCTAAAATCGTGTAAATCCTGCAAAATGCAGCATAGCAGTGCCACCTGTTGGGAGATTTACACCAAAACCTAATCAACAACGCAATATGTCAACGTCTAACTAAATCTGAAGTTTGATGAAAACCCGTGCATTAGTTCTTGAGATATAGTTATCGTGTTAATAATGAAAAAAGTACCATAGCAGCGCCACCTGTTGGACTATTTACACCAAAATGTAAACAGTATCTATTTATGCCAAGGTCTAACAGAATATGAAGTTTTATGAAATTTCGTGCAAGCTATCATAAAAATCGAAAAAAGTGGTATAGCAGCACACTCTGTTGGGATATCTACACCAAAACATAATCAGCGTCTATTTATGCTAAGGTCTAACTGAATCTGAAGTTTGATGAAAATGAGTGCATTAGTTCTTGAGAAAGAGCTATTGCGGAAATCGTGAAAAATACAGCATAACAGCGCCACCTGTTGCGCGATTTTCACCAAAAACTAATCATCACCAATTTATATCAGGGACTAACTGAATATAAAGTTTTATTAAATTTCGTGCATTAGTTCTTGAGATAGAGCGCCCACAAAATTTTTGTCACATACAGGCAGACAGACAGACATTTTCTAGAAACAGTCAAATCGTGTTCAGGACCTTCCAAAACGTATAAATCCGTCAAAAACCGGAAGTCGAAAATTTTCATGAATCCAATCCCTTTTCTTGTAAAGATAGAAGAAAGTAAAAATAATAAATGCTTCTTTAAATCTCGAAACTATATTACTTTTTGAGGTTTCTAAAGATAAAGAGCGCTTTTCGGAATCGCGGATAACTCGGAAGAAGTTATTGTATATTTTCGTTTGTGGTTATATTATAACTTAGCAGATTAAAAAAAAAAAAAAAAAAAAAAAAAAAAAAAAATTCCCAGCGCAGTAGCATCCATAAATGAGGCGTTTAGAATTTAAGCCATTAAATGGATGAAGCCCATAATATATTATATATGGAGATATTAGTAAGAGATATTTTTACCTAGAGATATTTTGAGGTAAATTGAATGAGTTCAATTACATTTCATTCATAATCATAGGAGTCTACATTGTAAAAAAAAAATTACAAATATTTCTTAATCGACGAAATATAATATAATCACGAACGCCTTTATCTCTTCTTATTTACCCACGATTCCGAAAAGCATTTCTTTATCTTTAGAAACCTTAGAAACTAACATATCTTCGAGATTTAAAGAAGAACGTATGAAAACTATTTTTTTTTATGCCATTGATTTTTGGAAACGTTTTCGAGTAGTTTTTATAGTGCATTAATAAATTTTCTTAAAATGGAATATAATTGTTTAGGCTGCTATCAACTCTCAAGTAGACAATTTCATGTTCAACAAGCATATTTTTCAGACAAACATGATAATTTAACATAATTAAGATTAACTTTCAAATTAATATTATTTTGTTACTCTTGCATGTATAAATTCAATTACGCATTGAGAATTGATGGCATTCTTAAAACCGACATTCCGGTTTCAGAAAATTGATTAATACATTATAACAAGTATTCGGAAACGTTTCTGGAAATCGGTGGCAGCAAAAGAAACTGTTTTTATAATGCTTCTTTAAATCTCGAAATTATATTAGTCTCTGAGGTTGCTAAAGATAAAAATAAAAATAAAAATAAAAATCTTTTCGGAATTATGTATAACTGGGTAAAAGCTATTGTACATTTTCGTTCTTGGTTATGTTTTTTTTTTCTAACAAGGAAGGTCTCCATAAGCGCATACTCAGAAAATTTTGAAAAAATTACAGAATGTTCTTCCTATGGGGATATATAAGTCTATTAAAAAAATTTCAGCGGAACCTCGATATAACGTCCGTAACCTATGAAAATTTCGTTTATTTGGCGATTTATCACCGGTTGGCGACGGAATATTTTTTTTTTAAATACGAATTTATGACAAATACTCTTTAAGGAAAAACTTTTTCATGCTGAACTTGTTCACTTAAGTTTAACTTACATAATAAATAAATTTTTATAACTATAAATTTGTGTACACATTTATATGTATATATAATGAAATTTAAAGATCGTCATTTGCGATTTAAAACAAAATTTAAATGGATTGAAATTGTTTCAAGTTAAAAAATAATCCCGATTCTGAACACTGTCAACTCAAGGAAAAATTATTGTTGCTATGGTAACAACGACTTCTTCGATATGGAAATGTATAACGAATGCGTTTGTCATCGGGCTTTTCTTTTTAAAATACGTTTAAAAATTACTTATATAACCGGTGAAGCCGTTTAAATTAGAAAAAATCGTGGAATAGGGGATAAAACAATAGCAGAATTTCTTTCAATCAGTAATAAATAGAGAAAAAAAAACGTGAATGATTTATTTAATCTGATTAAAAAAAATATTTAAAATTAATATCACTGCAAACGTACAGAGAGTTGAAAATGCTGAATGCAAAATGCAAACGATTCTTGAACAAGAGGGTATGGTATCATGAGCCCTAGAATTAACCCAATAGTAAATTTTTTTAAGCTAATAACAATTTTACTCTTTCAAATTTTATAAAAATATCATAGACATATTTGGAAATAAAAAAAAAAAAACATTGTGGAAAATACAAAAAAATATACAAAAAATAATAAACTTTCATCGTTTAAGTTTAAATTCATTAAGTATTGCGCATTCGAATAATCATTTTACAAGCAGTTTCAAAATGTATTAAAATAGTTTACGTTTGGCGAGGAAAATATGTTGCTAGCCAAATCGCGTCTTTTTGCGTCAAATACTCGAAAGTATTTTATTTTTTTGCAGATTTTCTACTGAGATTTCGCAGCTAAATTTCCCTGTTCCTTTATTACACACATGAGTAGCTTCATTAGCATTTTTTTCAAAATTTTCTGAGTATGCGCTTTAAGGAGACCTTCCTTGTAAGATCAAGAAAATCTGTCAAGATAATCGGTCTTTTATACAGTGTAGCGCCGTTTTTAACTCAGATTTTTCACCTATGTCTTTGATTGTTACGGTACCGAACAAATTATTGTCTATAAAGCAACAATTCTTCTTTAACTTGTTCAAACGAAGAAACGGACTTGATCCAGTTTGGTTCTGAATGTCTCATACGAAGATATGGATTTTAAAAAGGAAACTGAAAAATGTTATTTACAGATATTAAAAAGTGGAAAACCATTAAGCATCGTTTAATATCTTTCTTGCAATAAAATAATTGATTAAAATAATACGAAATGTCTAAAATATCATTGACTTTTTTATTACACTAGAGGGCACTGCCCCCTACGAGCTACCCTCGCCATCCTCTGTCCGGAGGCTCTAAAAACACACCAATTTGCTCTGTTTTAAAGAGAAAACCCGATTACAGATGATTGAATGATATTCTCACGTCCAGTGCAATCTTCTGTAATAGGGTTGCCAATCATTTATTTTTGATTGAGGGATTTGTTGGTTCTCAAAGTCTCATCCACTGCTGTTGTGACAGCTGACAGCTGTTTTCGTTACTGATTAAGTAAGATCTATCACACCTTTGCAAATCAGCTTGTGCAAAATAATTAATTAAGTAAAAAATGGTCTCTGCCTCCTTTCTTTTATAATAACGTTTATTCAAAAATAAGAAAGAAAATAAATAAATAATAATAATAATAAAAAAAAAAACACGTGCGAATTGGCCGATTTTGTGATGCTTTGGCTACAATTAATACCAAATTTATAAAATAGTCAAATAAGTAAAACAGAAGCGCCCAACTGACACTCCGTGGTATAAGTTAACAACCCTTATGTTTATTTAAATTTTCTCTTCATTTTGAATGAACCATAGAGGAAAAAAAAATTTTTAGACGCTATAAAAAATCGCTTTAAATATGGCTTAATTTTTCTCATTTAATACTCTTCGCATGTAATAATTTAGTTATTTCAAAGTTTTCTTTCTCTTTTAATCTTCACATGTAAAGAAAGTGTTTCAAAATATTATTATTTCAACTTTTAAAATATAATGACTTCACCATTAAATGCTTTTCGTGCGTAATAGTTTAACTATTTTAAAGTTTTTCCTTCTCTTTTAATATTCACATGTAAATATATTTCTCAATTATAAAATGTTTGGAAATATTATTATTTGCGCTTTTTTAAAATTTGACAACACTAGGTAAACAATGACTTTTTTGAAACATGAACCTATTAAAATAATGAAATAATAATAATAATAATAAAAACCCTGAAAATAGTAGACAATTAAAAAAAAAATGATTTTACACTGCACACCGCATCCTAATTACATGTGCCTACAATATATGGTTAAATTGCTATTCAAAGTAATTGATTGTACACAATATTTTATGTTAACTATTTTGACCGACTTCAACATTAAATAGCACTTACAATAATTCTTACATTTAACACCTACCAGCTTCAAAATATTTATCACACATTTCTCTGTAAAACTACTAGTTTTAATATTTTTATATGCAATGGTGTTTTTAATATAAGCCTAGAAAGAGCCCCGGCTTCAATAAATTTATTTATGACTGCGACAGCGTCAGTTACTTTTTTTTTAGAATTGAGAGAAACTTTTAGCGTGTAATTTTTATTCATCTTTTATTATTATTTTATGCGTTTTATGTAATTTCGTTATCAAACATAACTCGAATATCAATAAATTTTTAGATAAACAATTTATGCTGTTTGCAGCACCAATTTACACCTAACATTAAAAGGTAACGTCAAATATTCGTTAGTTTAAATAATGTTTTTTTTTTTTTTTTGCATTTCATTTTCATTAAATTTACGACTACATATTAAAATTATCAAATGAATTGCTGTCCATAAAATATGCTGTGCCATCCTAGTTTAGTAATATGTTTCAAATCTGTAAATAAGATTAGAATATCTCTGGACTGAAACGAAAGAGACATTTATACTTTGATCCCATGCAATTTTTATTCATTTTCAGTGCGGAATATTTCTAATTCAATATGTTGTTTTAATTAGTAATTTCTTTGCCTTCCTCTTCCGAACGTCAATAAATCGGGGATAAATGTGGAAGGGAATTTCTGTTCTTGCCCCTTTCACTAGTTATTCATATCAGTATTTACTATTTATTTCTGATGCGGAAATATAGAAATAGTTTCTATGAATAAGTGAATGTCAAAGTGAATGTATAATTACACGGCGGATAATTTTTGAATGATGCACGGATAATTTTTGAATGATGTGTGTTAAAATGACATTCATTTTCAAAAGCATATTAGAACCTTAATATGCTTCGAAGAAATTTTTTAGACTTTTTAAGTAATTTACAATGTTAATAAACGAAGATATATGCATTACTTAAATGTAGCATTCATACATGAGACATTCAAAATCAAAGTGGGCGGACCAAGTCCATGAAACATGATCTAGAGATATTTGGAGATAAAGTTAAGAGGGAACAGGACCTTTACACATTTAGAAAATCAATTTTCGGTTTTTGTTTTATTTTGAATATTTAAGCATTTCCGAAATAAACAAAGCTATATGCATTACTTAAATGTAGCATTCATACATGAGACATTCAAAATCAAAGTGGGCGGACCAAGTCCATGAAACATGATCTAGAGATATTTGGAGGTAAAGTTAAGAGGGAACAGGACCTTTAAACATTTAGAAAATCAATTTTCAGTTTTTGTTTTATTTTGAATCTTTAAACTTTTCCAAAATAAACAAAGCTATATGCATTACTTAAATGTAGCATTCATACATGAGACATTCAAAATCAAAGTGGGCGGACCAAGTCCATGAAACATGATCTAGAGATATTTGGAGGTAAAGTTAAGAGGGAGCAGGACCTTTGAACATTTAGAAAATCAATTTTCAGTTTTTGATTTATTTTGAATCTTTAAATTTTCCAAAATAAACGAAGCTATATGCATTACTTAAATGTAGCATTCATACATGAACATTCAAAATCAAAGTGGGTGGACCGAGTCCATGAAACATTATCTAGAAATATTTGGAGGTAAAGTTAAGAGGGTACAGGACCTTTAAACATTTAGAAAATCAATTTTTAGTTTTTGTTTTATTTTGAATCTTTAAACTTTTCCAAAATAAACAAAGCTATATGCATTACTTAAATGTAGCATTCATACATGAGACATTCAAAATCAAAGTGGGCGGACCAAGTCCATGAAACATTATCTAGGGATATTTGGAGGTAAAGTTAAGAGGGAACATGACCTTTACACATTTAGAAAATCAATTTTCGGTTTTTGTTTTATTTTGAATCTTTAAACTTTTCCGAAATAAACGAAGGTATATGCATTACTTAAATGTAGCATTCATACCTGAGACATTCAAAATCAAAGTGGGCGGACCAAGTCCATGAAACATGATATAGAGATATTTGGAGGTAAAGTTAAGAGGGAACAGGACCTTTAAACATTTAGAAAATCAATTTTCAGTTTTTGTTTTATTTTGAATCTTTAAACTTTTCCAAAATAAACGAAGCTATATGCATTACTTAAATGTAGCATTCATACCTGAGACATTCAAAATCAAAGTGGGCGGACCAAGTCCATGAAACATGATCTAGAGATATTTGGAAGTAAAGTTAAGAGGGAACAGGACCTTTAAACATTTAGAAAATCAATTTTTAATTTTTGTTTTATTTTGAATCTTTAAACTTTTCCAAAATAAACAAAGCTATATGCATTACTTAAATGTAGCATTCATACATGAGACATTCAAAATCAAAGTGGGCGGACCAAGTCCATGAAACATGATCTAGAGATATTTGGAGGTAAAGTTAAGAGGGAACAGGACCTTTAAACATTTAGAAAATCAATTTTTAGTTTTTGTTTTATTTTGAATCTTTAAACTTTTCCAAAATAAACAAAGCTATATGCATTACTTAAATGTAGCATTCATACATGAGACATTCAAAATCAAAGTGGGCGGACCAAGTCCATGAAACATTATCTAGGGCTATTTGGAGGTAAAGTTAAGAGGGAACATGACCTTTACACATTTAGAAAATCAATTTTCGGTTTTTGTTTTATTTTGAATCTTTAAACTTTTCCGAAATAAACGAAGGTATATGCATTACTTAAATGTAGCATTCATACCTGAGACATTCAAAATCAAAGTGGGCGGACCAAGTCCATGAAACATGATCTAGAGATATTTGGAGGTAAAGTTAAGAGGGAGCAGGACCTTTGAACATTTAGAAAATCAATTTTCAGTTTTTGTTTTATTTTGAATCTTTAAATTTTCCAAAATAAACGAAGCTATATGCATTACTTAAATGTAGCATTCATACATGAGACATTCAAAATCAAAGTGGGTGGACCGAGTCCATGAAACATTATCTAGAAATATTTGGAGGTAAAGTTAAGAGGGTACAGGACCTTTAAACATTTAGAAAATCAATTTTTAGTTTTTGTTTTATTTTGAATCTTTACACTTTTCCAAAATAAACAAAGCTATATGCATTACTTAAATGTAGCATTCATACATGAGACATTCAAAATCAAAGTGGGCGGACTAAGTCCATGAAACATTATCTAGGGATATTTGGAGGTAAAGTTAAGAGGGAACATGACCTTTACACATTTAGAAAATCAATTTTCGGTTTTTGTTTTATTTTGAATCTTTAAACTTTTCCGAAATAAACGAAGGTATATGCATTACTTAAATGTAGCATTCATACCTGAGACATTCAAAATCAAAGTGGGCGGACCAAGTCCATGAAACATGATATAGAGATATTTGGAGGTAAAGTTAAGAGGGAACAGGACCTTTAAACATTTAGAAAATCAATTTTCAGTTTTTGTTTTATTTTGAATCTTTAAACTTTTCCAAAATAAACGAAGCTATATGCATTACTTAAATGTAGCATTCATACCTGAGACATTCAAAATCAAAGTGGGCGGACCAAGTCCATGAAACATGATCTAGAGATATTTGGAAGTAAAGTTAAGAGGGAACAGGACCTTTGAACATTTAGAAAATCAATTTTCAGTTTTTGTTTTATTTTGAATCTTTAAACTTTTCCAAAATAAACGAAGCTATATGCATTACTTAAATGTAGCATTCATACATGAGACATTCAAAATCAAAGTGGGTGGGCCAAGTCCATGAAACATGATCTAGAGATATTTGGAGGTAAAGTTAAGAGGGAACAGGACCTTTAAACATTTAGAAAATCAATTTTTAATTTTTGTTTTATTTTGAATCTTTAAACTTTTCCAAAATAAACAAAGCTATATGCATTACTTAAATGTAGCATTCATACATGAGACATTCAAAATCAAAGTGGGCGGACCAAGTCCATGAAACATGATCTAGAGATATTTGGAGGTAAAGTTAAGAGGGAACAGGACCTTTAAACATTTAGAAAATCAATTTTTAGTTTTTGTTTTGTTTTGAATCTTTAAACTTTTCCAAAATAAACAAAGCTATATGCATTACTTAAATGTAGCATTCATACATGAGACATTCAAAATCAAAGTGGGTGGACCAAGTCCATGAAACATGATCTAGAGATATTTGGAGGTAAAGTTAAGAGGGAACAGGACCTTTAAACATTTAGAAAATCAATTTTTAGTTTTTGTTTTATTTTGAATCTTTAAACTTTTCCGAAATAAACGAAGCTATATGCATTACTTAAATGTAGCATTCATACATGAGACATTCAAAATCAAAGTGGGCGGACCAAGTCCATGAAACATGATCTAGAGATATTTGGAGGTAAAGTTAAGAGGGAACAGGACCTTTAAACATTTAGAAAATCAATTTTCAGTTTTTGTTTTATTTTGAATCTTTAAACTTTTCCAAAATAAACGAAGCTATATGCATTACTTAAATGTAGCATTCATACCTGAGACATTCAAAATCAAAGTGGGCGGACCAAGACAATGAAACATGATCTAGAGATATTTGGAAGTAAAGTTAAGAGGGAACAGGACCTTTGAACATTTAGAAAATCAATTTTCAGTTTTTGTTTTATTTTGAATCTTTAAACTTTACCAAAATAAACGAAGCTATATGCATTACTTAAATGTAGCATTCATACATGAGACATTCAAAATCAAAGTGGGCAGACCAAGTCCATGAAACATGATCTAGAGATATTTGGAGGTAAAGTTAAGAGGGAACAGGACCTTTAAACATTTAGAAAATCAATTTTCAGTTTTTGTTTTATTTTGAATCTTTAAACTTTTCCAAAATAAACGAAGCTATATGCATTACTTAAATGAAGCATTCATACATGAGACATTCAAAATCAAAGTGGGTGGACCGAGTCCATGAAACATTATCTAGAAATATTTGGAGGTAAAGTTAAGAGGGTACAGGACCTTTAAACATTTAGAAAATCAATTTTTAGTTTTTGTTTTATTTTGAATCTTTAAACTTTTCCAAAATAAACAAAGCTATATGCATTACTTAAATGTAGCATTCATACATGAGACATTCAAAATCAAAGTGGGCGGACCAAGTCCATGAAACATTATCTAGGGATATTTGGAGGTAAAGTTAAGAGGGAACATGACCTTTACACATTTAGAAAATCAATTTTCGGTTTTTGTTTTATTTTGAATCTTTAAACTTTTCCGAAATAAACGAAGGTATATGCATTACTTCAATGTAGCATTCATACCTGAGACATTCAAAATCAAAGTGGGCGGACCAAGTCCATGAAACATGATATAGAGATATTTGGAGGTAAAGTTAAGAGGGAACAGGACTTTTAAACATTTAGAAAATCAATTTTCAGTTTTTGTTTTATTTTGAATCTTTAAACTTTTCCAAAATAAACGAAGCTATATGCATTACTTAAATGTAGCATTCATACCTGAGACATTCAAAATCAAAGTGGGCGGACCAAGTCCATGAAACATGATCTAGAGATATTTGGAAGTAAAGTTAAGAGGGAACAGGACCTTTGAACATTTAGAAAATCAATTTTCAGTTTTTGTTTTATTTTGAATCTTTAAACTTTTCCAAAATAAACGAAGCTATATGCATTACTTAAATGTAGCATTCATACATGAGACATTCAAAATCAAAGTGGGTGGACCAAGTCCATGAAACATGATCTAGAGATATTTGGAGGTAAAGTTAAGAGGGAACAAGACCTTTAAACATTTAGAAAATCAATTTTTAGTTTTTGTTTTATTTTGAATCTTTAAACTTTTCCAAAATAAACAAAGCTATATGCATTACTTAAATGTAGCATTCATACATGAGACATTCAAAATCAAAGTGGGCGGACCAAGTCCATGAAACATGATCTAGAGATATTTGGAGGTAAAGTTAAGAGGGAACAGGACCTTTAAACATTTAGAAAATCAATTTTTGTTTTTGTTTTATTTTGAATCTTTAAACTTTTCCAAAATAAACAAAGCTATATGCATTACTTAAATGTAGCATTCATACCTGAGACATTCAAAATCAAAGTGGGCGGACCAAGTCCATGAAACATGATCTAGAGATATTTGGAGGTAAAGTTAAGAGGGAACAGGACCTTTAAACATTTAGAAAATCAATTTTTAGTTTTTGTTTTATTTTGAATCTTTAAACTTTTCCAAAATAAACAAAGCTATATGCATTACTTAAATGTAGCATTCATACCTGAGACATTCAAAATCAAAGTGGGCGGACCAAGTCCATGAAACATGATCTAGAGATATTTGGAGGTAAAATTAAGAGGGAACAGGACCTTTAAACATTTAGAAAATCAATTTTTAGTTTTTGTTTTATTTTGAATCTTTAAACTTTTCCGAAATAAACGAAGCTATATGCATTACTTAAATGTAGCATTCATACATGAGACATTCAAAATCAAAGTGGGCGGACCAAGTCCATGAAACATGATCTAGAGATATTTGGAGGTAAAGTTAAGAGGGATCAGGATCTTTAAACATTCAGAAAATCAATTTTCGGTTTTAGTTTTATTTTGAATCTTTAAACATTTCTGAACAATACGTAAAAAACTGCATTAAAACATCTGCATTATTTCTTGAGTTATTAATCTTTAAAAACTCAGGGAGTATAATTGAAGGTAAGTGAATATTTTGAAATTTTAAGATGCGTTTTCTCAGGTTAGTAAATTTTGAGTTTGTGCGCACTGTTGCTTTTAGACTATATAAGATACAGTTTTAAAAATTTAACCACATGTGACTTTATTCACAGTGTACATGCTAAAACAAACAAAGAAAAATGACATGTTTTGTTTTTATATATTTTTTGTCCTTAAAAATAGGAAAAATTTTAAAGTTTTAAAATCTTGTGATAAAATAAAATTTTAAACAATACTTTTATGTATAGTTTGGTTTTAAGTTAGAGGTAAGTGTTTGACGATTCTATTTGGACCAAAAATTATTTTATATATGCATAATTTCCAGTTTTATCATGCGAGCAGCACTTAATGAGTTTCATTCACGCATTAGTGATATGAGTATTTAAAATTAAAATTTAAATATTATTTTTGTAGATACAACATTTATTTTTATGTGTAATATACTTAAGAAATTATATACTTTAAGCAGAAAGGACAAAAAAAAAATTCTTAATAGCATATTATTTAAGTTTTGGTACTTTGAAAATGGCGACAAACTCAAATGTCCTGTGCCCTCTTTAACGAGTTCAGCTGCGTTCCATTGAAAATAATAAGATAGTACCTCTGTTCCTTGCTCAGATTTTCACCTATGTCTGTGTTTCTTACGTTGCCGAACAAATTGTTATCTACAGAGCAAGAATTCGTCTCTAATTCGATTAAACGAAAAATTGATTTTAACTAATTTAGTTCTGAATGTCTCATATGGAGATATAGATTTTAAAAAGAAACGAAAATGCCATTTTTAGCCATTAAACTGTAAGTAAACAAATATTCTTTAATATATTTCTTGTAATAAAATAATTATCTAAGTATGTCAAGGGAAATAATCTTGAATTACTGTATAAGATAACAATATTCTTGAATTTTTTATTACAAGCAGTTTGCGTGTTATTTATTCTGCATCATGTTATGTCTTATGTGTTTTATAAAATTTTGTTAGTAAACGTAACTCTAATACCAATAAATTTTTAGATAATCAATTTACACACTTTTCCGTGCAAAGTATTTCCAATTCAAAATGTTGTTTGAATTAGTAAGTTGTTTGTTTTCCTCTTCGGAACGTCATTAAATCGGGAATAAATTTGGAAGAGGACAGTTCTTGCCTATCTGACTAATTATTTCCATTAGAATTTATTAGTACTGAAATATCAGTAAATGTATAGATGAACAATTTGTACTGTTTGCTACATCAGTAATATATCTAGCATTAAATCCTTGTCTATATATTAAAAAAAAATATTCTTCAGTTATAAAAGTGTTAATCCCGTGAAGGACTTTCCATAAAATATGATGTTTCATCCTGATATATCTTTCATCCAAATGAAAAGTAATCCAATAACACGTTTTAATACTGTAAATAAGATTCGTAAAATTCTCGACAGAAATGGAAAAGACATACTTTGATCCAATGCAATTTTATTAATTTTCAGTGTGAAGTATTTTCGATTTAAAACGTTGTCTTAATTAGTAATTTGTTTGCTTTCATCTTCAGAACTTGAATTTATTGATGATATATTTGGAAGCAAACGGTTGTTATGCATTTTATTAGCTACTCGTATTAGAATTTACTATTAATTTTGAACGTAAAATTTAAAAATGTTTTTTTAAAAGATACCCAAGAAAATGTATAATAGCTATTTCAAGGCATTAAGATTAAGTTTACATGCGTAAGTTTTAAGAGCATATATATTTTTGGGATGTTACATGCTAAAATGCCATTCCTGTTGAAATATATGTAAGAATTTTTGAAGGAACTTTAAGAGTTTCAACTAAAATTATGTATTGAAAGTTAATTCATTGAATTTTAAGCAGATAATATTATTTTTTCGAAAGAAAGTTTTTTTTTTTTTAGTTTGTGATATACTATAAAAGTTGACACTTTTATAAGTTTCAGATAAATTAGCTGCTTAACGCATAAGCTGTGTACGAAATTCATATTGTGCTTATAAACCTTGTTTTTAACACTTTCCAACCTAGTTGAAAAGTGTTTATGACTTCGGTTTGTCTGGCCGTCTGCCTTCTGCGTCTGTCCGTGCTCCAACTCCCGTAAATATGCTCGGATTGCCCTGAAATGTTTGTATGTTATTGTCGTTTACTATAGCAAGTTCCCTATTTCAACTGAAGTGTGTAGCACATATAGTTTTTTTTACAGGGACAGTCAAAAGTATTCCGTTACATTACAGTCAATGGGAAATAATCGTTTCAAGTGCATTTTGATAACGCTACGTCATTTAAAACATGATGAAATTGATATATTATTAGGAAGAGCATTAAAACATGTTTTTGTTTTATAGAATATGGGGTGCAAATCATTTATTATTCATTTACAGGGTCAAGCAAAATAATTCTGTTACACTTCGTTCTATGGGGAAAAATCGTTTTCAGTGTAATTTAGTGATATTTCACTATTTCAAACATAATGAAAATTGTATGCATTACTGAGGTGCACTATAAATTGCTCTCTTGTGTGCATTGCGTTTATTTACAGGGACACGCAAAAGATATTGGTTACAGTACTTGTGCGATATTTACATTCTATGTGTGATAAGTGCGTTTTGAACTTTGGGTTGCGTTTTTAAGTTTAACTAAATTTGTTCATAGTACGTGTGTGTTTATAAAATCGATTGGTCATATACAGGACTACACAAGGGAATTCATAAGTATTACAGACTATGGGAGTGAATTGCTTAAGGGTACTTTTTAATTGTGTTTACGCATTTTCCTGCTGAACTATAATTAGTAGACTAACAGAAGTTTGTGGAATATATATAAGTTCATATAAAGAACTATATAAAGAAAAAGATACATTGTCGTTTACGGTTGGTAATTGCTGGAAGTGAGTTTTAAGTTGCCTTATGCGTTTTTTACCTGAATTAAATTTTAGCTTAATATGTGTTGTGAACAAAAGTGTTTAGATAATCTACAGGGCTGTACAAAAGATTTCGAGTGCATTTCCATCGATTGGCGAAAATTGCTAAATGTGAATTTTCAAACTTAACTAAATTTTATCATGCATTTATCATACTATGTATCCAAATCTGCAAATCATATACAGGGCTGCACAAAATAATTCGACTACTTTTTTGCAATGGAAGGCAATTTCGAAAACTGTATTTTTCAATGTGTTATATGTTTTCTAAACTGTTTACTTACATATCTTCTTTCACCATATCTAATGGTGAAGTTTTGTTACAGTTTTCTGGCTGTGTTGGAAAGTGTTTCATAATCTATGCTTCACGTATGATTTTTCGTTCTTGTTTAAAATTAAAATCAATAAAGGTAAAAATGATAAAACTTTTGATGAAGAGTTTTCAGATATTAAAATTCTGTTTACTTGAAAAGGCTGTTTCGAGGGTTTAGAAGATTCCAGATTTTTTCTTTCCTGCGCGGAAGTCAAAGTACTTCAAAATCAATACACCGGAACTGTTTAATAAATCCCTCTTCATTCGTTTGTTATTGGCGTAAAGAAACCACGTGACTTCAATTGTAACTTGACGCGTGATTACGGAATTACAGAAGCGGAGAAATATCAACAGATAGTTATATAGTGTGTTATGATACTGAAGAACGGGGGCGGCCTTGGGAGAGTCGTGGAATGTTGTCATCGAAGAGTTTGTTAATTGATGTGTTCTTCTGTTGAAAGTAATGAAATGTATCAATAGCTAACGAGAGCATTTTCCTGTAGTCGGACATGTTTTAATAAAAAGAATGTGACTGTCATCTTTGTGTTTATTAAAATCTATCTACACTACTCGGCTGCTGAGATGAAAATTAATTTACGGCTGAATTTAAATTAAGTGTTTGCTAGATATGTCTTCCATTTGTGATAAAATGCCACACACACACACACACACACACATATATATATATACATACATCATCATCATCAACCGTTTTCAATCCACTGCTGGAGTAGGTCTCCCCCAGATTTTTCCATTCTTGCCTGTCTAGTGCTTTAGTCATCCAGTTAACACCGGCCAATTTTCTGATTTCTGATATATATATATATATATATATATATTTACAGGTATACCTAAAAATTTTAATATGTACCGTCTAATGCGCGTCAAAATAAACGATATTGACAACAATGAAGCTAAAGTAGATGCGGATTACATTCCTGCACGACATACGATAATTCAACTTTACCCGATCTCGATCCGATCCGCGGTTTTTGTTGGATCGGGTCGGTAATAATTTTTTTCGTTGTAGGTCGGGTTGGCTCTAATTGTTTCGGGTTCAGGCCGGTTCTGCTCTTGCTCTATATAAAAGATGAAATTCATATTAGAAATATAATAAGAGTATTTTTTCATAATATCATTAAAATATGGATTAATTTCTTTCATATAGGGATTTCGGGTGTTATGCATCGGGTTTGGAAATAACCCGACCTGTGCAGAACTCTAATGTGGATAACTATACATGGTTGCCACAAAAACACAAAAATAAGAACAATACCTTAAAGTCGATTTTTTTTGTGAAAACTTATTTATGTTATAGAAGATTTACGTAAAATTTAATTTACATAATTATTGTAATTTTCAGATTAAATTTTTATGTAAATGCAAATTTTATGAAATACAAAGGATGTGAATTATCACTTTACTAAACAGCATACAACCATTAGAGTAAAAAAATGTCCAGACCGGGGTTCGATCCCGGATACCTTGGTATAGCGCACCAAGTGCTTTACCAATTAAGCCATCCAGACGATATTTTTTACTCTAATGGTTGTACACTGTTTAGTAAAGTGATAATTAACATCCTTTATATTTCATTAATTTATAGCGTAATTTCAGCTTTGCAGAAAAAAAATTAATTAGTGTGCAAATTTTATTATAAATATTAAAATTTAATGCACTGATACTAACGATTTAACACTTTTTTCCCGTACAGGTGTTATGTTGGGTATCCTTCATGTTCACATTCTCATACATCAAGACAATGGTGACAGTTCTTCTTGGCGATTACTGGGGACATGATGCTCTCTTCTGGGTCGGAGCCGTCACTCAAGGAGGTGCCGTTGCAGGGGCTCTCCTAATGTTTCTCCTCGTCAATGTTTTCCACTTATTCCACGATGAAGATATGTGTATAACATAACGCACACAAAACAGATTACGAAAATTATATACTGTATGTGTTTTAATTTACGTACAACTTTGAATTGGAATAACTTTTGAGTCGTTCCTTTCATACGTCCTGTAAAGCTAACCTCAAAATAAGAGACGATTAATCTGAATTCAACCAGCTGAGAAAATCTAGGTGAAATGATAGAGTTCTTGAATTTAATTAAACGCGAAAAAAATAATATTTCATAGCGCCACTTTGGCTAGGGGAAAAAAGTTTTGATAATACGAGAGAGAAATAATTTTTTACTGAATATTAGAGTATAATTACACTGAGCTTTTATTGTCTATGTGAACAAAAGTCTAATCTACTAACTACAAATATTTTTTTTAATTGAAAGGAAGACGGAAAATGAGTTTAATGAATGCTTTCAAAGTGAGAGTCTTCAAGTGGTAACGTAATGGCACAACCTAGTGCTAGTCAAAACTTTGTCAGATAGCGATAAAAGTGTTTCTTTTCTTATGAATCAAAATGAGTCAGTTATTGAGGTTAATAAGTTTCTTTCGGCTTCTTCTTGTAAACCAAATCTTTCATATCACCCAAAATATAAGAATCATATGGATTAATATCTTGTGAATAAGGTGGCCAATGCAATGCATTAGGATAATGATTTGGGTATTGGCAGGTGATAAATAGCATTTTAATCTCATTGTTAATGGTGTTAATGTAAAATGTGTTGCATTTCCACCACATAAATACCAATTTTTAACAATAAAAATACAATATTCGATTGTATATGACGTTTCGAACATTATTTTGACAAAGAGTGAAAGTGACGTTAAACAATTTTCTTTTATGCCCCCTCTCATTGCTCGTATTCGTAGCGACATCTAGTGAAACTCTGAGAAGTTATTGCAGTTCAAATTCTAGATTAATTAAAACTCACACTGTATTAACCTCCCTAGTTCTATCGTGGGCTGTGGGATTTATATTAATTCATATGCTTCTAGGTTTGTCGAAATTTCTTCGAGATCGTGTCAATGGATGCAGCATATTATAAGTATTCATATATCCTCGAAACTCGTTTGGGGTTAATTTGCAATCATTTGAAAATGGCTTTAGTGGTCTCAGGGCGGAGGAAGTTAACTTTTGAACGTCCTGTAAAACTAACCTCAAAACAAGAGACGATTAATCTGAATTCAACCAGCTAGAAAATCTAGTTGAAATGATAGAGTTCTTGAATTTAATCAAACACGAAAAAAATAATATTTCATAGCGCCACTTCGGCTAGCTAAAAAAAATTTCTGGTAATAGGAGATGGAAATAATTTTCTGCTGAATATTAGAGTATAATTATACTGAGATTTAATTGTCTATCTGAGCAAAAGTCAAATCTTAATCGAAAATTAGCTCTCAGTATGGGCAGTTGGTCATATGGTTTGTTATTTTCTAAAGTTTACGCTATTAATTTTGCTTATTACATTGACTGTCACGGGAATCACTTGTGGTTTACTGCATTGCTACTTTATACAGTCATATGAATCATGAATTCCAAGCAATTATTTCCTATAGCCATACTGATCAGTCCTGATGACTGAACAAAAGTTTTTTGTAGTAGCGTCTATTTATACGTCTGTCATAACAATTTTAACACTATTTGTATTGGTGTCAAATGACAGCCTTTAAAATTTTGATTTATGGTTATTTTATTTGTAGTTTTTTAAACTAAGGCACTCATAAGTGAGCATTTTGTATATTAAAATGTATTTGTAATTATTTTAATTTAAAACGTACGTATAAAAATAACCATAATACAAAATCTTAAAAGGTGTCATTTGACACCAGTAAAAAATACTTTTAAAGATCATTAGTTAAATTATTATCTTCTGATTATTTTCAAGAGTAATTTTCCAAATATTGTCAAAAATTAAATAAAATAAATTGAAACACCTGTTTTATTCTCAAAGTGATGTTTGTGTGAACGGGTTTTTCTGGAACGAAGCTCAAAATTAAAAACAAAAATCAATCACGGTTAGACTCAGTGAAAGAAAATTTTATATTATGTTGGTTAAGCACAACATATTAAAAGATATAAAAATATATTCTAAAGAAAATTAATATTATGTAAAAATATATAAATATTCTATAGAAAGATATTCTAAAAATTTTAAGCTCAGCTACTTCATTTGATTATAAAATATAATAAAGATAAGACTAATTAAACATGCATAAGCTTGTAAAGAATATGTATTGTTGTTTAATAGCATTTTTAATACATTTTAATAAATATTTTTATACTAACATTTTGTCGTGATGGTATACATTTTGTTTGTATTAATAAACAAATAAATGAATAAATAAGGGAATACTCATTTTTTTCTTTATTTTATTATCATAATTTAAGTGTGTCGCGGAGTATTAGCTAAAGGATCCAGTGTGTCGAAAAATAAAAAAATCTTGAAAATCACTAGTTTATACAATCCTTCCGCATATTTCATGTGACGTGACCTTCACAATAATAAATGCTATCTTTTAGAAAAAAGATAATTTTTCACGATCGTACACAACTGTTATTTAAGAGAAATTGTTGTTATCGAAGTGAACAAGAGCATTATTTTACCACATTGTCTACAACTTTCTGTCTACCCATTATTTAGAACTTTGCTGTTTTTGTGTTTTCAGATTTCACAGTATTAATATATATAGAGAGCATATAGAAGTCTTCAAGGGTGAAAACATGATAAATAACAAGTATAACTGTGGTTCATTTATTCTTTTGGCTTATAAATTTTAATGTTCCTCAATCATAACTAAACCGTAAAAAATGAACAGGATAATTTTTTAAAAATGAGAATTAATTGACAACTTAAATGTTTGGTGTGTTATATTAGCTGTTTGTCTTTTGGAAATAAAAATCAAATGTTTATTAATTGCAAATGAAAAACAAATAGTGGTGATGACTTTTAGCAAGTAGTTCTGTTTTATATTTTATGGTTTTTCACCATCTAATGTAGCATGTGGTTATTAATCACGAATATGAATATGTTTCTTATATTGTTTTAATATTCAACGTGTTTTAAGTTCCAACATCAAAGACCTGATGTGATTTTGAATAACATTAAGAAAAGCTAACGCTGTTTTGAACTGTTTAATCGGCTGGTAGAATGACACATTCCACTGCGTATTACTCTGTTCTGGTCTGAGATTAAGCTACTTTAACTTCTACGACTGTCAGAATTTAATTGTCTTTTTAAATTATAATGAAGAATGTAAAAAAGCTAATGTATTTATTCAGAAGAATTTTATTGAAAAGATGCTTTTTATCAAATTATGTAACATGTGCACTTAATATCTGCAATGCAACGCAGTTTTAGCTAATGTATTAATACTACGTTAGGTTACTCCAATAAAGAGGACATATTCGCTAATTCTCATGAGACTTTTTTTTCCCTGTTACACTTCCTTGATTCCCTGGAATTAAGTTGAGTGTTATCTAATTTCATATGATGACAAATTCCGTAAATAAATGTTAACTCTCAAGTAAATCTGACTACTAGTTTTTATAAGGTTTATGCAAATATAAATATAGATCTGTGAAACGTATTTGAAATTCATTTAAGTCACAATAATGTCATAATCATAAGAGACGTTAGTCTCTTGAGTGACGCAGCGAAAAACCGAAAACCGTAAGCCCAAAACCGAAGATTCCGTCACTCTCATATATACAGCTAGCAGGACATCAAAGGAAAATCGAAACGCCGACATTTAATATCTCAGTAAATATACGGCATACCGTTTCGATTTTTTCACATTAGTCTTATATCTATGGCCTAACTCTATCCTGAAATTTATAGATTTCTACATGCAGTAGATTTTGAGATCTGGAAACCAATTTTTAAGCGAAAATGGAAAATGTAATGGTGTAATGGGCACAGAGTTGTTATCTCGAAAATGGATCGAACGATTTTTTTAAAATTAATATATTATATTAATCGGTTTTAGATGAAGCGTTTAAGATATTGCGCTAACGTAGGAAAACTCTTGTTTTTTATATAATCCAGTTTCAAAATTGGACTCTTTTCTTATGCTTTTTCTGGTAGACTAACATTACAGATCTTCAGCCTTTTCACCCTTTTTTATTACTGCGCAGTAAGGAAGCTCTTGCCTATTACGGTTACAGTTAAACGTTATAGCATATATATATCGCTGAAAAACTATTTAGATTCTTTTTTTTTTTTAATACGAAAACAGTTTTTAATGCAATTTTTAATATGTAATATATATGTATTAAATTAAATTATTGTTTGTATATTTTTCTTTTTTGTTATAATAAAGAATTTCTTATATCAAAATCTTCATTAAGTCGAAAAATATTTAGATTCCTTGATTAAAATATTGAAATATTTTATAATTATACATATACAATTTAATTGTTGTTTATATTTAATTTGTGATTTTTTAAAGGAAAAAAAAATTAAGATTTTTTTTTATCAATTAATTTGCGTAACAAGGAATCATTCAAAATGAATCAATCATCAGTTTGTTTTCTTCGTGTGCGATGCGATTCGCTGCTATGAACATTTTTTGAAGTGTTGAAAATCAAATTTCACAAATACTTCTAACTTCTATTAATAAATACTTCATGAATATATTTTTAATTCCATGTTGTTTATGTACGATAAAAAACACGTTTGTAAGCTTCTGTTTCATAGTATAAGAATCCAAACATTCAGTGAAATGCGTATATTTGATCAGCTATATAAACAAATGAAGAATACAGTACCTTTTTTTTTCAATTTCATTTCTTAAATTTGCATTTTAAAAACAGATAATAAAGAAATATGTATTTATCTTCTAATATTTATTTTCCTAAGTCAGAGAAATGCAAAGTTCTACCATTGTTTTTTTTTGTTTTTTTTTTTCTAGTGAAAGTTTATTTTCAAATGTTAAATATAGATTTTACTTAATAAATCACGAAATCAGTCGTCAGTTCTCGGGGCAATGGTAGACGTGGCATTGGAAACCTAAAAATCATGAGAGAGGGTAATATCTTTAAACAAATCTTGTAGCAAAGTATTCAGTAGTATCTTGCACCAAATATAAGAAATTGAAAAAAAAAAAAAAAAAGGTACTGTATTCTTCATTTTTGTTTATGTATTGTCAAAGCTATGCATTCTACCGAATGTTTTTATTCTTGAAATAGACTATTTAAACAGAGATAGAAGTTTACCAAACTTTTGTTTCTTTCTTCATACATAAACAACATGGAATTAAAAATATATTTTTGAAGTATTTGTTAATTAAGTTAGAAGTATTTGTGAAATTTGTTTTTGAACCCGTTAAAAAATCTTCACAGCGCATGGAAAAATAGAAACGCTATAGAAGGATTTTTTTTTTCTTCAGTTACCCTGAAATTAAAACAATATATATATATATATATATATATATATATATATATATATATATATATATATATATATATATTTTTTTTTTTTTTTTTTTTTTTTTTTGGGGGAGGGGGGGGGCTTCAGGAGTGCAAAACGTTCATATTTACTGATTTATTAGTTGTTTGTTTTCTTTTTAAAATTAAAATAATGTTGTTAAATAGCAACATCATGGTGTAGAAAAAAAAAACATAAAAAAAATGTGATGCATCGTTATGTACGAGAGATCAGTTTCAACTGACATTACAAAAATTTATTCACAAACTAAGACAGATAATTAAGAAAAATAGGTTAAATCCTAGAACAAGCGAGACGCTTGGCGTCATCGAATTTAGCGAAGCGATAAATGAGTTTTCTTGTTACCGGTTTATTTCTTACGTTTTTTCCACGCCTTCTGTGCTTGGTTCTAGCATGAGCAGAATGCATGGTTCTGAAAATTGAGCTGGTTTTTGAGGGAATTAGATTTGATTGGTTGGTTGACAGATTAGAATATTCTATAATAGAGTTCTATTGTCTGTGGGTTGGTTTGTTGTGTGTCAGATTTGTTGAATTATGTTTATGAAATGTGTTTTATGTCATAAAGGATAAATCCTGTGAAATATTAAAAAAAAACGAAGGATGAGAAATAACGGTAAGTGCATTTTTGTTGATTTTATATGATAAGATGTATTTTAAGCACTTTAGAGATTGCTGTAAACCGATTTTTGTGCGAACATTACTGACCGCAGCTTGAATGGATTTCATGCATTCTAGGGAGTGCGGAATATAGCAATTTTTGTGCATCCAGGATTTTTTTTTCAGTTAATGTACGCGAAGCATACACATATATATATATAAATTATTAACTGCTGTTTGAATGAATTTCATGCATTCTAGAGATTGCTGCACAGGGAGTTTCATGCATCCAGGATTTTTTTCTCTGTTATGTACGCAAAGTGTACATATATATGTTACTAACTGGTGCTTGAATGAGTTTCGTGCTTTTGAAAAATCAGAAATCTCTAGATTCTCCCCAATCGTAACCTGTGTTCTTTGTAGCAGATAATTCACTACTTACACAGTTTCTATGAAAATTTTTTCACGAAGTAAATATTGATTTTATTCCGTTTTGTGACAATTTACAAAGTTTTAGCAAGGAGGAAAAAATAGCTAAAAATTATTAAAAATAGAAAAATCTGGAGGAAAAAATTGCTAAATGTTTGTATGTAAAAATTGAAATATCCAGACGAAATATTGCTAAAAGTTTGTAAAAATAGAAAATCGTGAAGAAAAACTTGCTGAAACTTTGTAAATAATTGTAAAACGAAATAAAATTTATGTTAAAATTGTATAATAAAGCTTGCCGTAAGCAGTGTGTAAGTATCTGCTTGCTTAAGCTTAAAAAGCATTCGTTCTGATTGGGTAGAATTTGGAGGTTGCCGATTTTTTGGTTGACGTGCGTAAAAAAAAATAGCCAAATCGGATGTTTTGCTTGTTCTAGGATTTTGCCCAATATATTTGATTAATGAATTCATCGATTGATACTTTGGCTTAATTAGGTTTGAATTGGCTTAGTAATTTGAATCTTATCATGATGACGTTTTGATTTTGCGTGTCCCTGTATAAAAAACTCCTCAATGATATTTGCAAGATAAATACACTGTCACAATTAGATTTAAATTGGTTCAGCATTTCAACAGTGATGGTAAGGATTAAAAAAAAATTCATATTTTTTGCTTTTGTGTGTACCTTTTAAACAAACTGTAAGGGCTAAATGCTTGATTAGCTAACTCATTGATGATGCGGCTAAGTTTAGGGATTCACCCTCAGTTAGCCATCTTGTTTTTAAATCAAAACATTTTAACTTTTATTATTAAATATAAATCAATCAGTCAGTAAAATTAAATAACATGCTTATAATAAGTAAATATGAATGAAAATTATTTTGGAAATGAGAAACAAAACAAATATGTTTTGAAGTATAGATAAAATGCTTCAGTGATTAATTTGTAATCACTTCAGCATTTTATCTATATTTTAATTATAGTTAGTGATCTTCTGTGATTATGTAACATTTCAGCGATGCTGGATTGAATCCCTGAAGCATTTTATCTATTTCGAAAAACCGAAGTCAGAGAAATGCAAGTTTTGTGCATCCAGGATTTTTTTTTCAGTTAATGTACGCGAAGCGTACTCACACACACACACACACACATATATATATATATATATATATCAATTATTAACTGCTGTTTGGATGAATTTCATGCATTCTAGAGATTGCTGCACAGGGAGTTTCATGCATCCAGGATTTTTTTTTCTGTTAATGTACGCAAAGAGTACATATACATGTTACTAACTGGTGCTTGAATGAGTTTCGTGCATTTGAAAAATCAGAATTCTCTAGATTCTCCCCAATCATAACCTGTGTTCTTTGTAGCAGAGAATTCACTACTTACACAGTTTCTATGAAAATTTTTTCACGAAGTAAACATTGATTTTATTCCGTTTTATGACAATTTACAAAGTTTTAGCAAGGAGGAAAAAATAGCTAAAAATTATTAAAAATAGAAAAATCTGGAGGAAAAAATTGCTAAATGCTTGTATGTAAAAATTGAAATATCCAGACGAAATATTGCTAAAAGTTTGTAAAAATAGAAAAATCGTGAAGAAAAACTTGCTGAAACTTTGTAAATAATTGTAAAACGAAATAAAATTTGTTTATTTTGTGAAAAAGCTTGCCGTAAGCAGTGTGTAAGTATCTGCTTGCTTAAGCTTAAAAAGCATGCGTTCTGATTGGGTAGAATTTGGAAATTGCCGTTTTTTTGGTTGACGTGCGTAAAAAAAATAGCCAAATCGGATGTTTTGCTTGTTCTAGGATTTTGCCCAACATATTTGATTAATGAATTCATCGATTGATACTTTGGCATAATTAGGTTTGAATTGGCTTAGTAATTTGAATGTTATCATGATGATGTTTTGATTTTGCGTTCCCTGTATAAAAAACTCCTCAATGATATTTGCAAGATAAATACACTGTCACAATTAGATTCTAATTGGTTCAGGATTTCAACAGTGATGGTAAGGATTAAAAAAAATTCATATTTTTTGCTTTTGTGTGCACCTTTTAAACAAACTGTAAGAGCTAAATGCTTGATTAGCTAACTCATTGATGATGCGGCTAAGTTTTGGGATTCACCCTCAGTTAGCCATCTTGTTTTTAAATCAAAACATTTTAACTTTTATTATTAAATATAAATCAATCAGTCAGTAAAATTAAAAATCACAAAATTCGTCAAATGATCTCGGGAGAAAAATAGTGAAATTTGTCTAACAATCGCGGAACAGAATTGCAAAATTCGTCGAATGGCAGTGGAAAAAAAGTGCACAATTTGTTCGTTTATGGAAAAAGTCGTGAAATTCATTAATCGATAGTCGATAAATCACGAAATTCATCAATCGATAGCAGAAAAATCACAAAATTCATTGATAGTGGAAAAATCACAAAATTTATCAACTGGTTTCAGGGAAAAAAATTTCGAATATCGTCGAATGGCTTCGAGAAGAAAAAAAATCACAATCCGTCAAATAATTTCTTTGAAAAAATCATGAAATTCGCCAAATGGTTTTGAAATTTGTGGAATTATTTTGCGTCATAGTATCCAAACAAAGGGAAATGTATTCAAGTGGATAATATGACGCAAAATAATCATTTACATAAATTTTACTTATGATTTTGGATAGCGTGGCACAGAAGATAAATCAATTTATGGAAATAAATACATTTCAATACATAATATAGGCTCAGTGAAAGTAATATATTTAAAAGTGTATTGAAAAATTAAAAGTATTGTTTGTATGTGTAAATATACTTTAGAAGACAAACCAAAAATAATTTAAATTGAATTTTAAAAGAGTCCTATTAAATTAACGTCAAGGTGTCACTCAAATTTTGATATCATTTCTTTTAAAACCCATATTTTGAATTCATGAGAGATGTGAATGAAAAAGCATCCGCGAATAAATTTTATATATTTTTTCATATTAAGATAATAATTGCACCTGTGAATATAAATAAAACTAAAAAGAAAATTATGATTTAAAAAAATAATTATTAACATAGCGTCACTTAAATTTGATATCATTGCTTTTAAGACCCATATTTAAAATTCATAAAGCCAAAAGAAAGTGCTGCGTCACAACTTTTAACCCGTTAAGGGTTTTTGTACTGATTTAAAATATATACATACATGAAAACCTATCAATTCATTCTAGACATAAAATTCCATCCGCAAACAGCTTCACAGACGTCATTAAAAATTAAAATAAAGTAAAAACCAGTTCAGAAACACAAGCAGTCAGCACGATAAAAGTCATTTAAGTTGACAAAAACATATAAATATTTTCGCCTCCTTAACTGAGCCATCTTCAGCTATGCTGTTTGTCGTACAAACGTCAAGTTTCACTGGTTCTAAATCACTGATATACCATTGTCGAATTTCAAGCCGTAATATCAGCGAAACGAAAATTGAACATTTGTGTAACAAACAGTATAACTGAAGATGCTTCAGTCAAGCAGGCAAAAATATTTGTATGTTTTTATCGATGACTTTTATTGTGCTTGTTTTATTGTATTTCTTCTGTTACTGAAGGTTTTTTTTCTAAATAACGTGTGAAGTTATTTGTGGATGGAACTTAATATCTAGAATGAATTGTCAAGTTTTCATGTGTTTATATAGTATATTATTTGAAATATTTAAAATTCAATATATAATTCCCAAGACGCAAATTTCAAATTACATTGGAAAATTTTGTAGATTCATTTCTTTTAATTTTATTGACTAAATTTTGTTATCAATTTTTTAATGAACTTGAATAAATATTAAAACTAGTCGTTGGGGGCCACCGTAATACTTACCCATCATGGATATGCATAATGTAAAATATTAAAATAAAAATGTGTAAACTACTTATAAAATGCATTGCAATTCAAATAAAACCGTGGCTTGATGACGTCACAAACTTTAAAGGCTCGATTACTGAATTGCTTGAAAGAGGTTTTTCCTTATAACTCCAAAAATAATCATCCTATTAACTAGCGGTTTATTGCATCTGATTAAGCGTCAAATTTCCAATTAAAATATATCTTTAAAGTGAAATTTGGATGAAATACAGGGTGATGAAAAATCGAAGAGTGTAGAAAATAGAATTCCAAATATCTCGGCAACTAATTATCCGATCGACTTCATGCTTTATGCAAAATTTATGTTTTTTTATTGCCTTTTATATTCATTTCTTAAAATAAACAATTTCGAAAATTTTTATATACCTTTTATCAGAACGAATATTTAGAGAGTCCGAAAAAAATAGTTCCGGTTAATCGAGGTTATTGAAATGAAATAGGCTTTGTCCCATTATTACATACTAAGTACATACCAAATTGCAAGTCTCTATCTCAATTTTTTCGGGAGATAGAGAGTTTACAGACACACACACAGACACACACACAGACACACAGACGGACGGCAAAATTTTTTTTTTTTAAATATGTTTTTTCGGAATCTCCAGTGTCTGAAACGTGTAAATCCGTCAAAAAAATTTTTTCGATTTTCAAAACGATTACAAGACTTACCCTATACTATGTATGATGGGTAAGTAAAATTAAAATACATTCAGAAAACGCGCAGCGTCAATAATGCGAATAAATTTGAACTTTTATAAGAAATACAAGGGAGGATTATATATAAAGGAGTCTTTTCCAATATCAATAATATTTTTTAATATTTGTTGTCATGGCAATGATGATAGGTTGTTTACTGTCTAAATATTTGTTTGACATCATTTTATTCTTCATAGATTCATTTATTTAGTCGCTAGCATTATGAATGTACGCAAAGTACCTAGTGCCGATGCACAAAGTCTAATTATAAAACTTTCGACAAAACGAATTCTCAAACCTAGTGAAATTTGTCACAGATTAAGGTAAAGCTAGGAGAGTCTGCGCACAATTCAAAAGAATAACAATTAAAAATTTAAATACGAGGGTTGATCCAGAAATAAGGTTTCTATCCAATTTACAAATAGACAACATTATTTATTCTTCATTATTTATTATGTTCCTTTATCTTGGGGAACAAGTGATTATCACTTGTGATAATCCCAAGATAAAGGAATATATGGGTGTCCAACGCTTCCGGAGCGTCGATGGCGTCAAAGAAGAGGTGAAACGCTTCCTCAAAGGGTTGGCAGCGGAGTTCTACGACATTGGATACAGAAATTGGAGTACCGTCTACAAAAATGCGTAGAAAAAGATGGCGATTATGTAGAGAAATAGAGAAAACTTTCTTATTTCCAACGATGTAAATTTCTATGAGAATAAACAATGTTGTCTATTTTTAAATTTGATGGGAACCTTATTTCTGGATCGACCCTCGTATTAATTTTTTGCTAAACTATCCAGGAATAATTTTTACTTCATTTCTTTTTTATGCATTTCCATTGCTATTTTGTTGTTATGTTGCAATAAAGCAAAGAAAGTTGTTTTGCGCAATCTGTCCTTACGGGGTTGGTGTGATTGCGCACATGGGTAGGAGAGATTGTTACTAATAATAACTACAATTAAATTGTTAACAATAATAATTACACTTAAATGACATTGTTGTAAGGTTTTTGTGAACAAATATTATTGTATTAGGAGTGAATATTTCAACCTAATGATTAAAGAATCCAAAAAAGGAAATAATTTAAAAAACGATTAAAAAATTTTAATTAAAGGAAAAAAATTAATGAATCAGAAAATGCAAGTCAAGATAACATTACAAAGTAACATTAAGTTACTTGATAACACGTTTAACTTAAAATTAGTCCATTTTCATTTTTCCTTTTTTATGCAAATTTACCAATAAGCTGCGTAATCTCTCCTAGCATTGAAACTAATGGGAACAATGCGCTATCTCTCCTAAGTAGCAGATGCGAAAACACTCCAATTTCGGTAGGAGAGATTGTGCGGCCTTTTATTTAAACATGGCCGCTACTAAAACGAATCGTTGATGTTCACATTGTTAGTCTAGATTAGTAGCTTATGAGAAATCGTTTAAGTTTAAAATATTTTGTACTACTGACATTGTATAGAAATTTTGATGAATAGCTATGAAAATTCAAACACTTACTTTGGGAAAACAAAACAAAATATCAATGCTTTATCTTAGAAATTCAAAACAATCAACGTGCACTTTCAAGTAGACACTCCACTACTGTTGTTGCACAACTACCTAAAGTCGCTGCGCGCTCACTCTACTTCTTCCCCCCCGAACCTCTATGTGCGCAATCTCTCCGACCGCGCGATCTCTCCTGGCTTTACCTTAAATGCACAATTCAAAAATGACATCCTATCGAGATCTTAAGTATGTAAATGGTACAAGTTGTTTAAAAATGTCCCTGAAGAAGGTGAAAGTAGGCGATCCAGAAGAGACTACCGCACATAAAGTAAAACTGCTCCACTGCAGCAAAAGATAATTCTCATTAATAATTTTTGGGGTTTATGGGGTATTTTGAACATTGATTTTCTTCATGAACGAGGTACATATATTGCAGCATAGTAATGTAAATCTCTGGAGGAGATCTGAAAATCAGGCTTAAAAAGGTTCCATTCCGATCCGAATGCTCATCTTCTCCGGGACAATGCAGTAACTCACACAAAAGATGTAATGAAACAAAAAATCACTGTAAATCACTCGTTCACCTTCCTTATAGTCCGAACTTATCATCTTCTGACTAACATTTATTTGGATCCGTTTAAAGAAGCGTTAGGAGTAGTAATACTACGGCTTTTGAAAGTAATAAGCAACTATATCCTTTAAGAGAAGGTTCTCCCGGAAAACTTTGGAAAAAATCTTTTTTCTTTTAATTTTTTTGAAACCTTAAAGTTTCTAGAAAGAGGTTTCAAAACCGTTTTTTTTGTTCCACTCAATATTTAACTTGTGACACCTAGTTTAACAGGCAGACTGACAAAATAGCACGCTGGAACTTTGAACGAGTTTTTCTTTAAACATGTTTTTTAATCGTGTTGGCAGGTTCTCACACAGTGTTGCAAGTTGGGCTATTTAGTTTATTCAAACTGCTTGATTGCTATGACTTTTTTAAAGAAAAATGTTCGCCTATTTTACTTATAGATTAATTAAGATGAACATTACAATTTAAAAAAAAAAAATGATAGCAATCAAACAATCTGAATATTTTTTTAAAAGTAGCCCAACTGGCAACACTGCGTTCACGTTTAAATCGTTCAAGTTATCGACAATTTGTAATTTACAAATTAAACTAAACTATTTTAATTGGGGGATAAACCTTTGAAAAATTAGTTTTTTTAATAATTTCGATTTTTTTAAAAATAAGAGCCAAACAGTGACTTGAAACTTGAAACTGTCGCCGTTTTGTGAAATTTTGGTTTATCTTATCAATTTTAGCTTTGGCCCCCAACTAATTTAACATATTTTAAGAATTCCATGTTAATTGCTTGTTTGAGATGGTATTAGCAGCTCAATCACGCATATCGGTTTACTGAGAATGCTGCGCATAGACAACTTTGGAAGAGTTTATATCGATCAAAATATTATTACCATTTTGATACTTTTTCATTATACCAACACCATGCCAAAATGTACGCTAATGCGCCATTTTGTTCAACCCTGATCGTGCAAAGGATTCCTATTGAAAACCGTAACAAACATTGTGGCTCGCTATTTATTGAATGCGAATATATATATATATATATATATATATATATATATATTATTCAATTGTAACCATGCAAAACATTTTAATTTCCTATTTTTCGAATAGAAATATTTTTTATTAAGTTACAACGTACATTTTTCGCTACACTGAGATGGAATTTACAATTTGGCACTTTTCTGATGATGAGGAAGCTGCAATAAAATTCTTTCAGATCTATAGCATTATAGATAAAGAAAGTATTTTGCGAGATGCCAGTTACGAACATGTCACAGTAAAGCACAAATATAATTTAGTTGACACTAACACTGGATGTCACATATGTATTGAGAGACTAGAGGGTATCAAAAAACGGCGTAGTAAAATACAGCGCATCACTGTTTGTTATTATTTACAATCCTATCTCATGGAGTTCATGGCGACGTCTTTCTGCAAAAAATGAAATGTTTACTACAATGCTAAAAGACATTTACAGTCTCATGTCTGCAGTTTAAATTGAGTTTCATTTTATTGTATAATATCAACTTTTTTTTTTAAGTATATATTTGCATTGATATAATGAAATAGCTCACGAAAGTCTGTAATTTTCCAATGTCATATATATATATATATTTAAATAATCGCTTTCGCACCAACAATGTTATTTTTTTCAAATGCGTCATTGGTACAAAGTATTACTCTTAGCGACGATGGTGTTGGTATAACGGGAAAATACCACATTTTTTATATGAGAATAATCACATACTTAGATACAATAAATTCAATGTAAAGCACATTCACATGAATTGTAAATACAATAATAAATTACAATGTAATGTACAATAAATTAAATGCCAGAAACCATTTTTCTGTGTGCATTATTAAAAAAAATATATTATACCGAAAATGCCGGTTCGTATATGGAGAACGTCCAATTAATCCGTTTTAAAATCTCCCAGCCAGCTCATCAAAAACAGAACTCCGATAATTAATTTTTAAAAGTAACTTTAGTAGGATTATCTATATTTTGAAATTTGACTTCAAACATTACACATGCTTAATGTCACCAAAACTTATCTGATATAAAATATCTCTTTTTAATTAGACTTAACATCATTAAAAAGTAAATCGCCTCAATATAGCTTATTAAATATTTCCAGGTTAAACCTAATTAATTTCTAACGAACTTTTGATCTTCAAAGATTTTTAAAGTTGATGATTAATTAAAAATAACGAATTTTTAAATGCGTTTAAATTTCACGCTTATTCAGTAGGAGACATATATCTCTGATTTCAAAGAAAATGTAATTCTACTTCAGTTATTGCAAATACTGTTGAACTATAAATGTTTTTCATTTTATTGATGCTTCAGATTCCAATTAACAAAAATACAACTCTATTTTTTATTCTAAAGAATCCGAAAAAAAATATTAATATTCATTAAAACTTTATTTATGACATATTATTGATAAGAATAAGTTTTTTTTAACTTTATGTTTATTGTCGTTATTGACTAAAGCAATAGTATTACATAAATTGTGTTGTACCTAAACTGAAATATTTTCAAATGATTCATCTAGGTCAAAACTGAGCCCCATTAATATAAGGAAAATAAGTCAATATAAAAGTAACAAGAAAGAAAAATCATGCGTCAAGCATAGATTATGAAACGCTTTCCAACACAAACGGAATTCTTTAACAAAACTTCGCTATTTAATAAGATAAATGAGATACCCAAGTAAACATTTTAGAAAACGCATAACACATTTGAAAACCAGATTTCAGCAATTACCGTCCATAGCCGGAACATTACTTCGATTTTTTTTTTGTATCCCTGTATTTGAGCTATATATTTGTATATATTATACATAGTATGCTAAAATTTCGTTTTGTAAGAAAACGCATAATAGGTTAAAATTCACATTCAGCAATTTCTACCCGTAGATGGAAATAAACTTGAATTGTTTTGTACAGACCTGTATATAACCTGCAAATTTTTGTACACGCACATATTAAGCTAAAATTTCATTCAGGCAAAAACACGCTTAAAATTACTGAAATCACATTTCGAGAAATTATCATCCGTAGACGGCCATGTATCCAGTTCTCTACGTAGTTATGTACATTACTTAATTTATATTATACAAACATCTCATATTGTACTTAATATAGTTTAGCTTGAAAATACATAACTCGATTAAAAACCATCTTTAAATAATTCACGCTCATACTCAGTAACGCTTACAAAGTCTTTTGTGTACTCTTGTATATGACCTATAGCATTTATACACACCACGTAGTATTCAAAAGTTTAGTTAAACTTAAAAACGCTCTTCCAATAATTATCGCTAATTGCTAGTAGTTCAGATACAGTACTGTATCCGAAATCTTTCGTGTGCGCCTGTAAATTAATGATAAATTCTATGCACATAATATTCTGTAGCAAGTATCTCAGTAATGTATCTACTTCATTGCGCTTGAAATGGTGTAACATCATCAAAATATACTTAAAATGATTTTTTTTCCTATCGACCGTAATGTAATGGAATAATTTTGACAGTCCCTGTAATCGAACAATAAATGCTACACTTTTCACTTTCAATAGCGATCGTTATATATTACACGTCAGTAACATAAAAAAAAAATTTCAGGACAATCAGAGTATATGTACTTGAGTTACAGCTCAGACACACGCCCAGACAATCCAAAGTCATAAACAATTTTCAACTATGTTGGAAACTATTAAAAATGATTGGCAAGGATAATTGGTGCTAAAATGATTGAAGAGTTTTTAATACTTTAACATTTGATGGAATTTGAAATTTTGAAACAAATTTTATTCACGAGGATATATGATTAAAATAGAATTTCCGTGCACATACATAAGGCAACGCAGAAAAATCCTTTTAAATTTAATATATAAATATTACAATAATACAAATTAAATAAAACTATTTGTATAGTAAAAGAAAAAATGAAGTTAATGCTTATATTAATAATTCCTCTAGTGAAATTCCAAAATACCTTTAGTAACTGATTAACATTTTTCAATTACTTCATTTATTTGCAGGAAAAATGATTCGTTAAATAATTAAACAGAACAAATGATATTTCATAAAAGGTATAAATGATGATATTGCAATGTTATTAAGAATCGCACATATTAAACATTGATCAATATAATATATTATGTAGTGTGATATACCACATACAGGAGCATACGGCTAATTTTTTTCTGTAAGCACTCTCGTGTATTCAAGATGCAAGAGAGCGCTTGGCGACATTGGCGCCAAATAGACGAAACGATATCAAAGCTCATAAAAATAAAAAAGAAATCCGAAACCTCTCAACATTTCAATAAATCTTATTATGAAACAAAATTTAAGATTAATTAAAAAAATACTTTTAAAATTTATCAAAATTTACTTACCAGCTGTCATCAGTCAAAACATTGTCCTGTAGAAATCGAAAGTTAATGGCACTTGCTCTTTCTTCGAATTTTGCAGGATCCTTATTTAATTGTCGTGCCGTCGATCTGATAATAATATTTCATTACCGTAATCTTCTTCTGTCGTACAAAGAACGATATTTTGTGCCCATTTTTTAAATACTTTATTTGCTTTCAATAAAAACGAATGTGTATCTTCAGTAACAGCAGCGATATTGAACTCAAAGGAGTGGCTTAAGCAATCTTCTGTGACGTTATTGGTCAGATTACGCGCTTCACGCAGCAAAACCCATTTGAAGTGGAAAAAACTGCATATAATGTTTCACATTCGAAATCTCAATCACACACGGCTTTTTCGCGCAACAGTAGCAGGAAAAGATGAGTGATGAGCTTAAAGTTTCACTTAAATAGTGTCTGATTGCCGCTTAACATGATTAAAATACACTGTAAACGATTTTCCCATAGACCATAATATAATAGAATTATTTTGAGTGTCCCTGTAAACGAACTATAAGTGCTACACATATCATATTCTATAGTAAGCATCTTGTGGTTCACTTAAGTGATGTTTATCAATTTCAGTATTTTTGAAATGGCGTAACATCATTAAAATACACTGCAAAGCATTTTTCTCACAGAAGTAGGATTTTGTATGTGTTGTACTATAAGAACATGAAAATTTGTTTCCATTGTATCATATTTTAGCATTAAGAAACATACTTTGAAGATTCTTCAAAATATTCTTCATTTTGAATTCTTCCACTGTCATTTGGAAAGAGACACTATATATTTCAAAGTAGTTTCCATTGTTTATATACAGGGTCATTAAAAAGGGTTATTTTTCAAAGAATCATAACTCAATAAGTTATTGAGGAAACACAATAATTTTCTTTGTAAAGTACTCGACAATTCTCCGAGATTTGTTAGATGTCACTGTTTCGCAGTCGTGACCTTCAGATGATGCGCAGAAGCGATGCGCGATAGAAGTATTGTAGTTGTGTCTAACTTTTTTCGATGAACCTGTATAGAATTTCAATGGAACAATTTCATTGGTTAGCATGATCCCCACAAGATGAGAAACTTAGGCCGTTCGCAGGTTCGATACCAGCTCTGTCTGGACGTTGTGCCAGATTTTCAGAGTTTTCCTTCTATGATAATGATAACTCGGGTCACTTTCCCTTCAAATGTTCTCCCTGAAGGCATCCCACCTATACAGGGTGATCCCGAATTCATGGTACAAACTTTAAGGGTCGGTACAGGACACTGTAACCAATCATTTATTGTATAGGAAACAAGGGTTAGAAATCCATTTATTTAGTCAAAATTACAGGGCGTCTCACTCCAGTCCGAAGTCGCTTTTTCGTTCATAACTTTAACAGCAGTGAAGATATTTTAACAAAATTCGTAACAGACTCATCTTTGCAGGAATTTTAAGGACATTGCAAGGATTTATACAAGGATGAGTCTGTTGTGAATTTTTTAAAAATATCTTCACTATTGTTAAAGTTATGAACGAAAACGTGACTTCGGATTGGAGTGAGACGCCCTGTAATTTTGACTAAATAAATGGATTTCTGACTTTCCTATACAAAAATTGTTTATTACAGTGACCTGTACTAACCCTTAAAGTTTGTACCATGAATTCGGGATCACCCTGTATAGCAATATGGCCAAAAATGGCCGATGCTTTACGAAATTCCCCGCCAAAAAATAAATACAAATGAACTACTGATTTATAATGAGTATACTAATAAATAATACAACATAATCAGCACAAAATAAAAAGAAAGAAAAAAAAATTCTGCAGGATTGAGTACTGAGTACTTTGGGAAGAAAATTATTGTGTTTTCTGAATTAGTACTGTTCTGCTCTCGAAGCTGGTAGACGGGAGGTACTGGGTTCGATCCCAATCGCGCCCGTCGGCCTAATCGTTCGGAGTTTTCGTAGTTTTCTTCGAGCCGTGGATTTATCCATGCGTAAATACGGGTTAGGTTCCCTTAGAAAGACCCCCACGAAGGGCACTCCCCCCGGGCCTATATCCCAAGTGTAGATAATTGACCGTCAATAATCAACCCAACCCAACCCTGAATTAGTACTTTTACAGTCATGATGTTTGAAATGCGTTCAACTTTTTACGATGGGCCTGTGTTGATAGAACTTCATGCGTTACTGAAATGTTTTACTTAAAGCGCCAACTTGTGAACGAACGTGGGATTTGTCTAAGATGATAATTTATATGGTTTAGCATAGTATTAAAGATTTTTTAAAAATCTTACTTTAAGGAGACGATAACAGTTGAGAAATCACGTGCAAAATAGCCAACATTGATGCAACTTTTTCGCGTGAACTACACTGTAAAAAATTATCAGTGTTTCTTATTTTATGAAAATATACTATAACCACGGACGAAAATATAATATAATCTTCTGAGTTATCCGAAATTCCGAATAGCGTGTTCCATTGTCTTTTGAATCCTCATCTGAATCAATTCTCAAGTAAACGTTTTCAGCCGCGTAAGTTAATTTATACATGAAAGAGTAAATAAATAACCTTAATTTTAATGTAATTATTAACACTGTTAATTTTGCATGTTTGTCTGTTAAACATATTTTTTGAGCATGAAAATGTTTACTTGAGAATTGATAACATTCGAAAAACAGGTATTCCAGGCTGAGGACACTAATTAATACAATATAAAAAACTTCGGAAACGTTTCTGAAAAATACGGGCAGCAAAAAATACTTTGTTTTTATAAATAATTCTTTAAATTTTGGAAATGCATTGGTTTCTGGGGATTCAAAGGAAAATGGAACACGCTATTTGGAATTTCGGATAACTCAGAAGATTATATATTTTCGTTTGTGGTTATAGCATATTTTTATAAAATAAGAAACATTGGTCATTTTTTACAGTGTACTTAAGTGATTTCAATACCTTTTTTCTACAATAGTTTTGGCAGTAGCTAAATTATAAATTGATAGTTCAGCAAGAGATAAATAAGGACGCTATTTTGAAAAGCAAAAATTTGCATTTGCTACTGCATTTTTTCTTTTTCAGTTTTTTATGAACGAACAATTTATATTTTAGCTACTGCAAAAATTATTTGAAAATATATTGAAATAGTTTCAGTAACTCTCGAGATAGAAGTATATCAATGTCAGCTGTTTCACATGTGATTAAATTTTGTTTGCAGACTCATGTAATTACCGTAAAATCCCGTTAATCCGCCCCCCTAAACGCGACGGAAAATCGTAAAATAATCAGGGAGGGAGCGCTTACACGGTATTAAAATTGTAGTATATGATATTTTGGGTGTTGGTAGTGGGGAGATGCTAATGGCCGATCGTCACAATGTATGCATTATTTTAATAAAGTGACAAAAGAAAAAGATTTTGAAAAAAAAAATTATATACAAAATAGAAAAACAGTATAACTTCACGATCAATGGCGATTTCAGATTATAGAACATTCTGGATTTCAGAAGCTTTGAAACTGGAATGCATTTAGATAATAACACTAATATCTGTCATTAATATGATAACAGGAAAATAAAAGGAACTTAATAATTTAAAATAATTAAAAAACACTGAGAAATTGCAGTTGAAAATGTTCTGAAATATTTTCTAGAACTAGTAACATTTTATGTGGTGTCGCCATCTGTTGTAAATTAGGAAGATTAAATAATGTTTTTTTAAAAAAAAATCATGATTTCGTATCTATAAATGCTATTTTTAAAACGAAAAACATTGCCACCACAAAGATAGCCCAAAATACGCTACAAATTCGACTGTGACGCCATCTACTGATCAATCAATCGATAGCTTTTTTTGTAATTGGTTTTCATAATAACGTTTAATACGACTATAAATTCTTTGATAAAATAAATAGATTCTTTTTTAATCAAAATATTTCACACACAGCATCAAATACAAATTTTTTAACTTATTTCATGAGAAACTTTCACTATTGACATTTCGATTACCTTCATATCACCATGGAGATAAGTTTACAGCAAAACTAATGTTTGGTTTTATTGCTTTTTCAGATTGACAATAGTTGAAGTCGTTGAAGTTGTGTATGTTACTTTTGTGTTTGTACACGTTTGCGATATCTCTGATCCATCAGAAAAAAAACAAAAAAACACTTGTGAGATAAAATTTTTGGCGTTGATCTTGACGTGCACGGCGAAATTTCTTTTGGGGGAGGGCGCTTTCTCGGGATTTTTTGAATTTTCCAATTTGTTTACAAAGTGGGAGGGGGGTCGCTTAATCGGGAAGGGCGGATTGACAGAATTTTACGGTATTGTATTTTTTATTTTTATTTTTTTGTCGAATGATCAATTTATAGTTTAGATAATTCTAAAACTATCAGAAAAGTATTAAAATCACTCCATTCCGAAAAAGGTACATCAATGTAAGCTGTTTTACATGTAGTTTCGTAACTACTGCGCTCCTTAACGTAAGATTGAAAGAAAATCTCGCTAATATGTACAGCTAATCAAAGACAGGACTAAGGCATGCTCCCAAATTCAAAATAGCTCAGATGTGGCTAATAGACCGGATGGCGGCTACACGAATCATCACATCATCGAGTTCACGGCTGAAATTCCAGGATTATATAGAACTCGATTATCATATTAAAATGGAACTGGTCTGCCAAGTCATTTTTGTGGAAACCACCTGCATACCCAATTTAAGTGGTTGATTGGTAGGTCCCTGTTGAGTTTTTTAATGAAATTCCTGCATCAGCTAGCTTATTACAATGGGAACTGCTCCGTGTCAGTAGGAAGGAATTTCATTAGATAACTCAATGGCGAGCTACTAATCAACCACTAAAATTGGGTATGAAGGTGTTTCCATGAAGATATGACTTACGAGAGCAGTTCTATTTTAATATGATAATTGATTTCTATATGATCCTGGAATTTCATTTGTGAGCTCGATGAGGTGATGGTTTGTGCATCCGCCGACCGTACTGTAAGAGACATTGATATTTTACATGTTTTCACTTCACCCTTGTTTTATGTACTATCAAAACAGTATTAAAATTACTTCATTCGGAAAAAGATACACCAATGTCTGCTGTTTTACATGCGGTTTCGTAACTATTGTCGCCACTTAACATTTCCAAAAATCTCGCTAATTCCATCTAGCTTATCAAAGGAAAGACTAAGGCATGAGCACAAATTCAAAATAGATCAGCTGTTGCTAAGCGACGTCGATACTTTTTAGCAGTTTTCACTTCAACCTTGTTTTATGTACTTTTGATATACTATTTTTTTTTATGATTAATAATTACATAGATTCACTTTCATCATAGCCTATTTTATATATAGTGTGTGAAAGGAAAAACACACCCAGTAAAAACATGGAAATTAAATTAAGCTTGTAAGCAAACATTTACACACTTTCTTTTATATAAGCCTTTTTCATTGTTTCCATTTATTTCAGGAAGTAAATCCAGGATACGGACTAAATGCGGTATTTAAAAAAATAATTTCAAAATTAAACAAATTGTACACCTTCAAAATGTTAAAATAGGCGAATATTTCCATAATCGGATTTTTTTTTAACACGATTAAATATGTTTCTCAAACTCATATTTACTATTCTCCATTACTCATATTGAAACTAGCTTTGTATTATTCTCAAACATTTCAAAAAATCGTTAAACTTTCAGTAGGACGTCAGATTTTCTTTTTAATTCTCTAATGACGTGATATTAATCTGCTTTGTTTACATACACATACTCATACTCCTTGTATTATTGAGAAATCTTAGACATTTTCCGTCTTATTACTACTATGACGTCAATCAATTTTATTTCATATTTATCTTTTTTTCAACTGGTGAAACTTTTTATTTCATTTTATTTTTCACGTGGAAATCGTCTGATAGAAAATTAATTATTGTGGAAAGAATTTCATCGTGGATTTTTAATTTTTGGCATCGGCTATAACGAAAAATGTTTAAATTTAATAGGAAAAGGCTGTTAGAATTTTGGTTTTTTATCTCTATTTATTAAAAGAATGCAAATTTTTCAAATTTTAATATTTTGAGCTCTTCATAGCTGATATTCAGATTTATACACAACGTTTCAACTCTGTAAGTTACATAGTTTTAGAGAATGGCTCTGTGACAGAGTGACAACGGAGCGGGAGTAATAGGGTTTCGTGAGATGAACGAAACCCTAATTAAAAAAAAAAACATTCAAGGCTTAACATTAAAAAGATTGAACCGTGTAAAATGTGTACGTGCTTTGAAATGTTTTCAAACTGTATTTTTTAACACTACGCTAAGAATTTTTATTTCCCCATTCTTTAGAACATTGTAAAATATGTGTAGCGAAAAATTCAAGTGAAAATGAGAAAATCAAATATTTTCACAAGATCACACGTTAAAGTAAACGAGATAAATCTTTCGACTATGAATTTCTAGCCCAATAAAAAGATGTCAAAATAGTTTCATCTGTACATCGAACTATTTTGATAAATGTTAATATATCTTTTTTTTCCGGTTGAAAGATGTTATAGAGCGCAAAAGTAACTCTAATGTAATTAAAATAGATACTTTACATGAAATTAAATAAAAAAAATATTAGGAATTTCATTTTGCCTAAAATTAAGTATTCATGGTAAAATTGTCACAAAAATCCTTCTTTGTTTTTCTTTTGAAAAATTTTAAACGCTTATAATTTAGAAAAAAAATGCCTGACATAGTTTCGTCAATAAATGAAAAAAATTGTTGACAGAAATATGTTTTTATTTAGATTTCAAGATGAGTAGTTTAAAAATAAATTTGAAGGCTATAAAATTACACTATCCAATAAAATGTAACTCTTTCCCCTAACGTGAATAGAAATGCATGTTTTTATATTAATTTTGAAGTGTTGATTTCAAATATGTATAAAACAAATCCAGAAATAATTTGTCTTCGGGATTTACAAAATTATTTATTTAAAATAAATAAGAACTTTATAAGTTAAATGTCTTTTTTTATGAGTACTTTGCACTGCGAGAATAATATTTTCAATTCATTTTTCTCAAAATTAAAACGTTCGTAATTCATTTTCAATACCGAACATGTTATGCGAAGTCTCAATAACATATATCAATCAGATGACAATCCGAGTAAATTTACACGAGTTAGAGTTCGAACAGACAGACAGGCGGGTATACAAACCAAATTCATAAACACTTTTCAACTACGTTGAAAAGTGTTAAAAATGACAATAAAAAATGGAAAATGGCAATCTTTGAAAAATCCTTTATCATCCAGTTTCTTTTCTTTCTTTTTTTTTTTTTGAAAGAAACTAAAATTCAGCTCCCTTTATCTTTCAGATCTTTTTAAATTTTCTCGATATTCGATTGGCCTTTTTATAAAAGTTACCGTATATAGTTAAAAACTAAATTATGAATTTTTAATTTTCGCGAATGTGCAGTTAAAATTATTTCATGAAAATGCTCATATTTTAATCAATTATTTAATGTATTTGTTTTCTAATTGCTGTATATTTTTTCTGTAGCACTTTCTCAAGTTTGCTGAAAGTGACGTTAAATTTGGTTGAAAGCCCTGCATGCTATGAGCAAAAAACACGCAAAATGGTTTTGATTTTTTAAAGAAATTCTCATTTCTCCATGAACATACGTGCTCTTCTTATATAAATGAACACAGGTGATGTAAATGACCCCCATAGTTATTTACTACAGCTACAGATTAATTTGCCGGATGATTGCAAATATTATTATTTTTTATCCAAATTTGTTGTTGGTTCCCTTAATTTCCCTCTTGACTAAACCTTCACTTGAGAAAAATATGAGGTCAAACATGTGCTTTACATTCCTGATATTCCAGAAGAATTCGCCAATAATTCGACAAAACGTTTAAAATCGAAAGCATCCGGATGCTTTTGACCAAATAGTGTATGTAGAAAGTTCTATGATATATTTCTGATTGCTCATGTTTATTTAGAAGTAAAAGCAATGTTATGTCTTAGTTCAAAAATATTTTTTTTTCAATTAATAAAATAAATATTTATCTGTTTATATCTATCATGTAAAATTAAATACATATATATTTGATATTTATATTTAATATCTCTAAATTTTTACCTATGAAATATCATATTGGTTATCCGTTTAGTATGTAGCAATTTTTAAACTATTTATATTTCATTTAAAAAATTACCCTTTTTTATGATTTCTTGCTTTAATATAAAAATATTTAACGTAAAAGCTAGTTCCTTGAAATTTTAATATGCTTTCCACTTGGAAAAATAATATGTGTACATTTTCTTCATAAATGTCATGATTTTTAAGAATAATGTTCGTTTTCATTTCATTTTAATTGATATCTAATGACTATCATTAATGATATTGTTTTTAAATGTCTTTTTTCTTGCCTTTTTAATGAATACTTAAAGAAAGTTTATGTTCTCTCATTTAAACATTTCCTTATTTATATATATATATTTTTAATTTGAAAATTAAGCTTATGTATATATTTTCAAGATGTCAAACATTTGAAATGTAATCTAATCTCTGTTGTGCTAATGAAACAATTCAAACTGTGTATTTATTTTCAACACCCATAAAAAGAAACTGCATTGACAATTTTATCCTTAATTCTTAAGTAATATGGTTTTGACTTTATTCTTTTTACATAAAAATAATACTTTCTTTTATATTCGTTGAATTCGTGAAAATTTTCAATTTGCGGATTTTACTGAATTTACACATTTTGTGATGACCTGAATAAAGTTTGAGAATGTCTGTTAATTCGAAAATACGCATTTCTAAGGTGTTAAACGGTTGAAATATAAAATACTCTGTTGGACTAATGAAACAATTCAAACTTTGTATTTATTTTTATCAACCATAGAAAGAAACTGCACTGCATATTAAAAAAGAAATATAGATACATATTGAAGCCTAATGACACTATTTTTAAACAATTACGAACACGTTTACAAATTTCTCAGATAATTAAAAAAAAATTATGAATTATTTTCAACTGCGTATGTTTGTTTCAATTAAAACTACTGATATTTTCTGAATTTAAATAAATTTATTATCAGTTAACAGAAATAAACATATATTTTATACATCCATTTTTTTTCAATGTAAAATTATTTTGCTTATCAATTTGAAATGCAGCTTTTTTTATTATTGTATTTGCATTTAATTTAAATATACTTGACGTTTTTTAATTTCTTGTAGTAATAATAAAATATTTAACTCAAGAGTAAAACATTTTATTGTTAAATATTTTACTCTTGAATAAGAAATCATGAAGGCTTTTTAAACTAACTACTTAAAATTTAAATAAGCCTTTCTATCTGAAAAAGTAATAAGTGCATATTTTTTTTCATTAAAAATGTCATATATTTTAAGCATAGTGTTCTCTTCCATTTTATCTTAATTGATATTTAATTTCTTCCATTAATGATATCGTTTGAAGTATCATTTTTGCTTTTTTTTTTTTAAATGAATATTTAGGTATACTCATTTGAAAATCTCATTATTTATTCATGTTCTTTAAATTGAAAATTAAGTTCATATACACTTCTTCAAGTGCAAAAACATTTTAAATATAATTTACCCTGTTGTTTTGTCATATACTTTATTCTCATTAAGAAAATACATAAAAAGGAAGTACATTAGGTATTAAAAATGAAATATCGATTCTCGTTTAATGCTGAAGAAAATGTTTGTTATTCACTACGAACACAATTATAAATTTATTTGATAATTTTATTCTCAATTTTTGAGTTATATGGTTTTGGCTTTATTCTATATACACAAAAAGAAAATATTTGTGAAATTTTTCAATTTGCGGGTTTTAGTGAATTTACACGTTCTGTGATGTCCGGAATAAATTTTGAGAATGCTTGAATCGATGTCTGTGAATTCGAAAATTAAGCTTATGAACACATTTTCAACGTGTTAAACGTTTGAAATATGCACCCTGTTGTACTAATGAAACAATTCAAACTGTGTATTTATTTTTATCACCCATACAAAAACTGCACTGTACATTAAAAAAGAATTATCTATCCATATCGAAGACTAATGACAGTATTTTTAATCGATTACGAACACGATTACAAATTTCTCTGATAATTTAAGAATTGCATGAATTACTAGCTGTTACTCGTGACTTCGTTCACGTAACATTTAAAGAAAATTAATGCATTAATTAAGCAACATATACAATTAACAAGTTCTTTATCATATTTTATATAGTAGAAAATACTTCGGATACAATTTGCGAAAAAAGAATTGCTAACTCTGCAAGAATTGTTACTTTTTGCCTGCAACTAGTTGAGAAATATGCCTTTACTTGATTGTGTGACGTCACACGCACATTATCTATTTAAAACATGAAAGTGCTTAAAGAAATCCAATATTATTGAACTCATAGAAGAAAATTAAACAACAATATTATTAAATACTAAATTTAACTAAGAAATTATATTTACAATATAATTTAAACAGAATTTACAAAAATTGCGTTTTGAAATTATTTGATTTTTGATGCAAAACATTATTTCTCAAAAATATATTGCTCTTTTAAGAACTGGAATATAATTTCGAAGCTGGTGAAATGAAAATGGTGTCACTTTGTCGAACTTATAAGAAATATATTAGTTTTAAAAGTTAAAATGAATGTTTTACCTGAAAAAAATAAAGCCATCTACGATTTTTCGAAGAAAATCTTAAATACAAAAGTTACGCATTTTTCCCGTAGAATCCGAATCTGCAATAAAAAAGAGGGGATACCATTTAAGATTTCAACGTTGTCCCCTTCCCCCCAGTGTGGCAGAGTTGGAGGGTTAACTTTGATATCCCTAAACAGATTTTTAAACCTATTTAACGTGTATTTTTTCGTTTTTCAATCTGATGCATATTTCTCGAGTTATTTGACCGTTTTCAGACTTTTCAATGAAAACAATTATCACTGCATTTTACTCGATTACAGCGCCATCTACGATTTTCTGAAGAAAATGTTCAATACAAAAGTTACGTATTTTTTTCCCGTAGAATCCGAATCTGAAATAAAAAAGGAGGTTTCGATAAAAATTTCAAAGTTCCCCCCTTTTCCCCCAGGAGGCAGAGTTGGGGGGACAACTTTGATACCAATAAATAGATTTTTCAAAAATATTGAACATGCATTTTTCCGTTTTTCAGTCCGATGTATATTTCTCGAGTTATTCGACCGTGTCCAGTCTTTTCGGACACCCTGTACATACATTTTCAACTGCGCATGTTTGTTTCAATTAAAATCAGTGTTATTTCCTTAATTTAAATAAATTTATAATCAGTTCACAGAAATAAATATCTATTTTAGACACCCATTTTTTCAATATAAAATCATTTTGCTTTTAAACTTGAAATGCGTCCATTCTTTTTAAAATTGTACTTAAATTTAATTTAAATAGATTAGAGTTTTTTTTTAATTTCTTGCAGTAGTAGTAAAATATTTAAGCTTCTTGAAGTTTAAATAACCTTTCTATCTGAAAAGTAATAAGTTCACTTTTTTTTCATTAAAAATATAAAATATTTTAAGCAGAGTGTTTGCTTTCATTTTATCTTAATTGATATTTAATTTCTATCATTAACGATATCCTTTTAAAGTATATTTTTTACCTTTTTAATGAATATTTTGGTGCTCCCATTTAAAAGTCTCATTATTTATTCATGTTCTTTAAATTTAAAATTAAGTTCATATACACTTCTTCAAGTGTAAAACATTTGAAATATAATTGATCCTGTTGTTCTGTCACATACTTTATACTCATTAAGAAAATACATAAAAAAGGAGTACATTACGTATTAAAAAAGAAATAGCGATTCATATTTAATGCTGAATAAAATATTTTTTATTGTCTACGAACACATTTATAAATTTATCTGATAGTTTTATTCTTAATTCGTGAATCATATTTTGATTTTATTCTATATACATAAAAATAAAGTATTGAATTCGTGAAATTTAACAGTTTGCGGGTTTTAATGAATTTATACGTTTTGGAATGTCCTGTATAAAGTTTGAGGATGTTTGAGGCACTGTCTATCTGTCTATCTGTGTGTTACATAATTATTGTAGGCGTTGCAACTCAAGAATTTATGAATCGAATTCTAAATAGCATCATGTTGAGTTAGACTTAATGAAAAGGTCAACAGGTGTTAATAGCTACTTTTCAATTTCTGTGTCATTATTTTGAAACAGTAAATAAAAATCCAGCTTGTTCTCCTTTGTAATTTTCGTTTAAAAAAATAATTTAATAGTACTCAGAATGATGACTGTAGAAACGTTGTGATTTTTAAAATCTAAAAATTTCCGATGTGAACAATTTGTTTCTGAAGAATATTATTTGAAATTATTTAATAAACTTGATATCAATAAATTATTGGTGCCACTATTTAGTTTTTAGTATTTTGTTTTTTGTAGAATTGTTTTACACCTGATTAAAGAAAATAAATCAAATCCAAAAGTAGGAAATTCTATTGAAGAATAAGTATAATGCATAATTGAAAACTTCTAAATGATTAAGTGAACATGTCTGTGAAAATCAATTAAACGTGCTAAGTGAAAATATTATGAATTTATATACATTAGATAATTTCAAAAGTTGTTGAAGATTCCAATTCAAAATACATTATAATGAGGGGTTTTTTTTCATTATGCATAATTTCAAATATTTAAAATAAGAATACTATTAAAGATAGGTTTTAAAAAAGAAAAATATATACTTTCGCTAAGATGAACAAAAAGGATAGCTTCTAAAATAAATTTATTGTTTTATTTTAAAAGTATTTGTAACTATGACGATAATGTGTACATATCACTTTACCACAAATGATTTTTGTATTTTTACTTTTCTACAAAATTAATCTTGAAGTAAGACGTAGTTATTTTTACTACAAATGATATATTTTTATCTCTTTCATTTATTCTTTTCTTTATTAAAACTACATACTTCGGATGTTTTAATGGTGCGTCATTAGCGTTTCGGATGTAGATAAACGATCGTAAAAGAAAAAGGGTTTATAAAAGCCAGAAAAATGAAACACACCATTTCAAATATTAGAAATGTTAACGATTATTTACGAAATTTGAAATTTTGATATGAAAACTTTTTTTTTTGTCCTGACATTAATACTGAATTGCTTTATAATAAATACTACTGAAAAAAAATTAATATGTGCGAACAAAATAAGTTTTTGTATTAATATATAAAGAGATGACTTTTTAGTTTTATGATGAACAAATATTAGAGATGTAAGTTTGTTTCATGATAATTGCTTTTTAACTTGTCCTGTAATTAAAATAAATTAAAAAAGATTAAAATTATAGAGTTAGAAAAAAAACTTATCGTCATAATGTGTTACATGTTTAACTATAAATGATATTTAATATTTTACTTTTCTTGGAAAGAATTCCTCAAATAGGACGCAGATACAATGTACTATTACTATGCAAACGGTAAATCATAATATATATTGATAGATAGATAGATAGAAAGGTTATATATATATATATATATATATATATATATATATATATATATATATATATATATATATATATATATATAATGGTAAGTATATATTTATTTGTTAGATTTATTCTATTCTTTATTAAAACTGCATACTTCCGGTGCTTTAATGGTGTTTCAGATAAATGAATGAAATGGTGGATACAGATAAATGAAGACAAAAGAAAAATGTTTTATAAAAGCTAGAAAAACGGAAATTACCAATTCAAATGTGAATTCTTAATGATTGCTAACATTGTTTGAAATTTTGTTTTGTTGTATTTTTATCGTTTTTATCTTGCTTGTATCTTTATTGCTTTGCAATAAATACTATGATGCAAAACAAATTAAATATGTATAAATAAGGTACTTTTTCTTGCATTAACATTTTGAGAGATAATTTTTGTTTTGTGATGTACAAAATTAGTAATGTTTTCATTAAATTACTTTAAAATCTGTTCTGTAATCAAAATAAACGAAAACAAGATCAAATTTAAGTTATGTTACTATAAACAATGTTTGATTTTTTTTTTTAATTTCTCAGAAATTAATTATTATAAAAAACTTCAGGTCGGTCTGAAAGTGATCATTACGGGCCAACCACGGAGTAAAAATCACCTGGTAGTCGGCCAGTTGGGTATTTTATCTAAAAATTATTTTTTGTATACAGCTGCAGAAAATAAAATTTTTTGGAAATATTGTGATAAAACAAAAACCTTTTGAGAAATGAGTTATATTCAAATAACTTAAATATTCAACATATCTTCAGTTGAAATTTGGCTAGCCGCATCAAATCTGTAAACAAATCTGCAATTGATCATTTCAATGATTCATTCGCTTTGCAAAATTATAGATGCTATGTATTCAGCTTCAGATTCACTGAATCATATCGCAAATCATGCGCTATTCAATGGCTTCAATACGCTATTAAACGCTATTAATCAATCTCAGTTCAGAAAGCATCTTGGCTCAAACTGTTCATAGAATGACGAAATAGGAAGTATTTCTCAAACCATGAAAGTAATATTTATTTGTCTTTGGTAATTGTGTTCTTTTAAATTTTTAAAATCGAGATAACGCTGATTATTGAAATTCAAATTTTTATTTTGTTTTCTTTAATTTTCTTTTGTTAAGCCGGTTATTGAAGTTCAAATTTTTATTTTGACAGATAAATATATTTTAGTCAGCCTCTTGAAATTTATGTGTAAGTACCGTTTGGTTACATTTAACCTATATTTAAAAACAATATTTATTGAATTTTGATGTTAATTATTGCGGCCACAATTGTTTTTACGTACTAAGCTGGTTATTGATGTTCAAATGTATGCTTGTGTTATTCAATAAATATATTTTAAAATGGCAAATATTTAAACTATCAAAATAACCAACTTCAAAACACAATAAGCACTGTTTTCAAAACGAAAGTTAAATGTACGCGAAAACATTTTAGTCAATAAAAAATCAAAAATCTGCGTTTATGTATTTCTTCACATTTTTTTTAGTGTTTTCATTTTAAATTTCAATAATCTGCTTAATACGTTAACAAAAACTAGAAGAACTAAAGAAAAAGTTACCGACTTCATTTCAATTTAGTAACATAAATGAAAGAATTTTAAATCTGAGATTGCGAACGATTACTTCAAAGATTTTCTAAAATATGCCTTCGAATTTGTTATGTGTGTGTGTGTGGGGAGGGGGGGGGGAGGGCATACTTCAACATCTATCGGGCACTATAAGGTGAAATTTTGTTGGACCAGAGGTCGGAAAAACTTTTTTTATTGCAGCGAACTACAACTACAACTACTTTGTCGAAAATGTAGTTAACTACAACTACAACTACTTGTTTTAAAAAGTAGCGACTACAAACTACTTTTCAAAAGTAGTCACTAATTCGCTATTTTCGAATTTTGTCAAAGTGCTCAATTTACACTAGAAATTGAAGACACGGTTTAAATGATAAAGAGATCCCTCGTTATATCGCTTCTGCCGGGATACAATTAGATAAATGCTACATAACCGAGGACATTAGAAAAATTAAGAAAGATACCGTACAAGGAATGTTTTGTGTTCGACTCGAAAACTGGAGTTTATACAGACTTAATAAATTTCGTAGCAAAATTAAGAGAGATATTATAATCTAGAAAATTACAGAAAAACAACCCGAAATGCAAACAATAAATAAATCTGTAAATAAAGCAATTCCGAATAATAGGAAACCCGGCGTGAAGACCTAATAACGAGTTCTAAGTAACCTAATACAAGTGTTGCCAGAAAAAAAATTCCTTTGGTTGGTTAGAACTTGATTTCAGCAATAAGTGTCAATGGAAAAAATCTCTGACTTCATGTGATGCGTTGTTATTCACTGCAGCTGAGATTTGCCACTGCGATTCGGAAATTGTTGAGCAGAACAAATTCGGCACAAAAGAAACAAGTTTCGAGTACGTGATTTGCAGAATCACCACCCCCTCCCCCTGAAGTAGCATTAAAAGTCGCGTCGGTTCTCGCTACAAATTACAGATTTTTGTATCGCGCTACTCGCTACACTATATTGTTCAAAATGTAGCGCGCTACACTACAAACTACTGTAAAAAGTAGCAACTACTGTAGTTTCGCTACTGGCAGCGTGCTACTTCCGACCCCTGTGCTGGACGATAAATTTATATCATAGGCATGGGCAAAGAGACTCCATATCAAATCTGTACCACTCTGCCCCTTTCATCCCTCCCCAGGTAAGTAAAATGTTATTTTGTGTCCTAAAAGACGAAATTTTCTGGGATAGTAAATTTTTTAACGTATGCTTTGTTTAAGAGATTTTTAGTTAAAAATTTGCCCCCTCTGTACCCTTTGATGGCCGAACAACCATATCTCGGGTTTAATCATGTTCTTTAAGTGAAAATTTTATAAGATGATAATTTTTTTAACATATGCATGGGTAAAAATATTCTTAATTAAAAATTTGATCCCTGTGTTCCTTGAAGAAACAAAACCATATCTAAGGTTCTATCAAGCCCTTTAAGATGAAATTTTGTGGTATGAGAAGGCAATTATGTTCCCATCGCTACATTCGTTTCGAAAATGCTACCGGATAGCTCAGCGAGATCCAGGCTATACGTTAACGAAGGCAGCGGGGCCTTCGGAATGGCCGCCTAGCCGCGCTTCGCCCGTCTAATCTATGAATAAGACGTAGTTTAATGCATTTTTACTACAAATGGTATATTTTCATCTCTTACACTTACATTTTTCTTCATTAACCCCCCAGCCGCGGGTAACGCTCCTATCGCGTTTCACTTATTCTATACAATTCCGCAGGGAACGTTATTTTGACGTTCCCTATAATTTTTATATTACTTAAGCATCTGGAGATTCTATTTCTTCGTTGAATCTATCTTTTTTTAAATTTAGAAATAGAGAGATTCGTTTACAAATTATAATATATACGTATATCATTTCATTTATTAGACCATTCTGAAAGTTCTGCGGTTTTTGAAATATCTTGAATCCATAAATGCCACATTCCCACCGGAATTTTGAAATAAAACTTTGTTTTTAATAATGTACATGAAGAAACTGCTTTTATTTATTTAGAAATAAATCTGTTTGTAAATTCCAGTGACATTCAATCCTTATAACTATTATAAGTAACGAATAAAAATAGGTCGCGGTTTTATATAAGAAAATGCAAACATCGCCCGCGGCTAGAGGGTTAAAATTACACATTTCCTACGTTTTAATAGTGCATTCTGCATCATTAGTATTTCTGATGCAGATAAATGCTGGTAAAATAAAAGAGTTTAATAAAAGCTACAAAAATGAAAAACATCAATTCAACATATGTAAATTATTAACGATTGTTTGCGATATTTGGAATTTTGCTGTGAAATTTTTTAAAACTCATATTAGTTTTGAAATGCTTAATACTAAATGCTATTGATAAAAAATATTTGTATATGCGTGAAAATAAGATACTTCTTTTTATTAATGCAATGAAATGTGCTAAAATGGTATCATAAGTCGGTTTTAGGCTAGTAGTACAGTAGAAATAGCGTTAGAGGTGGAACTAATTGCAACAAAAATGATTTTTGTTGTAAATGGTAGGTAATACACTCCTAATGAACATACTAAAAATATACATTCGTACTGTTGCGCAAAATGTAGTTTTGAGGGGCCATCTTGAAAAGAATATGAAAAATTTAAGAAAAGCTTAAAAAATCATATAGTGTATCAAATTACAGGAAATTGCATGCTGAAAAAGAGTATGATATTGGTTTTTAAAATCAAAATGTTTATAAAGATGAAGTAGGAGATAATTATGAAAAATTATACCTACATAACCCTGTAGGTAAACCTTAAATGCTTAAATTATACTACAATACATTACACCTATACCTGATACTGTGAGACTAATTTTGATTTTCTTTATTGTCTGTTTCAGGTAGGTAAATTTTGTTTTAAGTCAAGAGAGTTTCATAAGAAAAACGGAAGAAGAAACCTGCATTTTGTGTTCTAATATACTTTGTGACGATACTCCCCATGTCACATTAACAGCAAAAGGTTTAACGGGAATCATCAATGCAAGGAAACAAAGAGATGATAAAATTTATGAAGTTTTAAGTCCTATGCTTACTGGTGCTGTTAAAGTGCACACAGAATGTCGACATAGTATATATGTCAATCCTATTAAAATTAAAAGTGATATAAAACTGAAAACATCGCAAGATGATATTCCTTCAACCAGCTGGAGAACGCTACGAGGAAGTATTGGATCGTCCAGTTTCAAAGAGAATTGTTTGTTTTGTGGCCAGATTATTACGGATTATCAGAAGCGTAAAAAAATGGCAGTCATTCCTGTGCGTACTTTCCAGTTTCGTGAAACAATTTTTAAAGTATGCTGTACTAGAAATGATCTATGGGCAGCAAATGTACATGCGAGGATTCTTTCTGTCACAAATTTGTCTGCAAATTGCAAGACCAGTTTGGAGAGAACATCATAATATCAGGCACAGATGGGAAATGTAACATGATTACATTTGGAAAAACTGTATCAAACATAATCTTGGACTATCACAAGCAAAAAAGACTTGATGATCCCGATGTAGAAAAATTTAGATTAATCGAGTCTGCAGCAAAACTGATTAGAACTGAAATAAATTTATTGCACAAAAATAAGGACTTTTATCCTAGTGCATCAGATATTGCATCCGTTGAAGAAAACAAGACATATTTACCCTCTCTTTTACTAACATTTTTGGATATCCTAATCAGTGGTAAACGCAACGATCTGAATCAAATTTCGATAGGCCAGGCTGTAATGCAAGCTTGCAGGCCTCGTTCTCTGATATGTCCAATTCTTCTTGCTGTAGGCGTACAGATTCACAGAGATTTTGGGTCTTGTTTCCTAATCGATGAACTTTGTAGCCTTGGATTCAGTGTGTCTTATGATGAAATACAGAAATATGTACACTCTTCTGTAATGGAGGAAAGTAACCAAAGAATCGTACCATCTTCTCTAAATTGGTCGCCGACAACGTCGACCATAATATAGCAACAATAAATGGCCATAACACCTTTCATGGGATAGGAGTTATAATGTGCGCATCAGGAGCACCTTTTAACAACTCTTTATTGCTCACAGACACAATAAAACGACTCAAATCTCGCCCTCTAGCACATGACATTATAAAAAAAGCTAAAATTCCCCTCCACTACAGTCAATCCCCCAACTCAACAGCCATGAATAAAAGTGAAAATTTATTCTATGAACTAATTCAAATTAATCTCTTAGATGTTCTTTGGAGTACCAGTAAGTTATTTAAAACTCCTCAACTAGGATGGTTAGGATACATGCAAACTGCTTTAGAAGGTAAACACAATGGTGCAACAGTAACTTCTTTTCTACCAATGATTGATCTAAATCCAACTTCTTACAGCTGTGTATACACCACACTTATGTTCATAAGTAATGAAGCAAAAAGGCTAAATGTGAAAACTTCTATTGTAACCTTTGATCAGTGCTTGTGGATAAAGGCAATGGAAGTTAAATTCGCTGATCACAAGGGAGAGTTTGATAATGTGGTAATCCGGCTTGGTGGGTTTCATACACTGATGTCCTTTCTTGGGGCTATTGGAGGACTGATGGCTGGATCGGGCATAGAAGACAGTTTATGCTGAAAATTCAGTACCACATATGTTAAAAGGTAAAGCATATTCACGTGCTCTTCGAGGGCATTTTCTAATTTCTTCAGCTCTTACTGCTTTAATTGTAGCTGATGTATTAAATAGCAGTCTACCAGTTAAAGTTACTGCAGATTCAGATTTGAACGAGATTGTATCAGAAAGTGAATGCACTACCGGTGATGCAATGGAAGTGGATACAATTGATGATTTTAATCTTGAAAATTTTATTCACCTTTTCAAAAATGTGCTCAAAGGTCATATCAAAGCAGAGGAAGTTATTTCGAATCCTGATCTTCATAAACTTTCCGCACTGATAGATGAAAGGAAAAACCTTCTCAAATCAAAAAGCCGTACTTCTAAACTCTGGCTGTTGCATCTGAACATGGTGGATATTGTAAAAACATTTATTTCGTCTAAGCGATCAGGAAAATTTGAAATGCACTTACAGGCGGTTGAGCATATGGTACCCTTTTTTGCGAGTTCAGGTCATAACAATTCTGCTAAATGCGCAATTATATACCTTCAACAAATGCGGGAACTAAAATCAATGAATCCAGAACTCTACAAAATGTTGAATGAATGCCACTTTCCTGTACGTAGAAAGTACAGGAAGTGGTCTGGTGTTTGGATGAAGGGGACATTTGATTTCGATCCCTTTTATTGTGTACCGATTTCAAATTTTTGAATTTGTTTAATAAAAAGATGTTTTACAACACTGCAAAAGCTTTCAGTTTTTCGGCCACCAATGTGTTGTTTACTTTTACTTTTAAAAACCAATATCTTATTTTTCAACTCGAAATTTCCTATCATGTGATACCCCATGTGATTGTTTACGATTTTTCTTAATTTTTTGTGTTTTTTCAAGATGGCCGCCAAAAAAGTATTGGTGATTTTTATAAACATTTTACTTTTAAAAACCAATATTATACTCTTTTTCAGCATGCAATTTCCTGTAATTTGATACCCTACATCATTTTTTAAGATTTTTAAATTTTTTTAAAAATTTTTCATATTTTTTTCAAGATGGCCGCCAAAAACTACATTTTTGCGCAACAGTACAAATGTATATTTTTAGTATGTTCATTAGAAACATGTTAACTACCATTTAAAACAAGAATTACTTTTGTTGCAATTAGTTTCACCTCAAGGTATTTTTTCACTTATTTCTACTCCACTATAGTTTCTGTTTTCGGAGGTAGACCGTCTATAAAAGTTGTATTGCATTTTTACTTACCCATCATACATAGTATAGGGTAAGTCTTGTAATCGTTTTGAAAATCGAATTTTTTTGACGTATTTACACGTTTCAGACACTAGAGATTCCGAAAACATATTTTTAGATTTTTTTTTTTTTTGCCGTCCGCCTGTCTGTGTGTGTGTTTGTGTGAGTGTGTCTGTAAACGCTCTATCTCCCGAACAAATTGAGATAGAGACTTGAAAGTTGGTATGTACTTAGTATGTAATAATGGGAAGAAGCTTATTGAATTTCAGTAACCTCGATTATCCGTAACTCATTTTTTTCGGACTCTCGAAATATTCGTTCTACTAAAGGTACATAAAAATTTCCGAAATTATTTATTTTAAGAAACGAATATAAAAGACAATAAAAAAACATAAATTTTGCATAAAGAATGAAGTCGATCGGATAATGAGTTGTCGAAATATTTGTAATCCTATTTCCCACACTCTTCGATTTTTCATGGCCCTGTATTTCATTCAAATTTGAATTCAAAGATATATTTTAATTAGAAATGAGACGCTTAATCCGAGGCAGTAAACCGTTAGTTAATATGATTATTAATTTTGGAGTTATAAGGATGTTTCTTTTACGCAATTCAGTAATAGAGCATTTAGAGTTTATGACGTCATCGAGCCACGATTTTATTCGAATTGCAATGCATTTTATGAATAGTTTACACATGTTTTATTTTCATATTTTATGTTATTCATATCCGTGATGGATAAGTATTACGGTGGACCCCAACGACTAGTTTCTATTGCGACTAAGAAATTTACTGTTTAAGAAAGGATTTTTTTTTATCCTTTTAGGGTTCCGTTTTCACACGTTTTGCTGCATTTAAAGGAATAATACTTTTTGATTTGTGATATATATATATATATATATATATATATATATATTTATATATTGTTATAGGATTGTTTTTATGATAATTACTTAAAAAAATTTCTGTCATAAAAATAAACAAAATTTTAATTATACCTTAGTTTGAGAAAATTCTTGACAAAATTAGGAATGCGCATGAGAATGTGAATAGAAAATTGCGAGATGTTTCAGATAATAAATTCAGAGATAACAAATTCAGAGATAATAAATTCTGAGAAGCTTTTCAGAAAATCTCCAAATCTTTTAAACTTCTTTATAAACCTTGTCGCGACGAGCGGCACATATACGTGTCATATATGACACATATATGTGCGTATATGTCTTCAAGGGTGACACAATCCTTGAATTGGAATACCGCTATTGCAAAAGAGTAATTTTCGTCTTATCTAATAACAGAATTTCAGTGACTAAATAAAGCAAAAATTATTATTCGGAAATAGTGATGCCCAAAAATGAAAAGAGGCAATATCAATTACTGATATTAAAGATACTTTACCGATATTTTTACATTCTTCCGATTCAAAATTTACAGATTCCAATTTTTTATTTTCTCTATGTATATTATATACTTTATTGATATTATTACATTTTTCTGTTTCAAAATTTCGATATGATGTTTTTTTTCTATGTATATCAAGTAATTAAACACATACAAATACTTTTATAATATATTAATCATCTTTTAGAAATAATAACCAACGTCATATTTCAGTGAAGCTTTTGAGGCGCATTAAAAAGACTGTATGCCGGCATAATTTCTGAAAACGCTCACTCATAGCAGTATGATTTTTAGGATGACGCATATGCTGCCATGGTTACAAAAATATTCTTAATAGAGATGAATAAAGATGAAAAATGCACGATTCTACTCTCAGATATATTATTTAACAAGTGCATTTCTAAATAAAGTATTTAATCGAGTGAAACTGATACTCTATAATGCTGTGATCCAGAGTGCATGAAATGCTGAATATAAATGGAGAAAAAAATATTAATACGCATTTACAACAAATTGTTAATGGACTTTTATAAGACTTGAAAATAAAATTATCCTTTACGAAAATCCTTTACGTGGAATTTGCGAAATATTTCATTCGTTTGCAGTTTCCAGTTAGAAAAATTAATTTACATCTTATTTCATATAATGCAAAAGTCTTATTTTCAGGGAAATGAAGTTTTTTAATACGGATAAAATTAATAATTTTAGACAATGAAAGAGAAAAATAATTATAATTTGAAGGAAATAAACTCCCATTATTTCAACCATTATAAATAGGAAGGAAAACGAAATTCAAAATTAGACTATTGTATCAAAAGATGAAAAATAGGGCGAAAATAATTTGAGACTAGAAATTCTATATAAAATTTATCGAAAGGAATAAATATTGGGAAGAAAATTTAAAAGTAAAAGTAAGCTTTAAATAGTGTAAGAATTTTAAGTACAGTGCGTTTATTAATCAAGTAGAAACTCAGGTATTCCCATTACTGCTGTAACCAACATCAAACCCGAGAAAAATAATAAAGATTATAAACGTCAGTGTTCGAAGATATATTTTATTTTTATGCTTGGCAAAATGTCGTATGATTTATTAATTGAAGTATAAAATCTTTCGCCTAAATTTAAAAAGCAATAAACTCCGCTTACATGAGATTAAAATTTCTATAAAATTTAAGTGGTATATGTTTTCCTTATAAAAGCTTCGTATACCGGCGCGTCGTGTTGAAAAGAGACTGAAAAGAAATAGTGCATTTATTAATTAAATAAAAAATGAGGTTTTTTTTGCATTACCTCTGAAACCATAAAAGCCAAGAAAAATAAACTATTGGTAAAAAAGATTATAAACTTCAGCGTTCAAAGATAAATATATTTTATTTTTCTGCTTGGCAAAATGTCGTATGATTTATTCATTGAAGTATAAGATCTTTCGCTTAAATTTAAGAAGCAATAAACTATTATATATTTACAAAAGAACAAACAGAACAAGGTTACTGCATTATAAAATATCTGTTTTATTACTTGGATACAATCCTCAGGTACACTGTTACAAATTAAAACGGCATGGGATTAAAATTTCTATAAAATTTAAGTGGTATTATGTTTTTTTTTTTATAAAAGCTTCGTATACAGGCGCGTCGTGTTGAAAAGAGACTGAAAAGAGATAGTGCTTTTATTAATTAAATAAAAACTATGGTTTTTCCCATTATCTCTGCAACCATAAACGCCGACTATTGGTAAAAAAGATTATAAACTTCAGTGTTGGAAGATAAATATATTTTATTTTTCTGCTTGGCAAAAGGTCGTATGATTTATTCGTTGAAGTATAAGATCTTTCGCTGAAATTTAAGAAGCAATAAACTATTACCTATTTACAAAATTACAAACATAACAAGGTTGCTGCATTATAAAATATCTGTTGTATTAGTTGGATACAATCCTCAGGTATTACTGTTACAAATTAAATCTATTTTTTAATTTAAACGGCATGGGATTAAAATTTCTACAAAATTTAAGTTGTATATATGTTTTCCAAATAAAAGTTCGGTATACCGGCGCGTCGTGTTGAAAAGAGACAGTGAGTTTATTTATTAAATGAAAACTGTGCTTTTACCCAACGAAACATATAAGGCGAGAAAAATACATTATTGGTAAAAATGATTATAAACTTCAGCGTTTGAAGCTAAATATATATATGTTTTCTGAGTAGCAAAATTTTATACGATTTCTCCATTGAAGTATAAGATCTTTCTCTTTAATTTAAGAAGAAATAAACAATTATATCTTTAAAAAAACAAACAGAATAAGGTTGGTGCATTATAAAATATCTGTTTTATTACTCGGGTACAATCCTCAGGTATATTATTACGAATTAAAACTATTTTTTAGTTTAAGCGGCATGGGATTAAAATGTCTATAAAATTTAAGTGGTATATTTTCCTAATAAAGCTTCGTATGCCGGCGCCGGCGCACTGTGGAGTATTTGACCCAAAAACCTGGCCAAAAATGCAAAAATTAAAATTTCGTCAACAATTGTAAAAATCATATTTCTTAATAGCTAACTAATTGATGCGTCGATCTATGTCTATTTTTGGAACCTGAGTTATATCTAGTGGCTCCTGCCCTCAGTTGAAGAGGAAGTTTTCTTGTGAGAAGACGTGTTTTTTGTTGATTTTAGGCATTGTTGTTATGTTTAAATAATTTTTTCGTGTCTCAATGAATTGTTGAATTGAAACTAAACAGTGCTTGCGTGTTTAACAAAGGTCAGAACTTAGTGTTAAACTATGTGTAAATTTAAATAGTTTAGTTTTTAATATAATAAAAAAATATTAAATGTGTAAAAGGGTCATTTTTAAAGCGTTTTTTGCTCTAATTTAAACATATCGAAAGCTTTTTAAATATGTGCCGGGCTTTGCCGGACCATGTTTGAATCATAATCGTATTAGTTATAGTCTTGAGTGCCAATTTCTGCAAAAAAATCTTCCGCATATTGTTGCCATTTTTTATATAATTTTTTTTCGGGTGGACTACTTAAATCCCATTTTTTTGCGGCAACTGAATTGAAAGATAAAAACTTTATTTTTACTCAAGTATTGCAGGTGTTTAGCTTACAGGATATTGCGTGAGAGCTTTTGCCCCTGCATATCCTGTATGTATGCATGTACGTACCTATGTAAGTGCCTATATACCTACGCAACTCGATACCTCTTGATAGAAATATCAGATCGGCTTCAAATTGTAAATACTTATTTACTGAAAAAAGTGTCTCCAATTAGTTTTGGGGATCATAGATAGAAAATAAGGGGGGGGGGAAGGAGGAAATTAAAGAAGTCTGGAGAAGACGCAGAAATGATTAAAAGGTTGTAAGTAACATTGGAAGTCATAAAAAGTGGGCATCGCATTGACGAAAAAAAGTTCCAAACATCTGCTGATGGAACAGCAAGACTGTACGTGAACCTTTACATTGGTACCATACGATTCCAACAATGCACAAGGTTTTGATTCATGGTGGCACTGTAATTAAGAAAGCAGTCGTACCCATTGGCCAATGGTCAGAAGAAGCTGCCGAGTCCAGAAACAAACACTTTAGACAGTACCGTACAAAGTACTCAAGAAAGTGCAATAGAAAAGTTCGCAATGGAGAAGTTTGCTTGAGATGTTCCAAATTGGCTTCTTTTAAGCAGTGATCCTTTTATAAACTGCTCTAGACAAAGACCAAGGGAAAAGAGCAAGCCATACAGTAGCGAGACCCTACAACTTCTTCTTCCAGCTAGGTCTGATGGTAGTCCTGATAAAAGCCAAGAATAATGTGATGAAGAAGATGAAAAACAGAGTTCTGAAGAATCAGATTGAAACTGGTAATCTATTAAATACACTGAAAAACCAACATCTCTATACTGTAGAGACTCCACTGTATTAAATGTATTATCAAATGTAAATAATCTTTATTAAATGTAAATTAAATGTAGTAATTATTATTAAAGTAAATTAAATGTAAATAATAAATTTTATAGATAGTAAAATTAAATACATTTAATTAAACATTACTAGTAAATAAAAAAATCTATCAACAATTACTTTTCTCTTATAAACAGTAAACATTTAAGGCTGCTAGTCACTCGACTTCCAAACTCCCTTCGGTAATGCTAAATCTATGGGCATGTGATGTATTCGTATTTTTAAAATATCTACTTAATAAATTAATATTTTAACTTCTTTTTTCTTTGTGCTATTCTTAAATGATGTCTCTTTTTTTTCTTAGTTGTCAAAATATTTATAAAATGTATATTTATTATTATGTGAAGTGTTAAACTTTTTTCTTACACTTCGTCAGCTTTTAAGATATAAAATATTGAACTAAGCTACGGATTTGTATGTATACACATACTACATAGTATGCTAAAAGTTAGTTCAGTGAAACGCATAAAAAAATTAAACATCCAGCCATTTCAGGGAATAAACGGAAATGTGCTTGAGAACTTTTGTGCAACCCTGTATATGATATATATAATGCATCCACACCAAGTAATATTAAAAAAAATTCAATTTAAAAATGCATATCACAACTACAAGCGCTCTTTCAGCAATTATTGGTCATAGGCTTCAATAGTTAAATTTATTCTTCAGCCAAATTCTTTTGTGTGTCCCTGTAAATGAACGATATATTCTATGCACACCATATTCTACAATAAGTGCCTTAATACACCTCAGTGATGTATATAAATTTCAGTACGTTTAAAATAGTGTGATATCATTAAAATACAGAGCAAACGATTTTTTCCCATAGACATAATGTAAGGGAATTCTTTCGGGTGTCTCTGTAAATGAACCGTAAATGCTATAGACTTCATTTACAATACCAAACATGCCATATTGATACTCAATAACATCTAACAATTTCAAGGCAATCGGACTATATTTACATAGAAAAATATTTTTGACCAGGATTTCGGGTCAAATACTCCACTGTGCGGCGTGTTAAAAAGAGACTGCAAAGAGATAGTGAGTTTATCAATTAAATAGAAACTAAGGTTTTTTTCCATTTCCTCTGAAACAGTAAAAGCCGAGAAAAATAAACTATTGGTAAAAAAGTTTATAAACTTCAGCGTTCGAAGCTAAATATATTTTATTTTTCTGCGTGGCAAAATGTCGTACGATTTATTCATTGAAGAAGAAATAAATTGTTATATCTTTACAGAAGAAGGAATAGAATAAGGTTGATGCATTATAAAATATCTGTTTAATTACTTGGGTACAATCCTCAAGTACACGATTACAAATTAAAGCTAGTCTAGAATTTAAGCGGCATGAGATGAAAAAATCTATAAAATTTAAGTGGTATATATTTCCTTATAAAAGCTTTGTCTACTGGTGTGTTGAAAAGAGATTCCCATATTAAATACGCAGGTCAGAGTGTGAAGAATGTGATTTCAGTGTTGCCAATTAGTTGAAAGTCAATTTCCTCAAAAGCTCCGCATTTGTTCCCAAATCAGTGTTTATTCCCGAAAGTAGAAGCTGATTAGTTTCTACTCAAAAATGCAAATTTTGAAATATTTTACTAATATAAGCTATATAAATATTTAAGTAATTTAAGTTAAAATTTCTCCCCAAATCAAGACTTAAAAAAAAAAAAAAATCCCCATAAAAAAAAAAAAAAAAGAAAAAAAAAATTAGTTGATTATCGGAAAATCACAACCTACTCTGAACCCTTAGCAACTCAGGATTGGAAAGTCGTGGTAGTGTATCATGTTTATTTATGTTTACTAGATATCTAAGTCTAAAATCAATCTTCTCTACTTATGTTACAATTTGTTTTGATGAAAATACAAAATGCATACTAGATTCAAAATAACATTTAGTTTCGGAAGAAATGCCAGAAAACTAAAAGTAAACTTTAGCCTGAAAACGTGAAATAATGAAACAATTCCCCAAATTGCCCCCCCCCCCCCAAAAAAAAAAAAAATTGTTGATGTTTCTCAAAAAAATTAGTACCTACTTTTCTCCCAAAAATCCCCCAAAATGCACGATAATATAGATTGATACATTCAGAAAAGAATAAATAATCCCAAGACAAAAAGTTGTTTCATTTCGCGGGTAACTGTGCATTGCTTTCTGCAACACCTTCCTTACTATACCGCATTTATTTATACCCCCCTTTGCTGAAAAATAATATGAACACGCCAACTTAGGTTCAAAACTTTGAGATATCTCAGTTTCTGTACACCGTTTTGGAATTTTTGATACATTTAATCGTCATCTCGCCAAGAAATTGGTTATGATCTTAGCTAAAGTTAACCTTATCACACCACACTTTATAAGTTTTTTTTTAAAACTTGGCTCCTCCTGCTCCCATAATAATTAAACCCATAATTTAACCTAAAATGGAGACAATTTGTAGCAATATAAAAGGAATACTATATCGCTAGAGTAAATTTCCCTTAACCATAAATGGTAATTTAATAACGTTAAATACTTAATCATTCGCATCTTAATTGTTAATAAAATGATTAATTAAAAGAAAATTTTATAAACATGTCACAGGTTTTATAAACATTGAATAATGATACAAATAATCAGTTCATTCACTTTCTTAATATTGGAAATTTATATTAATGAATCTTAAAATAAGACAATTGACCAAAAATCAAATATTAATTTAATGAAACTTATCAATGTTAGAAATATTATTAGTTAGTAATTGCAAAATTTGAGAATACTTCAATGTTTTATTGATAAATGTAATTTTCAAAGCAAATCATTAATTACAAATAAGTGTAATATTATTTTATTTCCATACACTTAATAAATGACAATATTGAAGAGAATTGAAATACTCGAAAATAAAAACATGTAACATTGTAACTAAGCATTTACAATTTTTGGTTAAAAATGAGAATACTGTAACAGAATATAGGACACATACGTGGTGTCGCTTGATAACTCATTAGAGCTCTATTTTTAATCCAAAATTACGAATTCATACCGGGAAATTTTCGAAGAAAGAATTTTTTATTTTATGTAACCGTAACGTGTCTCTCATTAAATCAAGAAAATATTGCCATTAATATTTTCTGGTATAAGTTCGGAATATCTGAATAAAACAAAATTCTATTAATTTTAACCCGGTAGCGAACGTGTTAATAAATAAAAGAACGTCAATATTTTGTTGTATGCTCTGTAGCTTTTATTATTGCTCCCAAGCTTCGTGGAATAAATAGTTAATAGTTCTTTTCTTAAATGATGATAACAGTAGGGTTTGATTGAAAATATTAAGCAAATATGCAACTGTGCTAACTAAAAATAAAAAAATACATACTTATACAAATACTTATGTATAACGTGAATGATATCTGAACAAAGTATTTTAACAAGAACTTATTTCTCCTTATTAAAGTTATAATGATAAACGCTTATTTTTTTAATAAAAAGAATGTATACATCAATGTGAAACCTGGGCTTGTTTTGCTTAGCAGAAACGATCGACGTTTGTTTTTAACCGTGTCAGTCCAATACGCAGGTCGTTCTCCAATTTGATTTCTTTCTCCCATTGTTTTTTTTTTTCGAATAATTGTTATCTCTCTACACCTCGTTGTTTCCGGTTTTCAGAATTTTATTTTGCTTGTAAGTCTTAATAAATTAGATGCACCTTTAAAAAGACACTAAGTCATCACCTGCTCTTTGAAAAATCTATGCATTTTACTCTGGAGATAATCTGAATTATTTACAAACATCATATCTCTGACGCCTCCTCTGTAGGCACTCCATGCCTCCCAATGGAGGTACACGTCACTGGTTGGGAATCTTTGAACTACGCTACAAAATAGTATAAACACAGAACATAAAATAGAAAAAGGAATATATGTTATACAGGGTTATTCTAAATGATGGATCCATTTTCAAAAAATTGTATTTATTAAAGTACAAATCCAAAATGAACAATCTTTATACCAATGAAAAGAGGAAGTTTCAAAGTATTTTTTAAGACATTATAAATGTTCAACGTGTCCACAGTTTGCTGCCCGGCAAACATCTACGCGATAGCCAAACTCGTCCCACACACGAGAAAGCGTATCAGCTGTTACCGAGTGCACGGCTTTCAAAGAGGTGATGGTTCCAAAGGCGGCCGGTAGAGGTCGCGTGGCAATAAGCCACTGCGAGCTGAGTGCACTGCTGCCGTGCACTCAGTAACAGCAGATACACTTTCTCGTGTGTGGGACGAGTTTGGCTATCGCGTCGATGTTTGCCGTGCAGCAAACGGTGGACACATTGAACATTTATAATGTCTTAAAAAAAACTTTGAAACTTCCTCTTTTCATTGGTATAAAGATTTTTCATTTTGGATTTGTACTTTAATAAATAAAATTTTTTGAAAATGGGTCCATCATTTAGAATAACTCTGTATTTTATCGGTACCACTGCAATTGGTTTTGCAAATATTAATGCTGGATCTAACTGAGAGCTGTTTAAACGAAAGCTTAATTGAAAGTGTTTACCTTTCAATTTCAGGAAAAGAGTAGCTTTAATTATTATAAAAGCATTCATATAATCATTGTTGTGCCGTTGCATTATGGAGTAGAATCTATTAGTAATTAATTTCTGTACGCTTATCATTCCAAATGAAAATGAAACATTGCCAACTGTTGCGTTAATCTAATAGCTCTGTTTTTGGATAAATCTGTGTATATGGTATTGTCTTCATTAGTCAATATTAATTTCGTACGCAATAGATATAAAAACAAGATTTTTTAAAGACGGGTTTTTATATGTATTGTGTGTATTGAAAGTTGTTGCATTTTATAAGATGTATGTAAGTACATAAAATGTATGTGAGAATGTAAGTATACAAAATATATGTAAGTATACAAAATGGATATAAATATGTAAGATGAATGTACAAAGAATTCCAAATTAAACTACACATTTCCGAGGGGACAATAGCAAAAACTATGCATCAGAAAGTCATGATTTGGGAAGTGTCGATGGAAAATGGTAGAATTTTAATCTAGATAAAATAATTAGTTCTAAAAATCACCAACAGAGGGTGCATAATATATTTATACGGAATATATAATGTGAATTGTACAATTTATCCATTTAGTTAGAACAAAACATGTTTAATATGGTGGCCACCATTGTGTAGTGCCATCTATAATCATAACATAGGACGCTCAAATATTGATTGAGGATGCTTCGGAAAGTTACACACATGACGTGGTACTGTATATTCAGGACTCGACAGAGATCTTATGGGATGATAGTAGACGAAGTGTTTTAAAATATTTTCTTTTTGTCCAAGAAAAAAATCCCATCACCTCCTTAGGACCCATCCTAAATTTGATGGCTTTCAGATGAGCAGTTTTTGCCCCCTTGAAAGGTGTAGCTTAATTTAAGGCACCTTGTATATGTCGTAGGCTAATTGCGAAATCAGGCTCTTTGCAAAGAGCCAGGCTAATTGGAGAAACATCTCCCTTTTTCAATCAGCCTGATGTTTTTCAGGCTTATTGCAAAGAGTCTAGAGAGCGTTAGGCTAATTGAAAAATAACTACTTGTTTCACAGGCAACCTGATTTTGACCAGTTGTTTGTTCAAATATCGTGTTATACCCCACAAGAACCTGAAAATTTCTTTTGAAATCAGTACGCAAAAAGACCCGAACCTGACAAAAATAATACATCGAACCGTAATCCTATCCGAACCCAACAATTTTTTTTCAGTTGACACGCAACTCGACATGAACTGAAAATTCCATTTGAAGTCAACTTGAACACCCCCTCTAAAAAGTTCCATCGAACATCAAACCGATCCAAACACGACAAAATAATATCCGTCGATACGCAACCCAATCCGAATTTGAAAATCGTGCCCAAAAGAAAATTCCTTCGAACCAACAATCGATCCGAACAAGACAAAATAAATTACGCCGTCACACAATCCAACCCGAACCTGAAAATTCCATTTGAAGTCAACCTGAACACAAAAAAAATTCCATCGAACCGCAAACCGATTCGAACACGATAAAATAATTTACGTCGACACGCAATCCCATCCGAATCTGAAAACTCCATTTAAAGTCAACCCGAACCCCCCCCTTCCCCCCCCAAAAAAAATCCATTGAACCGCAACCCTTGGTAGTTAGTAGGATTTTCTAAAATCGCTGATATATGTGTTTAACATTTTTAGTAGATTTTTAATCTTGAATTTCCCGCTCCTACATAAAACTGCTTCTCAGATGTGGCGAAATGACTTAAAACTTTCGACCCTCCATTTAACACCTTCAGTGGTTGAATTTCTAAAATTTCTGAAATAAGTGTTAACCTTTCTACCCTGTTGAAATTTTACTCAACCTTTATAAGAACATTTCACATCAGAATTTTTATTTAAAGCTATTTAGATGTAGTTATTTAACTTAGTTCTGTGCGGCTTTTATTTAACTTAGTTCTGTGTGGCTTTTATTTAACTTTATAAAGAAATTTCTGGTTCTCATCGAATGAAATAAATTATAGAAAAGTGTCGACTCGACCTATTCAGGGTAGGAAGGTTGACTATTTTTTTAGTTGATTTGTTATCCTGAATTTCACGCTCCTACCTAAAACTGCTGCTGAGATATGATGAAATGACCTAAAACTTTTGACTCCTCCATTTAACCACGTTAGAGGGTGAATTTTCAAATATCCGTTCTAAGTGGGTGCCTACATTGTATAACATACATGTGTTCCAAATGGCATTGTCATAGGAGCAACGGTAGCTATCAGTAGTGGGGTACCGTCAAGACATCAGAGTGGAAGTACGTCTGACACTTTAGTTTCTTAGCCTTTTATCATAATAAATGATTTTTTAATAATTTTTCCATCGACCCCTAATCGACCCCTTTTAACGTCACATAGACCCGTTGGGGTCGATATCGACCACTTTGGCGACTTATGGCTTAGAATAAATAAACTAAAGAAAACAAATCTTTTGATAAAAAACCCCGATACTAAATGTTGAAGGAAAAAAAAATATATAAAAAATACTTGTGTTTGAAAAAAAAATTGAAATTTTTTATGTATAACGGACATCATTTTTTCTCTTATTGTTAATACTTTTTCTTTGAAGTATTAACAATAAGAGAAAAGATGATGTCCGTTATACATAGGAAGTATCTCATTTTCTAAATAAAAACATTTGACAGGATTTGTATTTTTTTCTTTGTTTATCATTTGTCTGGGGAATTTACAGCTGCTTTTTAGAATTTATTTCTGCTTTACTTAAAAGTTTTTGTCTGATCTCTCATACGAAAGAATTCCGTTCATTGTCTCATCTAATTTAGGGATATCCTACACTTTTTTTAACATGCTTTCAGCTTTGGTTATTACTTTATTGCTTCAATTACATTAAGTTTTCATGCATTATAGTAACTAAATGTAATAAAATTGTTCTGAATTTGAAGTGTTTCATTTTAAAACATTATTACATTATTACATTATTGAAACCACGTAAATCTTTTAGAAATTGTGGAAATTCCCAGATTAAAATTGTATACTTTTTTCTATTGAAACAAAAATCTATAGATAACAATGACAGTTCCATGCTTTTGCTTAAGGGGACACAATACCCTTCACTTTGCGAAAAATGACAAAAATTTAAATTGATCCCTTTCTTTTTCTTAAAATGTATATAGATATTTGTAGTATATTCTGGCGAAGTTAGGTAAAGATACGATGCTTATAAATATGGGAAAAAGCTTTAAACTGCATTCATTTATCTTTAAACTAGTCGGATATGCAATCCCAAAACTTTCTTATATCTCATATATGTTAATAATTCAAAATTTGCCATTACAATAAATATTTTTCATTATTCTGCTGTACTTTAGCTGCTTGAGAAGCGCCGTGTTACCTTCGCTGCACGAGCAGTCGATTTAAAACAAAACTACGAAAAATCGTGAAAATCGCGCTATAACAGCACCCCCTTCTGTCAGAATATCTCCAAATTCAAGAACGACCTGCTGGCGATTGTCACAAACCTATAAAAAATTTGGTTCAATTCTTCATACACTTTTCGATGGTACAAAAATGAAAATGGCACAAAAATCGCTATTACAGCCCCCCCCCCCCCCTGTTCGGCGCGGAATACCTCGAAAATCAAGAAGGACCTACGCGCCATTGTCACAAACCTATAAAAAAGGTTCAATTCTATGCATAGCTTCATACACTTTTCGATGATACAATGAGGACAGACACACAGACAGACACGGAGAAACCGGACAGATGCAGACGCAGGGCTTCCATTGGCGACTATTTTTATATTCTATTCGCATCACTATATTAAAACTATTAATTTTGTAGTATATTTCTCTTGCACATGTTGTCAAAGTGTATGTGAAAAAAATTGTTTTGAGAAATTGGCGGTAGAGTGGCGGTAGCAGAAAATGTTTTTCCGGATCTCTGACCGATGAAACGTGTAAATCTGTCGAAAACCAGAAGTCTAAAAAAAAGTTTCGATTACAATATTTTCTTCTGTTATAGATAGAAGAAAGTAATATGAGTTGTAATCTTTATATTCATTTTTCAAGAATTGAATTTTCTTGACATTCTGCTATTTTTAAAATTCTTCAACTTTAACAGATATGCAAGAAATTACATATACTTTTTTTTTTACATATAAACAAATAGGTATACTCAATAGGATTAGGGAAGGATTTTGCAATAAAATGATAACAAAATTTTAAAAATATATATAAGTACGAAGGATTTCGCGTTTTTCAATCAATTGTCGCATAGATAAAGACTTTTCATTTTTTGTTTTTTCGTAAACTTATGCGTTTATAGAAAAAGAAATCCCTAAAGTTATTTATGATATTCCTGTGAATATAAGACAAAAAGTGTACAAATATTAAAAATTGAAAAAGTTTAAACGTGTTTAAATTTTCATAGATTAAAAAGAAAAATTAAATGTTTTAAAAATTTAGCCCTGATCAGGGCTTGGCAAATACGGTCGCCAGGTCACCACTGGCGACCAAATATTTTTATCTGGCGACCAAGTTATTTAATTTTAATAGGGTTTTTGTATTTTTCAAATATTTTCATCCAAAAGTTTAATTGTTATCTCAAATTTCATTGCTTACTTGTACTCAAAAATTATACTTAATTTGTAATTTCATCTAAGACTAATGAAATGTCAAATCTCTGGCTTTTACAAAGCCTAGAGGTGTAATAATTTCAACATGCCCGCATGAGGGCTGCTTTGTCAAATATGTATATATATTTTTTAATAAACTTGCCAAGTAGGGCTTGCACAGGCTAAGGCCATATGGTAGGCTTCCCGCTTGGTTGAATCTGAATCTGAATCTGAATCTGTTTCATTTTTGTACAAAAATTGACCTAAGCTTTCTTGAAATGAGCACAAATGCCATCCCCCCTCCCCCTTTTTCAATATTTAAAAATAAGCTTTAAAACTATATTTACACAAAAAATACTTTTAATTTCTGTTTTTAATTTGGCCAAAATAAGTTCATCAAATGTAAATTTTAAAATAATCAAATCAGAATTATTTGAGACTTCGACAGAAAAATAGGCGAAAACTTGTTTTCCCACTTCACTATGTCGTCGATGCGCTCCTCAGCAGATATAGATTTTGTAGCATTCAACTATCCGGACATTTGAAGCATTCGGCAATCAGCATTTTCCGAACATGCCGGTGAATTAACTCTTTACAGTATATATATATATATATTTTAAGATATATGATTTTGATATGTTTCATTAGAAAACTTAGTTTATATTATCTTTCAAAACTATGTAACTAATAATTCTAAACAATGCCTGTTATTATTTTTCCTCAATTAATTCATAAAAATTTTTGTGCTTTTTGAAAATTAATGTCGAGGAAGGAGGGGGTGGTAAATATTTTTTACTGGCTACTAGAATTTTTTTCTGGCTACCAGATTTTATCAGATTTGTAAAGCCCTGGCCATGATATTATATTTTTTTGCCGTGAAAATAATTTTGTTTAACAATTTCATTTTATGATATGTAAAGGAGGTACAAACAAGAATGAAAAATTGTGCGTCAAGCGTAAATTATGAAGCACTTTCCAATATATTCTGAAAACTGTAACAAAACTTCACTGTATAATAAAGTGAAAGATGGCATGCAAGAAAATAATTTGGAAAGCGCATAATACATTTTAAAACCCAATTTTAGCATTTACCTCCTATTAGTAGATAAATATCCGAATTCTTTTGTGCAGCTTTATATATAATCTATAGATTTGTATGTATAGTACATTGTATGCTAAAATTTAGTTTAGTTAGGAAACGCATAACGCAGTTAAAAATTTCTCATCAGTAATTTTCGCCAATAAACGGAAATGTATTCGAATTATTTTGTGCAGTCCCATATATGATCTACACTATTTATACATATCAAGTAATATGCAAAAAAATATTTAAATTTAAAAACGCAAACCAGAACTAAAAGCGTACTTGTAGCAATTATCGCTGATATACAGAATTGTAACATAATTCGTTTGCGTGTCCCTGTAAATGAACGATAAATGCTATATACACCATATTATACAGTAAGCATCTTGTAGTGCACCTCAGTGCTGCATATCATTTTCAATATGTTTGGAATAGTGTAACATCATTAAAATAAACCGCAAATGATTTTTCCCCATAGACCGCAATATGCTGTTCGTTGATTTTACGGTAAGTGTTGATATCGGGAATGCCATCTGTTTTTTACTTTATTCTATCTGTACAAGAAAAAGTATTGGATTTGTGAAAAATTTGACTTCCGATTTTCGACAGATTTACTCGGCTAAGAAGGTCTTTAATACGATTTGACTGTTTTTAGGGTTTCGTTCATCTCACGAAACCCTATTACTCCCTCTCCGTTGTCTGTCCGTCACAGAGTCGTTCTCAGAAACTATATAACTTACAGGCATGAAAATTTGTGTACTTATAGCTAAATACCTACTATGAAGCACAAAATATTAAAATTTGAAAAAATCGTATTATTTTAATATATAGAGATAAAAAACCAAAATTCTAACAGCCTTTTTCTATTAAACTTAAACATTTTTCGTTATAGTAGTTGCTAACAATTAAAAATCCACAATAAAATTCTTTCTACAATAATTACTTTTCTATTGAAAGATTTCCACGTGAAAAATGAAAATGAAATAAAAAGTTTCACCAATTGAAAAAAATATTAATATGACGTCATATTGGTAATAAAACGGAAATTTTAAAAGATTTCTCAATAATACAAGGAGTATGAGTATGTGCATGTACAGAAACTAGCTTATTATGACGTCATTAGAGAATTAGAAAGAAAATTAATCTGACATCATAACGAATTTTTCAAATGTTTGAGAATAACACAAAGCGAGTATCAATATGAGTCATAGAAAATAGTAAATATATGAGTTTGCGGAACGTATTGAATCATGATAAAAATTCAATAATAATAAAAAAAAATCATGATAAAAAAAATCATCATGACCTTTGATAAACAAAAAATCATGGAAATATTGGCATATTTTAACATTTTGAAGGTGTTCAAGATGTTTAATTTTTAAATTCATTTTTTTAATATCGCATTTAGTCCACATGGCAGATATTATTATAACAGAGTATAATAGCGATAAGGTAAATTGTCAATCAATTTTGCTTACGGTCATCTAATAGGGGGTGCCTAAATTCGATGATTTGTTCGAAATATGCGATGCTTATCTCACCAGTTTAAATGCACAGAATTCAAACGAAACTTCATGCCTAGCATCCTGAATATGGGACTAATTTTATGTAAAAAATCTATTTGCTAAATTGATGGAATTTCTTGTGTAGCGATAGCTTGTCACTCATCAATCGATGTGTAAATAACTAGCACAAAAGTTGATGTTTTCAAATCCCTTTCATTTCTTCATATAATACGATCAAAATGTGTATAATCTTGCACAGCATATGATACGAATCTTTCACAATATATCAGGGCTAAACTAGATACCGGGCTGGCTTAGAGCTCCTATATTACAGGCTGAATCATACCGCCATTTAATAACTCAATGGACCAAAAACCAAGCTAAACCGGTTAGCTTACTATAGTAGTGGACGGCGAGTGACAGTGACAGGGACGACAAACACCTGCTCGGGCAGTTTACTAAAGCTGAACTGGGTTACAATATGGCGGTTATTTTGGGCAACAAGATGGATATGCGTCAGCTCCCCTTTATAGGAGTCTTAGGCTAGCTCATTCATTATCATGACGTCACGAATGGTGGCTGGCCGCGACTAAGGATTGGTACAAAGCGAAACGACAAAACGAAAGACATACAGCGATTGGCACAAAACGATGGGTGCGTCGCTTCGTACAAATCGCTGGTCGCGGTTAAGGCTCCTATAAGGGGAGCTGACACATATCCATTCTGTTGCCCAAAATAACCGCCATATTGCAACTTAGCTCAGCATTAAGAAACCGCCTGAGCAGGTGTTTGCTAGTGTTTGCCATCCCTGTTACTGTCACTCGCCGTCCACTAGTACGGTAAGCTAACCGGTTTTAGTTTGGTTTTTGGTCCGCTGGGTTATTAAATGGCGGTATGATTCAGCCTGTATTATAGGAGCTCTAGTCGCGGTTAGCCACCATTTGTGACGCCATGATAATGAATAAGCCAGCCCGGTATCTAGTGTAGCCCTGACAATATATAACACGAAACTTGAACAACATATAACACGAAGCCGCATGCAATTAAAATATGCTGTTACAAATAAGATTATTTCTTAAAAAAAAAAAAAAAAAAAAAAAAAAAAAACATAAATCCGTTAAAACAGCGCATTTCATTTTCGCCATCAGTTATTTCACCACAGTTCTAACAACAATCTAGTGTAGCAACCGCGTTTTTAAAAGACCAGAGCGCCTCCTGGTGAATCGAAAAGAAAACAATTTTAATTCAAAGCATACAGTCAATATTTGAATCTTGCGAAATGGCCCGGATTCCAGAGTTTATTCGATGTCATTACACTTGTACTATTTAAATCATTTAATTGGTCTGATTTATGTAGAAGGCTGTTTTGTGATGGCCACAACGTTCATTTGAGGTAATTAGATAGCATCATGTGAATTTATTCCTTTTTATAAGTCATCCTAGGCTAGAATCACTTGTGACAATAAAGAAGGTACAGAAATGGGTAAATAGAAAACATCACAAGGAAATCTTTGTTACCATTAGTGAAACAACATGGGATTCAGTGAATCAGAAAATTTTAGAAGTCGGGAAGTATGAATACAAAACGTTAGATAAAAGGCAGGGCTTTTCACTTTTATAATTTGGAGCCTTGTAATAATTATGTAATTCATTCTAGTTTATTAGCGCATTTGACGTACAGTTGGAACTCACTAACGCGATTCGTTGGGTTTATGAATACAAAACGAAAGATAACAGACAGAGCTTTTCACATTTTTAATTTGGAGCCTTGTAATAATTTTGTAATCCATTCTGGTTGATTAGCGCATTCGAAGTACAGTTGGAACTCATTAACGTTCTCAGGAGTTGAAATGTTGTTCAAGTTTTAGTAGTTCATGGTGTCAATAACTAAATCTTTGTATTCATTTTGAGAAGGATTGTGAGAATAATTCATGTTAAAAAAATATCACGCTAATGCATGTTCACGTTAATGAGGTTCGACTGTAGTACGAAAACAGGATAAAATATGAAACAGAATATGACATTTCGTTCCGTTACAGTTTATTTTTAATGGATTGAAAAGCATAGCTTCAATGCTGAAATTCAAAATTCACGAATATTCTTTTAAACTTATGTTATGTTAGTAATATGATGCATTTTAACTATTCTTTTTTAATCGAAATATACTCCAAACGCAAAGTATTTTCATCAATGAAAAGCATTTTACCCTGAAGCTGAAACATGAGTTATTTTCCTTATTTCAGTTTAACAAACAAATTTTCCCATCAATTTCGTTTCGAGGTAGGTATTAAATTGTATTTGTGGTTTTCGTTTTTCATAAATTTGAAATTCATCATATTTCATTCAATTCCAAAATGTAAAAATAAATTGGAATGGTAAGAAAATTTGCAGGAATTTTATTGTTTGCAAATGTAAAATAAAAATCCATTTCCTATATTCTAGAGTTAATGTATTGAATATGGAATGCAAAATAAATCAAAATCATTAAAAATCATACTTCAAAAAATTTCATTTATAAATATACCTCGTCCGTCAGATATCGAACTTACATATTTTAATTTGGGCAGAACATTTGGCGCTGTGCATATATAACGCTAACACTTTAGGAGAGGAGGGTGGGGGCGGGTCTGGCACATGATATCGTAATATATCTCTGCAGAATCATCCAAGGATATTTGATAATGCTTTTCGAAAAAATTGTCGGTAATTAGCCAAGATATTAATTAAATTTCTTGAAAAATAAATTTATTTTTATATATCTTTTAGGATGTCTTTCGAAAGATCTTGTAACACCAAACTCAAAAATATATTTGTTTTAATTTTAGGTATGATATTTTCAGAGATATCGTCGAAAGTACTGGAAAAATATACCCTCTTCCTATTTTCAAATCTACTGAAACTACATTATGCAAAAATTAGGGGTAGTAGGAGTTTATTAATTAATAAATAGTAATTAATAAATTTACTGTACGGAACTCTTTGAGCGCGAGTTATACTCGAACTTGACCGATGTATTTTCTTCTGTATGCTCTTCTTGAAGGATGTTTCTTTTTTTTTTATTTAACAAAATATTTCTAAAATATATAACTTAATTTTATATTTTAAGTGCTAAAATCTAAACGAAGCTTTCGAGTTGGGAACAAGATTTTAACACTTAAATAAAGTATATATGTATTTTAGAAATATTTTGTCAAATAAAGAAGAAAGAAGCATTCTTCAAGAAGTGCATACACGAAAAAGAAGCCAAAAATTTTAATTTTCCGAGGAGAAACTTGAACAATACGGATGCACTCCAAGTCCATTAGGTTTAACAGATCAGAGAGGGAGATTTGCGGTCTGGCTGATAACAAGGCTTAAAGACAGAAATTCTGCGATTAAATTACACAAATTTTGCTATTCAGAAATAACGGTATTAAAACGTATAAACTGGACGAATCCTGCTACGGGAATTTCGATGGAGACATAGTCAAAGGTTAAGCTATGTTCGTGGTTTTCGTTTTTAATAAATTTGAAATACTTCATATCCTGAAACTCGCTGCGATATTGTTTTTGTGTTTCAGCTACATTTTCATACATACAATAGTATTTTAAAATAAATTTTCTTTTTCAAAAGTTAATCTGGGTCTACTCATTATTTCCAATTAATTACACTTTGAAAAGAAAGATAAATTAGAAAGTTACGACCCATCAAACAGTGTATGTAATACATTTTTCTGACGCACCCTGTAGATGAAAACAATTTTTAATTATTAAGGCTGCTCGTCAGTAAACTTCCCGATTCCCCTCGCTAATGTTAATCCTATGGGCGGTAGGATGCATTCGTATTTTAAAAATACCTCCCCAGGAAATTAATATTTCTAACTTCTGTTTTCTTTGTACTGTTCTTAAAGAATGTCACTTTTTTTATTAGTTGTCAATTTTGTTCTAAAATATATACTTAATTTTATGTGACGTGTTAAAATCTTATTCAGTTTCGCTAAGATTTTAATGCATAAAAATATAAAATAAGCACATATTTTAGAAATATTTTGATAACTAAGAAAAAAAAAAGACATTCTTTAAGAACAGTACAATGAAAACAGAAGTTAAAAATATTAATTTTCCAAGGAGATATTTTAAAAATACGAATGTATCCTACGCCCATAGGATTAACATTAGCGAGGGGAATCGGGAAATTTACTGACGAGCAGCCTTAAGATCTATAAAATCCTCGAAGATCTTTAATTAAGATTTCTAAATTGTTAAGATCTCTATCTTTAATCTCTAAAAGATCTTTTTACGTGTAACATATTTTTATAGATCACCAAAGATCACCAAAACGAAATTTTTTATGAAAAATATCATCAATAATGTATTTAAATAAAATTGTGAAATTTATCAAAAACGGTACTTTCGTATTAGCCACATACCAGGGGTTGATAGCCAAAGAGATTGCTTAAGAATTCTCTAATTACAGCAGCTTTTAAGATTCTGATTATTTCAGTGTTAGTTCGATTATATACCTATTAAAATTGTGTTTTACTTAATTATTTACTGGAGACGTTTTAATTTCGTTGTGAAATATTAGACGGAAATAACTGCTGAACTATTTACACTGTTTTAAGTGCAAGCGGGTTAATGTTCTGCAATCTTGCTATATGCGAAAGTGATAGATTTTTTTTTTTTTAAATCATGCTTGAAAACTAATTTAAATATAAAAAACTTTAAAATTGAGATACAGTTTTCACACAAATTGAATTTGAAAGTACATTTTTATTTTCTATTCGACGGTGTAAAAATTTAAATTGAGCGATGTTTTGAAGTGAAAACAAATGGCTGTAAAAACAAAATTTATTTGTCAAGTCGTTGCCACCGCCAATATGAACGTCAGGGATACTCACGCACATGCTTTTGCTCTTCTATCAGACAACAAATTTACATGTACAGGACTTGACAAATGCGGTTGCCAGATCGCCACTGGCGACCAAGTTATTTAATCCTCAAATTAAAAAAAATAGTAAAATCAGAATTTTTTGATTCGCTTCTACAAGAAAATAGACAAAAATTGTTTCCCTGCTTCACTATTTTATCGATGGCCCCCCCTATCTGGACATTTGAAGCGTTTGTCAATCAGCATTTCCCGAACTTGCCGGTTAATGAAGCCTTTAAAGCATTTTTTTCAGAGATATATAATTTTGAAAAGTTTAATTAGAAAACTTAGTTTATATTATCATTCTATATTATGCGCTATTCTAAACTATGTAACTAATAATTCTAAACAATGCTTATTATTATATTTCTTTATTTAATTCATAAACTTTTGTGCTTTTTGAAAATCAATGGCGAGAAAAGGGCTAGGGTAGTATTTTCTACTGGCAACTGGAATTTTTTGCTGGTTACAAGATTTTATTAAGTTTGTAAAGCCCTTTATATGTATTGATTTGATTAGAACATATTCATCATACTTAATTTAAAATTTATTTATCGAAACATAATCTGCATATAGTTTTTTCATGAATGAAAATCATTTATCTTTCTAGAAAACGTAACGAACGTTTCTACAAAGTACAAATCATCTTTGTACGAATTATTTTTCATCATTTTTGTCTCAATGATTCATATTAAAATATCTTTGTGGTTTTCGTTTTTCTTTAATATGAAATACTTCATATTTCATTATAACATAAAATATAAAAATAAATATGGATAGTAAGAATTTTCGCAGTAGCGCTTTATCTAAATATCAAATGAAAGTTTTTACTCGTGCCGTAACGTAAGTATATTGGATAAAAGTAATAAAGAAAATGTGCAGTACATAAAATAATTCAAACATCATTCTCTTAAAATAATACTCCTTTTTTTCAGACGTTAGTTTTACATACTTTTATTTGAGTAGAATTGATTAAATAAAATAATCTAGAGCTTGTAGTTTCAATTTTAAATTCACAAATATTGTTTCCAATTTTTGATGTGCGTACAATATAACGATTTGAATTTAAAATTTATTTATCGAACTATAATCTACATAGAAAGTACTTTTATGAATGAAAAGAATTTATCCTTGAATCTGATACATGTTCTTCTATTTTCAAGGAATTTAAACGACAATTTTTCCCATCATTTTTGATTTGATGATTCATATTAAAGTATACTTGTGATGTTTGTCATAAATTTAAAATGCTTCATATTTCATTATTTAAAGAAAAAATATATAAAATAAATTTTTGGCTTCGATTCATATTAAGGTATGTTTGTGGTTTTCGTTATTCTTTAATTTGAAATACTGCATATTCACTGTATCCTAAAATGTAAAAATAAATTGAGATAGTAATAATCTTCGTACAGATTTTTCTTTTTCCAACTGTCAAATGAATTTTCTTTTCACGTACCTTAGTGTGATTATATTGATTGTAAAGTATTGCAACAATTGTAAAGTACAGTCAGTCTAAAAAAAATATACAACTCATAAAATTTGATCACCGAATTCTCTAAAAAAATTAAAATAATCTTTCAATTAAGAATTATGTCTTCTTCCAATCTATGTTAAAAAAAAAAAAAGCTTAAACGGCTTAAATCGATTTCGGTTAAAAAAATCATAGGTTACAATTCATACATATATATATATTTTGAAAATCACTTTTAAAATATGTATATTTTCGAAATGAATTTTCGAAAAAATTATGAATTGTAACCTATAATTTTCTTTAACGGGATTAGATTTCTAGAAGCTTCAGATATGCGAATCTAAAATTGTAGCTTATTCTAACAAGTTTTTGAGCTGTACTTTAAAAACTACCAACAATGTAATCTGTTTTGCAACAATGAAAAAGGAATTTAACATTATCAGTTCCAAACTTTAAACCTTCATAATTCCTAAACTAATTGACCGAATGATCTGGTGTGTTGCATCAGAAGGTAAAATGTACCAAAAAATTTATATATGCTATCAAAATTGGGTGTTTGTAATGAAAATATCAGTGCTTGGTACAGTTTCAGTGTGAATACGATCCTTTGAATTTATATTTTAAATCATAAATTGCAAGAATACGTAATTCTTAATCGAATGGATATTTTCGTTATTTCCTGTCACAATTAGTCCATTAAATTTTACGGTTTGTGTCATTATTATTATTTTTTATAGTGACTGTACATGAAATCATTTTAAAATCCCTTTTCAAAATCATTCTATTATTAACATTTTTCCTTTGTCAGGCTTCAAACTTGCATTTTTTGATTTGAGAAAATTGACTAAACAGAATATTCCAGAACTATACTCAATGAAGAGAAAATCAGGGTTCCGTGATATATATCAATGGATATATATCTTGATATATATCCGATATTTATTTTCAAAATATCATAAAGTTTGATATTTTCGATATTTTCACATATTTCATATTTATTTTCAAAATATTGCGTATAATATTTTTGATATTTTCAGTCAAAACAAGTGTAAAAGAATTTTGTAACTGTTATTGGATGTGTCATTCTGTAGATAAAGAATTTTTTTTGCTCTTATGATGGCTTTTTTCGTCCCCACCCCCCTCCCAACCAAAAAAAAAAAAAAAAAAAAAACTTTTCCGAGCTTTATGTTTGAAGCTGAATTTTTAAAAGTAGAATCAATAATTATGTCGGACAATATTTACTTAGAAAAGTCACTGAAAGATAAACTATCTAATTTAGAAAAAAAATGTAGCTTCATTAGAAATACTTTTTTCTAGTTTACTAAATCTTAATAGTTTGTTTTTTGTGAGTGTAAAAAGCAAACTGTGTCTGTTTTCAATTAGCCGATCTTAAATTTTGTTAAGTGGAAAAAAAAAACAGAAAAAGACATTTAGAATATTGTTTTATCATTTAGTTTTCATGCTAAACCGCATATGTTTTAATGTCTAATTTATATTAACTCTGAAAATATTTCTAATCATCCATAAGTTGACAATTTTGAATCTATCAGATATATATATATATATATATATATATATATATATATATATATATATATATATATATATATATATAAACTTATTGCAAAAATTAACCATTATATATATAATATCGGATACACAGGGTGTTTCTAAATGAATATCGGGATTTTAACGCTTGGTAGTATTTATTACATAATACTTAAAATTATAATTAATACATAAAATGAAAGAGCAACTCAAACAGTTTTACCTACAAGCTTACAAGTGTTCAATGTGAACACCTTTTGTCACACGCCACACATAAAGTCGATAGCTCAGTTCTTCCCAAACGTTAATTAGTGTTTGTGGGGTAATTGTTGCAACAGCTGCCTCAATCCTGTTTCTTAGGTCGGATAGGTTAAGGCTACTATAAGGGTAGTACAGGAGCTCTAGGGGAGGTCAGCTGGTAGTGGAGGCAAGTACACACGATCCTACAGATTCGGTCTTTGCAAACTGCAGAACACAAAATGCTTTCTGTTCACTAGTCGCCATTTTTTCTACTAGCGCTTTCTAACGGATGACGGAAGAAACATTCCGTGTGCATGCGCTTGCACAGGTACCAACAAACTGTTTGAGATGCTCTTTCATTTTATGTATTAAGTATAATTTTAAGTTTTATATAATAGATACTACAAAGCGTTAAAACTCCGATATTCATTTAGAAACACCCTGTATATCAAAATATCGGATGTTTTTTATATTTTCGAAAATATCATGATATTTACGAACCCTGGAAAAATGCTTTAGCTTGTTTTCTAAGCAAATTTAAGTTGCCATAGCTATTAAATTAAGCACTTAGAATAAAAGTTTACAGAGAAATAAGATAAGCAATTTTAATTTTAACTTTCATTATGATTTACTAAAAGACTAGGTTTACGGTAGTCATGGTTTACTAAAAGGAAAAACGATAAACAGCTTTATATTATTATTATTAAAAATAAATAATTGAAAATTAAGAATGAAAAGAAAAAGGAATCTTTCTTCATTATTTTGAATGTTTCAAAATTTAGTTCGTGTTGCACAGTTATGGGAAATGTTTTTAATTGAAAATGTAATATACTAATAATGTAACATTGCAATATTTCACAAACGAACTACCTATGTGCCAACATAAAATAGAGTTGAATAATTATTAAATCGGTTTTTCTTCTTTAAGGATTGTTTTTTAGGAAGTACTGTTTCATATTATTTATTAATACTAAAATTAAACTCAACGAAAACTAATATTGATGAAATAACCAAAGTAATCTAAACGTAAAATTTTAACTCCATATTATTTCGATATTTCATAGCAACTCATATTGATTAATATAATGATTTAGTTATTTTTCAAGCCACTCTTATAAGGTAGCTTTAGTTCTTGAACACTCAAAACTATAAGCTTGGGTACAAAGCATAATATAATTAGTAGTTTTATAATTTTAATTTTTCTGGTACAGTAATTTTTTTTTATAATAGTAATATTTCCTTTCTAAAAGACAGCATGCTCCTAAATACAACGAAAGATTTATACAGAGATACGTAATAGTGCGTGTATGTATAAATCCAAATGCACGTACACATGCATAGATCATATTCACTCACGTATTTCCCCCCCCCTTTTTTTTATACCAAAAGTAGGGGGTGCACAAAGTACAACGAAAGATTTATACAGAGATACGTAATAGTGCGTGTATGTATAAATCCAAATGCACGTACACATGCATAGATCATATTTACTCACGTATTTTTCCTTTTTTTTTTTTTTTTTTTTTTTTTTTTGATACCAAAAGTAGGGGGTGCACAAATTATGCAATTGTCTTTTTTTTCTTTTTCTTTCTTTCTTTTTTTTTTTTTTAAAATAGTATTTAATCTTTTCAAAGAAAAACTTGAATTAGGGAAATGATTACGAAAAAAGATAATAATAAAAAAAAGACATTTTAATGTAAAAATATCCTGAGTGATTCCATTCGATTTTCTGAACACTTTATAAAATACTTTGCATTTACATACCAGGTAATCTAAAAGCAATTGAAAAAATATGTAACGCAATATATGAAATTTATTCTACTAAAATACTTCCGTTATTGGCGTCAAACATGAGCAATGTCAACAATTAGTTTCAAGTGCATGAGAATTACAATCCTCTTTCACCAAAAGGGACCATTTCAGCATATTAAGTAAAACTATTTAGTTTGATTTTTTTTAATATACAAATTTTTTCTTTCTTCTTCAATAAAAATTAATACACAAATTTCCACACGCTTTCATTTAGTAAAATATTTTTTTTTCTTACAAGACAAAGTAAAAAAATTTACTGGAAGTGTAATATATATATTGTTAAATTAATTCACGTTTTAGTAAAACATCGTTATTGTATATGTCGAAAATGCTTTTTATTTTCTGCCATTTTTAATGTTTAATAAAATTTAAAAAGCACAACCATGTGAACATGTACAAGCATGTACAAACACAACCATGTACAACCATTGTTTTTTTCTGATGTACTTCCTAAAGTATCTTCTTTCAAACAATATCAAAATGTACAAGTGCGAAGTAAATTACACTTTGTTTTTCGATCCGTTGATAACCAGTGCCAGAAACGGGACGAACTTTTGCGCCAATTCAATAATTCAGAATCTTTTTCTTCATAAATATAATTTTTATTTGATCTCAAATGCAAAATTAAGAGAACACGGTGTTTTACGATCTCATTTATAAAAGTTTTAAATTTTTAGCACTATGATAAAATCTCCAAATATACTGTATTTCAATTCAGAATTATAAATAAGTTAAAAGAAAGAAAATCACTATAATACATGCTTTTATAAAATTCTATTATTTAGTAATTTCTACTAATTTTTTTTAAATATATATTTTTGTAATTTTATGCAAACATTCACTTGTATATGTTAAATAAAAATCAGACTGATTGAGAAATAAATGGTGATATTCCATTTAGCCTAATGCTCTCTAGGCTCTTTGGAATAAGCCTGAAAAAATATCAGGGTGATTGGAAAAAGGGAGGTGATTCTCCAATTATCCCAGCTCTTTGTAAAGAGTCGGATTTCCCATTTAGCCTACAACATACGTACTACATAGTATGCTAAAATTTAGTTGAGCTAGGAAACATATAACACAGTTGCAAATTTCCATTCATCAACTTACCTCAATAAATGTAAATGTACTCGAAGTCTTTTGTAGACCCCTGTGTATGATATATAGAATTTATGCACAAATATGCATAATATACAAACAATTAGTTAAATTAACAAACGCATATCACAACTGGAAATGCAGCAATTATCTCTCATAGACAGCACTGCATTCTTTTGCGTGTCCCTGTAAATAAACGATAAATGTTATCCATACCATATTATGTAGTAAGCATCTTCTACTGCACCGCAGTGATGTATATCAATTTCAATATATTTGAAATAGTGTAATATCATTAAAATACAGTTCAAACGATATCCCTATAGAACATAATGGAATGGAATTTCTTTTGAGTGCCTCTGTAAATGAAGTATAAATCAACACATTCCATTTTCAATACAGAACATACCACAGTAAACCGCAATAACATATATCAGTTACATGACGATCCGAGTATATTTACTCAAGTTAGAACATGGACAGATAAGTTGAATTCATAAACATTTTTCAACTATGTTGGAAAGCGTTAAAATATGAAACTGGTTACCGGAAACAATAGTACCATTGGTTTACTAAAAATGTGATAACACTAAAAAACTGATATTCTATGGCCATCACAAAACTTTCTTCTGTATTAATCTAATAGATTAATTTAAACAACACTGTTACATTTCAATAATTACGAAGTACAGTGCATTTCTTTGAATTTAACTCGGAGAAACTGAGATACCACTAAAATGTTCATCGTAAAAATATAGCATAGCAGCTCTCCCTGTTGTGTGAACAAGATCAAAATTGAATCAACATAATTAAAAAAATATCTTACATATTAAATTTGGTGAAACCCCAACCCATAGATGCAGAGACATAGAATGTCACAGAAATCCTGACTGTCACAGAAATCCTGAAACAATCGGCCCAGCTGCGCCACCTAATGAGCAAGATGCACTCACATCTAATCAGTATCAGTTTATGTCAAGGTCTAACTGAATACCAACTTTGATGAACTTTCATTGAACATTAATGCCGAGATGTTGCAATTATGAAAATCGTGAAAAATCTAGCACAGCAATGCTAATTGTTGGGCTGTATAAACTGGAAACCTAATCAGTACTTACATATGTCAAGATCTAACTGAATATGAAGTTTAACGAAATTCGATCCCATAGATGCTGAGATACAGCTATCACGGAAATCGTGGTAAACTTTGTTGTTCATCATGAGGTCCGTGATATGAGTAAATATATAATATATTTTTTTAATATGGATAATTAAGATTTTTTTTTTGAGTAAAAAAAAAAATACCTTGAATATGTTTGGGTACATTCAATGTATGTCAGGAAAAAAAAATTAAATCGAATGATGTTTAGGGAAGATGAAGTTAGTCATGTGAATTTAACATTAGCATCTTGAAAATTTGACCACTTCTAACTCCATGAAGATATAACAAAAATATATAATGAACTCTATAATTTTCCGGTCTTATTTGAAGGAACACAAATAAGTTGTCGAAAGTGAGTGTTAATATTCGAAAAATCGAAGTTGGGGCAATTTGTACTATGTAGATAACGCATATTTGATAAATCGCACTTATACTCTGAAGAAAGACAATATTCGGAGTCTAATGACATCGTTTGTCTGATTTTATCATAAAAGGTCTCCGAATAAAGACAGGTGTATCGATTATTTTTATACCGACTGTGCATAAAACTTGTATTTTTATATTACAATAAATATTAATACCACAGACATACAATTTCAAACAATAAAGTTATTAACAATACTTTATATACATTATCATTACTCAAAATTTTCATAACAAGTATTGTTTCATTATGTTAAAAGTTTATCAAAAGAAAAAAATTATGTATGTCTACAAATGCATAAAATAATACTTTTCCTCATTAAACAGTAACAAAGATGAAAAAAATTATAAGTTGTTTTTGGAAAAGTTTGAAAAGCATGATATATTTATGGAAGTTAAGTTAAAAGTTTACAGAAAAATAGAAAGCTAGCTCATATTAAGATTTCTAAAAAACTCACACAAATTAGGATCCCATTGTCATCGTGTATATGAATCATTTTATGTAAACAGCGAAATTCCTGTCTCCGCTTTAAAAATAATGAATAAACTTGTATAAAAATGAAACAGAATGCTAAAATACGTTAATCAAATGTTTGTATGTGTGTATAACGAGGTAAAACATACTATTTATAAATATAAGACATTGAAATAAATCTCTTTATGTGATAAATGTCATTCCCCTGTGTGTCCCTGCCTCCACACTAGCACAAAGTTGGTAGTTGACCATCCAAATATATTTGCGATAAATTTATTGTTTAAATTGTTAAAAACTATCACATAATACTAACAATCGGAAAAGTAAAGACTTTTCATCATTTGTATTTTTCTGAAAAAAAAATAAATAAATAAAAAGTGTCATTTGGTTTTGCTATCATTACCCTCTCATAAAATTAAATTATGATTCTAACATCTGACGACAGTCATATTACCATTGAATTCCACCTGTGAACAGTAGCATAATCAGAGAAGCTATCTTGAATTGTTCTTTTAGTAGAAACAAGCTTAGGCAAGTAAAGCTTAGAGATATCCAGTTATATTTCAATAAGTATTTTTATTGACAGTCATTACCAGAGCATTACAAATTTGATAAAATCTGCTAGTCGGCAAAATATTCTAGTCGCAAATAAAACATATTTACCTGCCCCAAGCACAGAGCCGTGCAGAGGGGGGTAGAGCTGGTGCAAATTACCGAAGCCCAGCTCTCCTGGAGGGCCCGCCTTCGGTCCTGGTTCTTATATAAAATACCAACAAAAGTAGTCTCGTACTCTTTTACGTAAAATTTTTTAATTAAAATAACTAACAAATAATAAAATTCAAAAGTCTGAATTTGCTAGAACGTCTTAACGAGCCGGCCAGGGGGACCGTACTCATGTGTATATCATGTGTATCAAATACTCATGGTATTCATAGATACTCATTTGTATCAAATATTTGACAGGTTACGAAACGTTTACGTACGATTGTAATTTTAAGAATTTTTCTATCGGACCAATAAAATTAATAACAATTAAATATTTTCGTCATTTCAAACCTTTCTAGTCACCTTATAACCGGTTCAATTAGATATAGTGTTTAGAGTGCTTAGAGATAGTGCTTAGAGATACCAATACATTTATCAAATCTCCCCAGACTCTGATGAAAAATATAGCGCTTAGAGATAGTGTTCTATAAAATATTAGTTCCTTCTCTATGGTCACTTCCATTACGCTGCTGCACAGAATCAGCAAGGAAAGATAGTACAAAAAGTTTCCAGGAGTCTGACCGCTGGAATTTAATGGCGGTTAAACAAACTTTTCACTGGTCCCAATGGAAATTAAAAAATATCTTAATGGTATTTTCCCCAGGACTCTACCAAAGGAAAGAAATAGATTTAACTCTCAACTTGGCCGGCAGAATAGCTGGATGAACTTAGAATCGATTTTTCTCGACTCGGTTAAGACCAAATCTATCTTAAAAAAAAAAAAAAAAAGATGCGTTTTGTAGACTTTTATGAAAGTTTTGAATCCTGGCTGGGAGGTGGGTCATCTATCTCAGAGGTTAGGTATGGTCATCTTAAAAAAATATCTTCAAGAATTATTCTTACCGCCACTTCTGTTTACATTTCAGTATCTTCTGTGTGCATTTTTCATGCTTTTATTTCTGCTTGTCATCTACAAATTTTAGTTCCAAAAAAGTACATTTATCTCATAAGATGTCTGTGTGTTGTTTTTTCCATGTTTCAGCCAGAATAGTTGTCATCATCCTGCATATGTGTCACAAAAGTAAATTTATTCCAATCCTCATCACAAGAAAAAAAATGTGTATGCTTCACAAAGGGAGGTGCCGTTATTTCTACAGTATCATTTTTTGAGTGCATCACCTTAAAAGAAAGAAAAGTGTTGAAAAGTTGTACCCTTCACGGAGTGTGATTTCTTACGTTAAACATTTTTTACTGCCCATATGTGGAATCCTACATTTTAAAAAGAAACGTATCTAAAAATAATATTCCAGTATCTTTCAATTCTTCGCAGAAAGCAACAGGAATTCACTTTTTGTTTTCCTTATAGAAAGGAGACGGTACTACATGAATAATATTAATTTTCTTAAAATACAGTAAAAATGAGGAATGTGACTGTTTATCTTTTTATGGTTTCAGTGAAACTGAAGAAAATAATTTTTATTGGGTGCTCTAAATCTGAAGAAAACTTTTTTTATAGTGCGCTCTAAATCTAAAGAAAAGACATTTTTTATTGGGTATTCTAAATCTGAAAAAAACAATTTTTCTTATGGGTGCTTTTTTCCAGTATCTTTCAATTATATGCAGGAAACAAAAGGAATTCACATTGTGTTTTCCTTAGAAAAGAAAAAGTCATGAATAATATTAATTGGCTTAAAATACAGTCAAAATATGGAATATGAGTGTTTATCTTTTTATGGTTTCAGTGAAACTGAATAAAATAATTTATATTGTACATTAATCTGAAGAAAACTTTTCTTTCATCGGGTGCTCTAAATCTAACGAATTTTTTTTTTTATTGAGTGCTCTAAATCTCAAGAAAACAATTTTTTATGGGTGCTCTAAATCAGAAGAAAACAATTTTTTTATTGGGTGCTCTAAATCTGAAGAAAACATTTTTTTATTGGGTGCTCCAAATCTGAAGAAAACATTTTTTTAAAACATTTATTTAATACTTCTTCTAATAATAAATCTATATAAATTCATAGCTGCAGAATATTATATAGCTGTGTCTAGGCTTACTCATTGTAACTTGATTTCTTAATTTGTTTGATAATATGAATTTTTTCAGAAAAATATAAAAATAAATAATAAAAGTATAAAAAGGATAAATTTGTAATTTTTACTTGTTATGTCATTTTATTATTATTTTTTTTTATTACTGGTAAATCTTTGTTCATGATAAGAATTTTCTACTCAAAACTCCTTTTTGAGAGTTACAGATTTTTTTTTTATAGGTAGATCTGAAAAGGAGTAAATGATGATAACTTCAAAAGGCCATTTTAATTTAATTATACATTTATAAATAGTATGTTAATTTCTAGTCCTTATTGTCACATACTATACTCATATAACGGATCTCATGATAATAAACAAATATTAAATTCCAATTCGAGATTTTAAAAATATATCTTTAAAAATATATTTTTTTACTTTAGTTCTTTTACTTAATTATTTTTTTTTACAATTATTCTTTTTAAATTCTTCTTCAACTTATACTTTTACACAAATTACTCTTTTTCTTTAACTTATAAATCCCAAATGTTGCCGGATCAAGATTTTCTAATACTTTCATTAATGCTTATTCTAGGAAAACAAAAGAAAACAATACCATTCTTCTCCTCTTTTTATCCTAAAGGGATTTTTTGGATAAAATGTAGACGCTTACTTATTTTAGCTGTTCAAAGTCTAAATTTTAATAAGAATCTATATTGTTATTTTTCATAGCTTGAAAACTGCTATTAGTATACGTTAAAACGAAAATAAATATATTAATGTAAAAAAAAAAAAAAAAAAAGTATTATTATGATAAAATTTAACGAGCGGTTTAAATGTACAGTTTTTCTTGTAAAAGTAAACCTTCTAAATACTCAATATATTACTTATATTCTTTTAAGATTTTAAATCGACTTTGACTGCAGAGAGTTATCTTATAAAATATTATTTTGAGGAAAATATTATTTTTATTATATTATTTATATCAACATCTTACCCACAAGTTTTTCATACAGTTGAAGCTAAATGAATTTTGTGAAATTTTCTATGCCAATGTGCTTAAAAGTTTTATTTTATAATAATTAATTTTATAGAGAGTACAAGAAAATAGTGGTAGAAAATATAAATTCAATTACTTGTGTGTGCATACTTTCAATACAAAAGTAGCATGTGTTATTTTATTTTTTACTAAGACAAAAATGGTTTCGGTATTTATTTTATTTTATTTTTGTATTTGGTGACGTTTATTGTTAATTTTGGTACTATTAAAAATTTTATTCCATGAAATCATTGCATTTTTCATATATTAATTTTTAAAATGACTTCCTAAACATATACAGGATGTGCCATAATTAACTCAGCTATGTATTAGTTTTTCAAAATAACTCTTGATCCAATGCTTATACTATACTTACCACATTTACATAAAAAAGGGGCAATTTATTTACAATTAGTAAAACAAATATAATAAACTTTTGTTCTGCTATTGAGTGTTTGAAAATTACGCACTCTTTAAAAAATATATTCTTAAACAAAGATTAATAAAGAGAACTAAAAACAACCTGCATTCTGTTGAAACTTTCAATTACGGAGTTCTATCGACTTGTAATAACTAACTTTTATGTCGTCTTTAATTGAATCGGGCATTTCAAAAACCACATAAGTTTATTTCCAAATATACTTTTTTTTGTCACAAATTCTTCCTTAATAGTAGTGCCATCATCTGGGTAATAACCACATAAGTCAGTGTATTCCTTCCTCTTCAAACAATACTTTCTAATTTTCGTTCATTACTTAAACGACATAAAGCCAGCGACTTAAGGGGTTTTTGCATACAATAGCAGATTACATGCGGATACCATATTGCATTACCATTTTACCATTTGCATGCAATACCATATTAAAACCTAAAAATGTTCCTGTATAAGTGCTATCTTCCTTAATTTTGATTAAAAATATGTTTAATATGACTGTTTTGTTCAAATTAAATACAACCTAACCTTGTTTCTTGCTAAAACAACATATGTCAGGAACAATTTTTCTGTTATTCTTCTTTTTATTACTCATAAATTATAAAAATTATTCAATATTTACAAACTTTGAAGTCTAATCTCTATAATCAGCCCCAACAAACCCATAGAAATTCGTTTACTTGTGAAATATTTCTTCTTCTTCTTCTTTTTTTTTTCTAAAAGTTTTGATTTTGTGACTTATGTGGTTTTTGAAATGGCCGATTCAATTGTTTTGTAGTACTAGATACATTCTTGAAATTTGACCGAAATCAGTGAAAATGTTTCCATTGGAATTATTTATCGAGGATTCAGTATTTATTGAAATTATATGTAATTTATGCACTCAAGTAGTTCTTTTTTAAAAAAAAAAAAGCTTTTATAAGTAGTTCATTTATCTTAAAAATCACGCTTATTTTCATGCTGTTTCAAAGCATTTCCGTTGCAATACATGAATTTGGCGCGGGTCCCGATAATAGAAAAATCACCGCTTTTGTTTAGCTTAGTATAAAGTGATAACTAGTGAATTTATTAAAAAAAAATTATATTTGTTCAGTTTCTTTGGAGCATATGGCAACACAACAAAAACCCTATTCAGGATGTATGAATTGTTTTCTTGATGCATGATCATATTTTAATATTAATCTGTTAAATGATAATTAAGTTGTGAAATTGCCATCGAGAATACACAACTGTACACAATTTCTGGGACTCTAACCCATCAGGAAGAGGAGGAAAAATTAATTACAAATCTTCATATGTACATATATGAAGCAAGTTAAGTTAAATAAAAGCGTGTAAAAAAGATAGATTCAAAGCCACCAGTCTTTCAGTACCACTTGTCACATGAACATTAAATTTCCAACACAAGCATTCAAGAAACATTCATGTCTGTACCTCTCTAGAATTAATCACTATTACTTGAATACTTTTCCTCAGAATATAGTTTATCATCTTTATTTTTTGTAAACGTAATTTAAATTTGATCAAATAACTAAAAAATGTTTTGTTTTATCAGTTTTAGTAAATATTGATAGTTTGTAGACACTTTAATATATAGGAGTATACTTTTAAAATCACAGAGAATTGAATTCACTTTACCTAGAAACTGTTTTATAGATGTACTACTTTAAAATGTTTCTTTTTCATTTAATCTTTAAATCCCAAGTGTTATCAGATCGAGATTTTTCTACGCCTTCATTAATGGTTATTCCAGGAAAATATAACACAAGAAATGCTATTTTCTCTTTTCTATACACGAAAGGGATTTTTTGGATAAAATATAGAAGCTTACTTATTTCAGATATGCAAAATATAATTTTTAACAAGAATCTGGAATCTTATTTTTCATAGCTGCAAAACGGCTTTTCTGTAAAACCAATATGGTGTTCTTTTTACATAAACTTATTCGTATACGATGATACGAAAAAGCAGATTCAGTGTATTTATATAAGAAATATCATGATAAAACTGGATGAACCAGTTTATATCGTCTAAATTACCGAACTAAATTATACATGCTTATATCCAAACAAATTAACTTTTACCTATAAGAATATTTAATCCTATAAAAAAAAATGTAAATATAAGATGTATTATTTTTATTTAATATCTTTTTGAAGGCATGGAATCATTTTTTAGTGTAGATTAGGAATTGAGAAAATATTAATTTGAAAAATAAGTAATAAGTAATTTTTCAGTAATTTGCATCTTTTTGCGTTCCAGTTCGGTTGACATTTTTTAGCCATTTTTCAACTCGCATACTTATATAATTCACTTGTTAAATTATAAAAAAAACAAACAAAAAAACAAAAACAAGAACGAAAAATTACGCGTCAAGCATAGATTATGAAACACTTTCCAACATATTCAGAATACTGTAACAAAACTTCATAGTTCACTAAGTAAACAATGTAGAAAACGCATAACACAATTGAAAATCCCAAATGGAAAATGTTAAAAAAAAAAAATACAAAAGCATTAAAATGTTGCGTCACTTCATTTAGGATTTTTAATAGTTAAAAAGTATTGTCTAACTCATGTGTTTCCAACAACCCAAGAGAAAGCCGAATAGCTATCACTATATTTTCGAATAGTAGTCTTATCCTTATTTAATAGTCGAATTTCTGTCATTAAATAAGGCTAATTCAAGGAAAATGTTGCTATTCAGAAATAGTGGTATCTCTCCTGCCCACAGTTGTTGGAAATTCCTGGTCTAACAAACATGTTAATAAAATTTCCTTTAAATATCAGTAACGTATTTTATTGAAAGTTTCAAAAAGTTTTTTCAAGAAAATTGTTTTAGAACTAGTGTTTCACATTCATGACGTTCGGTTCCATTGCTTGTGAGACAAAAATCAACTGGATTCTGAAAAGTCGCGGGCTGTTCGTCAAGATATCCACATTTAAACCATGCATATTTAAACTTATCAACAAATCGAGGCGATGGCAATTGATTATGTACAAGAGACTGCAGTTTGATGATATCATTGCGTTGGCGTAGTTTTACATTCAAATTGTCCATTAAAACACGATCCGAAATTTTTTTAACGAAATGTTTCCAAATTCTAATTTCGTATACATCTAGTGGTTGAACTAATGATGTAGTTTGTTTAGGAATCGTCAAATTTCCAAATCTTCATTGCCAGAAGTAACTTTATTAATTGCATGGATACCCTTATAGGTTGTCAAGGGGGTCTAATAAGATACATTTATAGCCAACGTTAGGAAAAAATACATGTTTATACCAAGTTTTTAAATGACCTTTTGTTAGCTTTTCTGATTTTGAAGCAGTGACATAAATTAGTCTTTGCTCGAAAAAGATTTTTTCTAACTCGTGGGCCAAATTGTCCACCTTGCTTCTTGCATAACAATAAATAATGATGACAATAATTTTCCATCAGTTGAAATCGTTGGTTGAATAGTGTAACTGTTACCCAATAAATTGATCGAACGACTGCTTCAACATGTGTATGACCTGCTGTGTCTAAATTTCATCCAGAATGGATCTCCAAGTTAAATCCGTTTCTATGGGCCCAATCACAACAAGTTTGAATGATTCGACTTGGTTTTAGTTCGCGTTGCAGATTTTAGTTCCACCTTCCACCGCCAAGGGACGTATCATTTTCTCTAGTTCTATAGGCTAGATTTCGACGGTAATTGGTTTATTCAACTCCCTTGATACAACGAGTACACGTGTTGGATGTTCGTATAGAACCTGGCGGTAGAAAGTGGAACTAAAGGATTTTGCAGCGCGTGCGCAGCACGCCTGCTATACGGTACCAGAGGCAGCGGGGACACGCGTCTGTGTGTCGTTCGGAAGGTGGTTTGTTTGAAAGAGGTTGCGCTACCTGCCGGCGGAAGGTGGAACTAAAATATTTTGCAGCGCGTGCGTTGTACGCCTACTATACGGTGTCGCAGGCAGCAGGAACACATGTTGGATGTTCGTTTATATCAGAATGCATCCCCTATCGGTGGAAAGTGGAAATAAAAGATTTTCCGTCGCGTCCGCAGCACTTTTAAATAAATAATTTCATACAAAATCGGGTTAAAGGTATAAAATCTACAAACTTTAGGTTTGTTTAATTTTATTATCACAGACCCGGGAAACGCCGTTCGGGTCCGCTAGTATATAGTAAAATGGATTTAAGAATATCCACTGTACATGTTTTAGAATAAAGTGCGATTAAAATGTTAGATATAGAGTCTAATAGAAATTCAATTACGTATATTTATATGACATACAAAAATAATGAATATACTATCAAACATTTAACCATATTTTAGTGTGAATAAAGTATTAAAATTCAGACCATAAACATAATACGAAACCACACATTACTTCATTATTATTATTATACAATTTTCTTTACAGGATTAGATGGTAATCATAAATAACAAGCTCCTTTTAATTATACTATTTTCTAAAAGTGTATACGGTACAGATATTTTGAAATTTATCTCTCTAAAATCATTTAGGAGTGTCCATATCAAATATTGAGAGTGAAAAAGAAAGAAAGAAAGAAAGTTATTATATTTTAGCTTCATAGCTTCAAGTTGCAAATAATTGTATTGAATAAAGAGATTTTTTTCCTATTTAGTAATATAAATATCTTTGAATATTTACTGATTGTGTTAACCTTTGATTGTAATACTTTTCCATAACTTTTTAAAATTTGAGAAAAAATGCGATTTTAACCAATGATACTTTAAAAAGAAAACTAATCGGATTAAAATACAATTTGAATCACTGATTTTAATCTTCTGATTAAATTTGTTGATATACTGTTATTGATTTCAATAAAATAAATGTTAAACATATTAAACTTTATTAAATTAATGAAATACTATTTAGTTTTTATAACAATTTTATAAGAAAGTAACTAAATACGTTCAAATTTAATGAAAAGGAGAAAGGAAAAATAATATATTTTCATTATGTTCCATTGACGTCCTTCTTTATATTCTTTTTTGATGTAATTCATAGTTTTTTTGGAGAAGAAATGTGTCCGAAATAAATAAGTAAAATAGCAATGACTGGAATCGTTTTAACCACGCCATAAGCCATTGTAATTTTTTCGGATTACATTTTGTTCGAAGTATTATATTGCGAGGACTCCTGTAAAATTTTCTGGTTGAATTTTAAAATCCCGACGAACTATACGGTCATAACCCGACTATTGTTTGCTCAGGGAACTCTTCTGTTTGATCAAAGATTAAATACATTATTTTTATTGGACGGTTTGTCGTCTGCGGTTTCGCGCTCTTTTCTTTATCAACGAACACGGCGGGTAATTTTTTTCGCTCAGCCGTTCTGATATGTTTGTATGATTAGGAAGTTAAATACGTAAGAGTGTCTCTAATTAAAATTTCCTAGTTGAAGAATATTCTTAATGTATTTCACTTTTTTTTTGGATCACTTTCAAAATAATTCAAGTTTAAGTGCACTGTAAAGTTTCTTTTTCGTAAATTGTAACTATAATATTATTCCATATATAGAGTATATCAAATATATATATATTTTAAATTTTAGAATATATAAAAATCGTTTTAATGAGCAATACTGCAAGATTTTTTGAAATAGAATTGAAGTTTGTATCGCACACAATAAATGCAAAATATGTTCCTAAACAAGAGAAAAGTTATCGGAGTAAAATAAAATTTTTTGTTCGTCAATCTTTCATTTTTTTCTATATTTATTTCCTGTAGAATAAAACAGCTGTAAAATTAGTATTTTTTAAAAAGAAATTTCTGGAAAATGAAAAATGAAAATATGAATAATTAATTATATCAGGCGGTTTGCATGTTATATTATTTTATATTCGGTTATTTGTATATTTTATTTTATGATCGAAAAATGTTAAAATTTTTAAAAAATCTGAAATAAGTAGAAAAAATTATTTTTCAGTAGTTACTTAAACTAGTTAAACATTAACAGGAAAAAATATTATTGAAAGTATACAAGTGTTTTTATTTATTATAATAAAGCACTTGTCTATTACAAAATCCACCTCCCCCCCCCCCTCTTACACACACATAAAAAAATTATTTGTTTTCCCCACTTGTATATTATTTTCTGCCGTTTCCAGTGTTAAGATTAATTTAAAATTAATAAAACAAGAGGGATCCAACCAGGGTTTCTGGCTTATAGAACATAAGAAAAAAAAAACATTTTTTCATACAGAGTTCTAATAAATATTTTACATTTAATACATTTTTTTTAGATTACAGTCTAACCACATCAGAAAATATTTTCATATGAAAAATATCACTTAAGTATTCATTTAAAGTTTTAGCGGTACTTTATAATAATATACTTACTAATATACAGATATATACAGGGTGATTAGAAAATGAGTATACATTTGAAAAATTAATAATTCACGGAATACTGTAGATACAGAGGTAAAAATTGACACACATGCTTGGAATGACATGGGGTTTTGTTGTAACCACACAAAAAAAAAGGTTGAAAAAAAAGGTCGACAGATGGCACTGAACAGCAAAACGTCAGTGACTCTGCCTGAGAATCGTGTTTAAAAGGAGCCGTAATGAGAGAGAGAATCAGATGCACCAGCAATCGCAGTATGTTGACGTTACCAGAAAAGGCAATATTAGTGAAGCTCTACTATCAAAATGGGGAATCTGCCGCGATCGACCGACATTAATAGACATGCTAAAAGACAACATCCAACGCCAATTTCTCACCATAACTACAGATATACTGCACAGTGCTGTGCACAACATTGTCCCTCGGCTACAGCTATTGTTGCGGGATGACGGTGGACATGTTGAGCATTCGTTCTGAATAATATTGTCTTTGCTTTCATAATTTGTTATGCTAATTATTGCTTTTCTTATCACACGAAGCGCCATCTGTCGGCCATTTTATGAACTTTTTTGTGGATACAATAAAACCCCATGTCATTCTAAGCATGTGTGTCAATTTTTACCTCTCTACCTACATTATTCCGTGAATTATTAATTTTTCAAATGTATACTCATTTTCTGATCACCCTGTACATTAGTAATTACTACTTACTACAGATAATATACATTACTAATATACTTACTAATATACTTATTTACTAATATACTTACTAATATACTTATTTACTAATATACTTACTAATATACTTATTTACTAATATACTTACTAATATACTTATTTACTAATATACTTACTAATATTCTTATTTACTAATATACTTACTAATATACTTATTTTACTAATATACTTACTAATATACTTATTTACTAATATACAGACTAACGCATCTCAAAATATTTTCATATGAAAAATATCACTTATGTATTCATTTAAAGTTTTAGCGGTACTTTATAATAATATATTTACTAATATACAGATACAGGGTGTTTCACAAAGGACCCCTAACTTTAAAAATCAATAACCCGGAAACGGTGATAGATATAAACATGAAACCAGTGGTATGTTTATTAAAAAATTCGTAAGAATCTTATACGTAAATCTCAAAATTTAGTTAAAAATAGCACCGATAGATGAAGTTGAGGGCGTTAAGAATTCTTTTAAGAGAGTTCAGAAGCATAGAAAGACTAGTCGTCGAAGATTTCGTCATTGAAATCCGGCCGCTCTTAGCGTATAGTGAAAATAATTCCGAAAGTGGTGTATACTGTACAGGAACGTGTGTTTAATGTGTTGGAGTACCACCTATTAAATCAGAGTTCTACTGCCACAAGGAGTAGTTTTAAAATGCTATTTCAAGCCGCAAAAGGCCCAGATAGAAAAACAATTCGTGAGCTTTAAAAAAAAAATTCAACAGACAGGCAACGTGGCCGACACGAATTAATTTCACTATACAAAAATAGCGGTCAGATTTCAATGGCGAAATCTTTGATGGCTAGTCTTTCTATGCTTCTGAACTCTCTTTAGAAGGATTCTTAACACTCTCAGCGCCATTTATCGGTGCTATTTTTAACTAAATTTTGAGATTTACGTATAAGATTCTTACGATTTTTTTAATAAACATATCACTGGTTTCATGTTTCTATTTATCACCGTTTCCGCGTTATTGATTTTTAAAGTTAGGGGTCGTTTGTGAAACACCCTGTATATACATTACTAATTACTACAGATATTACTATTACTACATATAATATACATTACTAATATACTTACTAATATACAGAATAACCACATCCCAAAATATTATTTTCATATGAAAAATATCACTTATGCATTCATTTAAAGTTTTAGCGGTACTTTATAATAATATACTTACTAATATATAGATATATACATTACTAATTACTACAGATATTACTATTTCTATTATTATTTCAGATATTACTATTTCTATTGTTACTACAGATAATATATATTACTAATATACTTACTAATATACTTATTTACTAATATACAGACTAACCGTATCCCAAAATATTTTCATATGAAAAATGTCACTTATGTATTCATTTAAAGTTTTAGCGGTGCTTTATAATAATATACTTTCATATTTTTCACATTGAATAATATGTTTTGTAATGTTTTTGTAATTTTTTAAAAGTTTCTAAGTAATTCACATTTTAGTCACAGTGTGACGTCAATAAATGGTGGTATTTTAGTCACAGATGCGACGTGACGTACATGGCTCACAGTGACGTCATAATGACGTCACTGTGACCATGCTTGCTATACGGGTAGATTGTATGATTGTTATAATTAAACAATTTTAGTACACAAATTGGGTTTTTAAATCCAGTAATACGGAAATAATAGGACTCCATCTTAAATATGACATAATCACCACTGAAACCTAGAATCATTACCTATCATGGGATATCATTAAATTAATTACGTATGATAGTATTTAATAGAATGAAGAAAAATTTATTAATATCTTTTTAAATTTTGATTCGATTTTCATAAAATTTGAAATGACACGACAAAATTCTGCAACGATTATATACATTAAATTTCAAACCATTCGGTTGGGCAGTTTTTGCGCTGTTATATGCGGGTAGTCGGGCAGACGGACGGACCAGACGACGACTATAGTTGCTACGTATTTATATAATTATGAATGCACCTAAAAATAGAAATCTATTGATCTCTGTTAATAGCAGACATTTTTCAAATTTTAATTCGAAAACTGTTGAGTTTCGTTATCTAAACTTTAGTTGCCATAAAGATGTTAAAGCACTATTCATAGACAAAATCTTAGGTTTTCGTGACAATTGCGTCATTCTGAAAAATTCGCAAAGTTGTAGGAAAAATTGAAAATTTTGCGAATTTCCTGCCTTGATAGACCCCTTCTTAGTATTAAAAATATCACCCTTTAGATTTTTTTTCTTTACAATCATATAATAAATCCCAAGAAAGGACGTTAAAGATGGCTCAAACGGTCTTTATGAAACAATTCTACAAAAGTAAGCTTGAAAATTTCACCCAGATATATATCCTCTTTTCTAAAGGATTTTATAACGATTTTAGGGATAAAAAAGATATAGGAAGATAAGAATTGAGTTTTGGATGGGGTCAAATATGTTTTTTTCCTGAGACATTTTAATTGTTTAAATATGAATTTAGGTTCAATATTTACTGCCTGTATGATTGACTTTTGTTTGAACATTGTTAAAGTGTGTTTGTTATTCATACAAGATCAATAACATAGTTTTATTTAGCAAATTATAATCTGATTTAATTGTTAATATGTAAAAAGAAATAAAGTAAAACATATGTAAATAAACCATTCTTTTTTACCATCAATGTGTATAAAGGTTTAAAACAAATTTAGTTATTTAGTTCAGTGGATGGTCGTCGCTATACCTTTCTCGATCATTTACAATGGAACTATTTATTAATAAAGAAACGAAAAAATTCCTTGATCATTACCAAGGAGAAATTTTAGATTAAGGTTAGATTAAGAATAGAATAACGCTCTTTAGGATTAGGATATAAAGAGGAATTTGGATCTAAAAAGGTAATAGCGAGGATATAAGGAGGTAAATATGGAGAGATAAGAGAGGTAGGAAGGATCTAAAGAGGTAATGAGGGAGATATAAGGAGGGAGATATAAGGAGGGAGATATAAGGAGGTAAATATGAAAAGGTAAACAATAAGGATGATCTAAAGAGGTAATAAGGAGGATATAAGGAGGTAAATGTGAAAAGGTAAATTTTAAGGATGATCTAGAGAGGCATTAAGAATGTAAATATGGAGATGATATGAGATAAATATGGAGAGGTAAATAATAAGGAGGATCAAAAGAGGTAATAAGGAGGATATAAAAATGTAAATTTGGAGAGGTAAGTAATAAAAGATAAATAATATGGAGAGGTAAGTAATAAAAGATAAATAATATGGAGAGGTAAATAACAGCGGAGAGGTAAATGTAGAGAGGTAAATAATGGAGAATTAAATATGTATCCTAAATTATAAACCATTAAAACATTGTAGAAAAAAAATATTGACCCAATCAGGAGACCGAAAACCTAAGCTACCCATCTGTTTCTTTTTGAAATAAAGGTTATCAGAAAATAACTTACATTTTTTTCACTGCATGTTTTGGTGTTTAAAAAGTATTTATAAAAATTGAAATTTTTGTAATCAAATTACTTTATTGATAAAAACAAAAACCTCGATTATATGGAAGATAACAAATAATTTTTGAAAAATGTATTTTAATTGAATTCACTTAATCTTATTTACGCATTAATAGTGTTTACAAAAAAAAGTATTACCGCATTTCATTCGCAGCTGATGTGAAAAAAAAATACTCCATTAAATACAAAATTACTTTAAAAAGTTTAAAACAATTTATCAACAAAAATGCAATTAGAATTAAAATGTTCAGTTCATATTCTATTAACTGCATAATTAATAAGGAATTTTTTAAAGCAATAAAAATGGTAATATCGAATTACAAATGTTTATAATGTAGTAAAAGATAAAAAGAATTAAGTTTTAAAAATATTATTTAAAGAAACACTTTAATAAATGCATATTTGTTGACACAAATGGGAGAAATATGCAAAGAAAAAAAGCAATAATCTCTAAATGTAATTTTCAAGAATCAATTTAGAGAGCATAATTAAGCAGTATGCTGTGACCATCACAAAACATTTTTCTGTATTATTCTAATAATATTGATTTAAGGGGACCCTTCATTTGTTTCAGCAGTGCTACCTGTTGGGCTATTTACACCAAAACGTAAGCAGCATCTATTTATGTCAAAGTCTAGCAGAATCAGAAGTTTGATGAAATTCCGTGTATTAGTTCTTGAGATATAGTTATCATGATAATAATAAAAAAGTAGCGCAGCAACGCCCCCTTTTAGGCTATTTACACAAAAACGTAATCAGCATCTATTTATGTGAGGATCTAACAGAATCTGAAGTTTGATAAAAAATAAGTGCATTAGTTCTTGATATATATCTATTGCGGAAATCGCAAAAAATGCAGCATAGCAGCCCCCCCTATTGAAAGATTTTCATCAAAAACTAATAATCACCAATTTATATCAGGGACTAACTGAATATAAAGTTTTATTAAATTTCGTGCATTTGTTCTTGAAATGGAGCGCCCACAAATTTTTTGTCACATACATACAGACAGAGTCACAGACACACATTCTATAAAAACAGTCAAATGATGTTCAGGACCGTCTAAAACGTATAAATCCGTCGAAAATCGGAAGACAAAAATTTTCATGAATCTAATACTTTTTAGCTCACAGGCTATCAAAGCCTGAGAGAGTATGTGCCCGCCGGTTCTGTATGTATGTACGTATGTATGTACGTAACGCGATAACTCTTCATAGAAATATCCGTTTTCCTTCAAATTTTGTTTATAGGTTCACTGTGTTAAGGCGCTTCCCTGATTAGTTTTCGGGATTGATTGGTTAAGTATAAAGGGGGGGGACGGGGGGAGTTAATCCCCCCTTAATTTATATAAATGTGTTTTTCATGCAGAATTATTCCGTTTTCCTTCAAATTTTGTTTATAGGTTCATTGTGTTAAGGCGCTTCCCTGATTAGTTTTCGGGATTGATTGGTTAAGTATAAAGGGGGGGGGACGGGGGGAGTTAATCCCCCCTTAATTTATATAAATGTGTTTTTCATGCAGAATTATTCCGTTTTCCTTCAAATTTTGTTTATAGGTTCATTGTGTTAAGGCGCTTCCCTGATAGTTTTTGGGATTGATTGGTTAAGTATAAAGGGGGGAACGGGGGGCTAATACCCCCCTTAATTTATATAAATGGGTTTTTCATGCAGAATTATTCCGTTTTCCTTCAAATTTTGTTTATAGTTTCACTGTGTTAAGGCGCTTCCCTGATTAGTTTTCGGGATTGATTGGTAAAGTATAAAGGGGGGTAACGGGGAGGCTAATCCCCCTTAATTTATATAAATGGGTTTTTCATGCAGAATTATCCCATTTGCTTCAAAATTTGTTTTTAGGTTCATTGGGTTAAAACGCTTCTCTGATTAGTTTTCGGGATTGATTGGTAAAGTATAAAGGGGGGGACGGGGGGCTAATCCCCCCCTTAATTTATATAAATGGGTTTTTCATGCAGAATTATCCAATTTGCTTCAAAATTTGTTTATAGGTTCATTGGGTTAAGACGCTTCCCTGATTAGTTTTCGATATTGATTGGTTAAGTATAAAGGGGGGGATGGGGGGCTAATTACCCCTTAATTTAAATAAAGGGGTTTTTCAAGCAGAATTATCTGATTTTCTTCAAATTTTGTATATAGGTTCATTGTGATAATGCGCTTCTCTGAATAGTTTTGGGGGTTCATTGGATAAGTATAAAAGGGAAAGGGGGGGCTAATCCCCCCTTAATTTAGATAAAGGGGTTTTTCATGCAGCATTATCCGATTTTCTTCAAATTTTGTATATATATATTCATTGTAATAAGAGGCTTCCCTGATTAGTTTAAGGGGTTCATTAGTTAAGTATGAGGGGGGTAACGGGGGGATGACCCCCCCATTAATATATTGTCGATTTCTTTATTTTTCGAGGGGCTTATTTCAAATTCTTTGAAATACGAGTATAATATACAATTAGTGTGAATAGCCTGTGAGCTCAATGCCCTCAGTTTAACTGGGCAGTTTTCTTTTTTATTTCTTGTACAGATAGAATAAACAACCGATGTCATGCCCTATGTCAACATTCACCCAAAAATCAACGAACAGCATCCAGCATGTTCATTTTAAATTCTGCACAAATATCTTCCAAACTGATACATAAAATAAAGGGGCATGAAATCTCAGTCAAGTTCGTTAATGGGCAAAATCGAACCAATGGGAGGGGGAAATGGGTGTGTGTGTGTGTGGGGGGGGGGGGGGGGTTGTGAAAACAGATAAAACCCCATAACTTCTTAATTATGATACGTATCGAATCTGTTTAAATTTATTATTACTTCTAGGAAAAGGACCGAAAATTTATGTATGACAGATTTTTGATATAATTTAAAATGGCCTCAAGGGGGAGAAAAATAGGGGTTTCAGAAGAAGAAAATTCATAACTTTGTCAATTCACAAGATATCAAATCCGCATAAATTTATTATAAATCCTCTTAATATCATCTACAACAGCGTTTCTTAAACTTTGTGCTCTCGAGGACCCCTTCTTATGTGATATGCACCTCCGGGACCCCCAACAAAATTTTTCTTAATATAAGATAAAAAATTGTTATAAGTGGTACACACCTTATTTGTATTTAATTACACATATTGTATATTTAATTAATTAATGGTGATGGAAAATCAGTTGTATTAATAAGAAAAATAATTATAGTATACATTTTAAGACAGGTAAAATATACGTACTACTATTTGCTATGAGAGGTATGCTGCTTATCTTTTGCTACTATATGTGCAGCATCACGTTGAATGTTTAAGTAAGTCTGCTTCGACATTTTCTACAGTTGTTCTTTAGGTGTACAAGGTTGGAGAAAGTCTAATAACACAAATATGTGTTGCAGAATATAAGTAATTATTCAATTAGTCCAGGTGCTAGGAGTGAAAAAACTGCAAATCGTGATACAGTTATACCGTTTGGTCAGTATCTACTCTATATTAATACAAAGCATATAAGAAGGGGAGGCATCTCGGAAAGTGCGGGGAATTCAAGATGGCGGCCGTTATTCAAAATGGCGTCATTTTCGGGAATTAGTGCAATTTGGTTTCTATTCATCGTATAAAAATATGTTTGATGGAAATTTAGATGTTTTTAGATAAAAAATATTATTTGTAACACTTTACAGAACAGTCGAAAAGTATTTATGAATTCAGTTTGCCTGTTTGTCTGTCTGTCTTGTCGTCTGTCTAGTCGCGCACTAACTCAAAAAAAAAATAACCAGATATCCAGATAATTAAAATATGGTGTTGTAGTATACCGTAACAAGTTCGGTATTCATTTTCAAGTGTGCATCATTCATAGTTCATTTACAGGGGCAATCAAAAGTATTCGGTTACATACTGTAGATCGGTCTGTAGACGAAAATCACTTGCAATGTGTTTTAATGATGTTATACTCTTTGTAACATATTCAAATTAATATAATTCAGTGCGGTGCAGTACAAGATACTTACTGTAGAATATGCAGTGCATAGCAGTTTTTGTTCATTTACAGGGGTTCACAAAATAATACGGTCACAGAACTTTCAATAAAAACAATGCTGTCTATGCGCGTTTTTAATTTTATAATGTGTTTTTGAACTTTGCTAGATATGAAAGAATAGCAAATTGTCACCTTTCCAGGAACATGCGATGCTTTACTTTATGATAGGCCAGTTCTTATTAACATTTTAAAGTCTCACCAATCTTCTAAAGCCTTTAATGATTACTACATTAACACATTTTAACCCCATTTATGTAACGACATTGAGAGTTTTAGCTGCCAAAGAATAGATTTTATATGGGATAGATACATTACACCAAGCATTAAAGGTGAAACCAGACAAAAAAGGGGTGCAGGAACCAGGCGGCAATTGCTATCGCATGTCAAACTACCTAAAATTTGGCAAGATTTCTTAAGAAATTCAGGTAATAAAGAAGAGTTATTTAATCTGCTTGGAACACTAGCTATAAATACCACAAAAAATACACAAGTTGTAACCACTTCAGGTGAAGAAGTTAAAGGAAATAATATTGCACTAAGTTCCTTAATTGGAATGACTTGCCCTGGTCATGAAGAATCTGATACAAGGATAATCTTGCACCTCAAAGACGTGGCAGAAAACGGATTGAAAAATATTGTTATACGCTCTGTAGATACTGATGTATTAGTTTTAGCAATTGCACATTTATTTACTTTGTCAGACAGACACCTGCAAACTGTTTGGATTGCATTTGGAATAGGGAAGAATTACAGACTTATTCCCGTCCATACTGTAGCTGCAGCAGTTGGAAAAAAAAGGAAATGTCGTTACTAGGATTCCATGCTTTCACAGGCTACGACAGCAATCCTGGTTTCACAAGAAAAACAAAAAAGTCAGCTTGGAAGACATGGATTCTCTATAAAGATGCTATAATCGCAGTTTCATTTTTATCAAAACCACAAACTTCCAAACCTGACGATATTCTAAATATTTTAGAAAAATTCGTAGTATTGTTGTACTGTTCAACATGTAACAGCATAAGTGTAAATGGTGCTAGACAGGAATTGTTTATGACAAAAAATCGTCCTATTGAACATCTTCCACCAACCAAGAGTGCACTAGAGCAACATATTTTAGGGAATGTTTTCCAAGTTGGACACATTTGGGATAAGCACATGAGCGGGAAATATGTCCCCCCTCTCGAAACAAATGGGGATGGTGGTTGGATAATTTTTCATGGAAATTAAAATGATCGGGCTGCCCGAGATTGCAGATTCTTGCAAAGAACTAATAAAATGTATGTGCAAAATCTGCAAAAATAAGTGTAGTTGTAGGAAGGTTGGTCTTTAGTGCACATTATTGTGCAACTGTAAAAACGAATGTGAATGAGAAATAATATGCTACAAACTAAAGTTTCTATATTCTGCAATTTTATGTCATTCATTTGTTATGTAGCATTCACTTTTTAATATGTTGTATAAGTAAGGCATTAGTAAAATGCATTTTTATTATTTATTTAATCCATTCATTTTACTCACTACACATTAAAAAATACATTAATAATTGAACTAGTTTCATTTTAAGTATATTTCTGATATTAAAAAGAAAATTTTTGATTAAAAAAATCGAAAATGACATCAAATACACTTTTATATGACGAAAACGGAAAAAATTGAATAACAGCCTAAATCTTAAATTCCCAAGACATTTCATTATGCCTCTCATATATGCAATGTTTTAATATAAAGAAGATACTGACCAATAGGGATATTATTATTAAAAATTGCATTTATTTCATACCTAGCACCTCCCTTAATAACAATCGATTTAGCTGATGATCTATAAAATTTATACACAAGTTAGAAAGGCACTGTGCTCGGAGACATTAATGTAACGGTAACCGTATTATTTTGTGTGTGTGATTATTTTGTGTAAATGAACGAAAACTGCTATGCACTGCTTATTCTACAGCAAGTATCTTGTACTGCACCGCACTGATGTATATTAATTTGAATATGTTACAAAGAGTATAACATCATTAAAACACAATGCAAGCGATTTTCGTCTACAGACAATAATATAACCGAATACTTTTGATTGCCCCTGTAAATGAACTATGAATGATGCACACTTGAAAATGAATACCGAACTTGTTACTGTATACTACAATACCATATTTTAATTATCTAGATATCCGGTTATTTTTTTTTTGGAGTTAGTGCGCGACTAGACTGACGACCAGTCAGACAGACAAACAGGCAAACTGAATTCATAAATAATTTACGACTGTGCTGTAAAGTGTTACAAATAATATTTTTTACCTAAAAACATCTAAATTTCCATCAAACATGCTTTTATACGATGAATAGAAACGAAATTGCACTAATTCCCGAAAATGACGCCATTTTGAATAACGGCCGCCATCTTGAATTCCCCGCACTTTCCGCGATGCCTCCCCTTCTTATATGCTTTGTATTAATATAGAGTAGATACTGACCAATCGGTATAACTGTATCACGATGTGCAGTTTTCACCTTATTTCTGTCGTGTAGCATTTGGACTAAATGGCTTGAAAGCAATTTTCATGGAACCATCGCATGATAATTCCGCATCTTGTCCCTATTCCTTGTCAAGATTTTTATTTCACTAATTTCTTAGAAATTAGTGAATTAATTCCCTCACCCACTCATTTTCTGACTTCGAGGGAGAAAAATAAAGTCAAGGATTTTTTTACGTGCTTCAGGTGTATAACAAAAATTTCGATAATATCAGGGGGAATTGTATCGCCAGACGTTTGTAAGAAATCTAATAATGTTCGATATGATTCAAATATTACTTTCAAGTTGATTTGTCCACAAATATTTTTTTTTTTAAATTTTACTTTGTTCTGGACTTTGATGTGTGCCAAGTTCCTTGTAAGCTTAAATTCAGTTCATAGAAAAAATTAAAAATAGCCGTCAAATACGCCACCTAGACAATACAGGAGAAATCATTGAAACGATCATTCAAATGGAATTTAGAGCCCATTAATAGCAGTATTACTTCTTCACGTAAGTGCAAAAATTGCAATTTAACTCTCGTGACAGTCACCTAATTTCTGTATGCAAAAATACCTGTTTGCGTAGATTCCGAAATTTCTTCGCATGTTATTTTAAAAATCATGAATTCAACAGACGAATCTTGATATAATTTACTACTGAAACAATTTCATTGAATGTAGTCTTCAAATCTCCAGGCATTTTTTGATAACCAGTGAATCAACGGTGAATTAAACAGTGTGTCTAAAAATATGTGGTGCTTTAACTTTAACTAAGCTGATCAAACCATTAACAGTTTCACTCATAGCTAGAGCTTCAACTATACTTATTCCGACACATGTTGAAGAGCTTAATTCTTTTTCATGTGTGAAACTGTTTAAATATGTGAATAGCGCTACACTGGCTGTGTTAGTTGCAAGAGATTTGCAAAACAAAAAATTGTCACATATCTTACCACCAAATTCATAATGAACAAAAACTATTAAACTTACAGTATTAGATATGTATAAACTTTCATATAAGTTGTAATGCGAAAAATAGACTGGTTATTTACATGCTCAATCAATCGGTTCTTAATATTTCCTCACAGATTCCACCTCCGGAGCATTGAAGTGTGTCCGCTGACAGATTTGAGGTTTTATGCTTATTAATGATCTATGCTAGAAGTTCTAGTCCTAGAAAACTTTCCCGGAGCTACAGAAATTCCTTCTGAAGAAAAAGTCTGAATTCAACATTGGGCTTGAGCACCCCCGGCTGTAAGCGCACGAACCCCCAGGGGTCCGCGGACCACAGTTTAAGAAACACTGATATAGAGAGATACATCGCAATTTTCGTAACTTAGGGACTGGTAGAGGGCTCAAAACATTAATCAATTGAACTGAATTTTTTGTTCCGTTAAATAGGAAGTAAAAAGGCAAATTATCATGACTATTGTATATCGAAATTATGAATTTTATGTTTACATGATACGTCCCAATTTTCTGACAATTTTCGTAATTTCAGGGCCTGGAAGAGGACTCAAGACATTAATCGATTGACCTGAATATTTCTTCTGTTAAATAGTAAACGAAAAGGCAAATTTTAATCATTATTTCGAAATTGTAAACTTTATATATATTTTTTTATTCCACCCTAATCTACAATCATGTTTCAAATAATACTTTTTGCATCCTTATTGTTGGTAATATATCAAAAGATTAATATCCGGAATTAATTTCTATGACAGTTTATTTACATCATTTAAAAACTCATCCCGATAAAAAGTAATTATCTAGAATTTCAAACAGGAAATGAAAGTGCCTGATGCAAGATGAAGAGGTTTTTACAGCACGTGCTCTGAACAAGGAAGTGAAAGACTAAAATACGTATTAGTGACGTAAATTGACTTTACGTCATTACCATCCAATGAAAGAACTTAAAAATGATGTCACTATATAAGGACTAAGACTGTTGCATCTCTGTTTTATAGAATTTTAACAGATTCCTTTTTAATTCGCGATGGAAACGGACATTATGTCGTTTTTCCTTAAACTTAAATTGAAATAATGTTTAAAACTAAATTTTATGTAACTATTAAATGTAAGCTATGTAAATTAAATAATTTAACAGTATTATGAATATGTTTTATTAATTAATAATATTTTAACAATACTTAATCAGTCTCATAGATATCCTACAAACAAAGGATTTACATTGTGAGTGTGTGCTAATCATAATGGATTAATACAAATTCTGGCGATCATGGCCTAGCGGTACAATGAGGACGATTGCTGGAAAATAGAGGTAAGCAAATATCTTACCTATCTTTTGTTTCGAAAGTTGAATTTATAATTTATATTGCTTTAGAAAGCGCAAAATTACTGACTACCGAGAAAATAACACTAACAAAGATTCTGAGACGTGAAAAATTCTTAAGTATATAAAAGGTAAAAATAAAAATAAAAATAGTGTCCTAGAATCCTCGAATACTTAAAAGAAATTAATTAATTTTAGATATATTCTAAAATAGAAAAATGGCAACCTTCAAAGAAGGAAGTATAATTGAAAAATTAAATTCCAGTAACTATGCAAACTGGAAATTCAAGGTGGAGATGCTCTTGATAAGAGAAGAGCTCTTTGAAGTTGTCACAGACGACCCACCTACTCCAATAACCCCGGAATGGTCGAAGAAAGATAGAAAGGCAAGAGCCTTGATTAATTTAAGTATTGAGGATAATCAAATCATCCATATTAAGCATTTACAGAATGCACGGGACACATGGAACACGCTTAAAAACATCCATGAGAGATCAAATCTCTCTAGCAAACTCTTTCTCCTCAGGAGACTTTACGGAACGAAATTATCAGAAGGAGGCAACATGATAACTCATATAACAAAGATATTAGAAATTATTGATAAGTTATCAGCCATAGGCGAAGAAATTAAAGCAAATCATATTTCAGCATTATTGCTCTGCTCTTTACCTCCTTCATACGACACCCTCATAACCGCATTAGAAGCCAGACAGGAAGACGAATTAACTCCAGAATTTATAAAGAGTAAATTAACAGACAAATTTAATAAAAGAAACGAGCATTCTAATAACAGTGATAATTCGAACAAAGCCTTTAGAGCTGAAAGAAAATTTAAAACCACAGGTTTTAAAAAAGAAGAAAAATACTGCACGATTTGTAGACTAAAAAATCACAACACCGTTAATTGCTGGCATAACAAACATAAAACAAATAATTTTAAACAAAACAACAAAAAACATTTCTCTTCTTCGCTAGTCTTTCAAAAAGACGAAAATAATTTAAGAAGCGCGGACTCAAATAAACCGAAAGAAAAAAGCACAGCTTATTTCGGAACCGAAGAAAAGAAAAATTGCGCACTTTTAACTAACAAATCGAAAAATAACGCATGGATTATCGATTCTGGCTCATCCTCCCATATTTCAAATAATGAAAATTTATTTTATGAATTTACAAATAAAGAACATACCAACGTCGTAATTGCCAACGGCAATAAATTAAAATCCTATGGTTCAGGTAATGTAAATATTACCACAATAACATCCGACGGTAGAACACATGAAATAACATTAAAAGATGTTCTACTAGTACCGGAAATTGAAACAAATTTATTTTCGGTAGCTAAAGCTACGAAAAACGGATGCAAAATTACATTTGAAAATAATCAATGTTTTCTAGAATATGAAGGATCAATACGCTTAGAAGGGATAAGAAAAAATAATCTGTATGAAATTCAGCAAACAAACATAAACACAGATGAAAATTTCGTAAACATGATAACTAATTGCAAAAATAAAAATTGCATAGAACTGTGGCATAGAAGATTAGGACATAAAAATGTCGCGTCGATTAAAGAATTAATGACGAAGGAATTAGCATGCGGAATAAACATAAATAATTGTTCCCATAGCACCGAATGTGAGCCTTGCATTAAAGCAAAATTAACTGACGCACCTTACCCAAAGAAAACGGAATTGAGAGCAAATAAAATTCTGCAATTAGTGCACTCTGACGTTTGTGGTCCTATTCAAACTCCAACAATAGGGGGAAAAATTACTTTTTAACCTCCATAGACGATTACTCTAGATTTACTATAATTTATCTACTACAAAATAAAAGTGAGGTATTTGAAAAATTAAAGGAATATGTTGCACTGGTCAACAATAAGTTTGGCAAAAAGCCTACAGAACTCAGAACTGATAATGGCAAAGAATTTAAAAATTCTAATATTGATAATTTTCTAAAAGAAAATGGAATTAAGCGACAGCTAACAGTACCATATTCTCCCAGCCAGAATGGTATTGCTGAACGTAAGAATAGATCATTAATTGAAATGACAAGAACATTGTTAAGTGACTCTAATTTACCATTACATTTCTGGGGAGAGGCGATATGCACCGCAAATCACGTACAAAATCGACTGTCGACTAAAGCCAACGAAAAAACTCCATATGAATTATGGACAAACAGAAGACCAAATCTAAATTATTTAAGAGTCTTTGGCTGCAAAGCTTATGCATATATTAACAAGCAAAAAAGACAGAAATTAGATAATAAAGCAGTAGAAGGGATCTTCGTGGGATACGATAATTATTCCAAAGGATATCGTATCTATACGAGCGGCAAAGATATCACTATAGCCAGAACGGTGAAGTTCTTAGAAAACTATCCGATAAATTCAAATAAAGAAAAACGGCTAGAACTAAATTTAGATGAAAACACTAATGCCGAAAACGAAAAATCGGAAAACCCAAATCTGATAAAAATCGAAATTTCAAATGAAAATGATAATCAGAATGAATCTGAACTAAACCAAACCGAACCGAGAAGATCAGATAGAGTAAATAAAGGGGTTCCCCCAGATAGACTAATTTATTTGGTTAAAGATAAAAATATTAACGAACCGAAAAATTGGCAGGAAATAATAAACATGGAAAACCCAGTAGAAAAAGAAAACTGGATCAAAGCGACACAGGAGGAGATAGAATCTCACAACCAAAATAAAACTTGGACATTAGTTGACCCCCCGCCAAATACAAAAATAATAGGTTCGAAATGGCTCTTCAAAACAAAATTAGACGATAAAGGAAAAATACAAAAATATAAAGCGCGTTTAGTGGCGAAAGGCTATTCGCAAAATTTTGGTATTGATTACTATGAAACTTTTGCTCCAGTGGTTTCACATACTACAATTAGAACTTTTTTAGCAGCCGCCGCCTATCATAAACTAAACATAAACCACGTTGACATTAAAACAGCATTTTTGTATGGAAATTTAGATGAGGATATATACATCACTCAGCCGGAAGGCTATGTCAAACCTAATCATGAAAACAAAGTGTGCAAATTAAATAAGGCTATATACGGCTTAAAACAGGCAGCTAGAGCCTGGCACATAAAAATTTCAGAATCATTAGAAAAGTTAAATTTCAAACCATCAACATCAGACACGTGTTTATTCATACGTAATACTAAAAACAGTAAAGCATATATTATCGTCTATGTAGACGATTTATTAATATCAGCAAAAGAAAATGAAATTAAAGAAATTATACAAAAACTTAAGATTGAATATGAACTAAAGGATTTAGGTCAATTAAACTACTACCTAGGGATTAAAATTGAAAAAACAAACGAAGGATATAAACTGAATCAAAAAAGTAAAATTGAAGAATTAGTTAGAAAATTTAAATTAGAAGATGCGAAACCATACAAAACGCCCATGGAAACAGGCTATTTAAATTTTGATAACGAAGAAATACCATTGCCAAACAACATCGATTATAGAAAGGCAATTGGCGCACTTTTGTATATCTCAACTGTCACAAGACCAGATATTTCAGCTGCGATTAACATCCTAAGTAGAAAAAACGAAAACCCTTCACAGAAGGATTGGAAAGCAACTAAAAGAGTGATTTCCTATTTAAATCACACTAAAAACTTTAAATTAGAAATAAATACAACACAGCAACCAATACTTGAAGTGTACTGTGACTCAGACTGGGCTGGAGACGTACAAACTAGAAAGTCCACCAGCGGAAACCTATTTTTATTAGGGAAAAACCCAATTTTATGGATCAGCAAAAAGCAATCATGCATAGCCATGTCAAGTGCTGAAGCCGAGTATATTTCAGCAGCAAATGCATCACAAGAAATTTTATGGTTAATTAGACTCTTACAAGAATTTGACTTAGAACAGACATTACCCATAACTGTGCATGAGGACAACCAGTCCTGCATAAAAATGATCGAATCAGAAAAATACACCCGTCGCACGAAACACATTGATATAAGGTATCATTCCATTAAACACCTAAAGGACAATGGTACAATTAATCTAAATTACTGTGAATCAAAGAACATGATAGCGGACATCCTAACCAAGCCCACTCCCAAACCTATCTTCGAAGTTCACAGAAATAACTTAAACTTAAGAAATCAAATTCCAGAGATTAAGGAGGAGATTGTTGGTAATATATCAAAAGATTAATATCCGGAATTAATTTCTATGACAGTTTATTTACATCATTTAAAAACTCATCCCGATAAAAAGTAATTATCTAGAATTTCAAACAGGAAATGAAAGTGCCTGATGCAAGATGAAGAGGTTTTTACAGCACGTGCTCTGAACAAGGAAGTGAAAGACTAAAATACGTATTAGTGACGTAAATTGACTTTACGTCATTACCATCCAATGAAAGAACTTAAAAATGATGTCACTATATAAGGACTAAGACTGTTGCATCTCTGTTTTATAGAACTTTAACAGATTCCTTTTTAATTCGCGATGGAAACGGACATTATGTCGTTTTCCCTTAAACTTAAATTGAAATAATGTTTAAAACTAAATTTTATGTAACTATTAAATGTAAGCTATGTAAATTAAATAATTTAACAGTATTATGAATATGTTTTATTAATTAATAATATTTTAACAATACTTAATCAGTCTCATGGATATCCTACAAACCAAGGATTTACATTGTGAGTGTGTGCTAATCATAATGGATTAATACAAATTCTGGCGATCATGGCCTAGCGGTACAATGAGGACGATTGCTGGAAAATAGAGGTAAGCAAATATCTTACCTATCTTTTGTTCCGAAAGTTGAATTTATAATTTATATTGCTTTAGAAAGCGCAAAATTACTGACTACCGAGAAAATAACACTAACACTTATTAACCGTCAAATCATTTCCCAAAATGAGACTATTTATGAATCGTTACCCTTAAAATCAATTTATCTAAAAAGATCAAACTAACCTAGTTTCATTTGTATAATGGTTTTCTCAATTTGGTATAATGGATAGAACTTGCTGTAGAAATCTGCAGCAAATACTTTTGACTTAGCTCTTATATTTCAAACAAATATTTTCTGCAGAAACAGTAGATTGTTTCGAGAAGATTCCCAGTTGTTAACAATTCCACTCCCTGTATATGAGTATTTGTGTATCACATCTTAAAGGAGCCATGAAAAAAAAAAGAGTATAAAAGTAGCAAAATGCGCTGTAAAATGAAAGAGAAGCAGAGGATTTAACAACTTCATCAGCCAATCCGAAATAAATAAGATAGCCAATCAAAGTTAGCTTGCGTAAAGCAGCCAATCAGATAAAGTCAATTATCCGTAAAAGTTTTCGGGTTGCAATAGTTTTTTTTTTCAATTTAACAAAATCATTTTTTTTTATTACAGTACATTCATGAGTATTTTATGGATTGACATTTTGCAAATATTACTTCTTTCCTGGATGAAATGTTAGATGGATTAAAATTACCTACTTTAAATAATTAAAATCGTATTATTTTTCCGACATTCCGGATCCGTTTTAAAATTATACTTTAAAATGTAGCATTAATTTTACTAAAATAAAAATTTGGATATTGCATTTATATCTGGATAAAGAGAAGAAAATACACTGGCAATAGGTGGTTGTATAACACATATAATGCGAAATATGACCAAAATTTCAAAAGTAAGATGTGAAGTTTCCTTTATAAGAGTTTTAAAAATTCAAGATTATTTGATCTTAATAAACGATTTTAAATCTTATTTTCGGTGCAAAATATGTTTTGATCCATTTAAAAAAAATTCATGCATGAAAGTATTAAAAAACATTCTTAAGTTATTAATAAAAAAACAGAAATCTCAATATTTACAACATGAAAGGGAAATTGAAACATTTCGGGCACATTTTTCCGATTTTTCCAATGTAAAAACATAAAATTCTGCGTCGTATGTTAATTTGATAATGAATTCTTTTGAAAAGTCAAGAAATATGCTTATCTTATCGATACAGTGACTATTTTGACGCACGTGATATTTTATGGAATTTTTTTCTGTAAATATCTAAATGAGATCTTTAGCGGAATAGTTTTCGAAACTTGATTGATGACTGGAAAAACCTGACAGCAATGCACTGAGAAAAATATGTCATACAATTTAGGTAGTTTTCTGATGATTAATAGCCGGGCTAACAAATTCGGGTAATTAACCGGTTGATTCCGAAAAAAAAAAAAGATTTCGTGAATAAAAGTTGCATGTTTGCAATAATGAATGATATACTTATCTGCTACTATCTGCCAGATGTAAAAAAATTTGCTTATTTTTATATTATTTTATTACGGTATTTATCATATTAATTTCCGTTTTTATATTCATTTATCATCATCGAAATACACGATTATGATTTAACGGATATAATATCTTTTGTAAGTATATTCGAATATTTCCATTTTGAAAAAAAAAATGCTAAAAAGCTGCAGTTATTTTAATTTATTCTGACTATTTATGTGATTGATTTTTAAGAATTTTCAACATAGCCGAAAAGTGTAAACTTTGGTTTGATTGTCCGTCTGTCTGGGCCTGTGTCTGGCCAAGCTCTAACTCGCGTAAATATATTCGGATTACCATATAGTTTATATGTTATTGAGGTTTTATATGGCATGTTCGGTATTGAAAATGAAGTGTGTAGCATTTATAGTTTATTTACAGAGACACTCAAAAGCATTCCGTTACGTTATGGTGTACGGGAAAAATCGTTTGCAACGTATTTTAATGTTGTTACACTATTTCAAACATATTGAAACTCATATACAGCACTACACTATGGGGTGTACTACACGATGCTTACTAATAAATATGGTTCATTTACAGGCACCCACAAAATAATTCAGTTACAGTACTGTGTATGAGCTATAATTGTTGGAAGTGCGTTTCACAGTTGTGGCATGAGCTTCTAAATGTAAATGTATTTTTTGAATATTACTTGGTGTTTATAAAATTATATAGGTTTTATACAGGGCTACACAGGAAAATTCGAATACTGCATATCCTTTTATTGACAGAAACTGCTGAAGGGAATTTTTTAACTGTGTTATGCATTAATTAACTGACCTAAATTTTAGCATACTATATAGTATATTTCGAAATCTGTAGATCAAACACAGAACTTCACAAAATAATTCGGGTACTTTTGGGACTCTTGATAATAATTTCTGAAATTGGGTTTTCAAATGTCTTATATGTTTTCCAAATTATTTACTTAGAGTGCATTATTAAACGATGAAGTTTTGTTACACTATTCTGGAAGAGTGTTGTAAAGTATTTCATAATCTATGCTTGACGCATAATTTTTTCTCTTTTTTTTTTTTTTTTTTCTAGAATTATTTTTGCATAAAACAGACAGACAATTTTCAAACGAAAATAACGTAAAGAAGAGAGAACTAGAAATAAGAAAGCTTAACTTTTAATGTGTTATATGTTTAGATAATAAATTTAAGCTATTTTAGGGAATTATAAAAATACAACATCGTCATCAAAACAAGGCCGTAGCACAACTAAGCATATCTAAACTAAACCAATATCTAAAATATTGAGAGCAAAAATAATAATAAATCGCTTTTTACATGCATATATTTCAAATCTTAGGATATATTTTTCATGACTGCATTTTATTTTTCAGACCATGATATATACTCTCTAAAGGAAATGAAAGAAAAACTTTCACTTACCTTAAAAGATATTTCAAACAGAACCAAAAAACCTTTCTTTTTTTTAACTTTATGTTTGAATAAACCGCGAATTTTTATACGTCTCTACTTTTTTCAGTATTTGTTTCAAGTACTTTTTTTTTCTTTTCTCTACACTAAATCACTATGTAAGAAAACCTCTCTAAATAAAAGCGGTTTGAGGTAAAGTATACGGCGCAAGATTTATTTTATTTTACTTTTACTGCTTTGCAATGCAAAAACTTATTTTGACTGCTTCGTATATAGTGAAAATTATTATTTACAACAATCCTAGAATGTTGCTATAATAGCACAAAACAGTAGTCACATAGCAGAATCTTCGGTTCGGAACGAAATTTTCATTGTATCCCCTAAAAAAAATCAGAAAATATCATTTTGAAAAGTTTAGGTTTGACATCATATATAGTTTTTATACTATTTTCAAGTATTACACTAAGAAATCTATTAAATACAATTTATTAAATAAAAATTTTTATGTAATCTAAATTAATTTCATAAATTCTCACAAAATTAATCTGAATTATATCATATTACGTGTTCAGTACATGTAAAGCATATGTAGAAAAAAAAATTGATTTTACAACATTTAATTTAATCGCTGCTTCATATATACTCGAAGTTTTAAACACTGCTGAAAACGGAACTTTAATACGGTTAAATACTATGAAAGTGGCGTGAACACCAGTTGGCATTATTAATAAATTCATATTGAAGGACGTCTCTGTTATTTTACACAGGTTATTCGTCGCAGATTTATTTAGAATTCTGATTATTGAAAATGTTAAAATTACGCATGTCAATGCTAAATGAATAACGTTTACGCATGTAAATTCTACAAATCCGTATCAAAATTGTTTTCAATTCAAAGTTTTATGACTGATAGAAACTTCACTATTATACAAAATTTAATAATAAGGTTCGATAGAGCCGGTGTTTGGTATTCTATTAAAATTTCTAAAAATAGTTAGCAGCCATGCACAATTTTGCTTATAATAAAGAAATATATTTTATCCTGAAATTCTATCGATTATTATTACTGTAATATAAAATTTTCACAGTCATGTAAAACTTAATGCAATAAGAAAGCTGTTGTCAAATCTTTAAACATACTCTCTATTAAATAGATTAGATAAACAGATATAATGGTTGAATGAAATAAAATGGTTATCCTATGCCATGTCTAAAAAATATTTTCTTTTCAGAGCAATTTGCGTAATCCGCCATAAAGCACAGAAGTCCTACAAGTTTGGTTTCCATTCCATATTTTGAGAATACGTGAGAAAAAAATTCAAATCAATTAATATTCGTAAAGAATTTAAACTTCAGAATGCTATAATGTATATATTGTGTAAATTCAAGCCAACATTCCCCCTCCCGTACAAAATATCGGTATATTTTACAGCATCCCTTGTAAAGACTGCGACTCTGTATATATTGGCAAAACTGGATAAGCATGCAACATTTTAGAAAAATGTAAGCTCGCTTTTAAATCCGATAATTTACAATCAAAACTTGTAAAGCGTGCAATAGATATCGACTGCATTCTACATTTTGCATACAATAATTAAATCAAATAATTTTAAAAGTAGATTTTTTTAGAAGGTTGGTTTACAAAAATACAGAAATCCCCACTGAAAAAAAAAAAATGTTGATTTTACTGTATAATACTGGCAGCTGAGGTGCCAGTATTATACTGTTAAATCAACATTTTTTTTTTTTTTGCAGTGTATTTCAACGAAGCATATATAATTCCAGCAGAATATGTGGTCCTACTGTGACATATATTCACTCTTGAACATGTGTAAACAACAGCTTCAGTCTTGACTGACATTGTACTGATGAAGAGCTTGTTTAGTGCTTGAAACTTCTGCTGTATTAATTGATTTTATTATGTGATATTAGTGTGTGTTTTTAATTTTATACTAATTAAATGGTTTTATTTTAAAGGTTTAATTAATTTTTTAAATAAAGGATATACAGAAAATTCAAATCATTGTTCCATTTTAATAATAATTTAAATAAAATATATGGCTGTAACTTCATCTACAACACTCAGTGGCGATTTTTGTCCAATATTTTAGCCAAAACTGGAATGTTTGTCTGTTTTTCTGAGTCATCTTCGAAAACAATAGCTAATAGTCAAAATGGAAATAAGTGAGTGGTCTATATCTTATAAAAGTAGAGTTCGCGGGTACCATATAGTGTAATCTTTTGAACATCAGTGTAAAATTCAATCTATTTCATGCATTAATTCAATGAAAACGTTAAATAATAAAACAGCAGTTTTTTTTCAAAGTAGCAAAAAGTAGCAATTAAAATTATTGGGGTTGTAAAGGTAAGGTTACAAACTGCTTCTCAGATTTATTAATTCGACTGGACTAGGTTGTCTAACAAACTGCTTTCATAAAATTAATCAGGGGTCAATCCAAGCGAAATTTGAGATCTATTTACGACTCCTTCACAAAAATCCCTTTAATAAAACAGGTCCCTTCACAATATTCCTCTTAATAAAAACCCCCTCACGATATTCCTTTTAATAAAATGGGGTTCCTTCACAAAATTCCTCTTAATAAAATAGGTCCCTTCAAAACATTCCATTCCATAAAAACATATTCTTCATTAATTAATTTTATTTTTTTATAATTTAAAATGTGTAATTTGCAAACAAAATAAGTTCACCAGGAGGAAAAACTTTAGTAGAAGGACTTGAAGAAGTTATTGTTAATAAATGCTTCGTTCGAATTTCAGTAAATGGATTTCATCTTTCGATACAAAATGTTATTATTCACAAAAATATAACAAATTTTACAAAAATAACTTTTACTTTTCCCTAAATGGGAAGCAAGAAAATAACCCTGTATCGACCCCTTCTAAGGATACATGGAATTGTTAATTCTGTGATGACTTTCTCAAAACTTAATCAAAACCTACTGATACAAAGATGCATCTTTTCTGGTAGAAGATACATTTTTTCTGAAACACAGTCCATCATTAAACACTAAAAGTTATGGCCAGAAAAGCTCAATTTTCTGTGTAGATCAATGAAGATCATTAATTTTCAAAGTATTCATCATTCTGATCGAGGCTGACGAAAAAGAAAGGCTACCACGGTGCTTTACGAGTATCTTTTTTTTTACAGACCGCCGGAGTCACGTGATGCTCGAATACACCAATGGAGGTGTACGAAAAGAGCATCACGTCACTCTAGCGGTCTGTAAAAAAAGATAAGTGGAATGCACCGCGGTAGCCTGTCTTTTTCGTTAGCCTCGATTCTGATGATATGAGCTAAACTATAATGCATTTACATATTTTACGGACATTGATATATAATTATGCAACGTTGTTTGTAGAAAAAATTTAACTTTTGTTTCCAGTCTTTGGGAAGCATTTTGGGAAATTTCGCCACTGTACAGCGTCCAGATTTTAAGCGACAAAGATGCTTATGGCTTTCAGTCACCGGAAAAACTTTGTGCCATGTATGATAAAAGCACAACCAATCATGGGACAAGATGTCGTAGCGATTATTGCGTTATAAATTAGAATTAAAATAAAATAATCCTCAATAATAATTAACAACAATATTTAAAAGCCATGGATGATTTTGCTTACGATTTTACAAATTATATTCAATAAGAGTTTCTTCCAGTTAATCTCTTTAGAATTTAAAACTTTTACAAACATGTAAAACTTTGTGCAAAAATTAAACTTTGTAAACATTTTTAAACATTCTTGTACAAGACAACTTTGTTAACATTCTCTTGTAAATAAAAGAAATGGAGAAAGATCAACTGATTACTTTATTAAATGAATAAATAAAATATATATAGCATGTACATACATCATCCAGATTATTTGCTTTTTTGTTACGCCTTACTTTTTAAAAATGTATTTTTGAGAAAATATAAACCTACGCAAATTAATAACAATCTATAAAACATACATAACAGCATTATGATTATCAAAATTATAGGAAATAAACATCAAAGTAAAAATAAAATAAAATAACTTGCTTAATCTAAGAGAGAATGTAAAAAAAAAAAAGTGAATGATGGTGTTTCAAATCATTGCATTATAGATCGTGCATCTGTAGAATATTCTCATTTGTCTTGAAAATGGCTTCGGTGAAGACATTTTACATATAAAACTTTTTACTGTTTTATTTAACACCTTTTAGCAATTAATGAAGCATAATATAAACCTATTGAATCTAAGTAAACCCAAAATAAGTTCGTATCATTTTACAATTCATTTTCTCGCTTTTTGTGGAATTTCATTATGAACCTTTTTCAAATCTTCGTAATTGAATAAAAACTATTTGAGAATGCATGATAAAGTAAACAAATACTAATTTATGATTTGAAAATCAGAATAAATGAGGGAGTAGAGAAGACCTTTATTTGCAATTTTTATATCGATGCCCTGTGGTAATATGAATAAAATATATGAAATGAAAAAAATATTTCGTTTTCTTTTGTCTCTAGAGCAATCTTCACTTACATTTTCTGAACATATTTCATTAGGAGATCGCTAAAAGCACCTGAAAACTACATCTATCCGAAGAAAAATATTGGAGTTGATTACTTTTCTAATTTTATGTATTATTCATTGTAAATTAGGGTGTAGAAAAATTCTCATGTATAACAAATATTTGGAATTACATTAAAATTTTCAGATATAATTGCCTTGAATATTGTTTTCTTATACCGTATATGCCGGCGTATAAGTCGCAACTCAAACAAACTTATTTAGACCCAGACATTTTGTTTAATAAATAATAAAATAAAATAATTTCTAAAATAATAATTATTATTTATTATTTATTACTTTTATTATTTTTATTAATAATAATAATTATTATTAATTTTTGGAAAAATAATTAATTTAATTAATTTAAATCATTTAATTAATAATTTAATTAAACTGATTAAATAATTATTAATTTTTTGATTAAATCATTGTTTGATTAACTGTTTAATAAAATTGAATTAATTAAATAAATGATTGATTAAATAAATGATTAAATAAATAAATAAAATAAAATAATTAATAAAAAATTAATTAAACGTTAATTAATTAATTAAATTAATTTTTAATTAAAATTAATAAAATTATGAATTATTATAACTTTATTAATTAATATTTAATTAAATAAAATTTCTGAGTCTAATTATGTTTGTTTAAGCTGCGCGTTATACGTCGGTAATTTAGAAAATACTTTCAATAAGAAATATCAATCATCAATAATTTTCGCCAGAGTTTAAAAGTCTTACAAACATGTAAAAAATAGGTCAATAAACAAACTTTTGACAAATATTTTTATATACTTGGTAATCAACACGTAAGAAATAAAGAAAAATACCTATAAATACGCATATATGTGTGCAATTTTGAATTTTCTTTAAAATCATTATTTTGTTTAATAAATAAATTAAGCAGAATATAACAGTAACTTCATTTTCAACATCCGGAATATTTATTTTCTTTTATATTACATTTTCTTCGGGAAATTAATAAATGCTTCAGAAAATATAAACCTACGCAAATTAGCATCGTAATATTGAACTGTCGAATAAACTCGAAATATATTCTTATCATTTTACCTATTCATTTTCTCGTATTTTCCGAATTTTATTAAGAACATTTGCGAGACGTCCTAATTTAATTAGAAATAACTGAGAAGGATGAGATAAAGTGAGCAAAGAGTAATTTATGATATTGAAAATTTTGAATGAATTAGAAAATAAGAAAAGTCTTTATTTTCATAAATATGCCTTCCCTATGGTGGAATCAATAAAATAATTAGAGCTGAAAAGTTTATTTCGTTTTCGCTTATTTAGAAAGTATAATCTTCACATTTTTTCTTAACAGATTTCATTAAGAGATCGCTAAAACCACCTGAAAACTACAGCTGTTTGAAGAAAAATGTTGCAGTTGATCTCTCAGATTTATATATTATTCATGGTCAAAACATATCCATTATTACCATATTCTAAATGGATTTAATTAGCTTCATTTATAAATATAACGAAAAAAAAACTGTTATTTAATAATTAACGTAATAAATAGTAACTTTTATTTATTTAAAAAAAAAGAGTTTCATATATAAAAAATAGATTTGGATATATACCACATAGCATGATAAAACTTAGCTCAGTTATAAAATTCACGTTTAGCAATTTTCGCCAATCGATGAAAATGCACTCGAAATCTTTTGTACAACTCTGTATACTATCTAAAGACTTTTGTACACAACATGTAAGAAAAGAAAGGGTATAATTTAATATTATACTGGAATTAATTTTGCAAATAACTGCATTTTGTGGAGAAAACTGCATTTCGTGGCACGAGCTTAAACTCGGGCTCGATAAATAAATAAATGCTTCAAAAAATATAAACCTACTCAAACTGGCATCGTACTGTTGAACCTTAATAAACCCAAAATAAATTCATATCATTTTACCAATTCATTTTCTCGTATTTCCGGAATTTTATTAAGATTATTTGCAAGTCCTCGTAATTTAATTAGAAATAACTGAGAATGATGAGATAAAGTGAGCAAAGAGTAATTTATGATATTGAAAATCAGAATGAATTAGAAAATAAGAAAAGTCTTTATTTTCAAAAATATGCATTCCCTATGGTGGAATGAATAAAATAATTAGAGCTGAAAAGTTTATTTTGTTTTCGCTTATTTGGAAAGTATAATCTTCACTTATTTTTACTTAACAGACTTCGTTAAGAGAACGCTAAAACCACCTGAAATCTACTGCTACTTGAAGACAAATATTGGACTTGATCGCCAATCTAGCTTTATGTATTATTCATGGTCAAAACAGATCCATTATTACCATATTCTAAATGGATTTAATTAGCTTCATTTATAAATATAATGAAAAAAAACTGTTATTTAATAATTAACGTAATAAATAGTAATTTTCATTTAATTAAAAAAAAAGAATTTGAAATAAATAAGAAAAGAAAGGGCATAATTTAAATGTTATACTGGAATTAATTTTGAAAATAACTACATTTTGTGGAGAAAACTGAATTTTGTAGCACTTGCTTGAACTCGGGCTCGATAAATAAATAAATGCTTCAGAGAATATAAACCTACTCAAACTGGCATCGTACTGTTGAATCTTAATAAACCCAAAATAAATTCTTATCATTTTATCTTTTCATTTTCTCGTATTTCCGGAATTTTATTAAGATTATTTGCAAGTCCTCGTAATTTAATTAGAAATAACTGAGAATGATGGGATAAAGTAAGCAAAGAGTAATTTATGATATTGAAAATCAGAATGAATTGGAGAATAGGAAAAGCCTTTATTTGCATAAATATGCATTCCCTATGGTGGAATGAATAAAATAATTAGAGCTGAAAAAATTACTTTGTTTTCGCTTATTTCGAAAGTATAATCTTCACTTATTTTTTCTTAACAGATTTCGTTAAGAGATCGCTAAAACCACCTGAAAACTACAACTGTTCGAAGAAAAATATTGGAGTTAATTGTCCTTCTAGCTTTATGTATTATTCATGGTCAAAACATATCGATTATTATCAAATGTATGATTCAAAATGGGCTTGATTAGCTTCATTTAGAAAGGTAATGAAAAAACTGTCATTTAATAATAAACGTAATAAACTGTAACTTTCATTTAATTAAAAAAAGGAGTTTGAAATAAAAAATAAATGAAAGGGCATAACTTAATGTTATACTGAAATTAATTTTGAAAATAACTGCATTTTGTGCCACGGGCCGCAACGGCCACGAACTCGGGCTCAAAGTGAAAATTTATTTATACATAAATTGAAACAAGAACGAAAAATAATGCGTCAAGAATAAATTATGACACATTTTCCAACACATCCAGAAAACTGTAACGAAAAATTACCATTAAATAAGGCGAAAGAAAATATGTAGTAAACAGTTTAGAAAACATATAACACATTTAAAAATCCAGTTTTAGAAATTACTCGAAAAAAAAATTATTCGAAATTTCATCATTTTAATTGAGATTGATTTATTTGAAAAAGTCCATTATTTAAACTGTTGCCAATTTGTAAAATAGCGCACATAATAATATCCCCTTTCAATTAAAAAATGACTATTAAAAACAGAAATAAAACATTAAAATAACAATTGAGAAAATTAATGTAATTGCGCGTGAATATTAAAAATAAAAATAAAAATTAAAGATAATAATTAAATTATTACGCGTTCAAAGCATTAAATGGAGAAATTTATGCCACATTTAAAATACTCAAATAACAATATTTCCAAGCAGTTTCAATTTAAAAATATATTTACACGAGGCATTAATTTATTTCGACTAAATCCTTTACCCATTGTTGCAATTTTGAAAACAGCGTAAATAATAATATTTCCCTTGAATTAAAAACTATATTTTTACGTTTACTAACAGGAAGAAAACTTTTGTGAAAATTACGTCATATTGGAAACGATACATTTAAAACGTCTTACTGAAAGCAATTTTTGGTACTTCTCCATTAGACCGTTGACAACTTTCCATTAAGGTAGTATTTTGAAATTAAAAAAACTACCTTTTCCTCATAGATGGCGCTGAATGTTGCCGGGAAATTTGAAAGTGGGTAGTACTTTTTTTTAAAAAGGGAGGAGATTCAGTCTGTCATTCAGTTAACATTAGCCAATAATTAGGTATTCTTTCATTTCATTCTTTCGCGCAAAATGACCAATAGATGAAACGTGTTTCGTAGTCAATTTTGTTTGCTATACAATGTCCAGCTTCAAATGAGATCAGGGGTTTATGTGCATGGGAGGCTATCGTATTACGGCTTTTTCAATTAGTACCGAAAGATAAGCATTCCGTGAAGTGTCGTTACGGAAAATTAGATATTAATCAATGAAAGAACATTTAATGATTGGCTGGTTTATTAGATGTTTTAAGAGAATTTAAACAATTTTCTCCGGCATTCAACGTTGGACTATACTCTTGAATTAAATATTTTTTTTTTTTTTAAATATGGGAAATCAACGAAATAAGAAAAGGAAGAATCTGAAGTGTGATCAAAAAATTTCTAAGCGGTCGAATAGTCAACGGATTCGGCGACAACGAGAAAGAAATGTATTTGAAGAAAATCGTGAAATTGACAATGAAAGGTAAGATTTACTGTATTATGTAAACAATATTGATATTACATTTTTAAAAAATCGTATACAAGAAAATTTATGCATGATTCCTGTAGGGTTACATTGACTTATAAAATAGTCTTTTGTTTAATTATTGATTCAATATTAAAATTTATGTTTTTTTTCTCCTGCAATATATCTGTCTATAAAAATTACATTTCACATAAAAAATTTCTTTAAAATTTTGTAATTTTATTTTTGAAAAAAATTAAATTTTAAAATTATGTAATTACATTCTTCTATCTTTACAAGAAGAAAGTATTGGATTCATGAAAATTTTCGACTACCGGTTTTCGACGGATTTATACGTTTTAGAAGGTCCTGAACACGATCTGACTATTTTTAGAAAATGTCTGCTTGCGAGTCTGTCTGTATGTATGCGACAAAAATTTTGTGGGCGCTCTATCTCAAGAACTAATGCATGAAATTTAATAAAACTTTATAATCAGTTAGTCCCTAATATAAATTGGTGGTGATTAGTTTTTGGTAATAATTGCCCAACAGGTGGCGCTGTTATGCTGCATTTTTCTCGATTTCCACAATAGCTCTATCTCAAGAACTAAAGCCCTTATGTTCCACAAACTTCAGGTTCAGTTAGACCTTGAAATAAATAGACGATGATTCTGTTTTGGTGAAGATATATCAACAGGGGGCGCTGCTATACCACCTTTTTCTCGATTTTACGATAGCTATACCTCAAGAACGAATGCCCGGAATTTCATTAAACTTCAGATTCTGTTAGACCTTGACATAAATAGATGCCGCTTACAATTTGGTGTAAATAGCCCAACAGGTGACGCTGTTATGCTACTTTTTTCATTATTATCACGATAACTATATCTCAAGAACTAATGCACGGATTTTCATCAAACTTCAGATTCAATTAGACGTTGACATAAGTTGTTGTTGAGTACGTTTTGGTCTAAATCTCCCAACTGGTGACGCTGCTGTGCTACATTTTGCAGGATTTACACGATTTTAGCAATAGTCATATCTCAAGAATTAATACACGGAATTTAATAAAATTTTAAATTCAGTTAGACCTTGATATAAATTGGTGCTGATTCTTTTTAGTTTATGCGAAACATGTGTGAGATAGAAGAAAGTTTTGGGGTTGGCACATCCGACTAGTTTTACTGTTGTTTGCTGTAAAGGTTCCTTGTCATTTGGTCTTCAGAATTTATAAAAATTTTTTAATTTTTACTCAAAAAATTTATTATAAATTTAAAATTAAAAAAAAATGAAAATAAGAAAAAAAGAATTTTTGTCATTGCTTTTTACTTCAAAGAATATATATTTTTTAAATCCTTCAAAATTTTATTTTCTTTATTTATGGGCAAATTTTAGTGATTCTTAACACTTTCTAACCTATACTGTCCGTGCTCTAACTCGCGTAAATGTATTCGGATTGCCCTGAAATTTTTGTATGTTATTGTCATTTATTATAGCATGTTCCCTATTGCAACTGAAGAGTGTAGCACTTACAGTTTTTTTACAGGGACTGTCAAAAGTATTTCGTTACATTACAGTCAATGGGAAATAATCGTTTCAAGTGTATTTTGTGATTCTACGTCATTCAAAACATGACGAAATTGATACATAATTATAAAGCGCATTAATACATGCTTTTTGTATGGAGTGCAAAGCATTTAATATTCATTTACAGGGTCAAACAAAATATTTCTGTTACACACTGTCCTATGGGGAAAAATCGTTTGCAGTGTAATTTAGTGATATTTCACTATTTCAAACGCAATGAAAATTATATGAATTACTGAGGTGCACTATAAATTGCTCTCTTGTGTGCATTGCGTTTATTTACAGGGACACAAAAAATATATCGGCTACAGTACATGTGCGATATTTACAGTTTACATGTGATAAGTGCGTTTTTAAGTTTAACAAAATTTTTTTATAATACGTGTGTGTTTATAAACTCGGTTGATCATATACAGGGCTACACAAGGGAATTCGTTGTATTACAGACTATGGAAGTGAATTGCTTAAGGGTAGTTTCTAATTATGTTGCGCATTTTTCTGCTGAAGTATATTTAGTAGACTAGCAGAAGTTTGTGAAATATAAATAAATTCATATACACAGTGGCTTAGCGTCAGGGGGGGGGGGGGGCGGGGGACGATCATTTTACTACCAGTAGAATTATATACTACAGTTGGTCTTATTTAATCTTTGAACGGTATGAATTAAAAAATACTATTAGTAAAGTTATCCTGTCCCCCTTGACGCTACGCCTCTGCATATACAGGGTTACGCAAAGAAAAAAAATACATTGTCGTTTACGGTTGGTAATTGCTGCTAGTGAGTTTTAAGTTGCCTTTTAGCTTAATATGCTGTGTGTATAAAAGTCTCCATATAATATACAGGGCTGTACAAAAGATTTCGAGTGCATTTCCATCGATTGGCGAAAATTGCTGAATGTGAATATTTTAACTGAACTAAATTTTATCGTGCTATATATCCACATCTATTGATCATATACAGGGCTGCACAAAATAATGTGACTACTTTTTTGCCACTGGAAGGTAATTTCGAAAAATGTATTTTTCGATGCAGTGTAAGTTTTCTAAACTGTTTACTTACATATCTTCTTTCACCTTATTTAACGGTGAATTTTCGTTACAGTTTTCTGGCTGTGTTGGAAAGTGTTTCATAATCAATGCTTGACGCATGATTTTTCCCCCCTGAAATATATCTATGTATAAAAATTACTTTTCAGATAAAAAGTTTTTTAAAACATTACAATTTTAAACACAAAGGAAATTTACAGCGTAATTTGAGCTCTGTTGAAAAATTAATTAGGTTTAAAATTTTAAACTTATTTAATATTTTACTACTTATGAATCACTGTCCCTATTTCATTACTTTTTTCCCTATTCACTGCAGGAAAGTTTCCTTGTTATTTTGTCTTCAGAATTTATAAAATTTTTAATAAATTTAAAAGTAAAAAAAGAAAAAAAAAGATATCTTCAGTGACTTTTACTTTAAAGAATATATTTTTAAAATTTTTGTCAAAATTTTATTTTCTTTATTTATTGATAATATTTTATATATATAAATTTATATTTATAAATAAATATATATTTATATATATAAATTTATATATTATATATATATAAATTTATAGATATTTTAATGATTTTTTTACCTGCAATATTTTTTAAAATAAAAATTACTTTTCAGCTATATTTTTTTAAACTTTGAAATCAGTCGAGTTATGATGTTTTAGGCCGGCCATGGTTTTAGCTTTTATACCGGGCTGGTCGGGTGAAACAAATTGTACGTGGCGGGCCGGACTAGGGCCGAACTTTTTGTTTTTAAACCAGGCCGGGCCAATCATTTTGTAGGGTTATGGCCGGTCCCGGGTCTGGAAATTTCGGCCCGTGCAGACATCTATTGTCAGGCCCAGTATAGAGGTGTGAGGTACTCTCTCCCTCCCCTACATATCCTGCATATAGTATATGCATATAGAGAGGGTTCGGAAGTAGCGCGCTACAAGTAGCTAAACTACAGTAGTCGCTACTTTTTACAGTAGTTTGTAGTGCAGCGCCCTATATTTTGAACAGTGTAGTGTAGCGAGTAGCGCGATACATAAATCAGTAGTTTGTAGCGAGTACTGACTCTACTTTTAACGCTACTTCAGGGGAGAGGGGGGGGATCAGCCATACTGCAAATCACGTGGTCGTAACTTCCTTATTTTATGGAAAATTTGTTCTGCTCAACAAGTTGCGAATCTCAGCGGCAAATCACAGCTACAGTATATAGCAACGCATCGCATGACGTCATAGATTTTTCCCATTGAAACTTGCTGTTAGAATCAATCAAGTACTAACACACTAAAGGAATATATTTTCTTGCTGTCGACACTTTTTTCTATTTACTCGTTATTAGGTCTTCATGTTTTAACGCTGGGTTTCTTAATATTCCAAATTACTGTATTTACAGATTTATTTATTGTTTGCATTTATTAGTTGTTTTTCTATAAATTTCTAAATTATAATATCTCTGTTAATTTTAAATGCGAAATTTGTAATGTGTATCCAAACTACCATTTTGGAGATAAACACGTAACTTTTTCTTGTATATTATTTTTCTTAATTTTTTAATGCACTCGGTTATACAAATAATACGAATTCGGTGTTTACGGAACCCTTTTCAGCTTAGGATCCGATATAATTGTACCTCTTATTGTCCTCCATTAATTAGTGAAACCCACTGTCTGATAAAACGACAATGTCTGGGGATTTAGTTTCGATCCTTACTTTTTTATTATAATACTTTTAAAAAAATTACTGTTAATGGTTTAATTATATTTCCTGACTTTAATACGTATTGATTATATGGTGGTGGTCTGTTAATGTGGGGGGTAAGTGTTCCCCACAATACCATTCTGAAACCTTATTTACGCCCTCGGTAAAACTATAATTATCAATAAAATGCATAAAAATTAGCTAAAAATTGAATGTATATAAAGTATCAATATTTTAATTTTTGTGTTTGCTTCTTTCAGGAAAAACATGAATGTGCAAGAGGAAAACGAGATTATTGACAGCTCAGAAAATCATATTTTAGCGCCTTCATCATCGAAGCAGTCTATAGAACTCTATATCACGTCCCAAACCACGACTAATAACGAAAATATAGATGAAACGTCTCGATTAAATTCAGATAACCAAAGTGAGGCGGAATATTGCATTGAATATTCTAAAAACAGACAAGAAAATAAATTTCCCACAGGTCGATTTTTGTGTGATCTGGAGGCAGTTATTAAACAATCTAGAAATGTAGAAACTCACACTTATGAATGTAATTTTGGAGGAAAGTTACTGTACAAAGAAATGACAGTAAATGGACTTATTTGCACATTTCACTATGTATGCAGTAACCCACTGTGTCCAGCGGAAGCAAAAATTGTGAGTGATAACGATGGCGATAGCCTTAACAAATTAGCAGTTTTGGGAGCCATGTCCACAGGTTCCGGATTCTCTCAGGAAGAAGAGAAATTCAGCATTATGGATGTTAAGTACATGAATCGATATAAATTTTCACAGTATGAAGTTAAAACTGGGGAAATAATAAAATTATGTGCTGAGAACACAATGGAAAGAACTATTCTAGAAGAAAAAATTGCTGCAGAAAATAGGGGTGACAAAGATTCAGAAGGCTACTGTAACATTACAGCCGTCGTGGATGGAGGATGGTGTAAGCGCAGTTACTGTCGAGGGTATAACGCATCAAGCGGAGTCGCTGTGATCATTGGTCAAGAATCAAAGAAGATTATTTTTATTGGCATCAGAAACAAACTGTGTTTAGTATGCAGGATGATTAATAACGGGAAAATAAAGCACCGTGAACACTTGTGCTTCAAAAATTGGAATAGTTCCTCCACAAGCATGAAAAGTGATATCATTCTTGAAGGAATGCTGTATCTTCATGAAATATACAAAATAAGATGCATGAGGTTGGTTGCAGATGGTGATTCAAACACCATGTATAAAGTAAGAGAAAAAATTTCCTACGGCGGCTCTGTCCTGAAAATTGAATGTGTTAACCACGCCATTCGACGTTTCAGGAGAGCACTGGAAAGATTGCAGCCATCAAAAGGAATATATGAGAGTATTCAATCCCAAAAAAAATGTTTAAAAGACAAAATACCTCTTCTAGTTAATACTGTTAGATCAGTTATAAAACATAATGCCATTCCCACACACATTGAACCATCTAAAGATCTGGTAAAAAAATTCATTGGCGAGTTAAAAAATGTACCTCAACATGTATTTGGCAACAATTCTTCCTGTGGAACTTCTTGCAATAAGAAATCTTCTAAAACGTTATCCCTGGATCAATCTAAAATTCCCTGTATGGATTCAAAACTATTAGAGGGCATCAATTTTGAAATTAACAGAACACTTGTGTCATGTGCTAACACCCTAATTCTAAATTCCTAATCTCACCAACAATTATGCCGAAAATTTTATGAGCCAATTATGCAAGACATCTGGCGGAAAGCGAGTTGACTTTTCACGAGCTGGTGGAATTAACAGGCGTGCATACATTGCTCTATTAGCATATCAGACACCAGCTCAAGGGTGGATAGAGAATACATATACAGCTATCACTGGAAGCATTCCAAAAGCTCCAGTTCGTGATTTTGTATCATCCAGGAACAAAAGACATTTAAAAAGAAAATTTTTCCCAAATAAAAAAATTAAACAAAGTAATGAGTCACTAGTGGGAGGTGATAAAAACTAGAAAAGAAACTAGAAAAGAAACTAGAGAACAGTACCTTTCCGAAAAATGGCGACATGAAAGACGTAAACGGATTTCTTCGTCTTTCTTCAAAGAGGTTGCTGATAGACGGCTAACCACATCATGTTCAAACCTAGTTAGAAAAATCATCTACAAAGACCGTGTTGACATACCAGCAACAAGGTATGGTATTGCTAACGAAATAGTCGCTCTAAAGCAATATGAAAAAGATTCTGGTAATATTGTTCAACAATGTGGTTTGTTCATTGATGTGGTGCATCCATTTTTGTGTACGAGTCCGGATGGTTTAATAGCCGATGATGGATTGATAGAAATTAAATGCCCGTATAGTGCAAGAAATGCGTCAGGTTTCCAAGAAATATGGAAAAACCATAATATCGGATTAAAATATAAAAGTAACGATGAAGCATTCCTGCCAACTAACCACAGATATTTCTATCAAATCCAAGGCCAACTTAATATCACAGGCAGAAACTGGTGTGATTTGTACTTTTGGTGCCCAAAAGAAACAAAAGTTATCAGAATATATAAAGATGATTCGTTTTGGAAGAAAATCCTTCCTAAACTAAAGGCTTTTTACATGGAATGTATTTTGCCAGAACTGGTAGATCCAAGAGCCTGCAGAAACTTACCGCTAAGAGAGCCATATATTAGAAATTTTATAATGAAATTCCAATAAGATAGCTTATCCCTCTGACAACTGAATTTTTTTTTCCAAGTCCTTCCGACCAATATGTAATCAATCAGCATCTCATCTATTATTACATATTTCACACCTTCATGTACAGGGCTTTACAAATTTGATAAAATCTGGTAGCCAACAAAAAATTTTACTCGCCAGTAGAAATATTTACCCCCCCCCCCCTTTCTGTCATTGATTTTCAAGAAGCACAAAAGTTTTTTTTATGAATTAATTAAGACAAATGTAATAACAAAGTATGATTTAGAATTATTTGTTAAATAGTTTAGAATAGTACACAATTTATAAAAATAATATTAAACTAAGCTTCGTGTCGAAAATTATCAAAATGATATATCTCTGAAAATAAATATTAATTAAATAAAAAATAAATAATAATAATATTACTGCAAATACCGAATTAACCGGCATGCTCGGAATGATTACTGCCGAATGCTTAAATGTCCAGGTAGTTGAGTGCTACATGAGAAATCTATACCAGATATTACCAAATATTACTAATAGTACCGTGTAAAAGTTGAAAATTTTTATCTTTCATAATAAGTATTTCGAAACATAATTTTTTTTCAATTTTTGTAAATTCTTGCAAAAATGTATTTAACAAGTATTTATAATATATATATATATATATATATATATATATCTTTTTATTTCTTATTTTTAAGTTAGCCTATTTGTTAAATATGTTAATGTTCTATTTATATTATATGGCAGTGACAGTTTCAAATTCTCTAATAGAAATTTTAGGGTCACTTTTAATTTCTTGAAAATTTAAGAATAATGATGTAATGTGATAAATCCTTTATTTCACAAATTTTGCTTTATTTGCTCACCCCTGGTCGTTAATTTATAAAAAAGGATTGTTACTGATCTTAATATAAAAAAGTTATCATTTATGGGTATATTTGATGTACCCATAAAGGAAATTTTCCTCTTTTATTTTGATGTATTTTTTATATTTTATATAGTATGTCTTTTATCTTTTGTATAATTGAATCGGTCATTTAAAAAAAACCACATAAGTCACAGAATCAGAACTTTTTAGAAATTATACAAAAAACTTTATTATTCACAAGTATTTTTACAAATAATTTTTATGGGTTTTATAGAGGCTGATAACAGAGTTTGGACTTCAAAGTTTGTAAATATTGCATAATTTTTGTAATTTATGAATAATAAAAATAAGAATATCAGAAAAACTGTTCCTGACTTATGTTGTTTTAGCAAGAAACGATTTATGTGGTATTTAATTTGAACAAAACAGTTATATTAAACATATTTTTAATCGAAATTAATGAAGTTAGCTCTTATACAGGTACATTTTTATGTTTTAATATGGTATTGCAGACAAATGGTAATATGGTATCCGCATGTAATCTGGTATTGCATCCAAAAACCACCTAACATGTCGCAAGTAATGAACAAAAATTAGAAGGTATTGTTTGAAGAGGAAGGAATACACTGAGTTATGTGGTTATTACCCAAATCATGGCTCTACCTATAAGGAAGCATTTGTGACAAAAATTGTATATTTGAAAAAAAAAAGACTTATGTGGTTTTCGAAATAACCGATTCAATTCTATCAGGAAGCGAGATAAGAGTTCCGCAAAAGTTTTCCATTTGTAAAAGTTTGTGTATTTCTACTGGTGTATTTCTATTTGTATATTTCAATTTGTATAAATCTGATTTTAATACAAAACAATAACATTTATAATAAATTAACAAATAGCATTTCCATTATGTAAAAATAACTTTTTTATTTGTATAAGTTTGTATATTTCTATCTATATTAAATTTAATTTTAATAAAAAAAATAATAACATTTTTGGATCTATTAAATGTACAGTATATATTTTCATGTCTTTATAAATATAATTGTAAGGTCTGTCTCAAAAGTTTAAGCACAAGCATAAAATGTCGATTTTCAAAGAATTATAAAAACTTAGAATGAATAAAAAAATTTTATTTGCAGATTTCGCAACATTATTTATGGTATAAAAATAGAAAAAAATAAATTACATAAATGTAAAAAACATAATAAAATAAATTTTAAAAAAACTGTCTTTTGGAATCGAAATAAATTTTCCATTTTTTGATAAATACTTTACTTATCAAGTTAGAAGCGATTCGAGTTACGTGACGACACGTTTTTCTCCTTTTTCATGCTGTGACGTTGGAAAGTTGATTCCAAACGCTGACTTTGACAGTACTTTCTAAAAGATATTCTTTCTTTACCATAAAATGGAAAACATCTTTCAACTACAAAGTTTCTAAGTAAGAACACCGGCCAATCTCATGTGTTTCCGAACATAAATTAATTACAAAATATGTCATAAAGTAGCCAGTTTGTATTTGAGAACAGTCTTAAAGAGTTAGATACACACATAAATGAAATATGATTGTTTTTACTATTTGGTCTTTTACTCTCTCTTTGACACTCTTTGGTCTTTATTCACTCTTTTCTATAATTATTATACATTAAAAAAAAAAAAAAAAAAAAAAAAAGAAACTGATTATTTTTTGAGTTATCTAAAATATTTTATCTTAATTTTTAATCATAATTGTACTGTTCTGGAAATGTGGTTGAATCGGTGGATATGTTGGTTCGGGGTTTGAAACTTCTCGTGCGGTCGAGTGGGCTCAAAATCGAGTTCTGAATTTTTCTGTTTTTTTTTGGATGTATGTGAATACAAGCTCAACCGTCTTACAAAGACTTTCTCACGAGTCATAAATCCCCTTATAGGTCAATGGGCCTCCTGATAATAATTGGCCTTATTTCAGCCTTTTAATTAACCCTGTTTGTACAGTTTATAATAAACTTGTATTCAACAACAATGATAGTAAATAATGCTACCTATGTGAAAGTGATATCATTTGGTGAAGTTATGTATAATATAAGGCAGTTCTCAAAAAAATACTTTTCGCACTCAATAATACGAAACTTTCTGCAATATTTACGTATTCATTTTTAAACAAAGGATGAAACTTTAGGCATGACTATTAAAATGATTCGTAATCGAACTGTTTTCGTTTTACGATAAATTAATTTCATCTTAAATTATAAGCGATCGTTGTCTCGTAACAATTTTTTTCTACTGTCCTGCATTGTCACATCCGGAAATTCGGTTCAGAACATCAACTTTGACAGCATTTTCTGACACCCACTCTTCCAGTAATGGATACGCTACAAAAAGTAATAGATAACTGTTTTTGTGATTTTATTTAGAAACATATTTTAATGAAAGCATACCAATGAAACGAAATAGCCATTTTCAATTACATTTAAGAATTAGGATATCAATAATAATTACAATATTTATCAGAATAATCAATTGTTCAAATTAAATATTGACATTATCACAAGATCAGTATTTTAATTATTTTAGATGCTATTTTAGATACAAGATATAAAACACTGAATTTGAGAGAATTACAGTTATAAAATTATTGTGACAGTTCGCAAAAGGGCCGGGGGGGGGGTGTCCTAATAAAGAAAAAATCAAGAAAAAAATCAGAATATCAGTGCATAGAATCGTATTTACTGATACAAATTTTTAAAAATTAAATTTCTTGAGTTGCTTGATATATTACGTGTATTAATTAATAATACAAACATGAAAGAACTAAAACGTCACGTTGAATATTTTAAATACTAAATAAAATTGTTTCAAAACAAAACTGCTGATTTGACATTTGATCCCCGTGATATGCAGATTTACTAGTTTCATTACTAATATAAATGCAATTAATATTTATAGTATTTTTTAATGTACAGATATTAATTAATCAAAAATTGGAGACGAGACAAGATGTAAAATAAATAAATGAATAAATAACAACTCGCATAATTTCATAACCCATAATTTCATCAATTTTACATTCGGAATTTTCTATTGATTGTGCTATATCATAATTGCTGTGTACGTTAGATTTCTTAATAAAATCTTATATAACAAAGATGCTTATGTAAACTGAATGTAAACTAAATTTACTATAATTTAATCAAATTTAAAAAAATAAAGTTTTTACAATTTTTGTTTCTGAAAACAGTTTTAGTGGTCATACTATAACATTTAGCTGCAAGATCTTACAATACATTCTAATATACACGATAGCAATAACATACTAAAAACACCTAATGTCTCGGCGGTACTGTGCGTTTGTTTATATATATATTTTTTAATGATGTTTCAGAACTCTAACTTTCATAATACTATAAATTGGAAATTGACTTGTCTGACTTTAAAAATATTGTTTTAAAGTAAACAAATTATATTTCTTATTTTATTCTCAGTCTGAAGAAATTTTTCCTGGATATTTTTATTGACCTGCCTTGCTTTACGAATGCGCATACATAAGTTTGAGTCATTTTATGTTGCTGAGAGTTAGATTATTTTAAATGTATCTCAAATATATAAGAAAAGCTTTAGAATATCAATTTCATGTTGACGAAAACTTTTGAAAAGTAGCTTTATTAGTATATATACTGTTTTTCTAATATTTTAAAATAAATATACTTGATTTGTGAAGCTGTATAAATCCCATATTTTTTTTATCATATGTTGTTAAAAATAAGGTAAATATATCCATTCCCGTATATTCACTGTGTGAATATTCCTAAATAGTATTAGGATTAAAACATTTAATGATAAAATTGATATAAACTGAAAAATATCATGCAATATATCTAATAATATTGAATAGAAAACATAATCATTATATATATTAAAAAACCCATGATTAAAGTATTTAAAACAGCATAAATTCTTATCTATTCAAGTATTCCTTTAAAATTATCTTTTTGGATCAAAGGGGGGGGGGGAGGTATATAGTTCAAGCAGCTCAAAAACAACAGCAAAATATATAAATATAAAATGACACTTTTCACTTAATTGTTGAATGTACACATATATGTATACATTCAACATGCAACTTACTTTTTTTTTTTTTTTTTAAATAATTAATTCAATTATGAGTTGGCTGCAGATCACTCAAGTGCTACTGGATTTAGTCTTAAAGGACTTCGTTTCACTCAAATATGACTTAGTTATAAATCACTCAAGTGCTACTGGATTTAACCTTCATTGATTTGATTTAACTCAAGTATGAGTAAAATAGAGATCACACAATCATGAGTTGCTTAAAAACAACTCGTTCACTCGAGTTGTTTCAACTCTTCATGAGAAGCTCACTTTCAAATCGTGAGATGAGTGGATTTCGGCTCAACTTGAGTTATTTTGGCTCTTTCGTTTTAAGAGAGTATACCTCTTACATTTTTCTGCTTTATTATACCGCTTACATTTTTTCTGCATTACTATACCGCTTACATTTTTTTGCGTTACTATACCGCTTACATTTTTCTGCGTTTACTATACCGCTTACATTTTTCTGCATTACTATACCGCTTACTATACCGCATACATTTTTCTGCGTTACTATACCGCTTATATTTTTTGTGTTATATACCGCTTACATTTTTTGCGTTACTATACCGCTTACATTTTTCTGCGTTACTATGCCGCTTACTATACCGCTTACATTTTTCTGCGTTACTATACTGCTTACTATACCACTTACTATACCGCTTACATTTTTCTGCGCTTACTATACCGCTTCTATACCGCTTACTATACCACTTACATTTTTCTGCGTTTACTATACCACTTACATTTTTCTGCGCTTACTATACCGCTTACATTTTTTCTGTGTTACTATACCGCTTAATATACCACTTACATTTTTCTGCGCTTACTATACCGCTTCTATACCGCTTACTATACCGCTTACATTTTTCTGCACTTACTATACCACTTACATTTTTCTGCGCTTACTATACCGCTTACATTTTTCTACGTTTAATATACCGCTTACTATACCACTTGCATTTTTCTGCGTTTACTATACCGCTTACATTTTTTCTGTGTTACTATACCGCTTACATTTTTCTGCACTTACTATACCGCTTACATTTTTCTGCGTTGCCATACCGCTTACTATACCGCGTACTATACCGCTTACATTTTTCTGCGCTTACTATACCGCTTACTATACCGCGGTGCAATAGCGCACAGGCAAGCATGCGGCGCGCCCACCCCGCCCTACCTCATATCTAACTATACACAATACATGTACATACTTATATACAGAGGTGTCGGTTACAGTAACAGTGTCGCGAGTTCAATAGTTTTTGCCCATCTCAAGAAATGCCCAACGCGCCTAAAGAAGTTTTCACTTCAAATATACAGAGGTGTTGGTAACAGTGTCGGTTACAGTAACAGTGCCGCGAGTTCAATGGTTTTTTCCCATCTCAAAAAATGCTCAACGCGCCTAAAGAAGTTTTCACTTCAAAAATTAAATTTTAGAACGTTTTTCGCTCCTGCACCACCATGGGATTAGTAGCACCGACGTAAAATATAGCCTATGTAGGACCAGGGATTGTCATTAAAAATGTGCCACCATTACTTTGGAAAGGGGTTCAGTAGTTCCAGAGATTCCATAGAAATTGTAATTTAGAATGTTTTTAGAACATTTTTCGCTCATCTCGCAGTTTTAAATTTCGATTTTTTTTTTAGAATTTGTTCTTAGAGAGGATTTATATATTATAAAAATAACTACCATGCCAAATTTCATGTTTCTAACACCTTCAGTATAATAAAATCGAAATTTTAGAACGTTTTTTGCTCATGCACTCCCCTCGGGAAAGTGGCACCGGCATGAAATATAGCCTATGTTACAGCAGATACTGTTACCATCAATTTGCCACCATCACTTTTGAAAACGCTTCTGTAGTTCCAGATATTCAATAGAAATTGTAATTTAGAATGTTTTTAGAACGTTTTTCGCTCATCTCACCCTTTTAAATTTCGAATTTTATTAGAATTTGTTCTTAGAGAGAAATTACATCTTATAAGTAACTACCATGCCAAATTTCATGTTTTTAGCTTCTTCAGTATACAAAAAAATCGAAATTTTAGAACGTTTTTCGCTCTTGCACCCCCCTGGGGGTAGTGGCACCGACATAAAATATAGCCTATATTGGAGCAGGGACTATCACCATCAATTTGTCAACATCACTTTTGAAAACGGTCCTGCAGTTCCAGATATTCCATAGAAATTGTAATTTAGAATGTTTTTAGAACGTTTTTCGCTCATCTCACCCTTTTAAATTTCGAATTTTATTACAATTTGTTCTTAGAGAGCATTTACATCTTATAAGTAGCTACCATGCCAAATTTCATGTTCCTAGCTCCTCCAGTATAAAAAAAAAATGAAATTTTAGAACGTCTTTCGCTTTTGCACACCCCTGGGGCTAGTGGCACAGACATAAAATATAGCCTATGTTGGAGCAGGGATTGCCACCATCAATTTGCCACCATTACTTTTGAAATCGCTTCAGTAGTTGAAGAGATTACCCCCTACAAACAAACAAACAAAAACAAAAAAACAATCTTTACTACCTTATAATATTAGTATAGATTAGGGCTCCCGGACAATTTTATACATTTTAAGTTACAATGACTGTCTTTTAAATGAAGTACTATATGAAATAACCTATTAACAGTTTTCAAGTATTTTATATCGGCAGGGGTGGGGGGGGGACGTTTTGGGATCGGCTTCGTACTCTCCTTCCCGATATCCTCTGGCTACGGCCTTATTGTCAAATATGATTTCTGTTTACAACACAATTAAATGCCTTTCGTAAGACTCAGTACGTTATTGAAATTTAAGTCACCACGCCCCCGAAATTAAATTCCGGGTACGCCAATGACAATTAGATGTATTAAGCTTTCAATTCCGAACAAAAGCTCGTAAGAAAACCTAAATAATAAAAACATGAAAAAAAGTTTTTGCGTTCTGTTACTGCATATTTTATTCAATGAAAAGGGCCAGAATAGAGCATGGGCACGTTTTCACTGTTTGGGTGGCAGAAACTATGTTGTTCTTTGTTTGTTAGCATTTAAATCCATAGTAATTTTCTCAATAAATCTTTTTTATCTGACCACGATTATATTCAGCAAAATGCAGTCTTGTTTGACTATGTACGTCTTTATCTGACACGTCCCTCCCTATTTTAACCCCCCCCCCAAAGCATGTAAAAAAATTTAAATCGTATATATATATATATATATTTTAAACAGTATAAATATTTTGACCTATTTGCTGCTTTCTAGTGATAATAAATTAATAATCAATCAAGTAAATTAACCCTCTCTCGCCAAAATTTATGCTTTCTCCTATCGCGCATGATAGTATACAAAATGAATAAATAAATAATAAATCTGGAGAGAGGGAGTAAAATAAATTGTACATATACCCCTAAAATACCTTCTTAATACCTTTAAAATACTATTTAACATTGTTTAGTAAGGTACCTAAACGATTTCTCTTATGCGTCACTCTCAATTTGTGGAAAAAAACTTTGTTTCTTTCTCTCCGCCCACACAAAATTTATGGGTTTTTTTTCCAAGAATTCCCATTTCTTTACGCATTTCAACATTTAAAAAATATAGTAACATATTCAGATTATATTTTATATCTTTCGGCAATACACACGCTCGAATTTGCATTATTATTATTATTATTATTATTATTATTATTATTTATTTTTTTTTTACGAAAATCTATTTAAACAAACTAGGGGACTTCAGTTTTAATGATTGCCAATTTAATTTATGACATTTAGACAAATTAAATTTGTATTTCTGACCAAAAGTTCATGAGAAAACCTAATTAATATAACACCCCCCCCCCTCTTTTCCGTCTTTTAAAACCAGTTTGCAAACCAGAATGGCGCAAGCTCCAGAAATCCTGTCTATTAATCAATCATCATACATCAATAACACAGCAAAGAAAAAAAAGTCAAAAGATTAAACTTTTTTTCGCTCATAACCTTATCAGAAAAGTCATTAAAATTATTTCCATGAGAATCAAAATATTAAATAAATGTTATTGAAACCTAAATAATATGAAACGCCCCTCCACTTGCGTCTTTCAATAAGCTTACAAACGTTTGATATTTCGTAAACCGCGCCTATACTTACACACAGCCAATTGAATGTAAGAATTTAACGAATTGACCAATGATTTGACCCTTGGATAAAACACCACCTTTCCTCAAATAATGCACAAAAATATCTGAAAAGCTATTGTAGCGCCATCTGTCATCGTAATGAAGAAATATTCACATACCTATAGGGTTACCATATCAAACATTCTCATAAGGATTTTAATAATTCGCCAAGAGAATTTCACTAAAAAACCTAACTTAACAAACTTCAAATTTTCCAATTTTTATTGGGTACTTCCATAAGGTTAATTTGCATATAATACTGAATTTTTGAATCCTTCTGTGGGGAATTTTCGGAGAACTTAAGTATAAAGTAATTTTCATGAAACACTCAAAAAATCAAACTTAATAAATTTAAAATTTAAAAAATCTTGGTGGGGATCTCCATAAGGTCAATTTGCATAACATACTCCATTTTTGAATATTTTTCTGGATAATTTCTGGAGTTGTTGTCGGAAAAGTGATTGCCTTGGCGACAATTGTTCGAAATACACCCTTAAAAGAAAAAAAAAACTATCGCCAAACAATTCGCCAAACTCTAACGCTCAAAAAACAAATGGAAAAATGTTGTCATTGAAGTTAATAATAAAAAAAAAATTGGAAAAGCCCCACTTACTAAAGTGTCAACTATCAGTAACTTTAAACAATAAAATTTATAATACATTAATGAAAAGAGAAAAAAAATGTAATCTTAAATATTTAATTATTTACAACATTTTTCTTAATTATCCTCCTCGGCTGGTGGATAAATGTTTATGACGTCGGTTTAAACGGATCTGTTGTGCGTGACTATGCACAGCACAAGAACATTTTTTCAGAGATATTTCACTTTTAATATCATGGCGGCGCCGTTTACGGCCGTAAATATTATTTCAATTATCGAAATAACTAATAAATTGGTAAAATATCATTAAAAATACTGATAAACGTCAAATTAAAAATCTCTTGATGATATAACAAACACGTGTAATGTGACGCAAGGTCATCCACTTTTGGCATTAAATCCAATATTTTGGCGACAGTTTTTTTTCTTTTATGGAAAGTGGTCGACAGGATAATGGAGAAGTACCCAGTTTTCTTATAACATCGTTATAAAATTTCCCGATGCAGCGACATTGTTTACTTAGCCATTTTTCACAAGTTGATTTTCAAATGTTTAATTGATCTTATTTAATCAATCATGAAAACAGCTGTTTTGACAGCAGTTGATTCGGCTTTAAAATTCTCCAGTGAAAGGAAATCCGATTACAGCAGATCGCCACTGGTCGTTTAATTATAATTCAATCTTCCGTAATCGCTTTTGAGTTGATCAAATTAGAGTGTTTTTTGAGTTTGCGGTGTCAGAATGGGGGTTGGCGAGCGTAGCTCGTAGGGGGATATCCCCTAGTCATGTAAAAATACATCTCAGAATTGCGATATACAATAGTCATCGTAATTTCAGGTCCTGGTAGAGGGCTCAAGACATTAATCGACTGATCTGAATTTTTTCCCCGTTAAATAAGAAGTAGAAGAGCAGATTTTGATGACTATTGTATTTCGAAATTATGAACTTTATTTTTCCATGATACGTCACAATTTGATGCTAATTTTCCTAATTTCAGTACCTGGTAGAGGGCTGAAGACACTAATCGATTGACCTAAAATTTAAAATAATAATATAATAGGAAGAAGAAAAAAAAGCAAAATCTGATGACTATTGTATTTAAAAATTATGACTTTATTATGAACTTTATTTTTACATGTTACGTCACAATCTTCTGGAATTTTTCGTGATTTCATGACCTGGTAGAGAACTCAATACATTTATCGATTGACCTGAAATTTGTGTTTCTGTTAAATAGTAAGTGAAAGGGCAAATTTTAATCACTATTGTACTTTAAATTTGTAAACTTTATTTTTTTTTTCACTCCATCCTATTCCACATACATTTTGTCTGTTTTCGTTATATAATAATTCGAGGGAAGCAGAGTAATTCGATTATTTCAGAATAATAATTTTTATTCTGGTGTCTTTAATCTGATTTTTATTATTAAGTTAAAATGTCGTTTTTGTCAAATAATAAAAGTTCTTGCGTAGTTATCATCATCATTAGTAATTATAAATTAGAAATTTTTAGCTTTTCGAAATGAAATACGCTTATTATCAAGTGTCATTCAGTAAGGATAATGACGTTCGATTAAAAATATTTTTTAAATATATTTTATAATTTTAATATAATTTCACCCCAACATTGAGAAATAAAATTTCTAAAAAGATATTCCATAAAATATTCATGAATGCATTGCAATAAATGCAATAAAAAATTGAAACATTTAAAATTTGTTAAAACTGGAATTTGTTTTTATGAATAATTTAATTTTATATTCCTTTTATCCTGCTAATGTATTTCTTATTCAGTTTGTTTTTAACTGACGTTGACTAAACTGAAACGTTTCATTCTGAGATTTGAGATCTATTTAAGGCAAAAAGTATTTGCCATAAATGTTTACAGAAAATTCCATTTATTATCATTCATTGTGCCGCATTGATAAAACCATTAAACAAATGAAGCTAGGCAGGTTTTATGTATTTTAAAAAAATGATTTTATGGGTAAGGATACGTAAATATGATAATTTACAGAATGATTTGAGAGTTAATAGGGATGCAGAATGGATTATTTAAAATATGATTGAATACATTTTTTTTAAAATTATTTTTATTATATGATAATCCGTTAGAAAACGTAACCATGTGAGTTTTTGCAGAATATAAAAATAATTTTTATAGAGGTTTCTTTCATTTCTAATTGTTAGTATTAGGTTGGAAAGTTTATTTCATCGTTAGTGAAATTTCGGATTAAAATAAGTTGCATTTATGTTTGAAATTGCAGCATTTCAAAAAATGAAATGAGCATAATGTTAAATTAAATGCAAATAATTAATTAATATTTTTATTCGAAAGAATTAAAAACATTATAGAAGAAAATTCTGCTTTATAACTAATATTTAATGTTTTCAATATACTTTTCTAATATGTAGCTTAGTTAGTTAAGTACGGATTATGCACTATATACGGATCGTTTTCCCCGGAGTGACGCAAGGTTACGCCCAACCCTAAATACTTTTTAAATCTAATGAGAGGAAATAAAAATTAAAAAATTTTGCTAAATGATTTTTAACTCTTTGACTGACCATCAAAAGGGCAAAATTCTCATGGTGTTTCCTCTTTGTTTTATTTTAAATGCTAAAAAAAGATGATTATTCCAAAATTATACAAAAAACGTAATTATACATATGAATGTAATCCTAGAGGGTAGTAATCATTACTTAATGTATTAAAACTTGATGTATTAATGTAAAATTAGTCCGTGCTCAGTTTCCTCATCCACGTACACAACCTGAGCTCGACCGTTCTGCATAAGGAATATGTGCAAGTTCACTTTAATATGGTGCACGACCTTTATTTATCAATATCACGTCGAATGCAAGCTGTAGTTAAGGCCAAGGATGGCTCATTTCCTTACCAATAAAACATTTGCATTCTTTTCTATTATTTTGTCGTATATCTGTATTTTTTGCTTTTTTTTGGGTATTTAGTAATCTAGTTAAAATTGCATATACAATTAACTCGATATCTTCGTTGCACAAAATATTTATATTTGCATAGTTATTTTTCAATTTAAGTAAATAAAACTTACGCACATTTTTTTCTATTTAGTGAGGGATTGATTTTTTATTTAAATCAAATACTAGCGAAAATGAATATATATAAAAAATAGAGTTATGAAGAAGTAATTTCGATTTGCATAGAGTGCAATATAACTTTCTTTCACTCAGTAAATTTATGAAAAATAATATTCTGCAATCAATTCAGGAAATAATTATTTACACATTGTATTTCATGCAATATGTAAAAAAAAAAAAAAAAATAAATAAATAAATAAAATCGGAATTTAATAGCGCAAAACTATTGATAGGATTTTTTAGTAAGCTTTAAATAGTCTCGTTTGTAATTTTAATAATTGCTTTTATTAGTAATAAATATCTAAACTGTTTATATAAAAAATATAAAAAGCAAAAACAGAAGTAACTATATACAAGATGTTGAACTATTTTGACAAAATGAAAAGGGTGATAATACCCATCCAGATGAACAACTTTTGTATTAAAAACTAGGGTTACAATCCTCTTATTCAACCAAATATATAGGGTGTCTCATTTTAAAATTAACCCGTATTTTTTTTCCTAACTTTTTCAGCAATAAAGATATTCTGACGATATATCTATAGATTTCCTTTGTTCCTAGTAAAATTTGATGAAATCATAAGAAGTACTGGAAAAGCTATCATTCATTCCCAACTGGCCAGACGCTCCATAATTGAGAACGTGTCTAAAGGTACGTAAAGTGTCACTTACGCAATTACATTGCACTTTCAGCATCACACATAACGTGGTCACATTTGAAGTTAGCTGTGGTTATTATAACTAAATTATCCTCCATATTGTTAAATTTATGGACCAAAATCCCTTTTTGGCTTGCAGTGAAACATCCTGTATTTTTGACTGATTTAGAGAATTGCGACCATGTTTTTCTATACAAAATTGTTTACATTGCTGATTACTATCATTTTGCCAAAACAGTTTTTTGAAACCTGTATCTATTTATACACGTATATGAAACGGTATTTAGTTTTTTGGATTTGAGTTAAATCTCAATAATATTCAAATTTTTGTTCTATTCTTCTGCTAATTACAACTTCTAAATATCATTGACACTAAAAATAAAAATATAATCAAAGTTTGAAATGCAGAAACTTTACATATTGATAATATCAATTTCGACACTCATATATTCTTTAAATGATGATTTAAGCCTTTAATTTTAAATGCGTGCATTTTCAACACTTGTTATTCTAGAATAAATATGATTCACTTTCACTCGAGTTTAGCACAAAAGGGATTATCGTTACGTAACAAACGTATACTTAAAGAATACACGTAAAATATGGGATTAAGTACCATAATTTTAGAATAAAAGAATGCGTTGAACAGTTAGTTTTAATCCTTTGTTCTGGGAATTCAAAACTGTAAATGGGATTTCTAATAAAAATGTAGTTTCAATTTGCATTATTAAGGCTATCTAGCAGGTAAAATAAACCTGTAGTTGTTAAATTTGGATGGGAATATTAGAACAGATTTTTTGATGACCAAGGACGTCAAAATCGCAGTGATAATCCCAATGCAAACTATCGGATGCTTTGTATCGGAAATGTTTCTCAGCGTGTGTGTTATAATTATTCTTATACAATGAATTATAGAATAACAGAAATGTTTGATTAATGCGACAACAACAATGAATCAATTTTATTGTTTAGTTACAATATAGTTATAAGAGACTTTGTCCAGACTGACTGATTCATTAACGCACAGACGAAAACTACACAAAATTTGTTTCGTTATACTAATAAATCTCTCCCACATTGGAATAAATTTCAAAGGTTATCTTTTTCAGATGTAGATCCATATGCTATTTTTGGCAAGTCCACATTTCTGAGCTATTTCTGAGCTTTAACGATATTACTTGCATCCTCACACTATACGATGGATATTCCAAGGCGTGAAATGAACCTTCTGAATGATTGTAAAAAAAACTTCTGTGGTCAGAGATGTACGGCGTGGAGGGCTGCACAATTATACAGAACAATCCAGGTTTTTGTCTCATCTTTTATATATAGAGGGCCTGAAAGATCGATTCCAATAACTTCAAATATGGTAGCATCCCTTACTCTGTTATCAGAGAAGTAAATAGTTCTCAGTTATGGGTGTTTCACTGAAAATTGTTTACAATGAATGCATCTTGATAGAACTTTTCGGATTGTTTTTCGACTCTGTAATATCCAGTACTTTTCTCTGAGATTGTTCATCAGAATTTGGGCTTCCGCATGCTCTTAGTTTTTATGTTCATGTTCGACTAATATAGTTACAATTCTATATTTTGACGGCAATACAAATTGTAATTGGAAATTCCTTTTGTCTGTTCAGGTAAAGATTGAAATTTCTGCATGTAACAATTCCTTCTCGTCTAATAACGATGAACAGTTTTAATTTTTTGGCCGTTCACTCCCTCTGGAAATTATTTCAATGCATTCTTACATTAATACGGAATAGTTAATTTCCTTCAGCGTCAAGCCACCAGATCATCGAGATATCTTAATTTTCAAATTGAAATAAAATCTGTAAATCCAATTTACAATTCTTATGAGTTTTCCACAAAGCAAAATTCTATCAAATATTTCAGCCGATTCTACATTTAGGTGAATGTTAACACTTTCTTCATCTGGAGATCGGCGCTCCAAGCACTTCACGGACTTGTGCCTCAGCACAGGGCCATTGCCGAGATTAGGGAACTGATTAAAACGACTGAAGTCGAGGTTCATAAGCATTGGATCCGGGCCCATGTTGGTCACATCTTTAACGAAAGGGCGGACATATTGGCAAAAGAAGCCACCACACGACAGTCTGTTGACGTGGTGATTCCAGTCACGCGCCGCCAAGCCAAAAAACAACTCTTTGGACGTGCCTTGTCCAAGTGGCAAGAGAGATGGGATCAATCTGGGACCGGCCGCAAGGCGTATCAATCCTTCCCACGCGTAGGCACTCGCCGACTGCAGGGCAATTTCTACATTAATCAGATATTCATGGGACACGGCACCTTCGGTGACCACCAGGCTCGCTTCTTTCACTATGACTCTACATGTTTTTGTGGGGTTGGGGTGTGAACATCAGCCACGTGCTGAATCGGTGCGTGCACTGGAGGTCTGTGCGGGAAAAGTACTTTACTCGCGACTTCCGGGCGCGTGCGCCTCGCGATCTATGACTGGACGGCTACGCCAGAAAGGGAGTTTGGTTGATCGTTCACCGACTCCTAATGCGTACATTAGATCGCAACCTTGGTCGCCGAAGAGCTGGAGCCAGCTCTAATCACCGAGCTCTTCATGGTCAAAGACCGCGTTCGAACGCAATTCCAATTACCCGTGGTCCCCGCGCAGCAGGAGGTAATGGTGCATGAAGTTTGAAGGCTTGAGACTTGTCTCGTAAGCCGGCACTTTAAAATGTGATAGTTGATCTAGTCTTGTTGCTGTTGTTGTTGTTGTTATGCATGCTTTAAGTTTTATTGTTGTTGTATTTGAAGTTTATCTCATCTTTTGCACTAACCCAATTTCTTTCAGGTCCACTACGAGAGGGAACTGTGACTACCTCTGTAGGTTTTCACATCCCTCGAGATCTGGTAAAGCAAGTACGGATCGGAAAAACCCAACTTAAGGCCTTGGGCCTGGTTTCCTTCTGGTCTCCAGCTCCGAAGCTGTTGGGGGACGCCGGCACGTCCCCAAGTGTCTCGTGGTGACTCCCCTACTGGGTCTCATCGCGTATCGCAACGACTTACGTCGTCACCACGTGGGTTTAAGGTTGGAGTGTCCGCAAGTGGCGGTCCTATGGCTGGTCGAAGCGCCGTGGGAGGCATCTCCTGCTGGCGCCATAAAAGTCCCTCAGGACTTGGGTTCTGTGGTCGCCTACGCGCCGGGCGCCCCTCATGGTGTCTGGCGGCGCAGCTTACTTTTATATCTTGGATTATTTCTTCATTGCTATAGACTGCATTTGATACAGACCATTCTTCTTTATGTTTTCATAACCGTGCAGGTTAAACTATTAGAAAAACTTATAGTCTTTCGGCTGACTCACTTTCTAGAAACAAAAGGTTTACTCCATCTTAAACAGTTCGGGTTCAGAGCGGGCAGATCATGTGAAAAGCACTGCTAGACATCTTGACTCCCTGCGCCGACAGCATAGCTAATGGTGACTACACTTCCCTGGTCTCGCTGGACATACAGGGAGCCTTCGACAACTTAGAATGGTGGGACATACTTATACAATTACGGGCGCTGGGCTGCCCGAGGAACCTGGCTGGGGTCGTCAAGTCTTATCTATCTGAAAGAAGTGTCCTCATTAATTGGGGTGCAGGCTACATTCCGCATAAGCTGGAGAAGGGATGACCCCAAGGCTCTTGTCTTGGACCTCTACTCTGGCTACTAATCGCAAACGTTTTTCTTTTAGAGCTGGAACGTCAGGGCATAATCGCATTTGCTTTTGCTGATGACTTCAGCCTGGTTCTCTCGGTTCGCACGCGTCTGGACCTGGAAACTACGGCGGCTCGGGCGGCTACTCGCAGCATTCTGCCAACTACTAAATACACACCACTTACACCTATCACCTGGAAAATTAGAGGTCCTTATATTCGCCAAGCCACGCAAGCTGGAGCGTGAACCAACAATGCGGATTAACGGAACTAGCTTGCACCACGTAGCACATATGAAAATCTTAGGCGTCACTATAGATAAATATCAATCCTGGACAGCATACCTCAACCAACTTAAACTCAAGTTAGTCAAACACCACCACAATGCATCAAGACTTAGGGGGAAATCTTGGGGTATCAATAATAACATGCTAAAAATATGGTACAATACAATTATAGAAAAGATTATTCTGTATGGGGCTGGAATTTGGGGAGGTAAACTAACAAAAACAAACAAACAAAAATTAACATCAATTCAAAGACCATTCCTACTACAACTGTCGTGTGGTTTTAAAACCATCTCAACCGATGCACTAAATGTAATTACAGGTATACCACCCATCACCTTAACATTAGAATATGAATACAAAAAGAGCAGAATCCTACACCTTTCACACGGTCAAAAAGTAGAACAGCATTTTAAATCCAAAAGCATCGAACGAATAGTCCATGGTTGGCAATTACATCCAGCAGAAGAAACATCACACCTCCAAGTAAATACAGATCGTAACACGTACACACCATTCACATTGCCAACAATTTTTACTGATGGATCTCGAACAGCAACCGGCGTGGAATCAGCTTACTGTGTCACGGAAGGTGCGTTGTTGATCCTCCACCAGTGGGCCTGCAGATTGGACGGCAACAACACGGTATATCAAGCCGAACTATATGCCATCCTCCAAGCACTCGAATGGATCCACGCACAAACAGACACAACCCTGTACTGGATATATAGCGACAGTCTGTCTAGTCTACAAGCAGTTAATTCCCACAGGACCAAAATTTTCTTGATATAAAGAAAAGGCTATTCACTATCATAAGCCGCGCACGAATTGGTCATGTGTCCGCACACAAGGGCATATTTGGCAACGAGTTGGCTGACACTTTAGCAAAAGAAGCCACAAAAAAACCCAACATTGATCACCACCTTCCACTCCCACATAGCTACATCAAACGTACATTAAAAAAATATTTCAAAAGACTGGCAAGTACATTGGACCACCTCAACCAAAGGCCGACATACTCATACGCTAATCCCCCAAAGTCTCCTACACACTATTTTACCTCACCCCTCACACTACAGCTTTTCTTACTGGTCATGGACCCTTCCGCCAGTACCTACACAGATTCAAATGTGCATCTTCAGACCAATGCGAGTGCGGTGAACAGGGTACAGCGTCTCCCCCATATTTTCACTGCACACTGACAAGCCAATGGCATCTCAGGTGCACTCAAAACCCTCCAAAAAATTGGCTCGCTAATATCCTAACTCGCCCGCTTCTAAAGAGGAAACTAAAAAGCATTTTTGACTACTTAACTTACCTCTCAAATTTAACTTAGGGAGCCCGTCTGTTGGATCTCAATTCTTCAATTCTTTGCCCGCTGTAGTTTCCGCCACCTACTGATGCCCCTCACTGCCCAGTGTCGCGTGGGAAAATCTGTTTTCCAGCAGTGATGGGCCACTCCTGTAAAAGCCTTATTCAGTCCCTGTCACTTGCTCGTATTGGAGCACTCCTGGCAGGGTCGCCTGTATTATATTTCTTTCTTATGTTTATGTTTTGCCGCTCATTTTCGCGTTTTCCGGCGGCATCAGCTGGGGCTGAACACTGTAACCTTTTTTTTTAAAGACCATATTAAAGGGACCGGGAGGGATACTATGCTCTACAGACTTGGTTTCCTTGTCTGAGCAGTCCTTTTAGGCAATCAAATCAACCGTGCAGGTTCCTCCCATAATTTGGATAATAGAAATTTCTTCATTACAAACCTATATGATGCACATTTCTAACACTTTCATTTTTCTTTAATTCTGTAATGGTTCCTAATTACCTATCTTATGTCAATTCATGAAAATGTCATCATGAACTGAAGACACGCCTTGAGAATGACGTTTCTGTGTCACAAAATTCAACCGCTAAAAAAGCTAAATCTTTATTATCAGATAAACAGCAAATGGTCATCTGTCCACCTCAAAGAAACTTCATATCTGCCCTCTTCATTCACAGAAACAGATTCTCGAAATTGAATTTTTGCTTCTAAATCATATTTTCTCTGGTTTTCTACATGGTCATATCAGTAATTTTGATGACATCGAGATCCCACAACTCTGCGATAGCGGCATCATTCACAAACAAATTAATTACTACCATCGAATAATTATCATCAGAATGTTCACAGGACATTTTACTTATTATTTATCCAAGATGGGTTCCATCAGCTACAAGTCCAATCGATATTAGAGTTATTTAAATATTTTATCATTCAAATCTTTACCAGCTACATCAGCTCTTATCCAAAAATCCACACCTGATGTTCTATATTCTTTTGAAATTTATTTGTTAGAACAATATTGTGGTGAGAGAATTATTCAAACCAACAGTTTAAATTTAGGATGGGGATATTAGAACAGATTTTTTTGTTGATCAAGGATGTCAAAATTGTAGTGATAATCCCAATGCAAACTTTGTATTGAAAATATTTCTCAGCGTGTGTGTTATCGGAAATGTTTCTCAGCGTGTGTGTTATAATTATTCTTATACAATGACAGGAAGACGGCTCACCAAGGGGGCGCCAAAAATGTAACATCTCTCAACAAAATCATTTATTTCAATGGATAAAATATTATAATAAAAAGGTGTTGTTACCCTTTCGATTCTTTTTGTTATGAATTATGTGGCATAAACTGTATTAGAGAATAATAATAGGTCATAGGTTGGAGTGATTACTCTAAAAATATTTATAAAAGATTTAATAATTCCTGTTTTATTATACATCGCGCCTATTTACACTATTTTACATAAAATCAAAACATTTTTTAACATTTGCCAGCCTATCTCTTATCAGCAGTATCGGGAGCTTAAAAACAATCAATCTAATTATTTTAGAGTTTCAAGTACTCGCTTTGGCTTTCAAGTTCCATCAGTTCACTTCCCTTCATTTATGGAGGTTAGAAGTTGAAAGGATTAGTCGCCTCGCGTGTGTAAGAATCGAGGCGAGAGGCGTGCGGCCTATTTACGAAATATTATTCCGTTTGAAATTAAAACAATATAAATTGTTCAGCATTTGTTTCCGGCTAGCATTCCGTTACGAAATTAAAACTTCAATAAATAAAACAATAAAATAATATAAATAAAATACCAATTTAACAGTGGTGTAATCGAACTATACGTGCTTAAACACTGAAATTATCAGAATAAAAAAGGCTGCTGTAAGCATAGAAATCTTCGGCGATTTCTTCGGCTATTACCTCTTGACATGCGACTAATACGAAAGCATCCTTTTTAATACATTTCAAAACTTTATTTGAATACATTATTGATATTTTTCGTATGTACATTCTTTTTGGCCTTTTTAATTAGCAATCTAAAAAAGAATATTATGTATAAAAAATTAGAGTATTCAGTAAAGAGAGAATGGTTTTTACCTATATTCTGAAACCCGGGAAGTCCGGGTTTGATCCCCTTGTATATATAAATTAACATAACAAAGTGTTCTTACACTTTTCACCAGATAGTGTAAATTTGACGGACATCTGAGTTTATACTAAAAGTATTAATGAATCTTTTTGTAGACGTTTGTCATTAAAATTAATATTCTGAGCTCACTATCAAGGGAAAATACCATGAAAATTTAAGAAATATAGTTACAAGTTTCTTTTAATTATATCCTGTGATAGAACGTAATTTTACAATACCTTGTAATGGAAAAGACTCATTTAAAAAAATACAGAGAAAAAACAGTCAATATTTCATTTCTCCCTATCTAAAATTTAACCAATTCCTTCCTAAAATGTAATCAATAATAACAAAAAAAAAAAAAAAAAAAAAAAAAAAAAAAACACACAACGTATACATTTTCAGCATTTAGATCACTCCCCATTTAATACTATTTTTTTGGGCATTTTGTACAGGCTAATCTTTTCTGAAGTGTTTTACAGCTGAATAAAAATTTCAGTTTAAATATAGTTGAAATTTTAATGTTTAAATAAATAATTTAATAACTGTCATTAAATTTATACAGATCGTAATATATACATTCGAAGGACACCGAATCTTTATTGTAGTCAGCTGCTGTTATTAAAATTAATATTCTAAGATCAATACCAAGGGAATACATGATGAAAAGTTGAAAGATATAATAACAGGAATCCTTTTAATTATAAGATATAATGAAACATAATCCTTTAAATTTGGTTTCTCGGAAGTATAATTGACAGCTGCTTTATCATGCAAATGTTGTTTAAAATATATGTCAAAAGTAAATACACGTAAGTAGTTTAATTAATTATCAAACAATATGATTTGTATTCTTTGTAACGTAAAACATTTAATGTCATGTATGTATTTAACTCCTATTCCATATTATGAATCAATAACAATTCCACTTTTTAAATCATTCTTCCTTAATTTTTGAAAAGAAGTTAAAAGATTTGTGTAATTAATTTAAGAAATTTTAAAAAGACTTTTAGTATTTTTTAATTGCGTTCGTAATTATATAAATACGTAACACCTATAGTCATCGTCTGGTCCGTCGGTCCGTCCGCATATAACAATTCAAAAACTACCCAACCGAATGGTTTGAAATTTAATATAATTTAATAATAATTAAATATAATATAAATCGATGCATAATTTTGTCGAGTCATTAAAAATTTTATGAAAATCGAATCAAAACTTAAACAGATATTAAAAAAATAATTATTAAGTAATTTGGATTTTTTTTAAAAATCGGCACTTCCCGTTATAGCAGCTTTCGAGAATTAATCGTCAAGCGACCGAGATGTATCGCCAATCTTCCATTTATGACGTTATAGTCATATATGATATTTTATAACCTCTATGACAAAGTTATAGTCACATTATTCATTCTATTAAATCCTATCATATGTAATTAATTCAATGGTATCCCATGATAGGTAATGATTCTAGGTTGCCATGGTGATTACGTCATATTTAAGATTATTACGAGTCATTATTTCCGTATTACTGAATTTAAAAACTAAATTTGTATACTAAAATTGTTTAATTATAACAATCATATAATCTACCGACAGATTTTTGAATAGATGTTTCCAAAGAAATAGATATTAAATGGAAGAATTGTCTAAATATGGATTTCAAGTTCTGAAATTTTCAAAGCTAGGCTTAAGATTCCCATTAGAATTTTCAGTAATTGTCAACAAAAATAAAATGTTGCCAACTTAAAATGTACTTATTTTATTATGAAAATTAATCATAATAGCAGACGATATAATTCATTCCACTGAAATAATAACAGTCCGAACGCCCTTCGTTTGTCAAGTTTAACGTACAATTTCCAGCTTGTTTTATTCTTTCTTAAGACCTTAATAAAGGGAACCGAGAGGGAAACTATGCTCTACAGATTTGTTTTACTAGTATGAGCAGTTACTGTTAGCAAACAAATGTTCATGGATTGTTTAATGTATATATTTTTATTTTACAAATTAATTTAGTGGAAAGAGAGTTAGTATTTTTTAGTTTTGCATAATTAATGTGTGTATGTGTGCAAGTGTGTGTGTGTGTGTTGGGTTGGGGAGGGTTCCCACTGGCTTTTGACTAACCTTTGCAATTGGATTAATTAACAAAAGAAAATGGTAGCTAAATGAAAATAATGTTAGCAGAATATTCGTCTTGAAACACTGATTCTAAAACCTTTCTTTAAAACTCGTAAAGTGCTCCCTCCGTTTCCTTCTCAATATGTGTTCCAATTTTTGTAATTATTTTTAAAGCAGTTATTGATCTAAATGCCTTTATCGATCATAAAAATAATGAAACACGTGTATTCAATATGCTTTACAAACTGGAAAAAAAAATTAGCCCGATTTATCTCTAAACACTTTTGTCACTCGGGATTTAGAATTTATTGGGTTAAATAATAAAAAAAATATATATGAATATATTCTGAAAAAAAAAATGCAAATAAGTTACGCAAACTTTCAATTTTTTAATAACATGATTAAGAGTGTCGTGGAAAGAAAAAAAAATCAACTCTCGCAATTTGGCGATTTTAATCGTTCGTTTTCTCGCCAATTGAAGCATCTTGTCGCGATTTGGCGCAATGGCAATCGGCAGCGAGAACCCTGTGCAAGGACAGAACTCCAATTTGCTTCATCTAGCGTTGCAAAGCTTTCAAAACATTCGGTTTATTTCAGAAAAAAACAGTTATTTTGCCCAAGGGAATATAAAACCTAAATTGGGAATTTAAATTTTGAAAACTAGTATTATTTTAAATGATAAATATTTCTATATTCTCTTAATTACATGGCGATGTTTATGTAAGGAAGAAAAAAGCGTCATTCTAAAAACTGCATTATATCAGTAAGCGTACCATAAATCATGAAGCTAAAATGTTTATTATATTTCCGAGTAAATCTATGAAATAATTAAAATCTGTACAATAAAATATTTTCTGTATAATATTTATAACAAGAAAAGAAAATCAGGCATGACACATACACAGTGTGTCCCAAAATTTCACGGACTGATCCAATAAACAAAAAATTAAGAACTAAAATGAAAAATGTGACCAATGTTTATTCGAATTAATCCCTGCTGGACTCAAAACACTTTTTACAACGAATGTAATAGTTATCAAAACACTTTTCTGGAAATCCGCCTTTGCCAATGTGCGTCAAATAGTTGGTCGCAGTCGCTTGAGGTGGTCCCCTTTAGATGCAATTTCAACTTGGAGAGTAGGAAATAGTTACAGGAGGATAAATCTAGGGAGTCAGGAGGATGGTTGAGCACGACGACTCCTTTAGAAACCAGAAACTTTCGCACAATGATCGAAGTGTGTGCTGGTGCGTTGTCGAGCAAGAAAAACCAACGTTGTTGATGTCCGTACCGAGGACGAACTCTGCGTATGCGGGCCATGAAACGCTTCAACACTGCAAAATAGCAACGTCCAGTAACAATAATACGATAAAATACAAAGAATCTGAATTATCACTTTACTAAACAGCGTACAATCATTAGAGTGAAAAAATGTCCAGACCGGGGTTTGATCCCGGATCCCTTGGTATAGCGCACCAATAAGTGCTTTACCAATAAGGCCATCCAGACAACATCCAGTCTAGCCGTGATGGTTGTACGCTGTTTAGTAAAGTGATAATTCACATCCTTTGTATTTCATTAATTTACACCGTAATTTCAGCTGTGCTGAAAAATTAATTAGTGTATAAATAATATGATATTTAAAATTTATACATACCACATATTAAACTAAAAATTAGTTAGGTTTGAAAACGCATAAAACAACTGAACACATTCCAGCAGTTATCGCTCATAGACATTACTATTTTTGAATTCTCTTGAGCGGCGCTATAAAAAAAAGGAACCACACTGCAAAAAAAAAAAAAAAAAAAAAAAAAAAAAGATTTTACAGTATAATTAACAGTAATAAACAGTAAAATAAGCAGTAATACACTACCGCGCATGCACGGCAGTGTATTACTGCTTATTTTACTGTTTATTACTGTTAATTTTACGGTATAATACTAGCAGCTGGGATGCCAGTATTATACTGTAAAATCAACAAATTTTTTTTGCAGTGCATCCGAGTAAGAAAATGGACAATTAAACTGACTATATTAAAATATCCCATCCCACAATTTAAAATAAAGTAGAGTCTCGATAACTCGACACACTGTTAAAAAGTTCCTTAAACTGATGATTCATTAACCATATATTTTACTTTCTTTACCGTTTATTTATAAAATGGTAGATTAATTTATAAAGATTTCGTTAAACCAGCGATAAAAATATTTTCGTTCAGCATTTTTTCATGACTTTGTAAAGTAACTGTAACTGTATCACTATCTTGATCAATGGCCATATGCTTTAAAATATACTTGCATACGGATAATTGATTAGACAGTTTGCTGCTATGATAACTAGATTAGTTTATTTCAAAAAGTCCTTAATTGACAAAATATTGAAAAATACAACCTGTGGCCAGAAAGTTCGGTGAATGAATTTTTATTTCAAATACAGTATTGTACAGCATCAAATACAATTTACTGTCCTTCAAAATAATATCCATGGATAGTAATGCACTGTTGGGAACGAGTATATAAGTCCTGGAAACTCCTGTAAAACAGTTCTTTCGGAATGGCTTTCAGCTCGACCGTCACGTTGCGTTGAATGTCGGTGATGTCCGTAAATCTCTTTCCCTTCAAGGCTGACTTCAATCTGGGGAATAGGAATAAGTGTGCAGGTGCCAAATCAGATGAATAAGGGGGGTGATCAAGTGTCACAACTCCATTCACGGCCAGGAACTGCCGTACAACAAAGGCGGTGTGTGGCCGGACATTATCGTGGAGAAGAGTCCAGGAGCCTTGATAATGCCCGGCCACACGCCGCCTGGGTTGTACGGCAGTTCCTGGCCGCGAATAGAGTTGTGACACTTGATCACCCCCTTATTCGCCTGATTTGGCACCTGCACACTTATTCCTATTCCCCAGATTGCAGTCAGCCCTGAAGGGAAAGAGATTTACGGACATCACCGACATTCAACGCAACGCGACGGCCGAGCTGAAAGCCATTCCGAAAGAACTGTTTTACAGGAGTTTCCAGGACTTATATACTCGTTTCCAACAGTGCATTACTATCCATGGATATTATTTTGAAGGACAGTAAATTGTATTTGATGCTGTACAATACTGTATTTGGAATAAAAATTCATTCACCGAACTTTCTGGCCACAGGTTGTAGGTTAACACTTGTTTTCTTAAGTGTATATATAGACGCTTCGGGTTTTCCGCAGACTTTTTTTTTTATTAGTATTGTACAAATTGTAAGCAAATAGGTGTTATTGTTTAAAAAGTAATCATTCAACATTTGCTAACCAGTAAATCGGCAGATTAGGAGCCTCAACTTAAGGTCTACAAGTCATTTTTCATTAATCTCGCTTCGCATAATATTTAACACCCTACAATCCGCAGTTTAATTTTTTAAAGTTCTATATATATTTATAAGTATAAAAGATTTCTCAAAGTTTACGGAAGCTTTAAAAATGTCCGATTAAACATGGTTTTATGCAATAATATTCTGATGAACTGCTTATTCTTGTAATATTTTAAGAATTAAAAGTACATTTCGTCTGGGAGGGGGGATGGCTCTGCTCCCTTCCCCCGTTGTCACTTTAATTTTATGTTGACATTTTCCAGTAATTGTGCTACTTTAGGATTTGACTATATGTATGGATGCGTTTTACTATGTAATTTTCTTTAGATTAACCATCTCCTTGTATGAGAGATTTTGTCCCATTTTTAAAAGAGTACTAACTTTTCAACCACGAGACATCCACATGTGTTTCAGATATTGAATAAAATCTCATGTAAGAAATATACTTCTAATACGAGACTTCAATCCAAATGCACGTCGAACATTTTTATAATTTTCGTTTGGTGAAAATGTTTTTGTAATCATTCTACAGTAGTTAAAAAAGAACTTTTACCCAAATAAATCCTCATCCATTTCAATAGAATACTAAAATCCATCGAAAATAAGTTATTTTGTTAATACAATTGCAAGGCAATGAGTAAAGTAAAGAGGAAAATAAAAATAAATGCATTTTAAAATTTGTAAAAAATGAGAAAATAAAATATTTTATATTTTTCGAACAGACGCATAAAATTCCCTAATAATTTAGAAAACTTATTTCTAAATTCGAATTGGCAAACTTTCAAAGCGATTAGATATATTTAGGACCTTCATCTCTAAAATTAAGCATCCATATGTTTATGTTTACACCAAATATTTAAATGTGTCATTTTTTTTTCAGTGAACAATGAGATTTTAAAATCGTCTGAATTGCCACAGAAAATCATCATTATAAAGTAAAAGAAAATGTTCTATATTTTTTGAACGAATGAACCAAATTTAACCAAAAACCATACAGCTAATTCTGGGTACCTCACCAACATACCAATTTAATTAGAAGCTAATCGGATGCTTTTTGCGGAGTTATCGTGGAATAGACAGACAAATTAACAGACCAACAGACAGACTAACAAACAAACAGAAATCAAAAACTTTTCTTGTCTCAACATTAAGCCTCAAATGACGTTTCGCCAATAACATCATCATTTGAATAACATAGCATTTGAATCAATAGTAGGGTCTGCAGAAAGTGTCTGCAGTCCTAGTAATTTCTGCAGATTCATTTCTACACACAAATTGCACAAATTGTGCTTATTAGTTGCTAAAATCAGTGTAAAAATTGTTTTAAACTCATAAAAGAGCTAAAATCCTACATGTTTCGGCTTCAAACTTAAAGCCATCATCGGGGAAGAGGAACAACACAAACGACTACTGATCTTTTAATTTTCGACACGAGAAGAATTCTTCTCGTGTCGAGAAGAATTCTTCTCGTGTCGAAAATTAAAAGATCAGTAGTCGTTTGTGTTGTTCCTCTTCCCCGATGATGGCTTTAAGTTTGAAGCCGAAACATGTAGGATTTTAGCTCTTTTATGAGTTTAAAACAATTTTTACACTGATTTTAGCAACTAATAAGCACAATTTGTGCAATTTGTGTTTTTAAAATACTAGTTAACAGTGTAGTGTCCAAATGGATTCAATTGTCATTTCTACACATTAGAACAGTACAAATTACAGCCCACATAAGCGGGTATTTATTAACTTAGTGTCGAATTATTGGATGTCTTCCTCATGGAAGTTAACATTATACCAACTATGTGAATAATGAACGTTGAGTTACCGGAATTGTCTAGTTATTCAGATGTTGAGTTATCTTGGTGCCAGCGTACTATATTCTAATTTAAGGTAGTTTTACTACAAATATATTTTATTTTCAGATAAGTGAACATACTATCAAAACAATTATATGGAAACTAACACCTTAAAGGTCAGACAATTTAATGAAATACACATTAAAATCACATTAAAAACATTAAAAAGCATGTAGATGTTTCGGACACAGATTAGTTCCTCATCAGCACAGTAGAAAACGTTATGAACAATGAAATTAAAAACAACTAACCGAAGGAACCATGTCAAAACAATCAAAATCGAAGTTAAAATCAGAGCAAAACCGTGTACTCTGAAGGAACATGGCTTGCGTCATTCAAGAGTGAACAAACAAATCTTCTGTACTAGCCCCAAGTATTAGTTCTGGAACAAACTAAATCTTTTATTTTCCGATGACGAAGAACAACGTTTGAAATACATGGTGTCCCAAAAGTCTCCGTACAACTTCAAAAATTTATTAAAAAAAAAAATAATAATAGGCGTACAGCAAAAATAATTACAATAGTACATAGAGTAACTTAAAAATTTTTTCTACTACCTTAGTATACATGTATATGAGATCCTTTCGTTGCACGAAGAATATCAAGTCGATATTCCAATTCCATCCACATGCGTTTCACCATGCTAACATCAACAGTAGTTACAATTGTTTGGATCTTTTATTTCAAACAAAACTTACTTGAGTAGAAAACTGTACTTGAGGAAAACTTACTTGAATGGAAAACTGTACTTGAAACAAAAGATCCAAACAGTTGTAACTACTGTTGATGTTAGCATGCTGAAACGCACGTGGATGGAATTGGAATATAGACTTGATATTCTTCGTGCAACGAAAAGATTTCATGTACAAGTATACTAAGGTAGTACAAAATAACTTTTTAAGTTACTCTATCTACTGTTGTAATTATTTTTGTAGTAGGCCTATTATTGTTTTTGTAATAAATTTTTGAAGTTGTACGGAGACTTTTGGGACACTCTGTATATTTTTGCAGTTGAAACTATGCCTCTAAAATTAACGGTTTAGGAATTATCTATTGTGCAACAATAAAAAAGGTACCGTGTATAATTTACAAAAAATAAAAAAATATGTAATTTTTTTTATTTAGTATTTTTATTTTTTTATTATACGTGATGTAATAGCATAAAAAAAAACTTAATAAAATATATTTCTGAATCCTTAAGCTGGATTATTTGAGACATAAAATCTTTATCCGGTGTCATTTTCTTAATGCTGATTTTTTTTCTTTGAATAGCCTTACAAAGATTTCATTGTTTAAATATGTAGAAAATTATTTCTTCATTAAATTACACTCATTAAAGCTCCAATAAAAATAAAAACCATTTTGAGTGTCAGCTATAAAATTCAAAGCTTTGAGAACAGCCGTTTTTATCTGTAAAAGCGGAAATAATGTTCTTAGAACAATGCAGCAGAAATAAACTGCCTATAAAAATCATTCAGTTTGTAAAAAATAATTCATAAAAAAATCGAGCGATATTTTTTAATGATATTTTTGTTTTATCTATAACTACTCTTTAAATAATTTTTAATCTTATTTTGCCAATTATTTATGAAAAACCACTCCACAGCTGTGTTCTAACAGTTCTAGAATTTCGACAGCTGAGTATAATAACTTTTTGTGCATATAAAAAGTGAAGAATTTTATAGTTCAAAGTTTTTTGTCACTGTTTTTGCTGCTGATTCGCTCCATTTTGTGATAAGAGGGTGACAACATTTGTGAAATCCCATTTAAAACAGCTGCTAGTGATGTAATTTTTCCCGGGAATCATCACTGAAGGGATTTAAATATTTTTTTTTACATAGTTTTGTCAGTAATTAAACTATAAATCGATCGTTCGGTAAAGAATAAAAATAACAAAATAGAAAAATCATGCGTAAAGCATAGACTATGAAACACTTTCTAACACATACAGAGTGCTGTAGCAAAACGTCCCTGTTTAATAGGATGAAAGATGATGACTAAGTAAGCAATTTGGAAAAACGCATAATACATTTGAAAACTCAATTTCAGTTGTTATCATCTACAGTCGAAAACATATCCGAATTGTTTTGGGCAGCACTGTATATGATCTATGTATTTGTAATATACTATATAGGATTAAAAATAAATGAACAACGTGAAATAGCTCCAATAAAAACATATAAATTGGCAAACAGCTGTTTCGGAGCCCCTAAAGCTTCATCATCAGTGCCAATTCAAAAGATTAAAACCGATTTAAAAGTTTAAGCCATGCAAAATAAGCTTGCGTCTTTCGCACGAGCCAAGTAAGACGCAAGCATATTTTACATGGCTTAAACTTTTAAATCAGTTTTAATCTTTTGAATTGGCACTGATGATGGAGCTTTAGGGGCTCCGAAACAGCTGTTTGCCAATTTATATATTTTTATTTGAGCTATTTCACGTTGTTCATTTATTTTTAATATAACGGCACAAAGTTTAATCCATCTTTTTAGATGCTACATAGGATGCCAAAATTTAGTTCTATTAGGAAACGCATAAAACAGTTGAAAATTCCCTTTCAGCAGCTTATGTCAATAAGAGATAATATACTCGAGCTCTTCTGTGCAGCCCTGCATATGATCTATAGAATTTATATCCAGCAAGTAATATTCAAAAAATTAGTTAAATTTAAAAACTCATACCACAATTGAAAGGACATTTTTATAAAATTAAAATTGTTGCAATATTGTAAAGTTTTACAAGACTTAGTCATTGACAACAGTGCGTATAAACGCATAAAATGTTTTATTAAAAATTAAGCGGAATTTAAGAAGTGTTGATGGTGAATTTAGACGTTTTCCTTCTGGAGGGAATTTTGCAGCTCCGAGAGGGGTGAAATTGGAGTACCGGAGTGATGTTTGCACTTTTTGTATTTTGCGAATTTTTGTATTTTGAGAGTGGAATGAAATAAGATGCCAGGATGCACATTTCTAAATCTATATTTATATGTTAATGGTATGTAGTTTAAGGCATTGAAAATGCTTAATTTTTTGCGACGGTATAGGATGGCGTTCTCGAATGAATACCATGTCCCTATTCCATGTCCTTAGTTTTCATTTGATCGGTATTTGCTACAATACTTTGTACTCATTTAGTATTTACGTTTTTGTAATTGCGTATTAGAGTTTTTTAAATTGAGTATTATAGCTTCAAAATTTAATAAATTATATGCAATAATTTCAAGAGCGAATTGCACATCAAAAAATGTTATTGAAGCATTATAATGCAGTCTGTTTAACCCTTTTAGGGGCAAAGTACTTCTATTCATAAAATGTTGAAATGATTCATTGACACCAGAATTTAGAAACAAATTTATTCGAAAATAAATAAAATATTTTCTTCATGTTCTTGATTAAAGGGATTTTTTTCATTTAAAAATTCTGGTGTCAATGTAGAATTTAATAATTAAAATAAAGTGGTCCAAAAATGAACCACAGCCCTTGAAGGGGTTAAACAAAACTATTTTCAACAAGTGTTTATTCTTTTGTAAGGAGATTTTTATCCTATCTACTTTTAGGTTTTTAAAATAATTTAGGAGTTGTTTAGGTGCCAAATAATTGTAAAATATAAAATTAAGTAAATAAATAACAGTATATAGTCGCAAGTATGGGAGACTGGGAACACTAATGGAACGTGTTTTATATTTCATACTGTAGAAGTGTAATTAAAACATTTATTATTATTTTGTTTTGTTTTATTGACAGTTATTTTAAACAAAATGTTAGTCATAGCTTAATAATTTAAAGGAAAATAGACTAAATTTGTGAAATGTAATTTTGTCTCATTATACCCCAGCTCCGGTGTGTTTTGAGACTTGTCTTGGGTATAATAGAGTACCATTAATTAAACATACAAGTTTCCCAAAACAAGAGTTATATCGATACTATTATATATTCAATGAGAAAAATATTACTTTAAAAATTAAATGTTCTTTCTAATTTATTAAAATCTACTAAATGAAAATTTATTGAAGTCTATTTCATTGTCATGCTTTTACTGAAAGTTAATTTGATAAAATGGTACTGATTTTAACAGATATAAAAGAATTAGTTGATACAGAAAAACTTCAATGTAAATTCTAATATTGTACTACTTTTCATACATGTATCTGTTCATTTGGGTTTGAAATTGTAAATATACTTTGTGGACAACTTGTATATCTCTCGTTTGAAACAGGTCTTTTACTACTGTCATCGGAACTAATAGCATTTTTGTTCCTTAACAGGGATTTTTGTTCATTACTTTAACTATACTGAAGGTATTTTAAATAAATTTGCAGCAGACTTATGTCTTTTCTGCAAAATCAGTATATCATAGGAAATGGTGGAAATTTTCATTAGCCGCATCCAAAAAGTATTGAACTTGAATCAGGGCTTTCAAATGGTCCGCTTTTAGAATGCCGGTATTTTCTTAAAAAAAATTTTTTTTAGAATTTTCTTGCAAATTTTGCAGAAACTACCTTCGGAGATAAATTTTTGCGGAAATGTTGTAGAAACCTATCATGCAATTTTATCTTAAAAAATATTGGTATTCACTTAGCGGACCATTTGGGAGCTCTGCTTGATGTGTTACGCTTCGGATATGGTGTCACTTACTAAATTACTATTTTCTTAAAGCACTTTTCGTAACATCATCTTATTTCACACAGAGCGAGGAAAGCCTGTTGTATAATTTCGTTGAAATCTATACTAATAAAAGAAAGTTTCGCTCTGGGTGTCTCTCTCTGTATGTGTGTGAGTGTGCCGTCGATACCTAGCAAATTCTAGCATACCTAGAAGCCCTAAAATTTACATTTAGGTAGTCCAAGGCATACTCTGATGCACCTGGAACTCAGAATTTTAATATTTTGATAATTATTACCCAATATATTAACTAGAATCTCATTAAACATCGCATCTTTTTTATCAAAATGGCTATAGAAAAGAACTCATGTTTTCGATTTTCAAGTAGAAATGAACGAATTTGAAATTTATTTACTAATTAGCGAATTTTAAGAAAACTAATTAAAATATCGATTTGAAACTTTCTGAGATTATGTAGAACATTTTTCCGCATACGACAAATGCAATTTTTGAAAAATTCGGCCGGTAATTTTTTTTATTTTTTGCAAAAAGGTGCAAAAATCTGACTGCACCAGTCAAAAAAATCCGAGAAAGCTTCAAATAGGCTTTCAATAAAAACTGAACTACAAAAAGATTTGTTTCTCTGGCTAATCATTCCATTTAGTTTCCGAAAATGAAAGGTAATAATTGTCAATTTCTACAAATGAGCAAAAATTAAGATAACTAATTAAGATATAGATTTGAATTTGAGGATGGGAAACGGAGCAATCTGGCGGCTTAATTTTTTAATGATCGTGTTAATGTAGGGAAAGGTGGCTTTCTTGAACAAATTATTCGCTATATTTGCGGGTATAGGGAGGGAAGGGATTAATGACTTTCTCTGATTTACACAAAACAAATTCCATTTAAGAAGTTTCACATTTTTAGCTTCTCTCGTAGCGTTTTATTAATGTTATTATAGAGAATACCAGAAATTTCAAATGATGATTTTTGTAAAAAATTAATATATGTTTCTAATAAAAGCACACAACCCGCATTTCCTTGATGCATACCAAGAATCAAAGTTGTTGTTGGGAACTTGACCAAGCGCTCCTTGGCGGTCGATCCTAGAAGATTTTTCTCTAACTGTGCATTCTTATCTCGGGTTCTATGGGTCCGATCACAATGGGGTTTGGAAGATTTGACTTGGTTTTAGATTACGTTTAGATTTTAGTTCCACCTTCCATCGCAAGGGGGCACATTATTTTCTCGAGTTCTATGGGCCCGATTGCCACGGGAATTGGTTTATTCATCTCCCTTGATACGACGCGTACCCGTGTCGGATGTTCATATAGAACAGGCTGTGGAAAGCCTGTGGAAAGTGTGTGGCGGTGGAAAGTGGAACTAAAGGACTTTGCAGTGCGTGCGCAGTACGCATGCTATATGGTGCCGGAGGCAGCTGGGACACTTGGCAGAGTTTCGTTCGGAAGGTGGTTTGTTTGGAACAGAGTGCGACCCCTGGTGGCGGAAGTTGAAACTAAAAGATTTTGCTGCGCGTGCCCTGCAAGCCTATAATAGGGTGCTGCAGGCAGCGGAACACGTGTTGGAGGTTTGTTTATATCAGATTGCGCCTCCTATGGGCGGAAAGTGGAAATAAAATATTTTCCGTCGAACACTTTTAAATAAATAATTTCATACAAAATCAGGTTAAAGATATAAGATCATACAAACATTAGGTTTGTATAATTTTATTATCAGGTGCCCGGACAACGCCGGGCGGTTCAGCTAGTATCTTCAATAAAATTAAAGTTATTAGCAAAACACTTTAGTGCAGCACCCTGTATTTTTGACTGAATAAATGGGTTGTGACCCTAGTTTCTTACGTAAAAAATATTTGTTCTAGTGTTCTGTACCTTCTTGCAAACTACTGAAAAGGTGTTCTGAATCACCCTCAATATAGATGCAGATTTCTTTCTTATGTTTATGTAAGTGTATGACATCCATTTATCTTTCTATTCATTTATTTAGCTTCATGTACTTGTATGAATACAGTAAATATTAGTAAAAAATTACTAAAGAAGGTAAATAGAAATTATTAATTAGTTCCATACAATACAATGATATTTAAAAAACATACCAAATCTTAAGTATAAAAAAAAAACTAACACCACAAAATTTATGTAGGCAAATATGAATGACAATTCTGTCAGCTTTTCCTTGCTGAGTTGACAAGACTGACTTTTAGATGTTCAAGAAGAACTGTTCATTAACAGCATCTGGTATTTGATGAAACAGATTCCACTACTGAAGTGAAGAATGTAGCAAGGAAATTTCTTTTATAATTTGTTGCGTAGTTGCCACCGTTTCGTGTTTTTTTTTACAGAATATTTCCGTATTTTGGCACCAGAAAATTTATTAAACAAAATGTGTCTTGTCTCTTTGCAGTATTTATTTTTTCCACCTATTGAGAAAAATATCTACTTCAAAGTATATTTATTTGACTTTAAAATTACGACAGGTTTACAGTTATTCATTTGATTCGAGAAAGTAAAGGGAATAATTAAGAACTCTGAAGAACCTTGTCAGAACTGCAGAAAAATAAATCTGATATTTTTGTGTGTAGGCCTTTAGAATACGAGATCAAATATCTGAATTTCAATTATCGTAATGGAAATTTTCTTGGATATAAGATGATTAATATAGAGACTAGCGCGCAAGACGTAAAACTTCATAATAATGTAAAATTTAGCTATACATCATAAAAAGCTATTAATGAATAATTAATAAATATTTTTTACTTAAAAATTTCATAAGTTAAAGTTAATTCAATGTACTTTAGTACAATGTAAATATTTATTTATTATATTAAGACATACCTCTGCTGAAGAAATTTGTTTGCGTGTACTAATATATTAAACGAATATTTAAAAAATTTTTCAATGCAAGTAAAATTAGTCAACATTTTATTTTTGAAAGCTGCAAAAGCATAAAGGTATGTTTTAAAAGACAATTAAGTTTTGGTGTAGTATTTACAAACAATAATTATCTACCTCGATAATTAACAGAAATCTAGCACAATCATTACTGTTTGGAAATACAGGTGCAGAAAATAATGAAAAAATAGCCACCGTTAATAGCCCTTAGTGATTTAAAATCTCTCTTAAATGAAATATAATAAAATAAACGTAATGAAACTTGATAATAAAACAATTAACCATTAAAATAAAATACGCGCAAATTAAGTGCATTTTTCCCAAACTACATTAAAATACTTTTAAATTTATAAATTCTTGGCGGGAAAAACTGCCTATCATTTAATTATACATGAAGCAACTACACTACACTTTTTCTTTCACTGAAATAACTTTCAGCTATGCGAGTAATTCGTATAGTTGCATAACAATGCAGCCTATATAAGAAATTTCTTAACTAAATTCTAGATCCTATAGAATAAAGTTAATTCAACGGAATTTACTAGTAAACCAATTAAATAAGAAAATAAAAATGCATTCGGAGAAATATTTTTATTTTTTAACTAGATTAAAAATTTCAACTCGTAAAGCAAATTTACTTTTAAAGTAGTTACTTACTCGTGCGCATTTTAAATTCATTAGTTCAAATTTTATGATTAAAAATGCCGTACTTGACTAACAATGCAAAGAAAACTATATGTGAATTCCATTAATTTAATTTGTTTAAGTGGATTAATAGTAAAAGTTAAAATTTAACAAGCAGATACGGAAACTAGTTTGAATTAAAAAGTATACTCTAATTGTTATACGGGATGGGTGTTGCGTACATTTGCTATTAGGGTGCGTGTGGTCCTTATTTCTGAATAACACTATTTCTGAAAAGAAACTTTTCTATCAACTTATAACAAATTTTTTGGGATTAAATAAAACGCTAATGATTATTCAGAAATAGTGGTACTAAAAAATATAAATTCGTATTGTGATGAGCAAAGGAAAGGAAGTCATGGCAAAAATTTTACGAGCAACAACAATTTATTTAAAACAATAAAAGGGTGAGAGGCTGAGGAGTGGCCAGCATCATTACACGTAAATGTACTTCGATGTAGAATTTCTTAATTATACGGTCAATAGAAATTCTACGTCGAAGTACATTTACGTGTAATGATACATTGTCATACAATATCCCGAGGATTTGGTATAATTTGCTGGGAGTAACATAAACCCCCTCCCTACTCCAGTTTGAATTGTGGAACGGTCCGGAGCAACATAGGTCCCCCCCCCTCTTTTCACATTTGAAACAGTCCATCAACGTTGTAACATTTTTAACAATTTTAACCCTGATGTTGAACACATTAGTGTTCAAAAGTGCTTGGTTTATATGTTGTTATTTTGTACAGTGTATAATAAAACACCTTTAAGTAATTTAGATGGAATTTTGTTTTACAAAATTATTTATGTTTTTTTCCAAAGAAGGGGATTTAGGGGTTCAAGAAACTTGATATAGTTTGTATTATTTTCATTAAGTATAAATGTGGGATAATAAATAGTATCCGCCTATAAATTAATATCCTCAACAATGCAAGTTAACATACTCAAGGTTCAATTAATAAATACACGATATCATATGGAAAATAAAGCATAACACGAGGAGCATGGAGAAATCGTAAGATGATTATAGGACGATTTTCTCGACGATTTTTTAAAATAAGCAAGAGGGATAGACTGTTCCATAGATTTTATTTTATCAAGGAAGTTGAAAATTAGTTATATGCCAAACCAGGGTTGCCACGGGACAGGGAATTTTTCAGTTAAACTATCAGTATTTTCTTACACAAAAACTCACCTCATGTAGTTGCACGATTACATAAGGCGAGTTTTTCTTTAAGAAAACACTGGTATTTTCACTGAAAAATTCCCGGTCTGACGGCAACCCTGCAAACAAAGGGTTTGTACCAGAATTCTAGGTGAATTCAAATATTCGTATTTACGAATGTGCTATATAATTGATGTTTATGAACTGTCGCGATCAACTCATCATATTATTTGTTCGAGTAAGTAATAAATATTGTATAAAATTGGAAAGTGAAGAGCTGTATTCATTTGTCGTTATAAGTCAAGTCAATCTTTAAGTAATTATGAAACGAAATCCTACATAAAATAAATATGAAATTATCTGTATTATGTATGTTTTACTTTTCTTATGTTTTATTTGCACTTTTTCAGCCTCGGCCGAAGTTACTAAAAATTACAATCAAACAAAAATAATTTTATTTTACTGAATAAGTAAAAGTATATCAGAATATACTAATAATACAGGAACAAAAAATTCGAAGGAAAAAGTGCTCTTCCTGAAAAAAGAAGAAAAAGATGTGTTTGGCTGCAGAGATTTATTGCAAGTAAACCACGAAGTTTTTACTAAAAAAGAATCTAAAAAAATATTCCATTCATTTTTCATGCATAAATAGTTTAACAAAGAAGAATGAGTTCGTATAGAATAATCTGTCAAACTATTTGAGAAATACTTTTTTACAATTTTTTATCAGATTCTGTACGTCAGTTTTTCCCAAAATTTATTGCTACAGGTGAAGGTTTGTACTGTGAAGCCATACGTAACACCTTTAACATATTCTTGAGATTTATTCAAGTGTAGTTGACAAGAGAATATAAAGAATGAGACTGTTCCACGGATTTATAGCTATATTTTCATTTTACGAAAGATGTTATAGAGATTACTTTTGCATTTATATTTTTCGCTTTCATGTCATATTATATTAATGTTACAAAGAAAATGTATGCAACATTTAATGAAATCACACGCATCTTCAAGATCTAAGTAGTATGTTAAAGGTAGATTTTTGCATAATTTTTATTTGGGAATGATGTTTTTTTATAGTTAGTATATCTTTGATGGTGTACTTGCCTTTTGCTTTTCTCATTACTTCCAAATATGAAACGGTTTTTTATATGAAAAAGAAAAAATTACACAACATTTATATAGCAATTATATGAATTGAAATTTATATTAAATTCTTAAGTCAAACTTCGTAATTCCAAAGTGACGTTCATACACTGCAAAAAATAACTGTTGATTTTACAGTATAAAACTGGCACCCAGCTGCCAGTATTATACCGTAAAATTAACAGTATTAAACAGTAAAATAAGCAGTAATACGCTGCCGTGCAACCAGTAATACGCTACCGCGCATGCGCGGTTGTACATAACGGTAAAAGTTGGCGGCATGCATAACGGTAAAAGTTGAAAATACATTGTTAATATATTGAAAATTTTCAAATGAATACTCTATTTTCTAGACTGTATTTGTTAATTGAAACGTGTAATCTATTTGGTTGATCTTTAAGTTGCACCAAGTACTTAAAAAGAATAACATACGAAAATATTCTTATATAACGCAATCAATTGAACGTCATCAATTCAAGGATTTCGTAACAACTTTGTGGTAAATGAGCTATTCATGATTTTACAAATGTATTTTTATGACTTAATACGATTAAATTTCAGGTATTTTTTATTTTTTATTTTTGAGAATTTTATTTTTTTATTTCTTAAGCGATTTATAAAATTGTGTCTCATAAGCAATCGCACACATATCCAGCCAGGTACATCTGTAGTTCTATTTCTATATATTTACTTTTATATATAGATTTTTACATTATATTTATGGCATAAATGATAATATAATACGAAGCCAACATAAATGTAAAATGATATAAATTATTATTTTTAGAAACAATTATTCAAAACTGAATTCACACAATTCTCTCCGGAAGGGATATTATGGAGTTCCGGGGAGCGGAGGGGATGGAATTTGCATTTACAGACCATTGATAAATTAAAAATATGAAAACCTACTGTGTGGTAGGGACTTTGATGTTTCGGGAAGGGGTGGGGGTACACACACCTCCCTGGACCCACCCTTAATTTGTCACTATCTAAAATCACTATCTATCTTGGCGTATCTAAAAATGAAAGGATATTTATTTTTTCCTTTTATAGATTTTTCTTTCAATTAATAACAACTATATCTATTTTTATATAAATTTTTACCTATTTAGAATTTTCTTTCATATCAATTTAAATTGCAAAAGCTTTTGCAATATTTACACTTCATTAAACATATTATTTTTCGTATACTCCTCGCTTTAATATTAATATATTCAACACAAATATTCAACTCTCGCCATGATTTTTTTAATGGTATTTTCCCTTAAAAATGCCAAACATTCCAATGAAAAGGCCATAAAAATTGCGAGTCGTATGCGTTTCTTCTTTAAAAAAGATCAAATCTTTTTAAGCTAAATGTTTTCATCATTTTATCTTAATTGATGTTTAATTTCTGTCATTAATGGTACCATTTTAAACTTTTTTATTTAATTTTTATTTTTTTTAATGTATGTTTCAAGAGATTTTATAGCACTATCATCTGAAATTTTCATTATTTATACATGTTTTTTAAAATGAAAGCAAATCTCATGAATAATTTTTCAAGCGTAAAATAAATAAATAAATAAAGTTCGTTCAATTTACTTGATCGTTCAAAAAATGTCTTGAAAGCTTTTAATATCAAATAATGCATATTTTATTATGCATTTTGAAAAGATATAAAAGAGAAAATGCATTGAATATTAAAAAAGAAATATTGAGTACTGGGGAAAATATTTTTAATCAAGAACAAATATATTTCCGCGATAATGTTATTCTTTGGGGGTAATGTGTTTTTTTTATCCCAGGGTATTTTTAAAATGAACTAAAAAAGTTTCAAAGAAAAATCTTCTGTGTGTTTTTATCTGTGTCCTAAAGCATAAAATTTCTATTATTGATAATTAAATGAGCAATGTATAAAAGTGGAAAGGAATATCATATATGTAATTTACAAGTGCTTACCCTGATTTTTATATAATAGACATGCATACATTGTAAGCAATTTCAGAAACGTTTCCTGATATAAAATATATATTTACGGAAATCCAGTGTGATCTCATAGTTACTAAGTATTCTAGATTTTTTTTTTCAGAAAACTTTAGGAGAATAACAAATAAGAAACCTTAGAAATTAAAACCATTAAGTCTCCAAAATTAACAGAAATGTCTTTTTTTTTCTTTTTAATTTCATGGTCAGCAAAGTGGCTATTTTATTTTCAAAACGATATCGAGAAACCCGTAAATTTATTATTTTCTGATGTTTCTGATTGGTTCTTTTCTAAATAGTGTTTGGAGATAAACGAAAAGTTTCCAAAATTGTAGGTTGTACTTAATGTTATAATTGCTTCTGATATATCAGGAAACTTTTCTGACATTTTTTATAGCGTACATTAATAATTAAAAAAATCCAATATTTAAAAAGTGTATTTTTCAGATCGCGTTTATTAATTCAAATAGTCGGAAAGACCCAAAAACTATCTAACCGGATAAGTTACAGTTGTTGGTAAATGGAAACATTAGACCACACTAGAATTCTGTAACTCAAATAAAAAGTTTCAGATACAAAAATAAACAAATAAATATAAAATAAAGTATTATGTTGAGAATAAAAAAATAAAACGCAATACTTGAAATAAATTTAAGCGTTCAAAAACAGTAAAGAACGATCAAATTAAATGAAACTAGGGTTTGTTTTATATACCGTTAAAATAAAAAATATATACGTTGGACTAATTGATAAGTAGGTGGTATGAGTTCAATTTAAGCTAACATAATAACTTTTTTATTTTTGAATTTTCGGATTATTTATTTATTTATTTTTACACTTACTTTGTTATCATATATATGCTAAAAAGAAACGCTACCAAATAACACTATATATTTTCTTTAAGGAAATCTCTATTGTATAAAAATTTCGGCGCGGAAAACTCATAACCAATTCAAATAACCCACAGTGTTAGAGAATAATATATAAATTTCCTGTTTCATAGGTTTAGACGAAAGAATCTGTTATGTAAAAACTGTATTGTTTATGTCTTTCTTTTATTACATTTTTCCTTTAAAAAATATTTTAGAGATTTACTCTCCTTCACTTTGTTTGATCTTTCTGACAAAGTTCCTACGAAAATCTCAGACTTCTTTTTGTAGCAACTTTCTTTTCAACACGGCTGTTAGTGAATAAACAAGTTGAAAAATGTACGTCAAACGTGACAAATGAGGTGCGTTCGTACTGTTATTATTTTAGTGAAATGAATTATATCGTCTGTTATTAGGATATGATTCATTTCCGTAATAAAATAAATACATTTTAAGTTGGCAACATTTTATCTTTTGTCATTTTATCATTTACTTAAAATTCCAATGGGAAACTTAAGCCTAGCTTTGCCTAACTTGAAATCTATATTTAGTTTCCTTTTCCATTTAATATCTATTTTCTCCTGAAACATCTATCCAAAAAACTGTCGGTAGATTATATGATTGCTATAATTCAACAATTTTAGTATACAAATTCGGTTTTTAAATTCAGTAATACGGAAATAATATGACTCCATCTTAAATATGACTGACGGATATCGTTCAATTAATTACGTATGATAGGATTTAATAGAATGAAGAATGTGACTATAACTTGATCATAGAGGTTATAAAATGTCATATACGTCACATATGACTATAACGGCATACATGTCAGATAATTTGGCGATACATCTCGGTCGCTCCACTATTATTCCTCGGAAGCTGATATAACAAGGAAGTACCAATTTTTAAAAAAATCCAAATTACTTAATAAATATTTTTATTAATATCTTGTTAAGTTTTGATTCGATTTTCATAAAATTTGAAATAAGTCGACAAAATTCTGCAACGATTATATACTATATTAAATTTCAAACTATTCGGTTGGTAGTTTTTGCCCTGTTATTTTCGGAAAATTGGACGGACCAGACGACGACTACAGCTGCTACGTATTTATATAATTACGAATACACCTAAAAATTTGTTTTATTTCTTTAGTTGTGCTTTTCTAATGCAGAATGCACGCATAAATGATTTATTTATTTTCTCTATGAATGAAAAGTGATAAACAAATAAAAAGCCTTTTTTAATTACAAATCCTCTATTAGAAATGCTAACCGACGTCATATTTCGGTGAGGCTTTGAAGGCGTATTAAAAAGAGTGTACCCTGGTATAATTTTCTGCAAAAGCTTATTCATAACACTATGATTTTTGGGATGACGCATATGTTTCCATGGTTACGACAATATCCTTATCGTAGCTGAATAAACATAAAAAATGCATGATTCGATTTATTATTTGGAGGATATATTTCTAAATGATCTACACGAAATAACTATTTAGAGTTCATATTTTACTGCTAAAAAATTTTATGCGATGCATTGAACGTCGAATACTGGGAGAATCAATTAACGTTAAGTCTAATAGCTAATTGATATTTATAAATTTTCACAATGTATCTTAGGGTATTTGCAAAATACAGGGTGGGCCGAAAGTCCTATTTGACACATTTTTGAATTCAATACAAGTAATTTGCGTACGAGAGTACGGTTTCTACACTGTTAAAAATTTGCTGCAAACTGTCCAGTCATTGGACCGTTTTTTATAGTAAACGGTTATATAACCGCAATTTAACATTATTCTGACCATAACATGGTCAATAATATGGTCAGATATGCTTAATAATATCGCCAAGTAACCGTTATCTTTAAGACGGTCGAATGACTGGAGAGTTTGCTGCAGATTTTTAACAGTGTACAGAAATCTTTCTCATGATCGAAGGCTTTATTTAAGCGAATACAAAATTTAGTTCTAAGAATTTTACATACATGGATCTACGTAAATATAAAAAACTCAAGATAAGCAAGTCACATTTTTTACAATCTATTACTTATTGGCATATTTCAAGCTACGTAATGCAATTGTGTACTGTTGAAATATGATTCGAGTTATGAAGAGAGAAACACTTTAAAATATTGTAGTATATTTCACAAAATAAATGCTTCGTAACTGGTTGAGTTTTTTTTATGCTTTTACTTACCCATCATATGTACTATACGGTAAGTCTTGTGATCGTTTCAAAATTCGAAATTTTTTTTGACGGTTTTACACGTTTCAGACTCTGGAGATTCTGAAAAACATATTTTTAGAAAAAAAAAAGCCGTCCGTCTGTCTGTGTGTCTGTAAATGTTCTATCTCCCGAACAAATTGAGATAGAGACTTGGAATTTGGTATGTATTTAGTATGTAATAATAAGAAAAAGCTTATTGAATTTCAGTAACCTCGATTATCTGGAACTATTTTTTCGGACTCTCAAAATATTCGTTTTGATAAAAAGTATATAAAATTTTTCTAAATTGTTTATTTTAAAGAGTGAATATAAAAGACAATAAAAAATATAAATTTTGCATAAAGAATAAAGTCGATCGGATAGTTAGTTGCCGAGATATTCGTAATCATACTTTCCACACTCTTCGATTTTTTCATGACACTGTATTTCATTAAAATTTCAATTCAAAGATGTATTTTAATTGCAAAAAAGACGCTTAATCCAGCGCAGTAAACTGTTAGTTAATATGATTATCATTTTTAGAGTTATAAGGATGTTTCTTTTACGCAATTCAGTAATGGAGCATTTAAAGTTTGTGACGTCATCAGGCCACGATTTTATTCGAATTGCAATGCATTTTATAAATAGTTTACACATGTTTTATTTTCATATTTTATATTATGCATATCCATGATGGGTAAGTAATACGGTGCCCCCCAACGACTAGTTTTACAATTTTGAAGGTATGTCTGCCATCTATGCCATCTGTGGAAAATTGTTTGAACATTTTTTTTTTTTAAATATACAAAGTTTTCTATCGCGATACACATTAGCATCCAAACTACACTTTTGAACGCCAATTGTTTGATTTTTTATTGAATTTCAAAATATTTGACTTTTGGACGATCCTGTATTTCATCAGTTATAATTTTGGGTAGGAAAGTGATAATTTCTTCTCATACCATGTAAAACTCTTATTTATTTTTGTAAAATGTTTCATTATACATGAATTAATAATTTTGGAAAAAGAGATATTGCGTGTAACGAGAGAGGGAAAAAGCCCTAATTAGGTCAGTTTAAATAAGAAAAAAAAATAAAGAGAGAAAAGTGAAAAACAGTAATAGAGAATAAACAAAGTAAAACAAAAATAAAGAAAAATTTGGGCGAAGGTAAAGTAACCACTTAACAGTCCCATTTTTACGGTTAATTTAGTGAAAAAGGCAGTCAATTTTTTATTAGAAATTTTAATTTTATAATTCGTACTTGGTAGCTTAATTTATGTAACAATATTTTGTATAGATTAGAATATTATTATTATTTTTTTTTACTGAAAGCTTGCGCATGGACTAGAAAGAAAAAAAAACACGGGTAAAGTGATTTTGTAGAAAAAAAAATGCTCAGTCGCATGCCTGATGACAGGGACATAGTAAGTTGTTAAAATAAAAGAAAATTGTGCAAAAAAAAAAAAGCCACAACAGAGAAGTATATTAGTATTTAAAAAGAAAAGAAATCCGGATAGCTCGACAAGTTTAAATATAGAGAAAATTAAAATTAAATTAAAAATAAAAACAAAAATTGACTAAAAAATATAACTAGGGATAAATAAATCAAAACCAGTAATTATTATTGAAAAATTATTAATCATAAAAAATTAATATTGAAATTAAATTTGAAGATAAAAATAAATTGACAATAAATGTTGTAGGAATGATAAGACTGTAAAATACGAAATGAGCTAAAATATTGTGCGATGTACTCAAAATTTGAATTCATGAAGGATGAATAGCAATAACATTGCAAAACATTTGTATTATATTTTAACATTCTTTGTTCTGTATCTAAGAGGCTTTTGATTTGACTACAACACTGACACAAAGTGCAGGGAATAGAAAATATAATGAACACTTCTATGTTAAAACTGGATCTATGGAGCATTATGTTAAATATTTATTAGAACAAAATGAAAATGAGAATAGATTTTAATGATTGAAAAAGATGGGTAGTTGTACTATATTGTATAAAAAATTAGACCTAAATAGAACTAGATTAAATTACTCTAACAAACTTACATAAAATGAAAACACTTAAACGATTAAATATCTTAAGTGTTTTTAGACAAAGAAAGAGTTAAAAATAAAAATTTCGAAAATTTATTAAAACAATATTACACTGGTTTACATTTATAAACAACACAGCTTTGACAATCAATACTACATTTAATTCTATAATAAATAACAAAAATTAAACAAATTATATTTAAAAAATCAATTAAGTGAAAATAAACGCATCATTTATTTTTTTCAATACGCTTTTCAGCCATTCATTTTATACTCTTAACTTATGCTCATTGTCCTCATATGGATGGATTAGACAATAGTTTGGAAAACATTTTAATTTATGATAAAATTTTAAATATCAGATACTTAAAAAATACAATTGCTTTAATTATAGACTTTAAAAAGTTTATCGTAGTAAGACACATCTTTTTACCCCCATTTAAAAAGTATTCAAAGAAAATACTCAAATTCTATATTTTACATCATCTTGTATATTTCTATTGTTATTGCTTTTGAGCAAAAATAAAAAAAATAAAATAATCCCCCTTCAAAGAAAGAAAAAAATCCCCTTACACTTTATCTTGAAGAATAAAGGCATTATATATATATATGTAACATTAATTTTAAAGGAAAACTACTAACAGAAGAAATTGTGATGTCAGTTCTATATTAGAAATTTCTCATTTCTTTTTAAATAACCGTTTGACGATAACATTATGTTTGTTATTTCTTTTATACAATATTTGTCTGGGGAATTTATTGCTGCTTCTTCGAATTTATTTCTACTGCAATGACATTTATTTAGCCTGATACGTCGCCGAGTGAATAGATTCAATTAAAAACCTCTTGAGATCTTATTTAGAGATATCCTCTGGCATTAAATTACTGGACACTCCTTCAGTTTTGGATATTTTTGTATCGCAATAGTTCCATAGCATTTTCATAGCTTTTAATATTAAAAGATAATATATTGCTGTGACTCTATAATTTTTCTTTTTTTAAAGCATATGTTATAAAATGTTTGAAAGTTTTCATATAATCTGCTAACCTACAGTACTTGTTTATAATCTGAACATCACACCAGTATATTTTAAGGAATTTTCCTGCATGGGTTAGGTGCCGTTCTGTCGGACCCAAGCTGAAAACGACTTTTTCGCAACTCCCATTATATTTCCAGAGGGGTCAAATGTCTGTTGCGCTTGCTAGTAAACCCAATGAAGTTGTCCTACAACTGTCCCTTTTGTACGACCAGTTCTTTTTTTGTAATATTTTGCCCAGTTTTTGTCTTTCGTTCTATAGTCCGACGCACGGCCCCAATGGATATCGTCAACCATTTGCAGATTCACCGCAAATAATAACTTTCAACTTTCTTCCCTCAAAACAATAATTTCAGCACACGTTTCCATGTGTAACTCAGTTTTTTTTGGAACTGGAAGTTTTAACTGATCTAGCTGGAGTTTTAAGGAAACTTGTTGACAATTTGGAACGTAGCACAATCATGTTGATAATATTCGATTATTTACGATCGCTTTCTTGCTCACAGGACACGTTACTTCATGTTTACACGACTGTTTTTTTAGTAAACAAACAACTTATTCAAAATGGTAGATGAGATACGTGCTAGATGGCAATGTAGAGATGCAACTACAGGCAAAGCGCGCGAATTACAATGCTGAAATTATATTTCCAAGCATAAAACTAATGTTTTGACACATTTCTATCGGTAATTCCGGGTTGAATCAGTACGAAAATAATATATTTTGTTGTTTTTGTCATACTACATTGATACACAAGTAGCAGAATCTACGTTAAAAAAGCTTATTTTCGATTTTTGAGGATGTGCTCAGACTTTTGACAGTACTCTAGATTAGAATTTCGTACAATTGCAGATTGATATGTCAATGCAAGCATGCCAGGATTCGAACTTGGGTGCCTTGGCTTGCCGTGCAAATGCTCCTCCTATGATACTGCAGACATTGAATATGATTTACCTGGTTGAAAAAACTTTCATATCTTCACTATGAAATGTATTTTTTTTTTTTTTTACAAAGTTTGAATAATTTCATAATTTAATTGTGAAGCTTATTACAAGAAGAATAAATTTTTAAGAGAGTAGAAACCAGTGGCATTTCGTATTGGGCTGTAAAGCGGGGCGATTGCTACAAGCGATGAATTTTCAAGGGCGGCAAAATTATTTGCATAAAAACTATATCATACAAAACTATAATAGTCCCTAATGAAGGGTTGTAATACTGTGTATCGCCCCATTAGTACCACTCCACTGATAGTGGCTTCAGCCTAAAAACGTCCTCAGATTAGATATAATATTGAAGGTGCTTGATATCATCTAAATTATATTGGCAAAGGTTACTTTTCTAAAGAAGTGCTTTTCTCCAAATTGTTAAAGAGCACCACGCTTACCTCTGACGTATAATATGCAAAGACATTATTCACATGTCAATCATATACCAATGATAGATGGTGCTCTTATTATAATTATTATGAAAAAATACTAGTTAAAATTAAAGAGAAGTTACAAGAATTCAAAAATGCATTTTTGTGCTGTCTTAGTGCTTTGTACCCATAGAGAGTAGTTGGTGCACAAACGTATTTCTCCTGCTCTCAATGAGGTAATAAAAATGAACCCAAAAGTGTATGCATGTAGCCAAAGCTAATATCAAAGCAACCGTCTCTTCAAGCAGTTTGTGAAGATAAAAATAAAGATCACATACGACTTTCACGTCATACTGAAGTAAGGTGACGATGTATAAACTAATTCAAAAATTTTTACTTTTAGTCTGAAAATGTAATATGGGCGTTTTGTTTCGTATGTTTTCTATGTATTGTAGTTTACTCGTCAGTAACACCTATTAGATTAATATTAAATATAAAAACAAAACTGTAATACAATTCCGAGCACATTCTGTTCCAATTGCCACATATATTCTTTATCAGTTTAACTTAACTTGATGCAAATTTTTTGTTCAACATAAAACGAAAGATGTCTTTTTATTTTTTTGACATTCAGTCTAGTGCCAAAGTGAGGTACCTAATGGTAAATATAATCGTATAATTTATCTGACTTTTTATTTTTAATTTTCTCTGGGAAATCAATCAACTGCTAATTTTGATAACTCTGTCAGAAGTTACTTTACATTATGGCAACAAACAAATGATCATTTTTGAGACTGATTTAGGAAAATCATGCTGGATTTTTTATTTAAATCTTAAAAGTCACTAAATAAAGATGCAGCTTACAAGCAAATTTCATTCGGAAGTACATTTTCCCACCTACAAGATGATGTAAAATTTGAGATTATGCAGTATTTAGAAGTATGTATGAGCAGTAAAAGTGAAAGCGACAGACTTGTCGTAGCCACCATCATTATACGTTTCTAAAGATAGTAACTGGCTTTCGGTAGCCGTCCAAAATAGGACTACAAATTTATGAGAGATTTTTATGAGTCTGCAGTGAAAGTCATAGGGAATCAGCAACCCAGTCAATTGCCCAGTTTCTGAAAACAAATGATTACCCTTAGTGCCGGACGTGATCATATGAATACGGTAAAAAAGTAAAAAAAATATAAGATCAGTAAATGGCGCTAAAACGTAAAAACGTATAGTTTTTAGAAATGTCATATTGCTTCAAAAAGACAAATTATTTAACATTTTTTAATCTCATTTAATCCTTTTAATGACTGTTATTAACTTATAAATTATTTTTTTTAAATTATATTAAATGATTTACTTTCCAAACCGGCGTTAATATGTTAAATTAGCTCGTCCAGGCTTCATCATGTATCTACTATAATTACGTAACTTATAATATAACATAACTTAACTAAGTTATGCAACTCAGCTAACTTAGAGTAAACGATTTTGCATTTAATTCTATCAAATTCCTTTATTACATGTATAGTGCAAATAAGTAAATAAAGTTTAAGAAAAATATTTTAAAAAAATGTTAACTATTTAAGATATTTCATTGTTGGTAATATACATTATTTATGTTTGGGGCAAATATAAGCACAGCTAACAGTGTTGGGAAAATTGTTCTATGATCCATAGTTTTCGAAATAAAGGCGAAAAAAAAAATCTTTGACATTCTATCCGAAGCAAAGAAACATACAAAAGAAATTGCAAAATTGATGGTAGTAAAAATGAAACTTCAGAAAAATAAGGCTGAAATACTTACACCGGAAGAATAACAGAAGAAAATATTAACTTAAAAAAATAAAAGTTTGAACCAACACAGTATATAGTTGGTTATCAAAAGTCGTAGATAAAATCGAGAAATCTGTTTGCCTGTTTGCGGCAAACAGAGATAGCCAAAAACAATTCTTGCTTATTTCATGAGTACTGAAATCGGCCAGAGCTTATTTTATTCCATATCCTAGGTTCTCAAATTGTAATATCATCTCTGTGATTCTTTAGGTTAAAGCTGAACATGATCTGTAACCAGAGTCTAGTTCATTCTATAATACACCAAATATTATAACAAGATAACTGATATCTTAAATAACATGTAAAAAATGTTTTGTTTATGACAAAAAAGTTTGCGAGATGCAATAATTGTATGTGTAATAGGTAATTCAGGCCAAATATGCATCTACATAAAATTTTAGATATACTGATATTACGAGTTGCATAAAATAGAATTCGGTATTCTCTTAGTGACGTAGTCTGAATTACCGCATCCTAACTTAGATATGTTCGATACTTTAATTGCATGGAATAAAATTTCGTATTAGCCTCTCAAAAAAGACAATTTACTTTTTGTTCGACTCTGCGTAGAATAAAAAGTTGTTTCAAGATTGTTTTCTCCTTTGAAGATATCGTTTTATAGAAGAAAGTTTCTATTTCGAGGAAAAAAAATATCCTTACAGTTGGGCGTTGGCATCGACAAGAGAAGGGGATTTGAGGAGGGTCATTGCCCTACCTTGGAATTCAAAGCACAATTATTTGAATTATCTTTATCTCTGATTATTTTTTAAAAATATATTCTTTCCAGGCGATTTAAAATAATTAAACACCAAGATAAAATAAACTAAGAAGTTTCCGTCAGGAAATTTCTGTTACTTGAGGCTCTCTATTTAAGATAATTTTTAACACACTTCAAAAATTATATAATTAAAACTGTTTTGCTCGGGAATTCAGGAAAGCATATCTTCCCCCCTGACCAAAAAAAAAAAAAAGAATATGTGTTAATCTTCCATTTTTAATTAAGCTGATAGAAATTTACTTTTTAGAGTGCATTCAAATGATAATTCGTATCTTATTTTCATATGCCAATTGGAAGTATCCCATTACGTTTAAATTGTCAATTTTTGGCAATCGAATACTTTATTTGAAACATTGTATAATTAGCTTTTCAAAACGATTTTTGTTTTTTAAATATGATCAGTGGATATTTAGTTATGAATCCTTTTGTTGAGTTTTCAAACCGGAAGTGTGTGTTTAAGTAATCTTAAGAAAGAAAATATCTTCTAATATTGACATTAAAGAAGATACAAAATATAAATATGGAGATTTTTAATAATTTGGAGTGAATATTTCTAATAGATTTTCAGAAATAAAATCTTTAAACGCGTTTTCTGAAAAACATATTTTTTACGAAGAACCAGTTACAAAAAACGTTCTATCTCCAAATATAGTTAAATTAATAAGGCTGATCACCTGCAATGTATGCGATGTTGTGAGTGCAATGAAATATATGTATATATCTGAGAATTTCCTGAAATTTTACAGCTATTTTTATAAATTAACAAATAGAAAATATATAAAAAATCACCAAGTGATACTCTGTCGTTAAAATTTTATTTCTTAAAAAATTCCTTTTATGGCTTAGATTGTAGTTCATTACATTTCTAATATCCTAAATTGATTGTATATTTGTGGGAAAAAAAGGAGTATGATATAATTATATGTTATCGTGAGAATATCTCTCTAACATCAAATATTGCATTATTATCTTTTCACTTGGTGGTCAAAACTTGAACTATATTTTTATTGGATATTTCTTTTCCTCACATAACCTATATACCCAGTTTCAACGAAATCCGTAAACCAGAATGGGCTCCAGATTGGTCTGAGTAGTGTAACGTTAATTATAACCATCCAGTATATATCCATTTTATTTAAAAAAACCAAAAATAAAAAATAAAAATAAAACAAATTGATAAAGAAAATCACCCGCAATTTAATTTATTTCATTTAAAAGTTGTTGCTCTCACACAAAGAAAGAATACATAAATAAAAATAAAATAGTGTTATTTTAATCTTTGTTTTGAGCTAATTTCAATGTAAATATTTTGTAACCAGAAAACATAAATAGGGAAATTATTTGAAAATGAATAAAAAATTTCGTTGTCATAAGTTTAAATTTGCCGATGACCTTCCTGTCAAAGCTGTTCTTTAAGGATAACTTTGTAAAGATTTAAGGAAAAAATCTCCATTACCTTGAAAAAAATCCCACTTTCAATTTCTCACTCTCCCGTCATGCAACACTCTTTGCTTTTTATTTACTTTTTTGTAGCAAGCAGTCCTTTATTTCGAATTATAGTTGCCTGACGTCTTAACACCTCATATGATTTGCTGTTTTGTACAATTGAGAACTTTAGTTCTCTGCATTTGTATGAATACATCTGGATGGAAAACTCCGTCGAGACAGCATTTCTGGTCATTTTTTAGGGTTTCGTTCATCTCACGAAACTCTGTTCGTCCCGCTTCTCTGTCTGTCACAAAGAACGTTTTCTGAAACTGTATAACTTACAGGCTTGAAATTCTTTGTACTTACAGCTGAAAATAATAAAATTTTGAAAAAGTCGTATTATTTTAATATAGAGAGATAAAAAACCCGAAAATTTTAACAGCCTTTTCCTATTAAATTTAAACATTTTTCGTTATAGTAGTTGCCAACAATTAAAAATCCACATAAAATTCTTTCTACAATAATTAATTTTTTATTGAAAGATTTCCACGTGAAAAATGAAAATGAAATAAAAAGTTTCAGCAATTGAAAAAAAGATTAATATGATGTCATATTGGTAATAAAACGGAAATTTTTAAACATTTCTCAATAATACAAGTAGTATGAGTATGTGTAAATACAGAAAGCATAATATGACGTTATTAGAGAATTAAAAAGAAAATTAATCTGACGTCATATCGGAAGTTTGACGGATTTTTCAAATGTTTGAGAATAATACAAAGAGAGTATCAATATGAGTAATAGAGAATAGTAAATATATGAGTTTGAGGAACGTATTAAATCATGATAAAAATCCGATTATATATATATATATATATATATATATATATATTGTAACATTTTGAAGGTCTCTGTACAGCATGTTTAATTTTGAAATTGATTTTTTTTAATTATCGCACTTAGTCCACATGACATATATTATTATCACAGAGTATAATAGCGGGCCAGTTCAGGTATTCGAAAAAACGAGAAAAAGAGACCGGTGAAGTTTTACTTTATAAAAAAAACATGACTTTTTTTCTTTTTTTTGATTTATTAAAGAAAGGATAAAGTGTTTTGAAAGGAATATTAAACTAAACCCTTTGTGCGATCTGCGATCACACTTACCCACTTGTTTTTAAATTGCCTTTATTTTTTAGCATAATTTTTTGAGGACAATTAGGTGTTTTGTTTTAAATTTTACTTTGACGCAGCATATCCCTAGAGGGACCTTGTGCCAACCAAATTTTATACAACCAACCAAACAACTCCACTCCGCCGTCAAACCACGTTTTTAACTTAAAAAGAACATATATAATTCTAATTAAAAGTTTTAGATTTTAGAAAAAGAAGAAATACAAATAACATGTGCATGAACAAGAAAACATGAAAATATTGAAAAAATAAAATAACATGTATGGAGCCTGTGTGGTTATAGATTGCTTGATTATCCACTAAAAACCTTACACGATTTATAACTAAATAAAAGAAAAAAACCCATAAAATAGAACTCCAAGCATCATATTCTAATACAACGTATCTTTTAACCAATTTATCTTAACTTGATATTAATTTTATGCGCAACATAATATGAAAATCTTTCTTTTCGGTGACATATTTTAGTTTAGCGCCTAAATATAATATATTATGGTTAATCTGATCTTAGATTAATCTGCTTTTTCCCCCTTTTTAATTTAATTTGAAAGATCAATTGCCAATTCTGGTAACACTGCTTCAGTTACTTTACATTATTCTAAGAAACAAATGCTCATTGTTGAGATAGATTAAAAAAAATATATACTTAAAAATTATTTTAAAAGCCATAAAAAGTCACCGAATTGAGCAATAGCTTTCAAGCAAAATTTATGTGAAACTACATTTTTAGGTAGCTTTCAATACAAAAAGCTACCTATTGCAGTCGAGCGGAGGAAAGCAATTCCAAAAAATTTGGTATATTTTCGCCGATCATAACCCCCAGACCCCCAAACTACCCTCCGTTCAAATGTTGATATACAGTGGTGGACAAAAAAACTGCATCACCTAGAAAAATTAATATTTGATTATGCTAATGAGTTATTTCGTTCAAATAAATTAATCTTACTTGTTGCAAAATAAGATAAGATATCTTTCTACATTCCTATTGGATAATATACCCCTTACAAAGTTTTGCGTAATCAAATTTAAAAAAATAGTGCGGCAAAAGGGAAAAACGGTCATTTGTCCTTTTCTGAAAATGGTCAAATGACGCAAGAAAAAAAAATGTGTGATACTTGCTTTCGTTAAAGAAGGATATTCGACACGTGTGATCAGTAAAAAAAATGGTTGCAATCAATCGACAGTTTGGAGGACGATTAAATTAGAAAGTGAAACTGGTAATGTTGAGAGAAAGGCTGGATAAGGCCGAAAGAGGGTGACCACAAATTCTGATGATCGATATCTGAAACGGATATCTCTATGTAATCGTCATGCAAGTGCTCCTGACTTAAAAGTCGAATTTGAGAAAGTGTATGGTGTTAATTTAAGCGCAACAACTATCCAAAGACGCCTTGTAGAATGCGGTTTGAATGCGTATCGCCCAACAAAAAAAACCTTTACTTACAAGAAAAAAAAATAATTTTTTCGGACGAATCTAAGTTCAACCTACATGGATCAGACGGTAAGCGGTATGCTCGGTGACGTAAAAGTGAAGCTTATCATCCAGACTGCATATCGCCTACTGTAAAATTCCCAGTCAGGCAAATGGTCTGGGGATGTATATCCAGCAAAGGAGTTGGACGTCTTAAACTTATTTCTGGAACTGTGAATGAATCCGTTTATACCGAGATATGTGTGTTTAAAACCAGCCATTAAGGATAATTTTAAAGGTGCTAGAAATTGTATTTTTCAACAGGACTCTGCACCCTGCCATACAGCAAAACCGGTATGTACAATCTAACTTATTCATGAATACTTTTGTTGCCTAATTTACAAGTTTTAATCTCCATAACACTAAGGATATTGGAAAAGTAATTTTCACCCACTTTCCTACCTTTAGGTGACGGCCTATCTGACAAAATCTGGCATTAAAGTTTTGGAATGGCCTGGGAATAGTCCTGACCTGAATCCCATTGAAAATTGTTGGCATATAATGGGTATAAAAATTGCTGCTCAGAAGCCTGCTACTAAGATAAAACTTCAGGAAAGCATTATTAGGGTCTGGTTGCATGAAATTCGCCAGGATTACATTCAGAAGTTGATATATTCTATGCCGAACCGCTGCAAGGCTGTTATTGCAGCTCGTAGAGGATCTATTAAATACTGAAGTTATCCTTAAGCATGTATACACATTAGGGTGGTCCTTATTTTTGAAGTTTTAAAATTCATTGCTCTCACCCTCTAAATTTGTTCCATTATATCTAAAAATAATTCTTGTAAAATTTAATCACTAAAAACTAATATTTATAGGTAGCTCAAGAAAGCATCAGTTTCATAATTTGGGGTCATTTTGTTGTTTTCTTCTCCTTTTACTTGAAAAAATATATCTAACCCCAGTAGTAATAAAATTATTTCAATATATTAAAAAGTCACTTATGTACACTATCAAATCCATAAAAGCATTTCTAAATGTAGTTATTAAGTTAATTATCCAAAAATAATTCATTGATATAAAGATAATAAATATCTGGAATTATTTGAAGAATGAAGACTGGTTAAAGAAGGGAAACTAAAAACCATGCATTTTCTTCAAAATTAAATAACTTATTTCATATTGCTTATGCCAATGCATTAAACATAATCAAAATAGCTGAAGATAGAAATTTCTTGCTAGCACAGCGAGAAGATGGCAGACGAGCGTCACTGACATAAATAAATCTCTTGCAAAAGGAATTGATTGCTTATAAAAAGAAGAATCTTCTAAGGAAAAGATTAGAAAAAATGAAATGTTCACAAGAGAAAGAAACAAAAATAGCAGTACTTGAATCTTCTACAGATAGCTCAAATGAAGATAGAAATGAATGAAAATGAACAACACGATCGAGAAATAAAACTGTTAGAGGATGCAGCATCAGATCCTGGTCAATACAAATCTAAGAGAGGGGAGGGCGTATGGATATTATAAATCCAGATTTAGCAACAGCTCTCGACAGGACAAAAGTATCAGGCAGTATTTGTAGTTGCCGAAACTCCAGAGTTTAGGACATGTATTAAAGAAGTTAGTCAGGTTGAAAAAGAAGTGTTCATAAAATTAAACAATCACAAAAATTAAAAGAATGGCTACAAAGAAATGTTCCTCTCATTGTCCATAGAAATGGAAACTTTTACTAGGATTAAATGGTAAAGAGAAAACCGATAAAATACCAATTATAATTTTCGGAAAAGGAGTTTATCTCATGCTCTCAGTCGCTAAACTACTTTCTGCAACAGGCAAATCACAAGACTTGCAATTTATGAAGTTCTGAATGCATGGGATATTGCAGATAAAGTGATTGGAATGAGCATTGATACCACATAAGCAAATACTGGAAATGATAAAGGTGCTTTTGTCCTTTTAGAAGAAAACCTTGGGAAGAAACTTTGTCATCAAATCCAGAAGTACCTTTATTCAAACATTTCCAAGGGTACTGGGGATTTCTAGATTGAGACAAATTTGAAACAGGCTTGAAAGATAATATTAGAGTTCTTGTACAAAATGTAAAAGATGAAATTTTGAAGTTTGCTACTAGAAAAGAATCATGATCAACACCATCAGCACCTGGACCTGTTACTAGAAAAGAATCATGCTCAACACCATCAGCACCTGTACCAAGAGATGATTATCAAGAATTTGCAAAATTTGTTATTATTTTCCTTGGAGGAATACCTGTCAGAAGAATTTGTTTCATGCTTCCAAGGGCAAAGCATCATGGTCATAGGATGTCTAAGATGATGTATTCTTTGACGATATTCATCTTTAACTCCCAATTCAGGCTTATCAAAAAGGAAGAAAGAGGTTTTTGTGATGTTTGTGTTTTCATAGTGAGTGTATTTTAAAGTTTGGATTACTGCTTCAATAACTGAAACCTCACATAACAATGACTTTCAGTTAATGAATAGTTTATTAGAGTATTCAAGAATACATGAAGAAATTGCAAAAGCTGCATGAGAAATGTTCAAAGCATCTGTAATATTTTTTAGATTTTTCTGAACTGTCCCTTTTCAATAGCCATGTACTTATATTAGAATCCTGAGAAGAAGATAACCGTTTCCCTTAAATATTTTCATGAAAAGAAGTTTGAAGATTTTGTTACCATAGATTCTTTCAAGCTGCTCAAAGAAATGATTTTATCCCAATGATTGTTTCACCTAGACATTGAACATTGGAACACTAATTCTGATTATAGGATTGCATTAGAAATGGTGCAATCTGTTAAAGTGGTAAATGATCATGCTGAGAGAGGTATTGCTTTGACCAAAGAATACACTGGAATCCTCCTTGCCTTACATGAACCTCAGTTCTGCTACTGTACAATGTGGAGGAACACTGGAAAGCTTATCCTTACTGCAGAAAAAAGGACTTAACAAATTAATCTAATTACTAATACTTTCATACTTTAAATTTTTTATATGCTTAATATTGCGCTTTTATGTTATATAAAATATAAAAATAATTTATTATCGTAATAAAAAATATCATTTTGGCTTAGTTTTCTTTTGTCAATAACACAATGTTTTTAAGTGTAATCGCCAAACTTCAGCAATCTTGAGCTACCTATAAATATATTTATTTTTCATTCAAACTCTTCCTACTTTGTTTTTTACTGTATTGGAACAAATTTTGAGGGCGAGACCGAAGAAAATTAAAAAAAAGTTTAAATCGATCATATAAGGACCACCCTAATACACATCTAAGTACATATAATATGACTGCAGTTATGTAGAATTTACATTAACTATAGGATTTGTGCATCTATTGCTTTGTTCCAAGTTTTTTTTTAAATATTGCATTTTCACTTTTTTCCATTTTTCTAAAAAAATATGTGTAAATAATTTATAAAGCCCAATAAAATTTAATTGAATTTAATCCTACAACTGAATTTTATTGTAAAAATATCATCCTTCCATAATATCTGTACTTGAAAAACATTATTTGCAACGTTTTCCACTTTTTTGCAGGTGATGCACTTTTTTTTATCCGCCACTGTATATATATATTACAAAATTTAATTTTTTCCGCAATCTGCGAAATTATACTATAAAACTTTTCCATTTAGTAATGTTCCGTATATGACCCCGGGTTATTAAAATAATTCTTATTCTTAAAATAGTCCTTTACTATGCATAGGTAAAGACATTTTATCCTAATCAACTTAATAATATTTATTCGAAAGTATTTAGATCTAAAAATGGCGATAGCTACTTAAGTTTATTCTTTAAATAGAACATCTTTATTTTTAATCCATTATTGAAATTCATTATTATTATTCCCGTGTAATCAAACTGTTAAAAAATTCTTTATTTAAATGCTAAAATATCATATCTCTTAAATTATTCCGCTCAAAAAACCTTAGTTCTTCTTTAAAAAACATTCTATTATTAAATATTAAATGTCTATTAAAATATTTCCAAAATGCTTTCGTTCTTTTTTTTTCTACATCAAAGATTCATTTTCTTTTTTTTTTTATTGCGTATTAAATTCGAAGTTTTAACCACAGTCTCGAAGCAGAGACTTTGATTTGTTGACACGTCATTCCTCTGGTACGAGATTTTCGAAGCCTGTAGAATTTTTTTACCGCGCGGAAGTTAAATCGCCTCAAAATAATTGCACCAGAAATGCGGATGAAGTTCCTTTAAAGTCTTTATGATTCGGAGAATCCGTGTTACGTGACGTATGTTGTGGTCTTGGGCCAATGCAGTTAAAACACGAAACAGACTCGATTTCAGTGGAATTTTTGAAGAAGGGGGGGGGGGGGAGCGTTGATTAAAAGAGCGACTGTTAGATTTTTTCGGCTTTTTTTAGACGAAGGAATTTTTTGACATTTGGTTTGGAATGAATTTTAGCAGAGCATTTCCCCGAAATCTAAAGATGATTGTTTTTTAATAAATGAATTCGGTGCCATCGTGTTCTTTTTTGCTTTTATTCTACCTACTGATCGGCTTACTACTACTTAAAGTTCCTATTACGACTGCATTAATTTGGAGATGTTTGTCATATTTTTTCTGCGACTGCTGTTAAATTCAGAGTGTGCCAGAAATTCCTCTGTTTTGTGACATAAATAGAGAGTCGACAGGATGAATCGCTGTGTGACATACGATGCGATTAGGAATTTTCGAAGAAATTATTGAGTGGTGGAGCGTTTTCATGATGCTTTGGTTCGGACCGGCTTTGGGAACAACTATTTTGAGCGGGAATCAGCGGCGCAATTTCGGAGTGTGTACGTGTGTCGAGTTTTCTGGTGCTGGTGTTTTATAGTGAACCAATGAAGATGGTTTCGGTGTTGTCAGGAATACAAGATTTTGTAGTGCTTTGAATTTGTTCTCTCTTGTGAAATGTGTTCCAGAATGGCTATGAGTTGGTATTTTTATTTATTGATATTTATTATTTCTTGTTGTTTTTAAAATGTTTTATTTTCTTGTTCTTCATTGTTTATTTGTTATGTTTTTTTAAGTTCTAGTCACATACGAGGTTTTTATTGTTAGGAATTACATATTTATTTAGTATTTTATTTATTTTTTATTTCTATGGTATATAGTGTTATAAGTTTAAATTTTAATATTTTTAAGATCCGGATATTTAAAAGAAGATAGAGTTAAATCTTTTGTTAGATTAAATATCATGGCAGAACCAAAATTTATAGCGTTTGACCCAGATTTAGGAATCGAGATACAAATGTTGTTAAAATATTTCGATGATGCTTGTGAAAAAGAAATGAAAGATGAGGATTGGAAGCTTAAAAATATTTCTCAAAACTTAAAGGGAGAACTCTTCAGATTTATATTAATGAATGCTTTAATTGCACTAAATACGAACAGATAGCTGGTATCTTAACAGAGAATTTTATTAGTGTAAATATCCCGAAATTTTCTGAATTCTCAGCTTTAAAATTAGACAGTTTAAATAACTTAAAAACTTATTTTAGAAAAAAAAATTGAAATTGGTAGGAAATTTATGTGAAACTACATTATTACAAGTTCTAACTGATGGTTTAAAACCAGAATATCAAAATTACTTAATTGTTAACCCTACTGAGAGTACTACAGAATGGTATAGAATTGTTAAGCAGTTTGTGAAAGTTTCCACCCCTGCTATTACAAATCCATCATTATCAAGTAAACCTAATCTAACCAATTTTGATACTCCTCGATATAGTATGCAGCCTAATAGACCAAATTTTCAACAATTTAATACTCCTAGGTATTGGAGTCAGCCAAATCGGCCCAATAATCAGTTTAATACTCCTCGAAACTGGATCCCTCAACCAAACTATAATGTTCAAAGACCTAGAAATTTCCAAAACAGAGTACAAAACAATTATTTTCAGAATCAGAACCCATCTAGGCCATGCAGAATTTGTGTAAACAAAGGAGTAACGAATGCTTTCCACTGGAAAAAAGAGTGTAATTTTAATAACAGTTCAACATCCTCTGATACTCTTCCAATTGGTACTCCTAATGTTTGACAATTAATCGTGTATGGATATACAAATAATTATGATTTACTATGTGTTGTAGATACAGGTTCAACCGTTGCAATTTTACCATTAAAGTTTGTTACAAAATTGAATGCTAAAATTGAAATTATAACCCCAGTTACTATAGGTCAGGCAAAAGGATTTTTACAAATTAATCTTAAGTGTAGTATTCGTCTTAAAGTGGGTAAAAAAAAAAGTTAACATTTTAGTATGTGATACAGAGTTGGATTACTGTATTTTGGTGTTAAAAGAATGTTCAAATTTTAATTTAAGTATAAATTGTAAGAATTGTACAATAAAACAGGGAAGGAAAATTATAAATAGGAGTATATCCATACATGATGAGAGATCCCTTCATTTTAATACTGTAACTGTAAATAAACTGCAACAAGGTAATGATAAAGTGGTAACTTCTGATTATGATAGCTTGAATTTATTTAGTGGTGATAACTTGGTAACAACGTATAATGAAAATTCTATTTCATGTAATGATGATTTATTAACAAACTAGCAAGCTACGCCCGCTACGCTGGTCAATTTCTTATAACGAACTTTTAATCCAACAAAATATTGACATTTCATAATTCACTTTTATATTTTAACAGAATAATAAGGCTACTATAATTTGTGACTCGTGCTATAGCCAATATACACGCCAGGACACGTCGCCTTTATTATTATCTTTTTACGCATGAAGTTTCGCTATGGTACTTCATTGTAAAATTTGGTAATTTTTCAAATTCAATATTTGAAAAATGGCATAATTATTAGAATTTAAATTTATATCAAGAAAAGTACAATTTTTTACCTTTCAAACGCAGTTTGCCGAACAATTTTCTGAGAAATACTTTTCGAGCTACTATTTTTTTTTCAGTAACTTCAAATGTTTCATTTTCCGAGATTAATCTGTGGCAACAATTAGCGAAAAACCCAGTCGTCAGAAACGCATAGTTTTTTATTGAAGAGGCTGTTGGAGCAGGGATTGTCACCACCAATTTGCCACCATCACTTTTGAAATCGGTTCGGTAGTTCTAGAAATTCCATAGAAATTGTAATTTAGAATGGTTTTAGAACGCTTTTCGCTCATTTCACCCTTTTAAATTTCCATTTTTTTATGTTGTTTTTAGAGAGCATTTACATCTTATAAGTAACTACAACGCCAAATTTCATATTTCTAGCTCATTCAGTATGAAAAAAATCGCAATTTTAGAACGATTTTCGCTCCTGCACCCCCCTGGGGTTAGTGACACCGACATAAAATATACAGCCTATGTTGAAGCAGGGGTTTTCACCATCAATTTGCCACCATCACTTTTGAAATCGGCTCGGTAGTTCTAGAGAGTCCATAGAAATTGTAATTTAGAATGTTTTTAGAACGCTTTTCGCTCATTTCACCCTTTTAAATTTCGATTTTTTATTTTTTATTTTATTCTTAGAGAGCATTTACATCTTATAAGTAACTACAATGCCAAATTTCAAATTTCTAACTCATTCAGTATAAACAAATACGCAATTTTAGAACGTTTTTCGCTCCTGCACCCCCCGGGGGATAGTGGCACCCACAAAAAATATATCCTATGTTGGAGCAGGGGTTGTCACCATCCATTTGCCACCATCACTTTTGAAATCTGTTCGGTAGTTCCAGAGATTACATAGAAATTGTAATTTAGAATGTTTTTAGAACGCTTTTCGCTCATTTCACCCTTTTAAATTTCGATTTTTTTTATTTTGTTCTTAGAGAGCATTTACATCTTATAAGTAACTACAACGCCAAATTTCAAATCGGTTCGGTAGTTCTAGAGATTCCATAGAAATTGTAATTTAGAATGTTTTTAGAACGCTTTTCGCTCATTTCACAGAGCATTTACATCTTATAAGTAACTACAACGGGAAATTTCAAATCGGTTCGGTAGTTCTAGAGATTCCATAGAAATTGTAATTTAGAATGTTTTTAGAACACTTTTCGCTCATTTCGCCCTTTTAAATTTCGAATTCTTTTATTTTGTTCTGAGAGAGCATGTACATCTTATAAGTAACTACAACGCCAAATTTCAAATCGGTTCGGTAGTTCTAGAGATTCCATAGAAATTGTAATTTAGAATGTTTTTAGAACGCTTTTCGCTCATTTCACCCTTTTAAATTTCGAATTTTTTTTATTTTGTTTTAAGAGAGCATTTACATCTTATAAGTAACTACAACGCCAAATTTCAAATCGGTTCGGTAGTTCTAGAGATTCCATAGAAATTGTAATTTAGAATGTTTTTAGAACGCTTTTCACTCATTTCACCCTTTTAAATTTCGAATTTTTTTTTTATTTTGTTCTTAGAGAGCATTTACATCTTATAAGTAACTACAACGGGAAATTTCAAATCGGTTCGGTAGTTCTAGAGATTCCATAGAAATTGTAATTTAGAATGTTTTTAGAACGCTTTTCGCTCATTTCACCCTTTTAAATTTCGATTTTTTATTTTTTATTTTATTCTTAGAGAGCATTTACATCTTATAAGTAACTGCAATGCCAAATTTCAAATTTCTAACTCATTCAGTATAAACAAATACGCAATTTTAGAACGTTTTTCGCTCCTGCACCCCCCGGGGGATAGTGGCACCCACAAAAAATATATCCTATGTTGGAGCAGGGGTTGTCACCATCCATTTGCCACCATCACTTTTGAAATCGGTTCGGTAGTTCCAGAGATTACATAGAAATTGTAATTTAGAATGTTTTTAGAACGCTTTTCGCTCATTTCACCCTTTTAAATTTCGATTTTTTTTATTTTGTTCTTAGAGAGCATTTACATCTTATAAGTAACTACAACGCCAAATTTCAAATCGGTTCGGTAGTTCTAGAGATTCCATAGAAATTGTAATTTAGAATGTTTTTAGAACGCTTTTCGCTCATTTCACACTTTTAAATTTCGAATGTTTTTTTATTTTGTTCTTAGAGAGCATTTACATCTTATAAGTAACTACAACGCCAAATTTCAAATCGGTTCGGTAGTTCTAGAGATTCCATAGAAATTGTAATTTAGAAAGTTTTTAGAACGCTTTTCGCTCATTTCACCCTTTTAAATTTCGAATTTTTTTTTAATTTTGTTCTTAGAGAGCATTTACATCTTATAAGTAACTACAACGGGAAATTTCAAATCGGTTCGGTAGTTCTAGAGATTCCATAGAAATTGTATTTTAGAATGTTTTTAGAACGCTTTTCGCTCATTTCAGCCTTTTAAATTTCGAATTTTTTTATTTTGTTCTGAGAGAGCATGTACATCTTATAAGTAACTACATCGCCAAATTTCAAATCGGTTCGGTAGTTCTAGAGATTCCATAGAAATTGTAATTTAGAATGTTTTTAGAACGCTTTTCACTCATTTCACCCTTTTAAATTTCGAATTTTTTTTTATTTTGTTCTTAGAGAGCATGTACATCTTATAAGTAACTACAACGCCAAATTTCAAATCGGTTCGGTAGTTCTAGAGATTCCATAGAAATTGTAATTTAGAAGGTTTTTAGAACGCTTTTCGCTCATTTCACCCTTCTAAATTTCGATTTTTTTTTTATTTTGTTCTTAGAGAGCATTTACATCTTATAAGTAACTGCAATGCCAAATTTCAAATCGGTTCGGTAGTTCTAGAGATTCCATAGAAATTGTAATTTAGAATGTTTTTAGAACGCTTTTCACTCATTTCACCCTTCTAAATTTCGAATTTTGTTTTATTTTGTTTTTAGAGAGCATTTACATCTTATAAGTAACTACAACGCCAAATTTCAAATTTCTAGCTGCTTCAGTATAGAAAAGATCGCAATTGTAGAACGTTTTTCGCTCCTGCACCCCCCTGGGGTAGTGGCACCGACATAAAATATAGCTTATGTTGGAGCAGGGGTTGTCACCATCAATTTGCCACCATCACTTTTGAAATCGGTTCGGTAGTTTCAGAGATTACACCCTACAAACAAACAAACAAACAAACAGACAAACAATCTGTACTCCTTTATAATATTAGTAGTAGATGGTGATAGTAATGAGAATTTGAATGGATATAATGATGACAAAGTATCACCATATACTAGTGAAAATTGTGTGAATACTCAGGACTTTTTTGAAGCTAATCACTATGAATATAACGTGGAGCCTGATTATAGAAGTATCATGACTCCTCAAAATTTTCACGATGTTAATAATTATGATTCAGATTTAATTGGGGAAATAAATTTATTTGAAAATGGGGATTTAAGGGGAATAGTTCAAAATTATAGGGATATTTTTGCAAAACATAAATATGATGTGGGTAAGATAAATATTGAACCACAGCGCGTGTTTCTAAAATCTAACTTACTTATATTTTGGAGGCCCTACAGAACTTCCCCCTTAGAGGAAAAAGAAATAAAAAATCAAGTTCAATCTTTATTAGCGGCTGGTCTCATAAAAGAAAGTAATAGCCTTTATTCTGCCCCTGTCACCTTAGCTATGAAAAGAGAGGAAGGCAAAAAGACCCGACTATGTATAGATTATAGAAAATTAAACGCAATAGTTAAAAACGGTGCAGAACCTTTACCTCGTATCGATGAAATTTTAGATAAATTGAGTAGTGCTCAGTATTTTTCCATTTTTAGACTTAGCCTCTGGCTACTGGCACATACCAATACATCCATCTGATACAGAAAAATTAGCTTTTGCTACCAACTTTGGCCTCTTCGAATGGCTGGTGCTCCCCTTTTGTATAAAGACAGGCCCCCCCAATATTTAATAGAACCATTAGAAGAATCCTGAATAAATATAAAATTGATTTTGCTTGCCATTATTTTGACGATATCATAATTGTTTCCTCCTCTCTAGAAGAACTTAACTCAAATCTTTGAAATCTGTAAATTAGAAAACCTTAAACTTAAACTTTCTAAATGTAAATTAAATCAAAATAAAATTAATTTCTTAGGCTATGAGATCACCAATGAGACTTTAACTCCAGCTAATACCAATATTGAAACAGTTAAAAAATTGAAACCTCCCTCTAATATTAAAGAACTACAACGATTTTTATGTTCCATTAATGTTTACCATAAATTCATAGATAAATATGCTGAAATTAGATATCCCCTCAATAAATTACTTAGGAAAAACACAATATGGGAATGGAACTCAGAATGTCAAAACTCTTTTGAAAAATTAAAAAGTACTCTAATTGCAAAACCAATTCTAAAAATTTATGATCCAAAATTACCCCTCCACATGTTTGTAGATGCCTCTCAGGTAGCAGCAGGTGCAGTTCTAAAAGAACCAGATAAAGATAATTTCTTGCATCCTATTGCTTACCATTCTAGAATTTTGAAGGGTTATGAACAAAATTACTTTATAACTGACCTGGAATGTCACGCTATCATAGATACTCTTGATAAGTTTTATCACTATTTTCATGGTATCAAATTCACAATCCATACCGACCATGCATCTCTGGCATGGTTAAAGAATGTTAAAAATTTAAGAGATAGACTTTTTCGATGGTCTTTAAAACTTAGCATGTTCGATTATGAGATCAAATACCAAAAAGTTTCTACAAATGTCGAAGCAGATATGATGTCACGAAATCCTGTTGCTTATCTTAATCAGCATGTAAGTTTATTATTAGACAAAAAAGATACTAGAGCGATGCAAGATAAAGACAATGTTTGTGACAGAAAATACAAAAAAGATAATGGGATTATAATTACTCAGAGAAAAGGATTAAAAAAATAGTAGTACCAATGTCACTTAAGAAAAAATTATTACATATTGCTCATGATAATTTGGACACTTAGGTATACAAAAAATGCTTAACTTAATATATCCAAACTATTATTGGTCCAACATGACAATAGATATTACACAATTTGTTAAACATTGTGATACATGCCAGAGAAATAAAAAACCAATACAAAAAATATTTGGCTTGTTACAAGTTATGCCAGCCACAGATCAACCTTTTGAATGTCTTTCTATTGATACTGGGGGTGGATTTAATTATCACAATTCAACAAAAAAATTCTTACACATAATAATAGATCATGCAACTAGGTTTCTTTGGGCTTTTCCATCCAAAAGTGTTACTACCGAAACATATACTAACTGTTTAAAACAAATTTTCAATATTCATACACCTAAAACAATACTTAGTGATAGACATAAATTTTTAGGTCTCCAAGATTAAAAAAATTCATCAGAAAATGTCATATTCAACAATGTTTTACATCATCACATCACCCCCAAACCAATGGGAAGGTAGAACGAGTTAATCAAACTATAGTTACTAGGCTCAAATATAAAGTTAATTCTACTTCTTCCAAAATACCTTGGACCAGATTATTAGACCAAGTCATCGAATAATACAATAACTCACCACATTCCATAACCAAATTCCCACCTGCCTATTTATTTTATGGTCAATTACCTTATAAATATCTTTTAAAACAAAATTATTACCCTCCTGTTAATAAAGCACTCAAAATTACAAAAGATCGAACTCGTGAATTCCACCTTAAAAGTAAAAGACTCTATGATAGAAAATTTGTTGAATCTCCACTATTAATACAAGATTCTGTAATTTGTGAAGAATTTAAATATCCTAACACTCGACAATTAGAACCTACTTCCTCTGAACCATACAAAATAATAAATAAACTTTCTGATGTAACCTACGAAATAGACAAATTTAAATATGAGACGAAACTAAATTCAGTTATTGTACATGTTTCTAAATTACGACGATATTTTTCACCATGTAATTTCAGACTATTTCATGAGCAACCCAAACAACAATCAAAACCGCAACAAACATCACAATCACTATCACAAAATCAAACTAAAGTAAAATCAATAGATTAAACTCTAGTTTTCAATATTATCAGGTATGTCTTTGATGCGCAACAGAGATATTACTCATTTTTGAATGTTTAATATTTTAAAACTTTAAAATAAATTATCTTATAATTATGTCACAGCTTTTATTTTCAACATATATGTGCTTTATCTATTTCTGTTTTGAAATCTGAAATTACATAAGTAAAAAAATATCTATCTATCTATCTATATATATATATATAATTATTATATCTTTGAATTTCAAAAAACATATCAAGTTCTTGTAACATTCTAATTAAATCTCCTAAGAGATAATTAGTGATAAAGTGTAGACAGAATACCACATAGTTAATAAATTAACAAGTGCAATCATAATTTTACCATACCATTTGCTTCAATGGTAATTGGCCAAAAATACTGAAATAGGCAGAATATTTAACAAGTGGGTAAGTGTGGTTTTTTATCTCTATTTATTAAAATAATACGAATTTTTCAAATTTTGATATTCTGATTTATACACAAAGTTTCAACTCTGTAAGTTACATAGTTTTCGAGAATGGCTCTGTGACAGACAGACAACGGAGCGGGAGCAATAGGGTTTCGTGAGATGAACGAAACCCTAAAAAGGGAGAGAGAGAGAGAGAGAGAGAGAGAGAGAGAGAGAGAGAGAGAGAGAGAGAAATTATATAATAAACCATAAAATGTTAATAATTTGAAGTTGATGTCAAGTGAATACAAATGAATTTTGAAATGAAATATGAACTAAATATAATGGAAAATTGGATAACAAGAGATTTAAATTAGAATTGGATATGAAAAAACACGTGTAGATATAATCATCAGCCTGGATGTATCCACACGTGTTTTAAAAATAATACAGTATTTCATAAATATACTGGCATTTATGCTAAGATCAGTATATTCATCCAGGTATACTGTATTATTACCAGAAAACAATTGGAATAGTAAAATTGGAAATAAAAAACTTGTAAAGAATAGATAAAATATTTTACTCACAATAATTATCCAAAATTCTGTGAGCATCACAAGACATTTTATAGACTTTTTATAACTGATCATTAGTATCACTTAATATAAAGGTGATCGGCTAAACGCACATTCACCATGACCATATAAAGTGTAAGCAATGTTCAACCAGCTTAATAATAGTCCTTATATATGTTTTAATTGTATTATTTGCTATATCATTTGCTATATTTTATCGCACACTAAAACAAAATAAATTATTACATAACATGTTTATATTTATATAATGTAATAAATGTTATTTAAAAGAGTTGATAATTGAATTTATCAAAAAACTAGGATAACCATATAGTTTTGCTTGATTTCGTATAAATATAATATTTTTGTTTTTATTTATATCTGAGCATAGATATTTTATACGATAAAGGTAATTGATAATTATATTTTTATAAACTGATTTATGTAAACATGAAGCAAAATTGGTAAAAATATTTACTTTAAATGGAAAGTCAAATCTTTTATCATAAATATCAAATATTAATTTATAATTATCATTAATATTAAATTTTAAGTCAAGATATACAGGGTGTAACTGAAATGCTTCAACAAACTTTGAGGGATGATAGTACTCATGAAGACGAACAAAAAATGCAATGGAACATGGGGTCGCAAATGACGTTTAACCCCTTCAGGGGCAGTGGTATGTTTATGAAAGCGCTTAATTTTAATTCCAAAACGCCATAATGGCACCAGAATTTTGCTAAAATCTTTTCCATTTAATATGTATGTGAAATATAGACTTTTTCTTATTTACAAACAATGTTTTTTATAAATTCCGGTGCCAGTCATTTATTTCAACATTTTAGTACTAAAAGTAGTTTGCCCCTAAAAGGCTTAAAGGATACAAATAGAGAAAATGCGTCTGAAAATGGACTGGCACCGGAATTTACAAAAAAAATTGTTTGTAAATAAGAAAAAGGCTATATTTCACATAAATATTAAAAGGAAAAGATTTTAGCAAAATTCTGGTGCCATTGTGGCGTTTTGGAATTAAAATTAAGTGTTTTTTTAGACATACCACTGTCCCTGAAAGGATTAAATGTCATTTGCGACCCCGTGTTCTATTGCATTTTTTGTTCATCTTCATGAGTACTATCATCCCTCAAAGTTTGTTGAAGCATTTCAGTTACACCCTGTATATATATTGCTGTTAAATTTTTTTCTCTGTAACTTAATCTTCAAATCTCAAATGTGACCAGATCTATGTTTTGTTAGACATTCATTAACGGCAAATCTGGGAAAACACAAGAAATCGCACATTCACCTCTCTTTTCTTTTCTCCAAAGATATACTTTTGAATAAAACACATAAACTTACTTATTTCAGATATTCAGTCGAAATTTTAACAAGAGTTTGGAATTTTATTTTTGAAAGCAAGAAAATTAATTTTATAAGGAACCTTTATGATGCATATAATATTTTTAAATACGTTTTCTTGTAAGTTTGACTAGATATTTTTTTATTCTAATGTAGACTATTTTAGTGTCCATACCAGAAGAATGTTGTTTAAAAATATTTTTTTTTCTAAATAAATAGGGTATCGCAATAATAATAATAAAAAAAGGCATGATTGTATATATGTATTTTATTTATTTCAGTTCTGAAAATTTGAAGTATGCCAATGAAAAATTTTACACATAATGCTATTCATTTTTTTTTCTCTGTAACTTAATCTTTAAATCCCAAATGTTCCCAGATCTAGATTTTCTTAAACTTCACTAACAATAATTCTAGGGAAATAAAAGAACAACAAATTCCCTTTTTTCTTCCCCTAAGAGATATTTTTTGATAAAATACAAAAGCTTAGTTATTTCAGATAGTCACTCTAAATTTTAACAAGTGTCTGGAACTTTATTTTGCAAAGCTCGAAAATAAATTTTATAGAAAACCTATATACGTGTACATGTTTTTAAATACGTTTCCTAGTAAGTGTGACTAGATATTTTCATTTGTTCTTTATAGAATAGTTTAACGCAAATACCAGATAAATCTTGTTAAAAATATTTTTTTGAAACAAATAGGATATTACAATGGAATGAAAACTCATCATTGTATTATGTATGTTAAGAGGTTCACAGATATCATTTCCCAGAGTTTAGCAGATTCTTTAAAATTTTGCAGCTTTGAAAATGTACAGCTATGTATTTTATCAATTTCAGTTGTGAAAATTTAAATTACGTCGGCGAAAAATGTTACAAATTAATTTTTTCTCCTAAACTTATTCTTTAAATCCCAAATGATACCAGATCTAGATTTTCTTGGAATTTCATTAACGATAATTCTGAGAAAAGACAAGAAATCCTATTTTCAACTATTTATTTTTTTTGCCAAAGAGATACTTTTGCATGAAAGACAGAAGCTTACTTGTTTCAGATATTCAGGCTGAATTTTAAAAAGAGTCTGGAATTTTAATTTTGAAAGCTAGAAAATAAATTTTATAGGAAAACTTTATAATGCATACATGTTTTTAAATACGTTTTCTAGTAAGTGTGACTAAATATTTTTTATTCTCATATAGACTATTTTAGTGCACATACCAGAAGAAAGTTGTTTAAAAGTATTTTTTCCTAAAGAAATAGGGTATTGAAATTAAAAAAAATGTGTGATTATATATATGTATTTCATCTATTTCCGTTCTGAAAATTTGAAGAATGCCAATGAAAAATTTTACACATACCGCTATTAAATTCTTTTACTCTGTAACTTAATCTCTAAATCGCAAATCCCAGATCTAGAATTCCTTAAACCTTCATTCACAATAAATCTAAAAAAGAAAGAAAAAAAAAACAGAAAACAAGAAATCATTTTTTTTATTCCCCTAAGAGATATTTTTAGATAAAATACAAAAGCTTGGTTATTTCAGATATTCGGACTAAATTTTAACAAGAGTTTGGAACTGTACTTTCCAAAGCTGGAAAACAGATTTTACAGAAAACCTATATATGTGTACATTTTTTTAAATACTTTTGCTAATAAGTGTGACTAGATATTTTTATTTGTTTTTTTATAAAATATTTTAACGCAAATACGAGAAGAATGTTGATTAAAAATATTTTTTCCAAAAGAAATAGGATATTATAATGGAATGAAAAATCATCATTGCAATATGTATATTAAGATGTATTATTTTTCATAGAAATCATTTATTAGAGTTCAGTTGTTTCTTTAAAATTTTGTAGCTTTGACAGTTTACAAACCCTTATTATATCAATTTCAGTTGTGAAAATTTAAATTACGTCTGCGAAAAATGCTACAGATATTGCTGTTATTTTTTTTCTTTAACTTAATCTTTAAATTCCAAATGCTACCAGATCAAAATTTTCTAAGAATTTCATTAACGATAATTCTGAGAAAAGACAAGAAATTCCATTCACAACTATTTCTTTTTTTTCTCCAAAGAGATAATTTTCACTAAAAGGCAGAAGCTTACTTGTTTCAGATATCCAGTCTAAATTTTAACAAGGCTCTGGAATTTCAACTTTGAAAGCTAGAAAACAAATTTTATAGGAAACTTTTATAATGCATAGATGCTTTTAAATACGGTTTCTAGTAAGTGTGAATAGTTATTTTATATTCTTTATAAACTATTTTAGTACACATATCAAAACAATGCTGTTCAAAAATATGTTTTCCTAAAGAAATAGGGTATTCAATAATAATTAAAAAAAATAATTATGTATATATAATTATTTTATCTATTTCAATTTGAAAAATATCAGAAAATTTGAACTATGCCAATGAAAAATTTTACACATACATTAATATTAAAGTTTTTTCTCTGTAACTTAGTCTTTGAATCACAAAAGCTCCCAGTTCTACATTTTCTTCGACCTTCATTAACAATAATTCTTAAATATATATATATATAATTATAATACCTTTGAATTTCAAAAAACATATCAAGTTCTTGTAACATTCTAATTAAATCTCCAAAGAGATAATTAATAATAAATGTGTAGACAGAATACCACATAGTTAATAAATTAACAAGTGCAATCATAATTTTACCATAGCTTATATATATATATATATATATATATATATTTTCTGCCCCTAACAGATATTTTTTGATAAAATACAAAAGCTAAGTTATTTCAGATATTCATTCTAAATTTTAACAAGAACCCGAAACTTTATTTTCCAAACCTGAAAAGCCGATTTTATAGAAAACCTATATATGTAAATTTCCAATTGAATTTTCAGCAGGACTGTAACTGCGCGTATATTTAATAACACTGACAAAGGATGTGAATTAATGTTTATTTTGCTAAACAACGCACAACAAACAGCCTGAAAAATGTGTCCAGACCAGGGATCGAACCCAGATATCCTGGTATAGCGCACCAAGTGCTTTACCATTTAAGCCATCTGGACGACATCCAGTCTTTCATTTTTCACGTATACGTTGGCAAGGCTAGAGCTTCGCAGCACAAGATGGAATATCATACATGAGCACACTACCCAGTGACGTACATGAGACGAATGAATTCCCAGCATCGGATAATATCTAAATTTCTAATTAAATTTTCAGCAGGACTGAAACTGCGCGTATATTTAATAACACTGACAAAGGATGTGAATTAATTTTCACTTTTATAAACAACGCAAAACCAACAGAGTGAAAGATGTGTCAAGACCGGAGATCGAACCCATATACCCTGGTATAGCGCACCAAGTGCTTTACCATTTAAGCCATCTGGACGACATCCAGTCTAGCATTTTTCACTTATACGTTGGCAAGGTTGCAACTTCACAGCGCAAGATGGAACATCATACATGAGCGCACTACCCAGTGGCGTACATGAGACTAAAAAAATTCCCAGCTTTGGATAATATCTAAATTTCCAATAAAATTTTCAGCAGGACTAAAACTGCGCGTATATTTAATAACACTGACAAAGGATGTGAATTAATTTTCATAATCGATAACAATCAGATAACAATCGCTTGCAACTCGCTGCAAGTCATTCATGTCAGTAAGTGTCCTGCTTTTATGTTTTAAAATGAGTCAGAAAATGGTTCAAAATATTTCGCGTTGTTGAGCGAGGTAATTTATATTTTTGAGAACCACTTTAATCATTAAATCCCCAATGCTGTAAAATCTATATTTTTTTAGATCATTAATGATAATTCTTTGAAAACGCAAGAAACCCCATTTTAACACTTTCCAACATAGTTGAAAAGTGTTTATGAATTCGGTTTGTCTGTCTGTCTGTCTGCCGTCTGCCGTCTGTCTGTCTTTCTGTCCGTGCTGCAACTCGTGTAAATATATATGTATAGTCATGCAATTGATATACGTTATTGAGGTTTACTATGGCATCTTCGGTATTGAATATGAAGTGTGTAGCACTTATAGTTTTTTTACAGGGACACTCAAAAGAATTCCGTCACATTTCGGTCTATGGGGAAAAATCACTTGCGGTTTATTTTAATGATGTTATACAATTTCAAACATATTAAAAGTGAAATATATCACTGAGGTGCACTAACAAGAGGCTTACTATAGATTATGGTGTGTCTAGCACTTAAATTCGTTTTACAGGGACACTCAAAAGAATTCCGTTGCATTACGGTCTATGGAGAAAAATCGTTTACGGTTTATTTTAAGAATGTTTAAATATTTCAAACAAATATATGTGACTAAGGTGCATTACTATAGAATATTTAGAGTATAACATTTATCGTTCATTTACAGGGACACGTAAAAGAATTTGGTACTGTCTGTTAACAATAGTTGCTGGAAGTGCTTTTTCAGTTGCTGAACGCGTTTTTAAATTTAACTCATTTTTTTCATTACTTGGTGTGTATAAATTCTATAAATAATATACAGGACAGAACAAAAGTTCTGGAGTACATTTAAGTTTATTGAGGGCAATTCCAAAAGGGAAATTACGTGGTGTGTATAAATTCTGTAGATCCTATACAGGGCAGCACAAAAGTTCGCGAACACATTTCTGTTTATTGACAAACTCCAGACGGAAAATTTTAAACTGTGCCACGCGTTTCCTATCTGAACTAAAATTTAGCGTTCTATGTAACATATATACAAATCTATAGATCGTATACAGGGCTGCACAAAAGAATTCGGATATTTTTCCGAATATTGTTAATAATTCCTGAAATTGGGTTTTTAAATATGTTATGCGTTTTCCAAATTGTTTATTTAGATATTATCTTTCACCTTATTAAACGGTAATTATTTGTAAAATTATTTTGGGAGAGTTAGAAAGTGTTACATAATCTATGCTTGACGCATGATTTTTCGTTCTTGTTTCCTTATTAACCGCGTAGCGTTTTTTTAAATAAAAGACAGAAGCCTATATTTATTTAAGATATTCAATCTAAATTTCAAGAAAGAATCTGGAACTTTATTTTTCTAAGCTAGAAAACCGATTTTATAGGAAACCTTTACATATTTACATATTTTTTAACAAGTGTGACTAGAGATTTTTATTTGTTCTCTGTATTTAGGACAAATGCAAAAATAATGCTGTTTAAAAATGCACCTTCCCCCTAAATAAAGAATATTACAATGGGATAATAATTAAAAAAAAAAAAACAAAAAACAAAAAAACCCAATGTTATATGTATGTTAATTTCAGTCCTGAAAATTTAAACTACGTCAGAATCTTTTTTACCTATATTGCTGTTTAACTTTTTCCTTTACTTAATCTATAAATCCCAAGTAGTACCACATCTAGATTTTCTTAGACCTTCATTAACGGCAATTCTAATAAAACACAAGAACTCCGATTCTGTCTTCCCTTAAGAGATATCTTTTGATAAAAGACAGAAGATTACTTATTTCTGATAGTCAGTTTAAATTTCAACAAAAGTCTGTATTTTTTGTGTAATACTGGAAAGCGGATTTTATAGAAAATTCCTTTATGTATACATATTTCAAGTGCGTTTTCTAGTAAGTGCGACTAAAGATTTTATTTGTTCTATACATAATATTTTAGTGCAAATACAAGCAAAATGTTGTTTAAAAAATTGTTTTCTAAGAGAAAGAGGTTTTTAGAATAAAGTGCAAACGAAATCAATTTATTAATGAGGAAAATCAATATATTAATGAAAAAAATTATTTGTACAATTTAATATACATTTTACTTTTTCTGTAGTTTAAATCGCTTATTAAACTATGTATTATGTAACATATTATAAAATATCGTGAATTCGTTATTCTATTAATTTTGAAGGAAGTTTTGAATTATCCAATATGTTTTGCCAAATTTTGCCCCTATTTTAAATATAAAATATAAATTTTCATATAAATAAATCATATTATGTAAATTTTTAATCTGAAACATGCAACTACTTATTATTATTGCATTGTTTATTCGTCATGATTATTTGAAATGGCTAGATAGATAATACATTCGTTTTATGTATTGATGCACATATAATGGATACGAGCAGGGAAGACCGAGCTATGCTCGGTCAAAATTAAATTTGAGTTCAAATATCATGACCCATGACCAAAATGATCCACTAATTGAATTTTCTCGAACATGTGACTTAGCCGAACAGTCTTCTCGTGCCCGAAAACCATAGGATGCAAAATTTAGTGTAAATAGTCTGAGCCGTTTTTAAGATAAAATAGCTTGACCCATAATGACCCATGACCAAAATGACCACTAATTGAATTTTCTCGAACTTGCGACCTAGCCCAACAGTCTTCTCGTGCTCGAAAGCCATTGGATGCAAAATTTAGTGTAAATTGAGCCGCTTTTTACATCTTGACCCACAATGACCCAGAAATGACCCACTAATCGAATTTTCTCGAAGATGTGACTTAGCCCAATGATTTTCGCGTGTCCGAAACTCGTAGGATACAAAATTTAATCAAAATTGTTAGAGCCGTTTTTTAGATAAAATTAATTTGACCGACTTTGACCCAAAAATGACCCACTAATCGAAAGTTCTCGAACATGTGACTCAGCCCAATAGTCTTCTCGTGCCCGAAAATAGTTGGATACAAAATTTCGTCAAAATCGTTAGAGCCATCTTTAAGATAAATTTTGCATATATACATATATATAACCACACACAAGATTTGCTCGTATTAGAATATATGATTGAATGCCTAAGGGGGGCCACTCGGCCCAGCAAAGCCAGGCCGTAGAGCGTTAGCACCTCCCCCGGGATGTTCCCCGGCACGCGGGGATTCGTTTTGGGTGATTCCAGCCACCGGCGGAAGGGAAGGCACGACGCCGAGACCGCCAGCGCACGCGGAAACGGCCCAAACAACAACAAAAAAGAAAAGAAAGAAAATACAAACTAGGCCAAAGGCCGGCACTGCCAGGACAAGCCTAAGCGCGACAAGGGGCAGGCAAGAAAGCTAAAAACAAAAAAAACAAAAAGAAACTGAAAAAAGCCTGAACCGCTGGAGCCTGCACTCCCTCGCGACAGACAGCGGCAGGTGCAGTGATGAAGAACTTGTAGGTGAACAGTCCTTAACGCTCCTGCGTCATGACACACAGTTCGCGGCCAAGGCGGTCCTTGGATAATAATGATGCGCCGGAATCTGAGAACTCAGTTCCCACGCGACAGATGGCGCCACAAGTTGTTGCGTTGGAGAGATGAGACCGCTGCTAAAGACTGCGAAGGGAGCACAGCAAGGTGCTCAAACACTGACAAGGTACAGCCAAAATAAGGAAAAGTCAGGAGAAGGAGGGTAGGAAGATCAATTACAGTACTGATTGGTGGTGAAGAATTTAATATGTTTAGTTAAAAATTTGATAAAAGCTAGAGTTGGTTACTCAATTTGTTAAGTTCGATAAATCCATTAAGAAATTAAAAATATTTTTTAATTTTTTTAGTAAGATTGGTCTTGTTAGAATATTGGTTAGCCAAGAGGGTGGGGGTATTTCGGGAGATCTGAGATGCCAGGCAACGGTCAGTGGGCAGTCAAAATAGTAATGAGAAGGCAAGCCCCGCTGGCCACATGGACACACATTGGAGGCTGCACGTTTATAATATTTGAGGTAAGTAGGGAATGGACCATGTCCTGTGAGGAACGCTGAGGTGTGGGGGGCGAGGTTAAGCAGGTTTAGGGAGACAAAAGGGAGCAATTTGTGGGTATGTCGACCTTTATCCGAGTAATCCCAGTGGTCCTGCCACTGAGGAATGATTTTAGATTTTAAAAACCCTCTAATGTAGGATGGGGGAACAGGGAGGGAAAGATCAATATTTGTGCTTCCCGTAGCTTCTTTTGCCAATTTATCAGCTAATTCATTGCCAGCAATGCCAATGTGTGCCTTCACATGGCCCAGGGCTACTCGCCGTGCAAGGTCTTTTAAAAGTAGTTTTATTTGGAGTACAATGGGATGTTTTGTGCGGTGAGTAAAGATTGCTTGTAGGCTGGAGAGGCTGTCTGAATATAGCCTGTAAAATTGTACTGTTGGGTTAGAGACAATCCATTCCAATGCCCGCAGAATCGCGAACAGCTCAGCCTGGAAGACAGTGTTGTTATCACCGATTCTGCAGGCCCACTTATGGGTCACGACCTCGCCTTTCATGGCACAGAATGCTGCTGCCACGCCAGTCTCCGTGCGTGACCCGTCAGTGAAAATGGTCGGACAGCGGGGAGAGAATATATGATTATAGGAAACTGTTATATGTGTGCACATTTTTAAACAAATATTTTAGTAAGTGTGCTATAAATTTTTACTGTAGAATATTTTAATGCTCATATAATAGAAAAGGGATATCAAAATAAGTAATTTTTAAGAAAAAATTCAATGGATTTCTTCTCTTTACCTTCCTGTTCTTGTGGCAACCCTTTATTGTTACCCATATCCCGAAAATTCTATTTTAAAGCAAACAGGAACACGATCCGAATCACACTCGCAACTAAAAAGTAGCACCAATTCGATCCGAACAGACGGCGGCGGGTTGGGTCGAGTCATGTTCCGATAAATTAGGTTACCCAAAAATATCATTTTCAGACTCGGGATCACCAACAGAACAAGACCTTTCCAAATATATATATGAAAATCGTAAAATCCGTTCAAGAGTTGCATGAACATATGCTTAAGCATCTATAGATTACAAACGAATTGTAAAATCTGCTTCGTCGGAAGTCGATTAAGTGAGTTTTTTTTTTCTAACAGTTGATGATGTTATAATTAAATAATTAAAGGAAAAAAATCGCTGAGGACTCGGCCTACACTCACAGGTAGATTTTGAAGACGCAGCTGTGGGGCGCCTGTTTATTGGGAATTGAAGGAGAAGGAACCTTTCGCCATGTTGTGGCAGTTGGGACCGCCCACTTCGAAATCTACCCGTGCATGTAAGCGGAGCCAGCAGAGTTTTCTTGTTTTTAATTTTTGTTTTGCTGTAAGAGTTGGTCCTATCAAAAACTTGTCAATATAAAAGTTGTAGATAATATTAGGAAAAAATTTATAATAAATTTAAGCGGATTTGATATCTTGTGAATTGACGAAGTTATGAATTTTTTTCTTCTTAAACCCCTATTTTTTTGTTGCCCTTTGAAGGAATTTTTAATGATATCAAAAATCTGTTATACATGGATTTTTGGCCCTTTTCCTAGAAGTAATAATAACTTTAAAATGATTCGATATGTATCATAATTAAGAAGTTATGGGTTTTTCAGTTTTTCTGAAAAACCCTCCCCATTTCCACCCCCTTAATCTGATTTTGTCCATTAACGAACTTACCAATATTTTCTGCCGCTTGATTTTATGTATCAGTTTGGATGAGATTTGTGCGGAATTATGGAAGTTACCGTGTCCATAAAAAAGTTATATATATATATATATATTATAATTTTTTGATTTAGGGGTATTTGGGTGGTTTTGTGTTCTAGGAATCCTGATCGTGTAGATCTGCAAAAATGTTTCAGATATTACAACATAGGGGAGAATGTAATAGGTAGTATTTCTTACGAAATCTATCTAATAAAGTATATTAATCGATGCAACGATTTCTTATTATGTATGGCAATCGTTTACCAGACTTGTTTACTTGGGAAATGAGAAAGTGCATTTGATGAAATATAACATTACTGACCTTCTATTAAATATTAGAAATAACATAATAATATTGTGTTATATTTAAAGATAATCATTCTTTTGAGCTCATCTAATTAACAGGATATTTAGGAATATTGTGGGCATCAAGAATACGCTTCTATAGTGATTATGCTAATTTTGATACTTTGATCTATAAAAACGTGTTAGTTATTTCTATTGATGATAGCTCATTGATAAAGTTTGAATTGGTAGAAATTATTCTAAATTCGTTTATTGAGGACTACAGAAATCACTTCGGTTACAATGTAGAATTTGTTTCTAAATATGTCAGTTCTCTTCGTTTATACCTAAAAAAATCCCTGACGGCTCGGCCTACAGGCACAGGTAGATTTCGAAGACGCAGACAGTGGGCGGCTGTTTGTTGGGAATTGCGGAATGATGCTTTTTGCCATCATGTGGTAGCTGGGACCGCCCATTTCGAAACCTAACGTGTTTGCAGGCGGAGCCGGCAGGGATTTTTTTTTTTAAAAATTTTTCGCTATAAGGGTTGGTCTTATAAAAAACTTGTCAGAATAAAAATTTTAGATAATATTAAGAAGATTTATAATAAATTTAAGCGGATTTGATATCTTGTGAATTGACGAAATTATGATTTTTTTTCTTCTAAAACCCCCTTTTCCCACCCCCATGGGCCATTTTTAATGATATCGAAAATCAGTCATGCATAAATTTTCGGTCCTTTTCCTAGAAGTAATAATAACTTTAAACGGATTCGATACGTATGATAATTAACAAATTATGGGTTTATCTCTGTTTTCACAAAAATCCCCCCTATTCCCCCCCTCCCCCCCCTTGGTTCGATTTTGTCCATTAACGAACTTGACCGAGATTTTATGCCCCTTGATTTTATGTAGAGATTGTGTAGAGAATTAGAAGAGATTTGTGCAGAATTATTGCAGTTATCGTGGCCATAAAAAAGTGACACACACACACGCACACACACACACACACACACACACACACACACACACACACATATATGTATAAAGGTTTGGGTTCTGGGAGTCATGATCGGTGTAGATCTTCAAAAATTTTCAAAAACTCCAACTTAGGGGAGAGTGTAATAGGTAGTATTTCTTACGAAATCTACCTAAAATCTACTAAAAATGAGAACTTTAACTTACTCTGTTTAAAACTGAAGAGTTTATGAATTTGTCTGTCTGTCTGTATGTCTTTCCGTGTTCTATATAACTCGTTTAAGTGTATTCGGATTGTCATGGAATTGATACATGTAGAATTTTTGTTTTGGCATTATCTCTAAAAGTGGCTGAGATATAGCTGTTTGAAATTGTAGGTTGGCTGATATTTTGAAACAATCTGATTTTTGTAATGCTGAAATTTGTATTCAAATTCAGTATTAGTGAAAACCCGGATTGCATCTTCAAAAATCAAAACAGGTTCCAAGCATTTTAGCTTCGGGTGTTTGAGTAAAGTGAGTTGAATTTTTAAAAACATGGAATATGGAAGCTACCTTTCCCTCCCGGTACAGGCCAGAAGGACTTTTTTTATCGAAAGCTACCTAAATGCTACATATTCCAGCCGTTCGGAAGAAAGGAATTCTAGAAAATTTCGGTATATTTTCACCGATCATGACCACTAGACGCCAAAATCACCCTCCGTTCAAATGTTGCCATATATATGATCGCACTCGTATTTCGAAACCGATTTGGATGAAATGAAGTGTGATTATTAATCTCACCAATATCTTGACAGAGTTCGTTGGCAAGCTTGGCCCGCCCTTTTGTTTCAAAGCGGTGGCCACTAAAAGATTTCAAAAATAAAAAATATACAAAAAAATAGAAATTCAAATTTATTTTTCGTTTAAGTGTTAGGCATTGATACAAGGACCCCGGAGAATTTTAAGTAACTTTCATTACAAAAAGCTACATATTGCAGCAGTTCGGAGGAAAACAATTCCAAAAAATTTAGTATATTTTCACCTATCATGATCCTCAGACCTTAAAGCCACTCTCCGTTCAAATGTTGATTTATATATATATATATTTATACATATATATCTGACATTTGTCATGCTATAACACTTTTATTTATGAACTAATTTGGATGTGACTGAGTGAGTATGTGTAAAGGACATACCAATCTCTCGACCGAGTTCGTTGGCCAGCTTCACCCGCCATCTTGTTTCAAAATGGCGGCCAGTTAAAAATTTAAACATTATTAAAAATTCAAAAAGTTGTACAAAAAATTACAAATTGAAAAAATTGTTTCCGTTAAATGTTAGAACGTGATACAAGGATTCCGGAACATTTTTTGTTTTGGCTTTATCTTAAAAAATGGCTGAGATATGGCAGTTTGAAATTATAGGCTGGCTGAGATTTTGAAACAATCCGTTATTTGTTATGCTGTAACTCTTATGCTGAAATTAGCATTCAAATTTAGTATTAACGAAAACCGGGATTGAATCTTCTATAGTCGGGTTCCAAGCATTTTTGCTTCGGGTGTTTGAGTAAAATGAGTTGAATTTTAAAAAACATGACTATGAAAGCTACCTTTCCCTCCCGGTACAGGCCGGAAGGACTTTATTGTTTTGTCTCTGTCTTTTTCAGAAAATGGCTGAGATAGAGCAGTCTGAAATTCTAGGGTGGCTGTCGTTTTGAAACAAGACAGCAGATTACAAAAAATCAAGGATTAATTTATAAGTTTTAATAACCGTGATTTCTCGCAAATTATCTATATATATATTTGTCTTACGTGGCGCGGAAATAGGGCTGAATTTCTACCTTATCGTTGGCAACAACCGTAGTTTCCAGAGCTCAGACTAATGAACAGACAAGATTGTGTTAGCTCCACCACCAATATGGCGGTCAGTGTCAGAGCAGTGAAACTCAAGCTAGCAATTATTAAAAATAAAATAATATGAATGTAATCCAAAGCGTCTGAGATGATTCCTCATTTTAATTATGAGTAATATTGTTAATTTCAAATGAATTGTCAACTCTTATTTAGAATTTATTTACGAATTTCACTCACACAAAAAATCGGAGATAATAAAATATAAACTTTCTAGAATGCCCCTGCTGCCATTTGTTGCTGTTTTATTGAAGTAAAAATAATTTCTTTTGCAGAAATCTATAATCAATGAATAGTAAAATGTCGAACGAAATTTAAACAATCATTGATGATAAACTATCTTCCTACCACGTAGTGTTTTTTTTTTTTTTTTTTTTTTTTTTTTTTTTTTTTTTTAATTATTGAATTTAAGCCGTGCTGTATAATATTATAAGTTCAATAAGTTTTAAACTAATTATGTTTCCAAGATCCTTTTTTCATAGTATTTAAATGATTTATATGCCCATCAACTAAACATGTAGCATCAACTAAATGCATTTTTAGTTCTGTTTTCAACGGAGTTTTCAACGGAGTTTTCAATCACTTTTTTACATTAAAAAATTGTCAATTTCATATGTTCAAATGATTTATTGTAGTACTTATTCCGACTAGAATTACTAGAGAAATTAAAGGGGCAAGCGAGCGAAGCGAGCTGGGACCGCGTAGCGGATTCAATGCGAATTGCTTTGCAATTCACGGGGGGTTGGCGAGCGTTAGCGAGTAGCGGGGGGTGAGCCCCCTAGTAATCTTTTATTGTTGTAACCATTTTCCTACTCATACGCATAAAACTATATTCATATCCGTTAGCTTCAAAATCTCGCCAAGCTTGACTACACTTGGTGAAATATCGTCAAATTTGGCGACTACAAAAAGTCTCCATAAATGAAGCCAACTTGGCTATAGTTGACAAATTTGGCGAACTTCATATTCAAATTCAGTATTAACGAATCTTCGGTAATCGGCTTCTTTGCATTTTAGCTGGCTGTTTTGGAGTAACATTAGCTAAAATTTTAAAACGAAGATGTAAGAAAGCTGCCTTTTCCTACCGGTACAGGCCGGAAGGACTTTGTTTTATTTAGTCTTATCGAGCTTATCCGTTACAAACAAGAAAATAATTAAAATTATTTTCAGTTCTAGAACATTCTGGTGTTTAAAAATAAAATTTATTTAAAGGCAAATAATTCACATTAAAATTCGTTTAAAAATAAACTTTGATTATTACATAGAAGGAAATATTTAATTTATATATGTAAAAAAGAGTTTAAATTTAATTCACTTATGCTCTCGTGCTTTCATCAATCGTGTTTACAAAAAGTACTATCGCATTTGTTGCAAATTATGTGGTCGAAAAAGTCAATTAATTACATAATGGCTTTAAACTGCTTTAAAAAGACACAAAAACGAAATTAAAATTAAAATGTTACAATAATCTATTTTATTAACACCATATTTCAAAAAAGATTTTCAACGCATTAAGAAAACAATATAAATTTAAAATTGTTTATTACGTAATGAAAAATAAAATTAATTATCTTTTTATGGTATAATTTAAAGAAACTTTTCAATAAATTAATATATTTTGATAAAAAGATGACAATATATGTAAGAGGAAAAATAATAATTTGATAGTGTAAATTATATGCAACATTTAAAAAATTAATAACTAAATTTAAGATAATATGGCTTAGATTTCTGAAGTTTTTTTTAATCAATTAATTATGTGTTATAAATTGCAAAATGCTATTTTATACACAAAATTGTTTATTGACTTTTTCTTGCAATTTTTTTTATTACGGTAATAATATAAATATGTATAGATATTGTAAATATTTATTTAAGGTATTAAATCATTTTTGACACCCACTTTTGATAAAGCAAAAATGAATAAAATACTGATTGTTTTAAATAAATTAGTAAATAAAAAGACAATTTCATTAACCGACTCAAAAAAGGAGGATGTTATCAATTCGACGTGTATGTATTTTTTTTTATGTATGTACACCGATCACTCCGGAACTATGCGTCCTATTTATGTGATTTTTTTTTATTCGAAACAGAATACTCTCGAATTGGTCCCATTTAAATTTTATAAAAATTGGTTCAGTACTTTTTCAGAAATTCAACAAAAACGAAAAAAAAATAAACTTTTAAAAAATAGTTAATTTGTTGGCTTTTGAGTGTTGCCAAATTTGAAAAGCAAAATTACATAAAATTGTGAATTGGATAAATATAATACAGCGTACAGATAAAAACTATAAATTATGCTACAACAAATCTACTTTTAAATCTTTTAAAATCTTTTATGTATGTTCACCGATTACTCCGGAACTATGCGTCCTATTTATGTGATTTTTTTTATTCGAAAGAGAATACTCTCGAATTGGTCCCATTTAAATTTTATGAAAATTGTTTTAGTACTTTTTCAGAAATTCAATAAAAACGAAAAAAAAATAAGCATTTTAAAAATAGTTAATTTGTTGGGCAGACGACTTTCATTTAATATCATAAAATATTCTATTACGTGAATTTGCAAAAAAAAAAAAAAAAAAAAAAAAAAAAAAAAAGACTGGCATATTTAAATCAGCTTTAACTTATCGGATTATAATTCTGCATGAATAAATTAAAGAGGGGGATTAGCCACTGTCCCCCCTCTTTATACTTAGTCAATGAGCTCCTTATCACAATGAACGTATATACAAAATTTTAAGCAAATCGGTAATTATCAAGAGTTATTACGTCCGGGTCATCAGTTGTTGGGCAGACGACTTTCAGCAGGTTGCAAATAATAACAAGTTGGAAATTGTACGTCAAACGTGACAAACGAGGTGCGTTCGTACTGTAGCTAGTTATATAAATATTCAGACCTAGATGATTTTTAATTCTGTGAAATGAATTATATCGTCTGCAGATTAATTTCTGTAATAAAATAAGTGTCTCGATCGCTTGACGATTTAACATCCATCGGAAGCTCCTCTAACAAGAAAGCACCGATTAAAAAAAAAATTAAAATTTCTTAATAAATATTTTTATTAATATCTCCTAAAGTTTTGATTCGATTTTAATAAAATTTGAAATGTCTCGACAAAATTCTGCAAAGATAATATATCTTAAATCTCAAACCATTCGGATGGGTAGTTTTTGCGTTGTTATATGCGGACGGACGGACGGACGGACAGACAGACGGACGGACCAAGCGACGACAATAGGTGCTACGTATTTATATAATTACGAACGCACCTAAAAAGACTGACATATTTAAATCAACTTTAACTTGTCGGATTTATTTTCATAGAACAAACTTTTTAAGATCTAAACAAAAAGTTTTGAGTGTTGCCAAATTTGAAAAGCAAAATTACATAAAATTGTGAATTGGATAAATATAATACAAAGTACGGATAAAAACTATAAATTATGAGACAACAAATCTACTTTTGAATCTTTTAAAAGTTCCATTGTTGCAGTTTCACAGCGGTTTGGCATATTTTGACGAGCGTTTATTGGCGCATAATTAAATACATTGTTGTTTCAAATCCCATACAAATGTACGAGTTACAGAAAATATTTGGCGATTTATCACCTGTGGCGCACTAGTTGGAAACTGCCTTTAAAATATCCAATATCTATATTATATTATACAATACAGTTGTATATGAATGCTTCTGCAATTGTCTTTTAATATTTCTACTACATAATATTAACTATAGAGTGACAATATAGAAAGATAGAAAGAAAGGGGTTACTCCAAATAGTATTATAAGCGACATTGTTGGCGCAGTGTATTTACCTTGTACGGATCGTAAATATCAGTACACATTAAACATAAGCACCGAAATCAGTGAGTTACACAGTTATCAAAACTGTAGTATACAGCCCGATTATGACACATTATACAAGACAATTAGGTGAGAATAATGATAAAATTTCTAATCTTCCGTAATCGAGTCTACTGCCAAGGTTAGCGTGAAATAAAAAATATATTAGCAACAATATGGTTTAATAGAAATATAGATATCATTAAAGACTTTAGATTAGATGAGAATAATGATAAATTTTCTAATCTTCCGTAATCGAGTCTACTGCCAAGGTTAGCGTGAAATAAAAATATATTAGCAACAATATGGTTTAATATAAATATAGATATCATTAAAGGCTTTAGACATTAGATGAGAATAATGATAAATTTTCTAATCTTCCGTAATCGAGTCTACTGCCAAGGTTAGCGTGAAATAAAAAATATATTAGCAACAATATGGTTTAATGTTAATACAGATATCATTAAAGGCTTTAAAGACATTAGATGAGAATAAAGATAAATTTTCTAATCTTCCGTACTCGAGTCTACTATTGTAAATATATATATCATTAAAGGCCTTAAAGACATTAGATGAGAATAAAGATAAAATTTCCAATCTTCCGTACTCGAGTCTACTATTGTAAATATATATATCATTAAAGGCTTTAAAGACATTAGATGAGAATAATGATAAATTTTCTAATCTTCGATATTTCACGTTAACCTGGGCAGTATACTGCCCAGGTTAACGTGAAATAAAAAAGATATTAGCAACAATATGGTTTAATGTAAATATGGATATCACTAAAGTAAAAAATAAATAAATAAACTTTTTAACCAAAAAAATAAAAAAAGAACCGACTTCAAAAACTACTAAAAATCCAAAAATAAACTTTTTAACCAAAAATTGAACAGACTTCAAAAACTACTAAAAAGCGAAAAATAAACTTTTTTACCAAAAATAGAACCGACTTCAAAAACTACTAAAAAGCGAAAAATAAATTTTTTAACCAAAAATAGAACCAACTTCAAAAACTACTACAAAGTAAAAAATAATTTTTTTTAAGGTAATAGTTAATAAGAAATTAAATTAAGAGCATTGTATTTACCATGCATATTACTATATTTATGTACATTAATTTGATTTTTTGGAGTCGGTGCCAGCCAAGCCAGTAGTTTTTGAAGTCGGTTCTATTTTTGGTTAAAAAATTTATTTTTTAAATAAATTATTTTGACGCAACAAATTTTTAGTTGTCAAGAAAAATAATGCAATATTTGATACTTACTAAAAAATACTCACAATAAAAATAACTAGGATGAAACACCCAATAACTGACACTTTAAGGATTTTTTTCAGTTTCAAATCACTATTTCAAAACTTTAAATCAATTTTATACTTATCTTTGTTTTTGAAACTATAGTAAAGATACATTAAACAATTATTGTTGACAAAATTTTGAAAAAATTATAATTTTTATTACTAAATATTAATTTTTTCGATAAATATGGTCAATATCTTCAGTAACTGACACTATCCCTTTTTTTAAAAACCAATAGCTGAAAAATAAATTATAACAGTTAAGCCAAATAAGTTACCACTAGATGATATTACTTTGTAGAATTTTACAAGAAAATGCTTATTCGAGTTAGATTTTTGCTGAAGTGTCAGTTACTGGTTAGGTGTCAATAACTGGGGGTTTCACCCTATAGTTACTAATTTTTTTTTCAATAAATATACAATTTGCGTTATGTAAGCATTATCTGCAATCTAAGCCATAAAATAAAAACTTTCTGAGATATAACCTTACAAATTATCATTGTGATGTTTTTTCACAGATTTTCCGTATAATTTTAGGACATTCTCAGATATTTAAACAGATAATTCATTGCACTTCTAACATCACATAAACTATAAGCAACCAATCTATACTAATGTTATAAAGAAGTAATGTTTATTTGTTTGTTTGTTTGTAGGGGGTAATCTCTGGAACTACCGAGCCGATTTCAAAAGTGATGGTGGCAAATTGATGGTGACAATCCTTGCTCCAAAATGGGCTATATTTTATGTAGGTGCCACTAACCCAAGGGAGATGCGAAAAATGTTCTAAAATTGCAATTTTTTTTATACTGAAGTTGAAAGAAACTCGAAATTTGGCATGGTAGTTACTTATAAGATGTAAATGCTCTCTAAGAACAAATTCCAAAAAAAATTCGAAATTTAAAAGGGTGAGTTGAGCAAAAAGTGTTCTAAAACAATCTAAATTACAATTTCTATGGAATCTCTTGAACTACAGAACCCTTTTCAAAAGTGATGGTGGCAAATTGATGGTAACAGTCCATGCTGTAACATAGGCTATATTTTATGTTGGTTTCAAAACGATGCAGCCTCATTTAACTTACCAAAATTGTGGCTCGAGTTACTCCACGGTGACAAATATGGAAATAGACATCCAAGTAAAAAATAAAAAATAACGTGCGAAATTTTAAAAAGTACGTGAAATATTAAATGATAAAGTTTCAAATAACTTCATAGACCGCACACTTATAGAATAGTGTTATTTGTTTTGATAATGGCTCAGATTGAGCTGATATTTCGGTTTTAGTCTGCCAAGTTTTTAACACTTTCCAATATAGTTGTTAAAAAGTGTTTATGAATTCGGTTTGTCTGTCAGTCTGTCCGTTCTCTAACTAGTGTAAATATTCTCGGATTACCACGCGATTGATATATGTTATTGATATTTACTGTGGCATGTTTGGTATTGAAAATGAAGTGTGCCTGACGTGCATTTTTAATTCATTTACAGGGACAATCAAAAGAATTCCGTTACATTACGGTCTAAGGGAAAAAATCTTTTGCGGTTTATTTTAATGATGTTACACAATTTCAAACATATTGAAATTGGTACATATCACTGAGGTGAACTACAAGAGGCTTACTGTAGAATATTGTGTGTATATCCGCGGCCGAATACTATACGCTTGATGCTGGCATCCCGTTTCAGTCAAAATTAAAAATACAAAGGATTTTCTTTTGCCGCACATGCGCAACCAACAAAATTCGACCGTTTCCGTGGTTCTTATACGCTGTACGGTTTCAGCTTTTCTGCCCAACAATAAATTAGTTTCATGAGCTCTAGTTTTCCTCTGTAGTAGTGTTGCCGGTTTTAGCCTTTTTTAAATTCAGAAATTCCAAAAAGTTTTTTCTTTTTATTTAATGACAGTCATTTCGCGATTACCTAAATTAAACATTCTCATTTTGGAATTTCCGGTATGAATACAAACTTTCTTAATTTTAAAAAAGGCCAAACTGGCAACCCTCATCAGAAGTCAGAAACGCGCTGTTAAATGAGTTTAATTTTACTTTACGAAAGTTAAAAAAAAATAAATGGCCTACTTGAGTTCTTTTCATCAAATGTTGAAAGCTACTTAAGTTAAAGTGCATGCTAAATTATGTATACAGGGGATGCCCAGCGTAGATGCGTTCCCCGACGCTATGCCTCTGGTAACCATGATTATCAGAATTTTATTTTATGAAATCGGGAAATTTAGCACAGGAAATAAAGAAAAAATAAATAAATCAGGATTTGAACAGAAAAAGTTCGATACGCTTAAACGAGTCTTTAAAAAATTTCAAAATTTTCGATTTTACGAGATTATTTAAATATATTGCAGTGTTAAAACATAAACTAAAAAATCGTTTAGCTATATAATTATTAATATGAATTTATTATATAATTTATATGCATAGTATATTGATTGTATAAATAAGAACATTTTGTATATGTTTGGGAAATAATCAAACATATAAAATGCAAAAGTAATGGCCCTTAGATGGAGTTACAGATATAAAAGGTGAATTCACGTCAGAGGTTGCTAATGTGTTGTGTATTGGCACTTTCTAATGAAGACTTTGTTTTGAAACGGTAGAAGCCCCGCCTTCTCCTAGGAAAGCTATGGAACACGGACATAGAAAGGTTTTCCACTTTTTGAATCAATAAATAATTTAAAACTAGATATTATCTGTCAAGATTTGACGGGGAACAACTTGAAAGTTTCATTGTAAAAAATTTTGAAATTTTATTTTTTTGCTTTTAAATTAGTTAAGTATTGAAAATTTGAAGAATTTTTATATAGTGTAAGCTATTCCTATATATATAAGGCGATAGATGGCGCTGTCAGCACAAGATGCTCAATTAATGAAATGAAAGAATTTTAAAGCTGGAGTTTAAAAATATTAATTAAATGAATAGGGAATTTATTTTTACTTGCTACACTCTCTCTTTCTCTCTCTCTTTTTTCTTTTAAATATCAATATGTAGTATTTAGTTTTTTTTTAACTACGCGACCTTTAAAATTTCATTAATTTTATTTTTATCAGCCTAACAAAAAACCACGAACTCAAAATTGCTGTTTGCCGGTAACGATTTATATAATACGTATTTTTTAATTACTTGAATTTTATTTTACATTTTCATACATTATTTATGTATTAAACCATGGATATCAAGGTGATCTCTATTATAGTTCTTATATTATTCTTTTTTCTTTTTTCTTAGTATAAAAATATATCTTCTTGGTATATTTATATACTATATTATAGTCTATAATAGTCATACAAAATATAGATAAAAGTTTAGATCAATTTATTTAATCGAAAACAACATGAAAAATCTTTTAATTTAAATCTTTTTAAAATAAAATTAATAATTTTAAAAAATATTGTCGGCTGTTAAATTTTACTTAATTATAAATTATTCGAATTTCGATAACTACATGAAAAATCTTTTAATCTAAGTCTTTTTAATATAAAATTAGTAATTAAAAAAAATTCTGTCACTGTTAAATTTTACGTAATTATAAAGCATTCGAATAAAAAAAATATACAAATTATCTTCTCCTCCTGTAGTAACATATGACATTATTGAAATGAATGAACTTATCGCAATAAAATAAAAATCAATCTGCCTGGAGTGAGGATCGAACCAACAATCTCACATTTGAAACCGAGAGTGTTACTCAGTCACGGTGATCTTGTTCTAAGTTACTCTAAAACTAAATACGTTCTAGATTTAATTTCACGCACGCGCATAAACGTCGAATTCGCACTGAAAAATTTTCGCTTTTTAAAGAAAGTTTTAATGCCCGGAGTTCGTTCAGATCGCTATATTACCAATGAGCTCCATGGTCTATATTTTAATGAATCTCAAAGGAATGAATCGGAAACATTCAATTAAACATCGTTTTTAAAATCGGGAAATGATTGCAAAAATGTTTCTAGTTTACTGTGTTTTATATTGCCATTGAGCAAAATTATTACATCCATGGTCTATATTTTAATGAACCTCAAAGGAATGAATCGGAAACATTCACAATTAAACATCGTTTTTTAAATCGTGAAATGATTGCAAAAATACTTTTAGTTTAGTGTGTTTTATATTGCCATTGAGTAAAATTATTACATCCATGGTCTATATTTTAATGAATCTCAAAGGAATGAATCGGAAACATTCACAATTAAAAATCGTTTTTAAAATCGTGAAATGATGGCAAAAATGTTTCTAGTTTAGTGTGTTTTATATTGCCATTGAGCAAAATTATTGCATCCATGGTCTATATTTTAATGAATCTCAAAGGAATAAATCGGAAACATTCACAATTAAACATCGTTTTTTAAATCGTGAAATGATTGCAAAAATGTTTCTAGTTTAGTGTGTTTTATATTGCCATTGAGCAAAATTATTACATCCATGGTCTATATTTTAATGAATCTTAAAGGAATGAATCGCATATTGTTTACCATCGCCGATTGCTGAATGATACGATTTTTAACTTTCAACGCAATATATATCGATAGACATCCATATTTCGATGTAACTCACCGCTCAAGTTGTTTTTTGTTTTTCACAATTTTTTTAAAAGGTTAATCTTATGCAGCTTTATTGAAAAAGTTATATCTCTGAAAATTAAAATAAAATGGCTGATTTCAATGTAAGATTATCGGTATCCGGATGAGTTCACTCCGGCAGTGTTATACACTTAGCGCTATTAAATGTATAATGTGTAAAATTTCTCACAAATTAACAAAATATGGTGAAATACCTCATATAAATACGTATTCTTTCTGATAAATGTTCACTCACTTTAAGTAAAAGTAGAATTGCGCAGGCGGATCTAAAGATTTAGTATACGCCTTTAGTCAATACATTATTCGGTTTTATAAAAAAATTATGCTTATGACCCGTCAACGAAGTGTTAATAATAGGTTGTAATACACGGGAATAGATATTATATTGGTTAGAGAAAATTTAGTCAAGATTTCTATGTAATTTGTAGTTCGAAATTCTCATAATTTCTTCCGTTAAATTAGTATGCTGCTTCTTACATATAACTTTTTTCATTTTTCCCTGTCAAAAACAAAATGCGAATATAAAATAGATATACCCATACTTCATTAGATATACCCATTCAAATTATCACTTCGGTAATTTTTTATATTTTTTCTGTATTTTAATTTATAACTAATATGTTGTGATCATCACAAAACTTTCTTCTACATAAATAAAATCATCTGCAAGTGAAATTAAATGACAATCTATCCGTTTTTGAGATATAGTTATCGCAGAAATCATGAAAAACTGAGCATATATGAGACACCTGTTGGGCGATATATACACAAACCTAATAAAGATCTATTTCTTTTAAGATCTAACAGAATATGAAGTTTGATGAAATTCCGTGCATTAATTCTTGAGATGTGATTATCGCTAAAATAGAGTAAATCCTGTAAAATGAAGCATAGCAGCGCAACCTGCTGGGCTATTTTCATCAAAACCTAATCAATGTCTTCTTATGTGAAGGTCTAACAGAATCTGAAAGTTTGATGAAATTCCGTGCATTAGTTCATCAGACATGACTATTACTAAAATCGTCTAAATCCTGAAAAATGCAGCATAGCAAGGCCTTCTGTTGGAAGATTTTCACCAAAACCTAGTCTACAACAACGCATGTCAATGTCTAACTGAATCTGAAGTTTGATGAAATTCTGTGCATTAGTTCTTGAGATATAGATATTGTAAAAATCGTGAAAAGTAGTAGCGCCACCTCTTGATCTATTTACATTAAAAACTAATTAGCACCAATTCATATCAATGTCTAACATAATTTAAAGTTTTATTACATTCCGTGCATCAGTTCTTGAGATAGAGCGCCCCCAAAGTAGACAGACAGACAGACAGACTCACAGACAGACATTTTCTAAAAACAGTGAAATCGTGTTGACCATCTAAAACGTATAAATCCGTCGAAAACCGAAAGTAGATACAATACTTTCTTCTTGTAAAGATATAGACCGGGAGGCGGCAGCACAGACAATCACCTCATCGAGTTCACGGCTGAAATTTCAGAATTCGTTAAAACTCGATTCGCATATTAAAACGCAATCGGTCTGCCAAGTCATATATTGGTGGAAAACACGTGAAAACCCGATTTTAGCGGTTGACTCGTAGGCTTACCATTGTGTTTTCCTGCACCCAGTTCTCCATGTTTTCATACTTTTGGGTGCAGGAAAACACAATGGTAAACCTACGAGTCAACCGCTAAAATCGGGTTTTCACGTGTTTTCCACCAAGATATGACTTGGCAGATTGATTGCGTTTTAATATGCGAATCGAGTTTTAACTAATTCTGAAATTTCAGTCGTGAACTCGATGAGGTGATTCTCTGTGCTGCCGCCTCCCGGTCTAATAGAAGAAAGTAAAAAGTTCTGTATAGCTAATTGTACAGTCTCTCAAATACAATAATAAAATTAATTTGTGATATTTACCCACATTTGGCTATTTAACAGTAATTCTATAGATGTCAAATAAAGCATTTTAAAATTTTGATTTATGTTTATTTTACTTGCAATTTTTAAAGCTTATAAGTATAAAGATGTATGTATCTTCAAGGTATTAAAAATGATTTATAGATGTTTTAATCTAAAATTTACAAATAAAATAACCACAAATCTAAATCTTTTAACAGATGTCATTTGATACCGGTAGAAATAGCATTAAACGAAGTGGATACTTTAAGAGATTCATATACACTATATGAACGTAAGTCACCGGATACTTCCGATTTTAGACTTTCTGTCGAATATCTACAGATAAACGTGACGCATTCTTCTTGAACGTCAGGCTATAGAGACATGTTTGACATCATATTTTTCAGCGAAGGTTTAATCACGAACGCACTTATGGGAGCAAAATCAAATTGAATAAAAAAATAATATTTGTGACAACCTGTAAAAAAAAAATGTCTCAAAATGATCTGTAGCTGTAACAGATGACTATCTAGGTACTGTACAGAAATTTGTATTAATTTATGCAAGAATATCATGCATATTCATGAAGATATAAAAGTTTCTTTAAACAATTTCCGCATGTTTTTTGTTTATAACAAGCAAATAGCTAACTTTACAAGGCAAGGTTTCCAATTTTAGTAAATTTGACAGAGTGTAGAAGAAACATTATACTGCAAATATAATATAAATTATTTATATGATATAATATGAACATCTGTATGAAACAATTTTTAACTACGCATGCGCGAAAGATAAAAATTTGTGTTTGCACAATTTAGCAGAAAATTATATACGGCATATTTATAAAAAGGCCAGTTGAATATCGTGAAAATTCAGAAAGACATCGGCGATATAGTGAGCTGAATTTCAGTTGCTTTTCAAAAAGTAAGTGGAAGATAGGGGATTTTGTACAAACTGTCACTTTTTATTAACTGACAAATAATATTTTGTTTTTCAATTTACTGTTGGTCCCTAATTCCCCAGTGATCAAACATTCGCTGAAAGATATGAGATCAAATATGTACTTCGTATTCCTGGAGTTACCAGAAGAATTTGTCAAGTATTTATCTAGATATTCGACAAAACATCTACATTCGAAAGTGTCCAGTGACTTTTGGCCGTATAGTGTATATTTTCATTATGTTACAATGTCAATTATCAGTAATTATCTATTCATTATTATTTCAGTATGCTTGAATAACTTGTAGATATTTCGTAATTTATTTAAGTTTCATATCCATCTTATTTGTACAGTCTCTCATTTTTAGAAGTAATTTTTCAAAATTGGCGTACCATTTTACCATTTTTATAAATATACAATAATTACTGTATTTTCTGGTGTATGATAAGACACCTCAAAATATAACTTTTTTTAAGTTTTTATTTTTAGGAAAACATTTCTAAGTAAAATACTAATAATATTTAATTTAAAAAATATTTGTAGCTAAACACTGTAATAGCTCTCGCAAGTTACACTTATCTTTTAATTAATCGATGAAAGTTTTCATATGTCTCTTTTAATTGCTAAAAGGTGTAAAATGTACAGATTATAAACAGTAAAACTTTTTATTTATAATCTTTTTATTTTACACCTTTTAGCAATTAAAAGGAACCTATAACTACAAGGTGTTATGATTTGTTATATTTATATAAAGAAAGTTTTCATTTTATAGAATAATTTATGATTCGTCATACATAAATTACGTTTGTCAAGGTAAATATATTTTTGTCCTTTTTAAATAAAGTATTAAGAAAAACATAATAGACATCATACAAACATAAAACATACAAAAAGATTTGCTCCAAAAAAAAAAAAATAATAATTGTACCTTTATAGTAAAAGTCGCATCGCATTTTTAAGATATGTTTTAAGGGTAAAAAAGTGAATTTTATACATTGGAAAATACGGTATTAAGATATTTTCTCATAAAGATCATTTATAATGTGTGTAGAGTAAAATTTATGCCTAATTCCAATTTCAAAAGTTTTATTAAAATTTTTATTGTAAGTTATTTTTTAATTACACGAAAGTGAAAACTTATTATGGTTAATGAATATCATTATTTTTTAAAATAAAGTCAATTAAATCAACTTGGAATCGTACTTATGACAATATTCTTTCTGCTTTGATCGTGAAAATTAAATTTAGAAAGAAATATTCTTAATTATGCATATATATTTTTAAAAGCCAGTAGTTTTGAAGTATTTTTCGGGATCTCTCTGTGGAATTTATTAAAAGAAGTTAAGCAAGGAATTATTTTGAGAGAAAAAAAGAGCAATATATTCTTCCTTTAATCTTATTCATTTCACCGCAGGGAATCTATATCAATGCAAATATAGGAGTTTTGTCTTCCCTAATTTATTCTTCTTTACAATATCATAAATTACAATTTATTATATGATTCTCAAATATACTTTATTAAATTACGAAGACTCGTAAAAGTGTAGTACAAAATTCCATATATGTCAGAAAATGACTAGGTAACATATGATAAGAATTTAAATTTGAGTTTCAATAATACGTACGTAGTCTATTTTGTGTGGGTTTATATTTTATCGGGAAGAAAGTATGATCGTTTGACGTCACGCACAGCACTCTTCCCTGACGATTTCATTCGCATTTTTTTTTTTTTTTTTTTTTTTTTTTTTTACAGCAGGCTACATCGTGAACAATTACCTCCATGGTTTATGAATGAATCTTTTGTGTTTAGAAAATCTTCAGGAGTGTTAACATTATTTATATTGATGATGTAACAATATTTGTCTGTAAGGTGCAACAATACAAAATTAACAATCACAATGGACTAAACAATGGTACAAAAAAAGTACAAACGCCTGGCATATGAAAATAGTGTAGCGGGCATCCCGGAATTGTTGATGACAGTCAGATGCTTTGCGCTTTTATTATTATTATTATTATTATTATATTATATAGATAATAATAGGTTTTTTTTGCAAATGAAAGAGTATATTTTGAAGTATCAAAAACATTTTTGTTATTTGGAAATTGGTTGAAAAATGGTCCTCTGGCGGCCTTTGATACAGGGGGGTGCAAAAATTGAAGCTTTCCGCGGTACCACATGAATCGCGGAATTTGCCTATCTGTAGCATACAATTTACGAATTTTGTAGTCTTTCTCATATAGGTTTATCAGTTGTTCGATCCTGAAGAAAATGGCGGCCGTTCAAATTTTAAGTTGTTGATTTTAGATAAAAATTTTCGGATTTAAATCGCGCAAAAGAATGTTGAATATTGAAAAACGCATCCGTGAGGGACGGCGAAATAGTATATAATAGAAAAGAAAATTCAATTAAATCGGTCGATCCAATCTCGAGTTCTACCTGGTACCGATTTGTAAAACCGAGTTTCGAGAAAAACAGGTTTAATGTTTTACAACGTTTTTAAACAACCCTCCTGGACTTCCTCTTTCTCAATTGTTTTGTTTCTACATGCGGGCAGCACATAATGAGCTAAAAATGAGCTTATTCAATGCAACACCAAAAGGCGGATAACTTTTGAACCAATACGAATTTCGAAAAAACCGCTTTACCACAAAGTGTTTGAGGTTAAAAAAAAAAAAAAAAAAAAAAAAAAAAATCATAACATGATCTTAATAGGATACGTGTTTTCATTGAGTATTATTTTGTCTTATTTCTTTATTATCTGCATCTAGTAACGATAGTATAAGTCTAATACATTTATTATTATGACTTCATTTACATTTCTATTGAATCTAACCAAAAAGACATGCTGTCCCACTTCCTTATATGTTCGTCTTTTCTTTCGGGACCGCTAGAGTCAAGTAATACTCTTTTAGTGACGCAGGTGCACGAAAAGAACATCACGTGACTTTAACGGTCCGAGAGACGAATGCCAAACTGCGGCAGCCAGTCTTTTCGTTAACCTCGGTTTCAGCATTTAGTAATATTAATAATGTTAATAAAAGTTGGCTTAGTTCTCTTTATACCGTTAGAGATTCTTTTATTTCAAACATATGTTTCACTCTGTAAATTTAAAACAGTTAATACTTTTCCGAACGAATAATTTGTGATACAACATTAAAATTAGTTGAAAGTATCTATGTCTGCAATCCTGTTGTAATACGTCATTTTCCAAACGTCTTCAAATTTTCTTCCTTAGCCTATTGTCATGTATGAATAGTACTCAAAACAACTATATAGAGTTATCTAAATGATTGCATTCGTTAAGTTTCAGTAAATCTTAAGTTTTGTGATTTGGATAGCTACTTTTAATATTATATTTTCTCGAAAGTTGAAAAATAAAATCGGACACGAAAGGATTAAGGTACCTTCATGCTGAATACTTCATATTTAATATTATCCTCAAATTTACATGGCCTAAGGAGCTCTGCTCCCTACGAGGTAAGCTCTCTAACATCCGTCCAGATCCTTCAGACTCTAAAAACACGCGCTAATTTGATTTTTTTTTTTTTTTTTAATATTGCAAGATTACGGAAGATTGAATGATATTATTACAACCAGTAGCGATCTTCTGCAATGGGGTTGCTATTGATTTCCATTTGACTGAGGGATTTTTATGCTCCCAAGGCTACATCCACCGCTGTCGCGACAGCTGACGGTTGTTTTTGTGATTGATTAATTATTTACACATATTTGAAAATCAACTTTTATAAAAGGGTTAAGCAAATAATGTTGTAACCCGCCGGACTTTTATAATAAAGTTTTCTGTTAGATGCTATAAGAAAAATAAATGATTTTAAATATAATGTTTTAAAGATATTGTTTAAACATGATGTAATTTTCGCGCATAATAATTTATTTGTTTTAATATTTTGTTTTCCTTTTTAATATTTTCGTGTAAATATATTTTCAATTGAAAAGAGTTTGGAAATATTATTATTTGGTATTTTATGACGTAATCACCCTCCCCCCCCCCATTTAATTTTTTTAGCCCGTAATAATTTAAGGATTTTAAAGTTCTCTTAATATTCACGTGTAAATATAATTTTCAATTGTAAAATGTTTAGAAATATTATTATTTCCGTTTGTTTTATATAATTTTCGCACCAATATAATAAAATGACTCTTTCGAAGTTTGAAATAAATCGCTATTGAGATGCTGAAATTTTGAACAAAAATTTGAAAAAAAAATTATTTTAAAAATTCTATCCATATCTTATTGTCATATTAAATAGCTTACAAAATAATTATATTAATAAAATTTAAATAAATAAGATATTCGATAGATTTCAATAAACCTTATTTTTTTTCTTATTATTTAGATAGCTACTTTTAATTTTTTAAACGTAAAAATAATTTTGCTCTAGATTATTAGTAAAAAAAAAGGATACGAAAAGGTTACGATATGATGCCTTTATTTGTAGATGCCGTAAAATTGAATGATTTACAGGATAGGTACAGGATCACATGAAAATGGGATACGATGGAGAGTAATTTTATGAGAATCTACGAAACTAACTTAAAATCATTAATTAATTTTCTATTAGAAGCATGAGTCATTAAAACATGCTTAATATATTAAAAAATTAATTTTAAATTATAATTAATATAAAAAATGCCAATTTTTATTATTTTTTTTAAAATGATATAAATTTATTTTGAACTTAATAATGTTTCAGTAGTATGAAATCAATTTTGTCGCAGTTTATAACTTTTTATTTTACATTTTTTTTTCAAATGAAATGTAATAGAAAAGAAAATTAAAAATTCCTTACTTTGTAAATAGAACTACAGCTTATTCTATTTAAAACATTATTAAAACAAGCTGTTCTTAAACAATGGGTTTGTATCGTTCCTGGAAGGGATCCATGAAGGTCTCGTGTTCAATGTAAAATTTTTCACTTACGTGCAATCGGAATGAAAATTTGAGAGTAAAATTTAAAAAAAAAAAAAACTAAGAATATTGCTTTATTTTATATATCTCTATTAATTTATATACCTATATACGACATTCTAAAAATATGAGTAATTCCAGTCCTAAATCATGGTGGGGTGGGGGGGGGGGGTTGCGGAGACAAAGAAAATACGAAAAAGGGATTCGTGGTAACAAAAAGATTAAGAACTGCTAATTGAATTGTCTTTATTTACACTTTACTAGGCATCATCTAAACTGTTTTGACATGAGTTAGGTTTTTTCTTGCATAGATGGAAAAGTTTTACATGTTTGTAAAAGTTTAAAATTCCAACGAGAATATTCAACCGAACTTCATATTGATAATGTTTTCTGAATTATAAGGAGAAGTGACTGTAACCGAAGATGTCTGTTATCTATTTCTAAAGATTTAACAGAATTTCAAATATTTTTCAACATCAAATTATTCAACATCAAAATTAAATATGATTGAATATTTTCATTAAATGTTATATAATAATGATGTTTCTGTAACAAAATTTTTGTTAGGACATAATTTATAGGATATGGATTTGTAGTAGGTATTTGTATGCAGATAGCTTATTAACTTTATACCTTTAACATTTAAATGACTTACCGGTTTTACTGTATGAATAAGATTATGAGAATCAGAAATCTATCTGTAGTGAACAACTTCTGAAAAATAACATAGATCCTATGGAATGCTTTTAATATGGATTTGTTCATGCATTCGAAGCGGCTTTATTCCCTAAACCCTGTTATTTCCCTAAACCCTGGAAAACTTCTGTCATTTCTCCTATTCCTAAACCATCCTGCAATCTTAATGACCCAACTAATTTCCGTCCCATTAGTCTTCTCTCCTCTCTAAATAAAGTCACCGAACGCGATTAGATCACAGTTCAATGACTTCCTTCACAACAACTTTCTTATGCCTGAATAATTCGGATTCAGAGCCAAGCACTCTACCCAACACCAACTTCTTTGATTTGTGGAATTCTTAACTGAAAACGTCAACGAGAAGAAGCCTACTGCTGCCTTATTTATAGACGTCTCCAAGGCCTTCGAAAAAGTCTGGCACGCGGGACTCATTTACAAATTAATTTGGTTTATGTTTCCGTCCGGACTTATCCATTTAATATACTCTTACTTTGGCGATCGTAATTTTTACGTCCACGTCAACAACTCGCTTTCTCTAGTACACATCATACTCTGCGGTATAATTCAGGGCTCAGTCACTGGCCCTATTTTATTCATTGTATACTTCAATGACATTCCACTCATACTCTTCACATCACTCGCAATCTACGCGGACAACACTGCTCTCTATGGCACTGCACATCACCCATACAAACTTTACAAAAATCTCCAATACCACCATAGCATCTTCATGGAATGGTGTGATCAATGGCGCATTAAAATAAACTAATTAACAAATTACTGCTGTGTACTTCTCTAGAACCTTCTCCACCCCTAATAGATTGACCATCAATAATACTACTATCCCCTGGTCTGATGATGCTAAGTACCTGGGGTATACCATTGACAAACGCCTTACCTTTAAAAAACATATTCTTAATATCCGCGGTAAAGTCGTCGGGATTTCCAAAACCCTCGTCCCCCTGCTTTGCAACCACTCACTCTCCATACACAACAAACTCTTAATCTATAACGCTCGCATTCTCTCTGTTATCACATTGTAATGAGTTGACGAAATCCAGTGATCCAAGGCGATGATTAACATCTAGCACTTTATTTAGGCAGCGTTGATACACAAGTTAAAAAAACTTAACAATTTAAAACATCTAAAACCTCTGCAAGACTCAGCGCACCAAAGCTTCATACTTTTTTCAAAACATATGTCACACTTTTCTTTTTAACATCGTCCGTCCAACTCTCTCTGCATCTCCCAGCTTTCTCGGTTCACTTCCTTTTATTCGCCGACCAACATCTCTCACAGTCTCTTTGCCTATCGAAAAAGTTCTTTCGACTCGATTACACGGCGATCCACCTCCGAAGCTAGGCGGAAAAGTCATGGACAAAACTGGACAACTCCAGGCCAACAACTCACAAGGCAGGCTAGGCCATAATTTCCTTCAGTCGTCACAGACTCCTCCCACCTCCAAATTTTGGACATGTCCAAACGGGGTCCTTGACGAAAATTTAAATTTGTGACAAGTTCCATTCAACACCAAATGTTTTTTTCTTAACTTGTGTATTTGTCACATACATGTCATCTCCCGCCTCTTTCCTGATCCATCACAGCAATGTGCCGCCCTAATCAACATTCCTCAAACTTTAAATTTACAAGCAAAATTTTGAAGTACGCGAAAATACAGCAATTCACACCATGCCAGTAATACAGATACAAAAATTATATTATATAAAATTTATACAAATTTACCATGATTTAAACACACACAAAATTTCCCTTAACTTCTAAACAAAATCATAATAAATGTAATTTTACACAAATACCAATACAATTAACAGATTTTTTTTCTATCTCTTTATATAAATTCAACATAATAAAACCAAATGAATATCTGACACTTTTCTGCCAATGAAACAACTTTTCATATGAATCTCAAAAATATTTATAAATTTGCAACCAAAAAATTCTAAATCATAATTTAACATTTCAAAGTTATTTCCATATTTTTTCTCTATTTACACAGTATCTGGGTGAATAATATCTACCTGTACCTCTCAAGAGAATAGCAGTCATAGAGTAGTTCACCAGTAGTTCTTGCTTCCATGGGCACATATTTAAAAAAAGGTTTGAATGACTTAATTATAATTGTAGGCTGTTGCCTATAGCACTGCAGCCTATATAGAAAATCCAACTTCCATGTTGGTAGCAAGCTGCTGAAAAAGATGTCCTCCTCTTAAGGATTTTTTTGATGGAAGTGCTTTTTGAGTTCTAGCGAAGTTTTCGTTATTTTTTTCCTTCAGAGGGGTGTAAAAAGTATTTACCTCCTCTTAAGGATTTTTTATCCAATGTTGATGTTGGCGGTCAATTTCCCTGCTCTCTCGAATCACTTTTACTGGTCGCCGCGTATATCTGATCATCACGATGTTTCTGATTCGCTCCAGCCATATTCCGTCTCTTAGGGACTCCTATGTACCACTCCTCTCCTTGTTTTCCTGGAATCGCCGGTTCAATGTATATCTTAGCACATTTTATGACCCCTCTAGATTGTCTGTCATAAATCTCTGTTTGTTCAGCATTGCTGAACTATCAGTTTCGGCGCCTGTCTGCTTTCTGCCCTCGTAAACACGGCCACCCATATCGTTGCCGTTGTTTTGATTATTTTAACGTGGGATGCGGGATATACCAATATCTTAGGTTCTATCCAGCACAGATAATAAATAAATATAAAAATATACATTTTTTTAACACAAATAATACCATTTTAATATATAAAATTTATAAACTTAATAAATATTACTCAGTATATGGGTGCCGGCTCAGAGTGTCTGCATTACAGTGATCTTTTCCTCTTTTATGCTCAATCCTATAATTGAACTGTTGTAATGCCAGGGCCCTTCGTAAGAGTCTCTAATTAGATCCCGCATGAGTTTTAAGCCACACCAAAGGTTGTAATCAGTTTGTATCGTAAATGACAAATGACCATCCAAAAAACACCGTAACTGTTTTATTGCATACACTATAGCCGCACACTCCTTTTCAGTGGTACAATATTTCTGCTCTGATTGCTTGAGCTTCCCTCTAATGTATAAAATAGGATTCTCCTCCCCTTGATCGCTAATCTGCGCCAAAACTATATCCAGACTAGTATCCGATGCATCAATTTGCAGCAAAATTTCTCTCAGGAACTCCCTAACTGCATGCACCTTTAACTCGGCAGGTGATCTCTTCCTTCTTTTCTTATGATTCTTCATCATTTTATTTTTCCTTAACTTTACCACTACTTCTCGCTCTATCTTTTTGTCACCCATTCTGCAACACTTCTTAAAATCAGCATAGCTCCCATTTCTTCCCGCATCTTCCTTGACCACTCCACAAGTGATTCCATTTTCTGTTTCACAAAGATTTTCATCTTTTGATGCGCATTGATTATATGCGTTTCCTATGTTAGGTAAGTTTACCTCAGTATTTCTTTTCGCTGCCACACTTTCCTCACATCTTTCAACCAACAAATCAGGTTCAAGATTTCCATCATTTTGTTCATTAGCATAATTCTCTTTATCAATCTTTCCATCAATTTCATCTTTCGCCTCATTTACTAAATCAGCCATAATAGGGTTTTGATAACCTTCCACAATTTCCTCAGTCATTTCAGCAATCTTACTCTATATCTCATTATTACTTTCAAATTCATGATCTTCACATAAATCATCTCCATTAGGATTAAAATTCTCCTCCTTCGGAACCTCATCATCTATTTCTGAATTGTCCTTATTTTCCAAACTAAAAGGATAACCATCTCCCCAGAATTCATTAACATCAGTTTGAGAAAGTCCAACATTGAATTCAAAATTAGTCTCTTTACCAACTTCATCGAAATTTACAGAATTTCTAACTTGCGATACCTTGAATAGTTCCATATCTTCTTCAATGTTTGACTCATCAGTTCCATTAATCTGCTTTAAGCTTAACATTTCCTGCGTTTCGCTTCCCTCTTTCATCATTTTCACTTGTTCACCTTTCTCCTCTTCAAATCTAGATAATTCAAGCTCCTCTTTCTCTTTTGCAACATTATCAGTTTCAACTTTAGTAGATTCACAAAGTTTTTCAGCCAATGACTGATTTTCAACTAAAGTAAAGTCCAAAACTCTCAAATCGTTATTAAGAGTTTCTTCACACGCACTCTCTTTTTCATTTACCTTAGCAATATTTTCCATGCCACATATTTTTTCGCCATTCACAGGAACACTTTTAAACAAATGAGCAATGTCTAGTAATATTTGATCAGTTTGATCAGGATCTCCAAACAAATCCACCTCTTTTTCCATCTTATCAACTTTCCTCTTAACCAATAATTTTTCTTCAACCACACCAACTTCCTTGGATTCTGCTTCAATCTTTTTGGCCAATGTAACCAATGAAACCAATTCTTCACTCTTCTGTTGCTCTTCCGCAACTTTATTCGAATCCACTTTTATCAAATCCAGAATGGCCTCAGTTTCCACTACCTTCGGCAAAAGTTCACAAGCTGCACCAGAACACTCATCTCTCTCCTCCCTCAACTTTTCAGTCAGTTCCAATTTCTTTTCCCGGCCATTCACTAGCTCCTCACTAAGCTGTATCCGCCTCTGCGCTCGTGTCAATACAGCACTCACAATTTCTTTTTTCCTCTCACAATCATGCTCAATCTCTTTTAATAGTGCGGCTGTTTTATTTCCAAGGATATATGTCCCCTGATCCAATTCATTTCGGAGAACCACTGCTTTAGTGGTAACATGGCCCAATTCACAATCAATCTCAATTTCGGCCATAGGCAAACATGACCTCCGCTGGTTCAACAAATGCTGCACCCACATATATTCTCCTGTCATACTTTCAGGTGAAATATTTTTGACACACCACATCGACCGTTGCTCTAGTGTCTCGTAGAATAGGAATACTAGTCCCATTAATCGTTCCCGAAATCGTATATGGTGCCAATAAATCCTCATCAACTTTATTTTTAACATAATTCACAACTACGAAACCATTTCTAGTTTTAAGCCTGGGGCAATCAGGTCTGAAGTGCGTTGAATCCCCACATTCGTAACAACGGAACTGTTTCCTTCTCTCAAAATTAGGATCGGGATTCCTTCCATCAAAATTAGGCTCAGGTTTTCTTCTATCAAAATTAAAATCAGGTTTCCCTCTATCAAAATTAGGATCAGGTTTCCCTCTATCGAAATTAGGATTAGGTTTTCTACCTTTAAAGTAATTTTCTTTTCCCCCTACATCCTGTGTAGTTTCATTTCTCTGGCTATTTCCCCTCCAGAATCTCGGTTGCCATGATTTCTTCTCATTTCGATCCTTATAACTCATCCAAGCTTTATTTCGAACACACCCTCTTACATCTTCAAACTCTCCAATCTTAGTCACAAAATCAACTGGCGAAATTATAGTTGTCCATTGATCCAAAAAACTCTCCTTAAATTCAGACGGTACCCTCTTGTTTATCTGATCCACAATCATCAAATCTTTTAATTGATCATACGTCTCTATCTTCAAACCATTCAACCAACCCTCTAGATAATTTTTTATTTCAAAGCAAAAATCATACCAAGTACCATCGGGTGATTTTTGAATTTTCACAAAGTTCTGACGAAACTTTTCTGGACTCAATTTAAAACGTTGCAACAACAATGTCTTAACATACTTATATTCACTAGCATTTCCACAGGTTCACGAGCTATCAATTGAGATATTTCAGATGGCAAAACACCAATTAATTGAGTAACCCACTTTTCAGGGGAAATCTTAAGAACCTTCGCTTGTCGTTCAAAAAGTTCCAAAAATAAACTAATATCATCCTCTTTCGCATCGAATTTCGGCATCAATTTCTGGATCTCCACTCTCGATTCAAAACCCATACTAGATTTAACCGAATCGCCAGGACTCTTGCTCTCCCTCAAATTCAATTCCAATCTCTGTTTTTCCAATTGAAAACTTCTTTCCTCTGACCTTTCCTTTTCCACCCTCTCTCTCTCCTTCTTCACTCTCTCCCTCTCCTCTGCCTCATCTTGCCCTATTCTCTCATTTACAACTGACGTAAACATTTCCTTTACAAACTCTTCCTCATAATTATCACTTTTCATAATTAAGTTACGCAAATCAATTATTCTCATGTCATCATCAACCACCTCTCCCAATTCCACTGCAAGAACTCTCATGTCCTCCTTTCGGCCTCTTCCAAAATACGCCATCTCAAAGTTCAATTTAAGCACTCTAGTGCGTAGTTCAGACACTTCCTCAGAGCCGCAGACACCCAACCAACTAACTAAATTTAATTTGATACTTTCAACTTATTTATTCAATGGAATGAATTTTACTAACTCAGTAACTAAATATATTCCTCACAATATCTTTCTATTAAACTTTCAAAACAGTTCAACACATCTATAAATTATTTTTATACACTTACAAGTATATATCATGACATAACTGGACAACATAAATTTCAAACAGCAATATTACATTACTTCTCCAAAATCTACACCATCAATTTAAAATCAGATAAATTTCCAAAACTCAAAGTTCCAACTTCTAAAAGTTAATTTTAAATTCAAGTTTCAAGGTTTAAACCAAACACATTAAATGCAAAATTACAATATCACTTTACTTTCAAAATACTGCATAAATGTTACCAATACCAGACTTTTAAACAAGTTTTCAATTTCTAAAATCACGAACTCTCTATCCTTATTTCAACATCTATTCTTAGTTTAAGAATTTAAACCAGTTTGGCTTTGACACTATATACATTCCATAATTCAATTCACCCGTTTGGTATAGCAATATACTGTCTTATACTCAGTTCAAGAACTTCAACCAGTTTGGTTTACACTACATACCTACAATAATTCAATTCACCAGTTTGGTGTAGCAATATACTGTCTTATACCAAGTTTAAGAACTTTAACCAGTTTGGTGTTGCAATATACTATCTTATACTCAGTTTAAGAACTTTAACCAGTTTGGTTTACACTATATACATACAATAATTCAATTCACCAGTTTGGTGTAGCAATATATCATCTTATACTCAGTTTAAGAACTTTAACCAGTTTGGTTTACACTATATACATACAATAATTCAATTCACCAGTTTGGTGTTGCAATATACTATCTTATACTCAGTTTAAGAACTTTAATCAGTTTGATTTACACTATATACATACAATATTTCAATTCACCAGTTTAACACAAAACCCAAATATAAACTACTTAAATATAATCAAATAAAACCACTAAAACCAAAGGCATGCTGCGATGGATAAAAGGGAGAAATGACATACCTCTCATAAAACCCCTTCTGGTTTCACATGCACAAACACTAATCTCCAGTGGAACCTCCATTAAAACTTCTTAGACTGTAATGAGTTGACGAAATCCAGTGATCCAAGGCGATGATTAACATCTAGCACTTTATTTAGGCAGCGTTGATACACAAGTTAAAAAAAACTGAACAATTTAAAACATTTAAAACCACTGCAAGTCTCTGCAAGATTCAGCGCACCAAAGCTTCGTACTTTTTTCAAAACATATATCACACTTTTCTTTTTAACATCGTCCGTCCAACTCTCTCTGCATCTCCCAGCTTTCTCGGTTCACTTCCCTTTATTCGCCGACCAACATCTCTCACAGTCTCTTTGCCTATCGAAAAAGTTCTTTCGACTCGATTACACGGCGATCCACCTCCGAAGCTAGGCGTAAGTCATGGACAAAACTGGACAACTCCAGGCCAGCAACTCACAAGGCAGGCTTGGCCATATTTTCCTTCAGTCGTCACAACATACGCTTGCCCGATCTGGGGTTTCACTTGCAAAACGAGTATGAACAAGTTCTCTAGTACCCATTACAAGCAGCTTCGCTACATCAGAAACGGGTCTGGATACCTCAAAAACTTCACAATCCTCAAGGATCTCAAAACGATTTCACTGAAGCATCGCATTAAACACCTTGCAAAAAAAAATCTACAATGACATTAATCACATCTCAAATGAACTCATCTATGAGATACCTAACTGCGATGCTTGCAGTCCATCCAAACGTAAAGAAGTCCTTCCGGCCTGTACCGGGAGGTAGCTTTCATAGCTCATGTTTTAAAAATTCAACTCATTTTACTCAAACACCCGAAGCTAACTTGCTTGGAACTCGATTATACATAATTCAATTCCGGTTTTCCTTAATTAATAATTCGTGAATTAAAACATGAGAGTTGCAGTATAATAAAAATCAGATTGTTTCAAAATGTCAGACACCCAAGAATTAAAAACTATCATATCTCAGCCATTTTTTTTAAGATATAGCAAAAACAAAAAATGTTCCAGAATCCTTGTATTACGTTCTAACACTTAACAGAAACAAATTTTTCAATTTGTAATTTTTTTGTACATCTTTTTGAATTTTTAAAAATTAAAAAAAATTAACTGACCACCATTTTGAAACAAGATAGCGTATGAAGCTGTCCAATGTACTCGGTCAAGACCTTGATATGTTCTATACGCATACTCAGTCACATCCGAATAGGTTCATAAATAAGAGAGTTACAGCATGACATACGTCATATATATATATATAAATCAACATTTGAACGGAGAGTGGTTTGGGGGTCAGGGGGTCATGATCGGTGAAAATATACCGACAATTTTTGGAATTGCTTTCCTCCGAACGGCTGCAATAGGTAGCTTTTTGTAATGAAAGCTACCTAAAACCAAGGTACTCCAATATTCTTGATGAATAGACGCCACGAGCTATAACTCGTACCTCAAGATTTTTTTCTTCCTCTATATATGGAAGAAAAAATAGGAAAACGAAAAGATAAAAACTATTCTTTCTAAAAAAATATTTTCATTTTGTATTTTATATGCCTTTTCATGGCTTACAAATGTTCTCAATAATTCTAAAGAAAGACTTTTTACTTACCGTCTCTCGTCAGAACATTGTGTCATATAGCACTGTTCAACGCTACATAAATCAAATTTTTCTGTATGTAACAAGAAAACTAAATTTTCGCATAGGAGATAAGTAAAAATCAACGAACAAACAATGCGTCATACATTTTACATTAAGCCGCTTTTACTAAGTCATATGATATAGTGAAACGATTTTTATCTGAAACAAGTACTGACATAAAAATTTCCACCTTTTTGAGAAACAACTAAAAATATTTGTAAACCGAGGACTTATTCTGTTTTGTTTGAAATATTTCTTTAAATTTGAGTAAAAGATTTCTTCCATTTCCTTTAGATTATATATTTTAACAATTGAACAACCAAATACCTATGTATAGGAGGAAATGAGACAGAACTAAATTTAAATAATAACTTAAAAATAGGAAGCTGCGAGTATTTTAGATACCTTGGTGTTGACATTAATAGAAAGGCACAGACTCACAGGAAATTAAATACAGAACCTGCTAATGAAGAAAGTCTGTAAAACTATTAAATTCTATTTGTTGGAGTGAGGAGAAAAAGAAAATATAATATATACAATTCTATTGTAAAGAGCATATTGCTATATGGAGCAGAGGGATGGAGAATTATGAAGACAGAAAGAAAGAAATTAGCAGCAGTGGAAATGGATATACTAAGAAGATCATGCAGGATATCAAGAATAGAAAGAATAAGAAATGAAAGAAATAAAGAAATGATGAAAATAAAGGGAATCATATTAGACGATCTCCAAAAGAAACAATTGATCTGGTATGGTCATGTTAAAAGAATGAGTGACGAGAGGCTACCCAAAATCGCATCTAATTACAGAATAAACCAGAAGAGGAAACGAGGAAGACCACAAAAGACCTGGATGGATGATATAAAAAAAGCCATGAGGGATAGGGGTCTGGAGGAAGAATGGAACCTTGACCGAAAGAAATGGAGTGGTATCTTTTAGATTTTTTGGATGGCGGCACCTGACGCCATAAACCGAGTTTATATATATAACAATTTAAAAAAAAATTACCTTAAGTATGAAATGTATGTACTTAAAAGGTTTTTATTATTTTTCTTTTGCTTCCATGATTTAAATTAGAGATTATATCAGATTAATGAAGAACAGTTTAATTATTACACAAGCAGAAAATATTTACATGTTTGTAAATGTTTTAAATTATAATGAGAATCATTGATAGCATTTCAAATATAAATGTTTTTTGAATCATCCGGATGATTTTACATGGCTAGTAACTATTTCTAGAAATGTTAAGCAACTTCAGATGTTTATTTATGCTCCGATTCTATTGAATCTATTCATTAAATAACTTATAATAATTAAGTTTCTGCCAGTAATGAAACTTTGAATAGAACAAAGTTTGGGAAAGGATTTGTAATAGTTGCCTGAATATAACTTTATTCATTGAACATTGAAATGACGCGTCGTATTAACTTTTGAAATAAAATGATCAGAATTATAAATATAACTGAAATAAATACCCATAAAATTTCGGAGATACTATTCAATTCTTTTTAATATGGACTTGTTTGTAATGATGAGCGGCGTTTCACTTACTGTAAAAGTAATGTATCATAGCCCTTTTTACAACAAAGTTTGAAAAAGGTAGTTTTACGATCCGATGCTTATATTTGTAGACGTTGTAATTATATAAATTTAACTATTAACCATGTTTACGATCTAGGGGTCTTGAAAATATATAATGATTAAATAAATAATTCTAGTGATTTAAGAGACTACGCTTGTGACGTACCCGGCAAGACCGACACTTTGAAGAGCATTCATGACTATATTTTAATTAAAATCACTTTATTGAAAAAATTGGACAGGGACGTGGTGAAGTTTTGTTGTAAATTTAACCTATGTTATGCGACAATTTAACAACGATTAGTCCTTAACTCAATCTTCACAGAATAAATATAAGATTACCAAATGTCAAAATTCACTTACATACAGATCACTGATGACTCAAATCACCAAAAAGTCCAAGAATGTGTAAGGCTATGGCTGTAAGGCAAAAAAGGTAGCTCAAAGTTTTCAATATGGTCTAAACTGCACTAGAGTTAGCAACCTGTGGTTGCCGATAGGCTTTATTCACCCCACACACAACAGTATTCCTTTCAGACCACGGTCCTTTTAGGGCATATTTAAAATACTTCCATCAACCCAAAATTGTGAGTGGGGCGAACTGGGAGTACTATTATTTCAATAGTCCACTAACTGCTGCATGATATCTTAAAAAGCCCCCACTTACCCTCTCTTTCTTGGCTCCAGAATATTCTTTCCCGTCCCAAGCTTCTCCGTAAACTAGCAGAAATCTATTACTTTTTAATGGCTTTCTCAATTCTTACGTCCTGAGGAATGAGGACCTGAGTGGAATGTCTGAAGTCTCCATTAAACCACTTCTCAAGTAGCTCTCGTGGGAACACTGCTCCGGCGTATTTTTATTTTATTTTTTATTTTTCTGCTCCAGTCTTCTAGGACTGTTTTTGGAACAAGCCTATGCAGGAACTGTTGTTTTTCTCATTGTATAGCTCAAAACCAAAACACTGCCACTTCTGCTGCCTGTCGCGTGGGGGTTTTGTGCTCCAGCGGATGGGATTTGTTATGTGAATCTGATTCATTTTCTGCCTGTAAGTTTAATTTTTTTTTCTCTCTCTGGCCCAAGGCAATTGCACTGTTCATCCCGTTCCTTTTCGCGCTTGTCGGCGGGTTCAGCTTCGGCTGATTTTGTAATTTTTTTTTTATAAAACTTTAATAAAGTTACCGAGAGAGACATCAATGCTCTACAGACCTGTCCTCCTCGTCTTATCAGTCCCTCTTAAGCAGTGAAAACTATAAAGTTAATTTTAACCAACGGGCACGTTTTCACTCGGTTAGCTTACATTCTTCTTAAATACCAGTTGAAACCACAACTTCAACCCTTCGTTACAGGCTTTGATTTCCGAAACGGGAGGACTCGACCAAAATCCGCTGATACAACTTTTCGCTTCTCCTTTTATACTTCACAAATTGACCAACGAAACCAAATTTGCATAAACTTACGGCAGACTCCGAGAGCTCCAAACACACTTCAGAAAATTAAGTAAAAAAAAATACTGTTGCGCGCACAAGTTAATGTTGACAATAAATACGCATAGAAAAAGGAGTTTTTTATAAGAGATTAGCTAGTCCACGCTAGTAACGCGAAAACACTCGCAAGCTAATCTTAAACAGATGGTAGCGTTCGTTTTGGTTTTCTCAGAACATTTTCATGTTTGAAACCGGTTCCGAAAGTGAAAGTGTCCTCGGAAACAAACCGTAACAAAAATCGAAAAAGTACGAAAATACCAGGTTAGACATCGACCTCAGATAAAAAATCATTTAAAAATATTAAAATGGAAACGAAACGTTTGAAAAGAACTCTGCCATTGGTTAAATTTAACATTAGTTAAATAGTGTTTTGCGTTACTAGCGTAGTCTCTTAAAACTCTTTAAAAAGTAAAAATCTCTTAAAAGTAATGTCTCTTAAAGGTAACAACAGTACCGAAATCTTTTGGAAAAAGCTGTTATTAATGTATCTTTTTCTTAGGAACTTCTGAAGCGATTTCGACAATTTCTGTTATTTTTACGCTATTAAAATTAACTGTATTACCATAATTTTAAGTTTCTGAAAAATAAATTATTTCTTAGTAAATTTAGTTTAAGAATAACCTAAAATTATAGAACAATGGCATTTTATTTTATTTTATCAAACGACCAATTTGTAGTTTAACTACTGCCAAGACTATTGAAAAATACTGAAATTGCTTCGGTATTTATAGAGAAGAAAGTGCTTCAATATCTGCTATTTTTAAATAGGATTTCACAAGTGTTGTTGCAAGGAATTTTACAAAAAATATACGAAACGTGTAATATGTGAATTTTGTATTCCGATGAATGACATAAGAAGAGATTTTATTTTATTTTTATAGTACTAAATATATTTTTTTATGTATTATAAATGTACTTAAAACAACGACGTTTTACTTATCAGAACATATTTATTAGAACATATGGAAAAAATTCAACGCTGTACACACCTAATTTACCTGCATTAAACGGGAAAAATAAGTTTTTTTATACAGTAAGCAAGCAAAAGAAAACAAGCAAATACTGCGTCATATATTTTACCTTAAGCAGCTTTTACCTAGAAAGGCTTTCAGACTTAGTCATGCAATACAGTGAAAGGATTTTTTCCACCCCGCGAAACAAATACTGAAAAATACGGACTTGTAAAAAACTTTTCATTTTTTGAAAATATATTAAGGCTTACTCAAACGTTTATTTTGTTTTTGTTTAAAATATCTTTTAAGGTGAGGGGAAGATTTTTACTATTTCCTTTAAAAATATATACAGGGTGTTTCAAAAATGACCGGTATATTTGAAATATCAATAAAAACTAAACGGGCAGCGATAGAAATATTGTTGCAATATGCTTGGGACAACAGTAAATTTTCAGGCAGACAAACTTTCGAAATTAGTTACAATTTTCAACAACAGATGGCGCTGCAGTCTGGAAAAATCCAAACCACGATATTCTCCACATATCCACCATGCGCGGCAATAATATGGCGTAGTCTCTGAACGAAATTACCAGAAACCTTTGTAAACGTGTCAGGCGGGATGGCTTCACATGCAGAAGAGATGTACTGCTTCAGTTGTTCAATTGTTTCTGGATTGTGGCGGTACACCTGGTCTTTCAAGTGTCCCCACTGAAAGAAGTCACAGGTTTACAAAGGTTTCTGGTAATTTCGTTCAGAGACTGCGCCATACTATTGCTGTGCATGGTGGATATGTGGATAATATCGTGGTTTAGATTTTTCCAGACTGCAGCGCCATCTGTTGTTGAAAATTGTAACTAATTTCGAAAGTTTGTCTGCCTGAAAATTTACTGTTGTCCCAAACATATTGCAACAAACGGTGTATTTCTATCGCTGCCCGTTTAGTTTTTATTGATTTTTCAAATATACCGGTCATTTTTGAAACACCCTGTATCTTCAAAATAAAAAAATAAAATTCAGTGATGAAATTGTATCCTAAAATATGAAATGTATCATCAGGAAAAGGAGTTTACGTATTTTCCTTTACTCCCAAAAACGTGGATATTGCTTTCAGGAGATACAAGACCTTTGAGTTCGATCAAAAACATCGCCATTTTCAAATGCTCAAAACTGACATAATATGAAATTGAGTTTTTTTTTTCTTACCTAAAGTATATATTCTTAAGTATATTATACAGAAAAATAAATCTTACTTGTTCAAAAACAATATTTCAATTTTAATTTTAAAAACTCATAGCGCTAATACGTAAATGAAAATCATTAAAGTCTGAACGCATGATAAAATTAGAAATTATGTATATAAAAGTAATTTTTGACCAAAATAGAATCATAACATACTCATCTTTAACTTAAAATCAAAATATACACAAAAAAGTATTGTTTAACATTTTATTTTAACACAACATTTAAAAAAATTAAAAAACAAAATACGTTAATTTTTGTTTTGGTTTACAAAAAGAAGACATACATGAAGACTATAAAGTAATGCACATGTGGTTAAATTTTTTAAATATTTATTTCTATAGTTTGAAAGTAACCATGTACGCTAACTCAAAATTTATAAATCTGAGTAAACGCATCTTAAAGTTTCAATATCTGCTTAAAGTATCCATGTAAAGCCATGTAATAAATGGTTTATTACTCATGAAATGTAATGCAGATTTTTTATTGCGTTTTTTTGCATATTGTTCAGAAATGTTTAAAGATTCAGAAAAAAGTAAATCTGGAAATAGATATTTTGGAAATTTAAATGTCTTCTGCCCATTTTAACTGACTGGTGCAGAAAAAAATCGTTCACTTAGACGGCACTGCGACATTTTGGAAGCCTGTTATTACGTTGCACTCCCAGAATCCTCTTTAAATTTGGAAAGTAGCATGAAAGCTGCTTGATTGTTTTGATTTCGAATATGTGACGATTTGTCGTTATTTTGAATATGAAATAAAGCATTGCGACTGCATATATTTCGATTTAAATCATGTATACAGGTTGTCCCAAAAACACTGACCTCCGGCTTTTATTCCTTAAATATTGATTATAGACATTATATTATAAATTACAAAGTTACATTAAAAAAAATACAGAATTTTATGAAATCGATTAAAATTTTCAGGGGATTAAATTTGAAGAAATACAAAATTGAAATTTTCATACGTCCCCCGTACAAAAAATTTACCATTGGCAATTTTCTATTGGCAAATGCATAACAAAAATATACTACATGGCACAATGTTTGTTTGTCTTAAAAATATATTATCCATTTTGCTGTGAACTACCACCTCCATTGTTTGTTTTAAGAATTAAAGGACACAGTGTATAGTTCCGCATCACAGGGATAGTTTAATAAAAGTTTCTATCAACAATTTTTCAATCTGCATATGTGTAACAAAAATATATTATTCGTTGCGCTGTGTACTGTTCACGGATAATTTTATAAAAGTTTTATATATAATTTGCTATCTGCAAATGCATAACAAAAATATACGATATGGGCAATATATTTGTTTGTAACAAAAATATATTACCAGTTTTGCTGTGAACTATTACATCCACTTTTTGTTTCAAGAGTCAAAGGACACAGTGTATTGTTCCGTATCACAGGGATAGTTTCATATAAAAGTTTCTATCAACAACTTTCAATCTGCATATGTAGCACAAAAATATATTATCCGTTGAAAAAAAAACAGTGAAGTATTTAATAAATATAAATGCTTTAAAAAATCTGATGAATACATATATAATAAGGAAAGAGAAAAAGTGCGCTTTTCTTTGTTATATCCAACAGAGAATCAATAGATCAGTTTATCATGCAGACGTGTTTATTTTAATAATGAAACAATTTTTTCAGCATCGAAAACAGGCTAATTACATAGTTTGTGGTTCAGCTAATGACCACCAGCAAATTACCTAAATTATATTTTATCTTTTTATACGATGCACTATTGTCAGAATCTTTTAGTCATCAATCAATTTTGTAAACGATTTTGCTATCGATCGAATTTAGACACCAAAAGAATCGTTTCAAATATATATCCTAAAATTACCACTTCGTGTAACAGAAATTCATTGATTAACTTTTAAATAAAATGAATTTTATACGATGGAATTTACTAGTTTTTATTTATTTTTTATTCTGAATGCAAATTTGTTATTATGTTAATATTTCATGTAAAAAGAAAGTCATTTAATGGCTTATTAGAAAAATTAAAACTCGATATAAATTAAAGATACGAATCAGGATTTTATGATTTTATGCTCGATAGAAAATACTCATCTGTTACTACTGAGTCGCAGAAATATATTTTTAGATGTCTTGAAATAACTATAATTTATTATACATTTAAGATACAAAGTAAGGTTTATTGAAGACTCTTAATCATGGACTATGTAAAAATAAATCGAAAAAAAAAACATTTTTTGAAATAGAAGAAAAATGACAAAATTTAGAGTAACCTCGTGTCATACCAACCTTTACGAGAAGAACAATTTTAAAATTTAAGATGTAGATTTTTGAAATTAACATAAAGGTCGTTTTGAAACTACCGCACAGAAAGGGACTCTTTTATTCCAAAAACGTTTACCAAATCACCTTAGCACATTTGTACCCGTTTCTGAAGCTAAAAATGAAATTAAATCAGCAACATTTCTTGAATTCTTAGGATGTCATTGATACTGCGATGGGGGCAGATGATGATAAATTCAGATATTGGATTTGAGGAATGTTTTCAACAACTGTTCGGATGTTGGGACAAGTATGTGAATATAAGAAGAGATAACTTCAAAGGCTGTGTATATTAAATTTATTTTTAATAAATAATTTATTTTTTTAATTATTCCGGAAACTTTTTATTGTGTACTATAACATTGTCTTGATAGTAAGATATTAGTCGTGTCTTAAAAGTTTTGATTTCGGTTTCGTGTTTGTTAAATTATATTTTACTTATAGTGAGGAAAACCAGAAGTCACAATTTACTTCAAAATAATTACATATTTCTTCAATTGACATTCATTTTCCAAATATGAGAGTAAAATTGCTTTTCTACATTTGTTTCTTTTAAAGAATCTCTCATTTTCCGAAATCCGAGTTTAAAGCTGAAGATGGTCCTAGCAGGGCCGTAACCAGACGGGGGCAGGGTGGGCTGAGCCCCTCCTAGCAACTTCTTGAGCCCCCTTTAGACTTCATAATCTTTATACGAATATAATAATTTATTACATTTAAGAATTGTAAAATTTTAAAATCAAAAGTTTTATGACAGTGAGGACTTGCTTTCTACTTCTGTCTATAGTTATATATCCTTTAAATACATGGAAAAAAGACAAGCTGTAAATTAGTCCCATCAAAAAAATTTAAAGCACCCCTTGACTCTGCCGACTGCTTACCGTCCTGGGTCCTAGCGGATATAGAATTTTCAAGAAAGGGGCGATGTTATAAATTTAGGATTTCAACATAAGCTTGGATTAGCAATCGCCCTGATGAAAGAACACGCTCGCAGTACATATACAGTATAAGTTCGATATAATTACTATACAATGTAGCGAACTTTTTATCATAACGACGATCAACCGAAAGAGTCCGATATATGTAACCATTCACACATCAATATTTTTATATTCAACAGCACAACCAATTAGATCAAACATTCTAATACAACAATGATCTCCATCTCTGTTTAAAATTTACTAAAGAATCATTTATTATGTAGCTATGGATAGCTGACTGAAGACGGGATTCTTATCATCTTTAGATTCCATTTCCTTCTTAAATTTAGCGATTCTTTCTCCATTCAAAGTGGAAAAGTATGGTCTTATAGTGTAATTTTTAGCCTTCGGACACATTCACAATCGCTAATATTTATTTATTTTATGTTCGGAAGGTATTCTATATACAGTGAACAGTGGATGAGCTCAGGGGATTGCTAGTTGCCAGGCAACTGCACGCCCTGGAGATGAGTAAACTGTATATCACATCATAGGGAGCCATGAAAGACGCTTATCAGTAGTACAAATATGTACTACAATAAAAGGTTATGGATATAAACTAAAAAGTGGAAAAAAGTCTACAGCTCTGTCTAATGCACAGCATTTCGGAAGGTTGAAAACGAAATGAGTAGAGTAATAGGAAAGGATCTATTTATGCAGAAATTCTACCAGTTTTACCAGATAGTAGAAAGTCAATTTCCCCAAAAGTTCTGGAAATTTCCCCACATCAGTGTTTTCTTCCGCAAAAGATCCCAAATAAGTTTTCAATCGAAAAAATAAATTTTAAATTTTAAATTTACTATTATAAAAACATATTTAACTATTTTAGGTAAAAATAGTTCCCCAAATCAAGCCTTAAAAAAATCCTTATTTACAATAGAAAAAATAACGAACATGTTGACTTTTTGACATGCTGAAACTGACTTTTTTATTGTGATCGTTTACTTTCTTGAAGAAAATGACACAAATTACGAAAAGATACATAGATATTAGAATTAGATAAATAAAAAATTAGAACTCAAAACACGTGTAAACTGCAGACGACGAACACAAAGATAATGATTGATAATTGATAAATTTCTATTGATTAGCTGCGAATGACGTCATGAAATCACCGTTGGAGGTCAACAGATAAATTGTGATTGGTGGATAAGAAGATCATCAGCTGATTTCAACTTTCCTATTTCCGAATCGACGAATTGAGATCCAGTGTTGCTAGATGAGTAAAAGTAATTTTAAACTGAAAAATTTGAAATAATGAAAAAATTCTCCAAGATTTTCCCCAAAATGCCCATATCCCCCCCCCCCCCCAAATTTTCCCGCTAACATTTGTCCCCAAAAAATTCCCTTGCACTTTCAAAAATTTCCGAAACTAGAGACACAATCCCCAATCTGGCAACACTGAATTCTACATATAATTTTACATTTTCGTACTATATAAATTTTTCTGGTATTTTTTTTTCTGGTACCTACTTTTCGGGTAATTGTCGTATTTCAGTATTTTTATGCAAATAAGAGAACGAAAGACTAATGTATCCGTTTTAAACACTTACGTTTAAAATCCTTAAAATTGGCTTACGTATGGTGGTTTGTTATCGCCCAAGGTAGGTGCGATAATCACCCCCCATCTTTCCTCACTTCGATCAGCTACTGATCCTAAGTTTTTGCACTGTTATATTTTATTTAGTAACCAAGTAAAAATTTCAAAATGCGAATTAAAAAAATTCATTTCATAGAAATTATAAAAGTAATATATTAAATACTAATCGAAAACTGTCAATATTTGAAATATTGTTGATTCGTGGAAATTGGTATGGATAATTCAATTTATTTTTCGATCGCGTTCCACCTCACGAATGTCATTTTCATTGATTATTTTTTGCTCATGAAGCACTAAACTGAAAAAAAAAATCTTTCTAAAATATGAAAGCCATTTAAAACAAAAAGAGACTTGATATGGTTTTCTACAGCAAGCTACTTTTATTACCATTCATTGTAATAAATTGATAAGACCATTACGCAAATGAGCTAGAGAAATTTATTGAAGTTCAGAAAAGGTTTTTAAAGGCTAACGATTCGTAAATATGATCACTGTGGGAAATGATTTGAGGGTTAATCAATGGCGTAGCGTATGGGAGTTGGATTGGGGGGGGGAGATTAGGAAGGCAATTGCCCCGGGCGTTAAATTTAGAGAGGCGTCAAAATATATTTTTTATTGAAAATTAACATCATAAAATGACTGTTCTGACCTCAGCGAAGCGGGTGAAATATTTTTAATTCCGAGGCACTTCAAACCACATTATACCGCAAGATTTAGTATAGTAGGCATGAAGAACGGATGATTTGGGAATTTCTGTTTAATTTTTATACATGAAAGTCCATAGGAAAGTCAGAAACTGGATTGTTGAAGCAAACTATATTTTTTAATAGATTGTTTTTTTCTGATTTTTATTCTTCTGCTAAAATGCTATTTTCACCACCAACGAAAATTCACACATATCGATTAACATCAGTATTTTAAAATTGAAATTTAGCATTTTTTTTTAAAAATTATAATCTCAAATTTTATTTACTACGGCTGAACATGTTTGGCTAAAGCTATTTTTCAATATATTTTATAAGTTTATTATAAAGTAATTTAAACCCATGTAATATTTCATTCCTTAAAGAGATGAAATTTACAAATTGATAGTCCGTAAAATATTCACGAATTTAACACAAAAAATGTAAATGAAAAAAATTAAATATAAGAAAAAAATCTATATTTTATTTCGAAAAACTGAATTAATAATATAACTTTACGTTTTTTTTTTCTCTGACTTAAAAATGTAATTCTAATTACGTTTTTAAACTGATGATGGTACTGTAATGAAAATATCTCGTTCTAAAATATGTGAACCATTTAAAGTAAAACGTATTTGCTGTGATTTACTAAATTTATTATCGTTCCTTGTAACAAACTGATAAGACCATTACGCAAATGAAACTAGAAAAGATTACTGCGTTTAGAAAAAAAACTGATTTTAGATATTATATAATTCGGAAATATAATCGTCCTGGAAAATGACATAAATGATATTAAATATGTAGAAATGGTGATATGATAGGTGATAGAACATATATTTTATTTGGTTTTGTCTTTGGTAGTCTATAAAAAAAAATATCCTTGTTGCAGAATAAGAAAAGAATGTATACAGAGGTTTCTTCTTTTTTTCGTTTTTCGTTTTGGTTTTTAGCATTGGGCAATTACTTAGTAACGAAAATACGGTTCAGAGCAAAATTTGCAACATTTTATTGGAATTACATAAAGTTAATTATTTTTCAAGTTTTATTTTCTGCAAGCACTATTAGTATACACTGAGAAATCAAAATAAACACTTACAACAATTAAATATATATAATTATATTATTTGGAAATTTTTAAATGCTCGGTAACGGAATTACAAGAAATGGATTTCGTGTTACACGGTAACGGAATTACACGAAATCTATTTCATGAAATTCCGATAATTTAAAAAATTCTAAATAATATTTATATATATATATTTAATTGTTGTAAGTATTTATTTTGATTTTTCAATGTGAAATAATTTTGTTTGCAGAAAACAAAACTTGAAAAGAATAATTAACTTTATGTAATTCCAATAAAATTTTACAAATTTGCTCTGAACAGTAATTATAAATAAATGCCCGTTTTGAAAGAATTTACATCATTAGAGATAAAAATGAAATGCGATGATTCTTTTCTCCCTTCAGAGTGAGATGTGTTTCTTACGCACTTTTTTATGCTGACTTTGGGGAAAATATTAAAAAAAATCTATCGCACACACTTTAAGACAAATCAAGAATTTCTGTCTGTGTCATAAATTATAAATTTAGCTGCAAAATATTTCCAATAATGCTTACAATTGAAAAAAAATAAATTTAGTTATAAAGATACCAGATATCAATAATAAGGATAGCTGCCAACGACTGATTGTTGATAAGGAAGTGGCCGCCAGAAGAGAAAAAAAGAAAAGAAAAAAAAAATCAAAGTCAGTAGATCCAGCAACCTCGCTGAAGAGGAATCTCAAAATGCAGAAATTTCGTTAACGCTGCATTCTCTGTACCTCATGTATGCGCCCAATTTACCATAAAATATACCACATATACCATTGCCATACAGGAATACTTTCATCCCTTGAACAGCCTGAGAAGAATGCGATTAAATGAAGCATCTTGAAAGATGCAAAAGGGCTATGGCTGGCTCTTCTTACAGTGTTGAGTTAAATAAAAAGAGAATGAGATACTCAAGTACTTACTTACCCGTTTGTTCACAGATTTTTTTGTGCTCATTCCCTCCCTCCCTAAAATACCCTTGTAACTTTTATACTTATTATTGATACTAAAGTATATAAGTAATTACTTAATTCTTATGTTTTTTGTATAAATGTTTTGTTTTCTTGCATATTAGAACACAATAGTTCATTAGTCTTTAAGTTATTTATTAAGTATAATATAAGTAAAACTGAAAAATACAATTAGTCAACAACATGACTCTAAAATCACAATATATGCAACATCATCAAGCTACAAGCAAGAGCAATAATAATAATAACCTCTGGTTGCCACTTACAGATCACTAAATACTTAAAACGATTACGATTACAAACTACATATATGATGATATGTTACATCCTTCCTTTCATTCAGTATATTCATTTAAGTACGCAGGACGCTTACTTATGCGACCAGATCTAGTTTTATAAGAAATTTCGCCATCTGAGCTAGGATTAGGTAAAAGCTGATTATTGTTGTCATAAGATTTACCATAACATGAACAGTCACTTACAGAATTATCATGATTATAAATAACATCAAAATCGAAATCAAAATTTGCAGTTTTATTTAACGGTTTTTCTATTTTTGAAAGATTTAAATATTTTCTATTCCTATAATAAATGCTACCTGAATCCGTTTTGATTTTGTATGATCTGGGTTTGTCAGCTTTAGAAAGGACTATGGCAGGTTTCCAAGTTTTGGTTTTGACATCTTGAACAAATACTTTATCCCCTGGTTTTAGTGGCTTAAGCTCCTTCACATTCTTATCAAAATAATGTTTCTGTTTATTTTGTCTCTGTTTAAGTTTAGGGACAATGTCTTTTACAATTTTGGGATTTAGTAATTTTTTACTAATTGGCAATTTAGTTCTTAACCTGCGGTTAAATAGTAGTTGAGCTGGTGATAAACCTATACCCGTGATGGGACTATTTCTGTACTCAAGTAAAGCTACTATTGGCTTCTTATTTTCCTCTTTTGCTTTTTTGAATAATGATTTTACAATGCCCACAGCTTTTTCTACCATCCCGTTACTTTGAGAATGATAGGGACTAATGAAAGATGGTTCAATGTCCCACTCTTTAGCAAAATTGTTAAATTCAAAGCTATTGAATGGATTATTATCGCAAACAATTGTTTCTGGAATTCCAAATCTGGAAATAACATTCTCCAGAACTACAATGATATCACCCATAGTTTTGCTATTAACCTTTTCCACCTCAATCCACTTTGAAAAGTAATCAACAATAACGGCATAATTTATCCCATTAAAATACATTAAATCCATTCCTATTTTCTGAAATGGCCTATCAGGAATACTATGGGGAAGCAGTGGTTCATTAGATAGTGTTTTACGAAATTTCATGCAAACCTCACATTTTTGTACAACATCTTCAATGTCTCGTGAGAGACCAGGCCAAAACATAATTTCACGAGCTCTATTTTTGCATTTTTCCATACCTAAATGAGATTCATGAATTAAAGACAACATTTCAGGTCTTAGTGTTTTGGGGACAATTATTTTGTCATTCAAGAATAACAAACCTTCAATAAGAAACAAATCATTTTGTAATTTATAATATTTCCTTAAATTACTTTTGAGTTTATTTTTATCAGACCATCCCTCCTTACAATAATTCATAATTTCTTTAAGTTCCTCATCCTCCCCTATTGCCTTTCTAAATTTTTCTACTCTACGAATACTCATTGGAAGATATTTTGCAATTGAATGTACAGTTTGTAACATTTCTGGGTCATCTTTAACTGCATCTTTGATAAAAGCTCGAGATAATGTGTCTGCAATATACATATCTTTACCTGGTAAGTAATTAACATCAAAGGTATACAAAGGTATAAACAGAAACATTATTTTGATAAGAATGTGAAGGAGCTTAAGCCACTAAAACCAGGGGATAAAGTATTTGTTCAAGATGTCAAAACCAAAACTTGGTATTATCTTAGTAATTTAAGAAGCATTTTCTGAAGGCGATTAGAAATTTTGCTGATTGATTTTTCAACAATTGATGTTAAAGGTTTGTGATCACTTTGGACTTTCACTTTATGACCATACACAAAATTATGGTACTTTTCAAAAGCAAAAACTATAGCTAACAGCTCTTTCTCAATCTGTGCATAGTTCTTTTCAGTATCTGTAAGGCTTCTAGAAGCAAAAGATACAGGGTGGCCTTCTTGCAATAGGCAGACGCCCATGCCATCTTTAGAACTATCACACTGTATTGTTATTTCTTTTGAGCTATCAAAAACTTTTAGAACAGGAGCTGAACTAATCAATTTTTTAATATTATTAAATGCCTGTTCTTGTTCATGAGACCAAAAGAAGTCAACATTATTTTTGAGTAGTATTCTTAATGGAGCTGTAATTTGAGATACATTTGGAATAAATTTGGATAAAAAATTTACCATACCTAAAAATCTCCTTATATCTTTCTTATTTTGTGGTTGATTTATTTCATTAATAGCCCTTACATGAGATTTATCAACCATAACTCCCTTTTCTGAAATTATCAAACCCATATATTTTACTTCCTTCACCCGAAACTGAAGTTTGTCAGGATTAAACTTAACATTATTGGCTTTGGCTCTCTCTAAGACTTCGATTAGTCTTTTATCATGTTCGGCCTGAGATTTTCCTCTTACTATGAAATCGTCGAAGTAAATTTCTACACCCTGAATGTCACTAAATAATTTTTGACTGCGTTTTTGAAACACTTCAGGAGCTGATGATATTCCAAAAGGTAAAACATTAAATTTAAAACGTCCAAATGGAGAGTTGAAAGTACATACATAAGAACTCTCTTCATCTAAAGGAACCTGCCAAAACCCTTCTTTTAAATCTAGAACCGTGAAATACTCATTTCCTTTCAAACGACTAATGATTTCCTCACTTGATGGGATCATATGATGCTCTCTTTTTATAGCTTTATTTAAATTTCTCGGATCTAAGCAAATACGTAACTTCCCATTAGGTTTTTCGACTACAATTAAACTATTTACCCAATCAGTAGGTTTGTTTACCCGTGAAATAATGCCTCTTGTTTCTAAATCAGCTAAAGTATCTTTTAACTCATTAATTATAGCTAGGGGAACTCGTCTAGGAGGGTCAATAACAGGGCTAACATTATCTTTTAACTCTATATGATAAGGGTCACCTGGAAACCTGCCAGAGCCTTTGAACACTTCATTATATTTAGTCAAAATATCATTTTTACAAGAAATTTCAATATTATCAATTCTCTGAATTAGATTTAAAAGTTTACAAGCATTTAATCCTAAAATAGGTCTAGAATCAACATTGACAATAATAAAATTTAACTTAACATTTTTACACTTATCTGTTGAGCATAATAAACTTACCTCGCCTTCTGGCTTTAGCTTGTAGTTACCATATGATACTAAAACAATTTTAGTTTCACTTAAATTAGAATTCTCATATAATTTTAAATTATTATATACAAATAAAGGTAATATATTAGCCTCTGCTCCAGTGTCTAATTTAAAGTTAATTAGTTTGTTGTTTATAGAAATGTTTTTACACCAAATAGTCTCATTAGACTTTTCCTTACTTGTTGACACAGAGTCTATATACAAATTCGACATTTCTTGTGTGCACTCGGTAACATTATGATGAATCTCATCAACTTTTCGATTTTTCCTGTTACTGCTAAACTTTTTCTTTGTATTTTTGCACATTGCTGCGAAGTGATTTTTGCCTTTACACAAATTGCACAACTTATTGAAAGCAGGGCATTCTCGTTTCTTATGAGACCTGCCACATTTGCTACAATGAAACACACCACTTGTTGAAGATTGACACACTTGAGCACTACTCTGTTGATTTCTCTTTACTCGTACAGCATCTATTTCTGATTTGGGATCTGTAATGGACTTGATTTGTTCTTTAGTGGTCGCTGATGCTCGAACAAACTCAGTAGCTCTCTGTAGGGAAAGTTGAGGCTCTCTAAGGAGTCTTTCTTGGAGGGATTTGTCCTGTATCCCAAGAACAATTCTATCTCGGATCAGTGAGTCTTCCTGCTCTCCAAATTCACAGGAGGAAGCAAGCGTTTTCAATTGAGTCAAATAAACATCTACAGTTTGACCTTCTAACTGTATACAGCTGAAAAATTTGTAGCGTTCAAATACGACGTTTTTTCGAGGAATGCAATGCTCCTCAAACTTTTTTATCACTTGATCAAATTTCTGTTGGTCTCCTTCTGCATCAAATTTGAAAGTGTTGAAAATGCCGACACTCTCATCTCCAAGAAGATTCAGTAGAATGGCGATTTTCGTCTCTTCCGCTTTACTGGACTTTTCAGAGGCTATCAAAAAATTCATGAATTTTTGATACCACTTATTCCAATTGTCCGCTATATTACCAGTAGAAAAATTCATTTCTGCAGGTGGCCTAAAAATCTCCATGATTTTGCTCGTTGAACACAAAGTTCCTCTTTTTACGAACACGATAGTTCTATCTCAATCATTTAGCATCGGCGCGATTTTAACACTTCTGACACCATGTTTTGTTTTCTTGCATATTAGAACACAATAGTTCATTAGTCTTTAAGTTATTTATTAAGTATAATATAAGTAAAACTGAAAAATACAATTAGTCAACAACATGACTCTAAAATCACAATATATGCAACATCATCAAGCTACAAGCAAGAGCAATAATAATAATAACCTCTGGTTGCGACTTACAGATCACTAAATACTTAAAACGATTACGATTACAAACTACATATATGATGATATGTTACAATAAATAAAAGTAATAATTGCACATCTGGCGCTTTTTTTAAACTCCTTAACAGAAAAGGTTTCCCTTGCAACATTCTTTAGTTGATGTATAATTTACATGATCTGACTGGATTAAATTGTTTTAAGCTATTTACACTTTTTGAAACAGGCCCTGATACCTCAATTTAATCCAAACGAACGAGTGTTGAACACAGACCTTCCTCGTCCAGTTGCCCCATTTTTATGAGGCAAATGGACTCATGGAGAGGTAAAGATTAAATAATATGTTTTATTTTTATTTTTATGAAGTCAGGTGCAAATTTGAACATTTCTGTTTGATAGAGGGAACCTCATTGAACTGCACTGGTTCAGACTTTAATTCAAAATGAACATTGGCTTGAGGAAGCTCAATTGCCAGAAACTCCAGAGTCACAATGTAAAATCATGGCCCAGTTAGCCCAGCTACCCTAACTCAATAACGGTCACATTATCAATATCTATAATGATCTCATTACATATCTTTTGAATGTCACAGTTATTAGTTGCTTTATTTATGACAAGTTTTTAAAGCTTTTATGTTTACTCCAATTACTTTTAGTATATGTATTTTATTTTAAAGATTTTGTCATTTTAATGGTTTTCTATTGCAAGGATTTCTATTACGCATTCCGACAATTATACACTCATCTGCTGACAAAGGTGATTAAAGGGTATTAGGGAAATTCAGTGTCTACGGGCAGTAAAACGAGTTAGAATTCTTACTTTACCTGACTGTGTGATGTATACGTGCTAAAAGTGGAGAGGATATTCCCTGGAATTCCCGGGAAAAATAATTTATCTTACAGATAATTAATATCCGTTCACACCGGATATTTAAGATATCTCAGACCGTCTAACTCACTGAGGGAGTTCCACAAAATCCCTCAGTGAGTTCGAACTTTCTATGGCTAGATACATCAACTACCACTCACTCTGTCTGGCTGTGGAGGCTTGCTTTAACTGATTGGCTGGTGAGACTGGATTTAACTTATTCGCGTGGGCACACATTACATTTGTTCAGATATCAGACACAGCGACTTTTAATGAGTTATCTTGGATGAAATTTGCGGTGCGAACAGGTTCTATAATTCCGGGGTGTGCAATCTCTAAAATAGCCGTCTATTAGATATCTTAAATATCCAATCTGAACGGGGTATAAGCTGAAAAGTTTGCTAAATAGAAAATTTATTCCGTAAATGGAAGTTTTATTTAATTAAAAATATTCTAGAGTTAAAAATTCAGCAGAAAACCTCGTTATTTAGAAAAAAAAATCGCTAATGGGAAATTCCTTAAATATACGCTTCACCATATTAAGAATAAGGAAAGAAAAATATGTATGGTAATTTGAAAAAGATTAGAGTAAAGTTATTAACAAATCCAACGTATATTTATTAAAAATAATAATAAAGAAAATATTAATTTAGAAAATTAGTATTTAATTATTTAAAGACAAATAAACATGGTAATTTTTAAGAGGAAATAATAAAATTTATGTTTAAAGAAAAAAAATAATGAGAATATTAAATTAAGTTAATTAAAATATTGAATTGAAGCAAATAAATTAATTAAAATTTTAAATTAATGAAATAATGAAAAATAGTTAAACGTTAATAACAATTATCTGATGTACTAAAAATTAAATAAATCGAACATTTATTAATAATGATTCGATAGAAATTGCTCGATGAAATCAAATTCATTTTTTGTAATAAAATCTTATTAAGTATTTTAAAGCCTGAATCACTCATGAGATGGCACTAGCACTGTATCTTCTTAGGTACGGCTTCAGAAATTTCATACTAGGAGGTTGTTCCGTAGGATGTTTCCAGGGTTCAATCCTGATGAAATCTTTAAAAGAACTCTCAGGAAGTCCTGATCGTGTCATTTTAATTCTAGGAGGAATTTGGAATGACTTGGAGCTTTTGAGGAGGGCTTCTCTCTCTTTCCCCCCTCTCTCCCTCTCCCTCCTTCTCCCCATCTCTATCTATCAATCTCTCTCTACATATAAATGTAATACCTTTGAAATCATAACTTTAATGTTAACTCGACAGCACATTTCTGACGATTACGTAATTTAAGAAGTCAGTAATAAAAGTAATATGACTTTGTCACTAAAAATATAAAAATCTCTAAAAAGAGAGGAAAACTTCTTTAAATAAAAAAAGCAGCATAACGATTGCAAGCTTTGTGTTAGCTATGGCAATCGTAACGAATTAATAAAATGTCAGAGACGAGGAGAAGTGTTTTTGTTGATTCTGCTTGATTTTCTGTGAATTCTGAATCCAATCTCTATCCACACATTGTAGAAAACCTTATGTAAGATAAATAGAAAAGTTTGCCAGTTTTCAACTCATTGAAAACAACTAAAATAAATAAAAATGAGTATTAGTTTGCAGGACAGTGTAATTCATACATCGTTATAGGCTTCAACTGCTTTTTAAAACATCTTATATTTAAAATGATGAAATTTTCTATGTTTTGTCTACCAGAAGAAGCAACCCTATTTCCCCCCACACCGAGTTTGGATGATCATTGGTTAATTGTGACTACGCGTCACTTTCACTTTTTTTTAAAAATATTTATTTATGTGACTGCAAATGTTACTTTTCCTTGTTGTAATAAATAAAAGGTTATTTGTTATGTTCCCCGCATGTTGATAGATTAAAAGATATACTGGCTTCAATGTTATTAAAATAATTCGAAATCGATAAAATAAAACCACAGTTTTCAATTAAAGTTTATTGGAAAGTACACTTTTGGCTTTATTTTATGATATAAATAATGAAATTATGCAATAATTAGGAGCGAAGATATATGTGATCAAAATGCAAGAAGTATTGCATGTTGCGACATCTAGTGTTACGTTTGAACTTAGCGTTAGTAAAGAACACGTCTGTGCTATATAATATATATATGCACAAAATCAAAATCCAGTATGGGACTTCTCTCTTCCATGAATTTCTTGTATAAGATAGATATTCGATTTATCTATCATATATTCTAATACGTGCAAATCTTGTGGGTGGTTATATATATATATATATATGCAAAAATTATCTTAAAAACGGCTCTAACGATTTTGACGAAATTTCGTATCCTACCGTTTTGGGGTACCAGAAAACCATTGGGTTAGGTCACATGCTCGAGAAAATTCGATTAGTGGGTCATTTTGGGTCATTTTGGGTCATGGTCTAGCTAATTGTATCTAAAAAACGGTTCAAACGATTTTGACGAAATTTTGTATCCGACCATTTTCGGGCATGAGAAGTCAATTGGGCTGGGTCACACGTTCGAGAACTTTCGATTAGTGGGTCATTTTTGGGTCAACGCGGGTCAAATTAATTTTATCTAAAAAACGGCTCTAACGATTTTGATTAAATTTTGTGTCCTACGAGTTTCGAGCACGATAAAAGCATTGGGCTAGGTCGCATGTCCGAGAAAATTCGATTAGTGGGTCATTTCTGGGTCATTGTGGGTCAAGATCTAAAAAGCGGCTCAATTTACACTAAATTTTGCATCCAATGGTTTTCGGGCACGAGAAGACTGTTGGGCTAGGTCACATGTTCGAGAAAATTCAATTAGTGGGTCATTTTGGGTCATCTTGGGTCATGGTCAAGCTAATTGTATCTAAAAAACGGTCCACACGATTTTGACGAAATTTTGTATCCGACTATTTTCGGGCACGAGAAGACTATTGGGATGGGTCACAGGTTCGAGAACTTTCGATTAGGGGGTCATTTTTGGGTCAAAGCGGGTCAAATTAATTTTATCTAAAAAACGGCTCTAACGATTTTGATTAAATTTTGTATTTTACGAGTTTCGGGCACACGAAAATCATTAGACTAGGTCACATGTTCGAGAAAATTCGATTAGTGGGTCATTTCTGGGTCATTGTGGTCAATATCTAAAAAGCGGCTCAATTTACACTAAATTTTGCATCCTATGGTTTTCCGGCACGAGAAGACTGTTGGGCTAAGTCACATGTTCGAGAAAATTCAATTAGTGGGTCATTTTGGTCATGGGTCATGATATTTGAACTCAAATTTAATTTTGACCGAGCATAGCTCGGTCTTTCTTGCTCGTGTATACAGTTAGTTAGTAACTTAAATAATTGTAGTTGACGGGTCCCTATAAACTTGCATAGTCGAAACATTTTCAGGAAAGGATATCTAGAAATAAACAATTGTGACACCATAAATTAGTACAGATTATACATTCATTTACAACCTTCAATTATCTGCTTACCTCACAAGCTATACCAGCAATCAATCAATGGATAAGATAAGCAGAAAATATTACTATTTCTGTTCTCTAAAAGCGCAATTACACCTGCTACAGAGTGAATCTTTCACGCCAACAAAAATTGCAGTCTACAATATTTGCATGAAAATTGGAATGTGATTTTTACTCGAACGTGAATCTGTAATCCTAGTCAACTTTCTTCACCAGACATCGGAAAATCTTCACTGCTGCACTTGAAAGACAATCAAGGTGGGCTGCTATAGAGATTAAGTTTCGCTTCCCTCGCTAGTCTGATAGGGCTTTTACCGACTTACATGAACTTTACTTTGAAACATATAGTAACCCTTGAAGATGCGAGTTCTGGCCTCTTATATTAAGAAAAGCTTCATATAATCCTTAAAGTTTCGTCTGCCATTCAAGTGTGATTGAGCTTTAAAACTGAAATTACATACATCAATAAAAATAATTGTTATTTAATATACAATTTATATTAAAAATTTTGAAATAGATTTAGTTGGATTACCACAGTTTAACATCCTTAAATATCCATGAAAAACTTTCCGCTATGTTCTCCATTCTGAGTAATTTAACTCAGCTTAAATGTACTCTCATGATCAACATCTAAATTCTAAATGAAGATTTTAATAACTGTCACAGTATTTGTATAGTTCGCAATATATACCTTCTCAGACATTTTAATTGATATTGAAACCGATATTGAAACATCATATTAATCACTTGCTTGGTTAGTCTCCTTAGCCAAATGTCAGGATAATGTATGAAAAAAAGTTTAAAGATGTAATAGCAGAAATCCTTTTAATTATTGACCATAATGAACATATGTGATAAATATGGTACAGAGTAAAATTTGTTATAATGTAACTGCCGTTCAAAATATTAGTCAGTAGTAACTGTCAATAAATATGGTTTAATAAGTTACTGGGCTACATCAGGAATTAACCCTTTATCTACTGACGGTACTTTTAAGTACCATCAGAGAAAACTTTGTATAAAATTTCTTTAATCTGTCTAATAATGATAATAAGGTTTTGTTTTATACAAAATACTTTTCTGGATCACATTTAGAAAGCACAGCAAAACAGTGAAAGCTAAATATTTTATAAAGTGGTACTTTTCTCAACCTTTTACATAAGTGTAGATCTTCTCTTTTTAAAAATTGTTATATGAAAATTTTGCAACTATAAAAACCTTTCTATTTAATGATAGGATCACAATACATTTATGTACATTGTTCCGATAAAGAATTGTGATATTTCCTTAACAGCATTTACTGTTCATTAATCTAATTATTCTTGTAAATATTTCACAAAAAGAGCTATTACTACCGCATTATTAAATCAGTTTTAATGAAAAACCTTATCTAAATTTCATAATATTATAATATAAATTGTCTAATATAACTTCAGACATCAAAGAAGATGATTATTGAGATTGAACAATTTGTTGATTCATAATTCGGTAGATAAAGGGTTAATAACTGAAGCGTAGCATGTTACCTTGTGTCTGTAAAATTCAGTGAAATTATTGTATAAAAGTTGAAAAAAGGTTTTAAGAGAATATCAAATTCAACAGAAAATATGTATAAAAATAAAATGTACAAAATACCACTGATATTTCTGGTGGATTTTGTGTTGAAAATGGACTACTTTTTAAAAATTAAGTTTGCTTGATTGGTACGATTTGTTTGAAGTAGTATCACCTTGTCTTCACATTGTTCAAACTGTCATTCAATAAGGCGAATTTTACTTTCTCAAAAAACTGGTGGCAATCAAGGAAATTGAATTTTAAAAAATTGGCCAATGGAAGCACTGGTTTGATTGTGTGAACGACTGAAATTCACGATTTATTTTTTAAATATCTTAGAGAATTTATTATAATTCCAAAAGATGGTGTAGCGCCAAGAATTTAGGAATCAATGGCTTTTTCAAGTTAATGTTCAGCAAAATGTTGACGGACGTTTATAGATATTAAAAAACAAACAAGTTTGAAATTAAAATTAATAACAAACTTGTAATTTTGACGTTGAAATTCCACTATATTGCTATGCAAGGTCTTTTATAATTTAAATATCACTTGTGTTTCTTAGGTAGATTTCGTAAGAAATACTACCTATTTTATTCTCCCCTATGTTGGAATTTCTGAAAATTGTTTGCAGATCTACGCTGATCATGACTCCTAGAACCCAAAACCACTTGTAGTTCAAAACTTTATCTATCTATCTATCTATCTATCAGTCTATATCACTTTTTTATGGACACGATAACTTCCATAATTTTGCACAAATCTCTTTCAAACTGATACATAAAATCAAGGGGCATAAAATCTCGGTCAAGTTCGTTAATGGGCAAAATAGGACCAGGGTGGGAAAAAACAAAACCCATAACTTCTTTATTATGATACATATCGAATCCATTTAAAGTTATTATTACTTCTAAAAAAAAGAGCCAAAAATTTATGTATGACAGATTTTTGATATCATTACAAATGTCCACAAGGGGGGGGGGGATTGCGGTAAAAAGAAAAAAAATCATAATTTCGTCAATTCACGAGATATCAAATCCGCTTAAATTTATTATAAATCTTCTTAATATTATCTACTACTTTTATACCGACAATTTTTTGATAGGAGCACTTCTTACAGTAATATCTATCTATCTATCTATCTATCTATCTATCTATCTATCTCTCTCTCTCTCTCTCTATATATATATATATATATATATATCTAAACTAATAAAAGAAAGTTTCGCTCTGTGTGTCTGTGTGTCTCTGTGTGTGTCTGTTGGCGATGTCTAGGAAAATCTGGCCACCTAGGCTGGAAATTTAGATTTAGGTAGTCCAAACCCTCTCCTGGTGCAACATTACTTCAGAATTTTAATATTTTAATTACTTTCTGAAATATTAATTAAAATGCACAAAGAACTCTCATTAAAAATACGCTTTTATTCTCTTGTGTTGGTTGGTTCACTGGTTGGTTGCATCGATTCTTCACAGAAGTAATTAAATAAACCAGAGTAGCGGTGCACAAATAAGGATTTCTAACTAAATAGTGTCAACATGGATTGAAGTTATTAGCGTAGAGGAGCCATGCGAATGTCATGCCACCTGTACATGACAAATTACACATACGTCCCACTGATTGAAATATTTTGCAGGCATATTTTTCTTCATGACAATTAGTCGGGTTTAAGTTTTTTTAAAATGACATTTATTATTATGATGGAGATTGTTAATGCAGAAAACTTTATTTAACAGATTTTTTTTTTTTATATTTGCGGGAATTAAGAGGGACTCCTAATTAGTTATTTGCTGAAGGCCACTTGAACACCCCCCCCGCCCCTCCCGGCCCGTTCTTCAAGGTTTTTTCTCAAACTATGCTCCGTTTCCATATCTCAGCAACTATCTTTCCGATTTCAACACAAGTGATTCCAAACATTATAATTAACTTAATTGTCACTCTTTATAACATTAAACTAAAATTATGAGTAGCGGTTACCACTATTTACGAATAATAGTTTAAGCCAAATTTGCAATTAAGTTCAAAGCTTAAGCAAACGAACGATTTTTGAAAGATGCATAGTGGTCCTCTTAATTAGTCATTTGCTGAAGGACACTTGAACAACCCCGCCACTTAATCCCGCCCGTTAATCCGCCACTAAGGCGATAAAAAGTAATCATTGGTGTGATGAAAAGTTTTGACTACTCTCAGAGATGCTGTATATAGGGTTGCATTAGTAAATGCGCATGAATTGGAGTATAATGTGAGAAAAAAAACTCGTCAAAAGCTGCCAGATAAAATTGTTAAACTGGGTTTATTTCTAATTTTGATTTAGTGTCCATTGATGAAATTAGTACTTAACTTCGAAATCTACCTGTGCCTGGTAGGCTGCACCGGCAGGGATTTTTGAATTCTATAATCCATGTGGTGCAATACCAGAATGAGTTCGAGACCCTTACGTCACAACAGCTAAATAATTATCTAAACTTAACGTTCGAAACTCAAATTACAGATAAAATCATTTAAAATATATTTAAAATATATTTTTATGATATTAATTTTTTATATAATATTTATATTAGTTAAGATTAGCTGTACGTCAAAAGTTGCTGTATGCTTTATTTAGTAGTTGCATGTAAAAAAAAAATCAATTCGAGAGGGCAAGTGCATAAGCCGTATATTTCCAAGTACGTTTTAGTACAAGCCGTATAATTCATAAAAATTAAATGCTTTCCTTAAAATCAGTAAACTTTACTTTTTTTGTGGAACATATAATCTTTAGGTCTTTATCAGTTTTAATTCTGTAACAAAAAAGTAAATTGCACAAATAACCATATACAGTGAATGTGTTTTCCTCTTTTTATTTATTTATTTATCTTTTTTTTTTTTTGCACAATTCGACAAATTTTTCGAACGTTTATTGCGTATTTGTTGCTGTATGGTAAAATAATCTGCTAAATTAATCAACAAAAATATCATATATACAACATTTGCTCGCAAATTCTTTAAGGTTTTGAATAATGAATGGTAATGAATGGTAAAGTTATTTAGGTTCATAAAGTTCTTCAATGCGAAATAAAAATAAATCTTTTTTGGAGTCTCATTAATATTCATGTCTGTTTAGCTTCTGACGACAAGAGAGCTCGCTAGAATATGTGCGAATAATATTTCTAACTATACGATAAACTTATGTTCTCCAAAGTAATTTAATTTTTCACATTGCCTCGGAGGACAAAACTGTTTAGGTGCGTGTGCCAAAAACTCACAAATGATATGTATGAATATTGTAACGTGCCAAAAAAATATGCCGTGTTTCATGCAACGTTCCATTCATATTAAAATATATTACATAGCAGGCCGCTTAAACGAAACACTACTTAATAGAATCAGTCGCTTTATTGTAGTAAATAACGAAGAAAAATAATCAAAATATGATTTTACTGTAAATTGGAATTATCCGTTAATTTAATGAAAATTTTGATTTGAAAATTTAATTCATTTAAGTGGCACATACTATATATATTAAGAAAAATAAATGCGAATTTTCATTTTAGTAATTTTTAACGTATCATTAATGGAATATCTAATTTGTACATGTTACATTAAAAAGGTATTTATAATTCATTAATGAGATTTTTGAGTTTTAACGTTCGATGAAGAATGATTTATACTTGTTTCTACTTGTTTCTACTTGGTTCATATTTTGTTATTTTTAAAAATATAAACAGAAAATTTGTGTCCACTTGTCAATTGTTTTGTAGAGATGTCTGTTGAAATTCGTTTAAGAGAACAAGTTTTTCAAATTTATATAGAAAGCGAAAATGTTTATGCATAGCATCACAGAAAAAGAAAAGTTTCTAATGTGTTACTCATGAGAAAATTGTTTGTCTGTAAATGTAGAACAAAATTTATTTCTTTTTACTAGAAAGAAAAATAAATTTTATCTATAATTATTTTATCAAATTCAAATTTTTTACGTGTCAGAGAATTGACAGCACATCCCCCCTCTGGCATGCGTACCACAGATTTTTCCTGCCTAATGTCATGAAATTGGTATTCTGTTATAATCGAAGCCCTTATATAAGTCTTTGGTTATAATACACTATATGGTCAATGATGACCGGCCACTTGCGATTTTAGACGTTTTGTTAAATATCTGGAAAGATACATGAGGCATTATCCTGAAACTTCAGGAGTGTAAACAACATGATAGACGTCATATATTTTCGCGAAGATGTTTTCCCGAAACCCCATAAGAGGCCGTCAACAAATTGAAGAAAAACGAATATCTTTTGGATAACCTTGTAAAAACTAATATCGCAAAAGCGTTGAAACGGTAGGACATGCTTAGGAGGCTTCTTTTAATAAACTATGTTTATTTTTATGAGGATAACACGTATACTCGTGCAGAAATTAAGGTTTTTATAAAAATAATCGCAAATTTCACCAAGTGTTTTGCTTATAATTTTCAGAGTTCTTAATATAAAAGAATGTTCAGGAACAATGACACACAACATTATACATAATACCCTGTGATCAGAATTAAAAAATAATAAATATTGGATGAAAAATGAGCAGGTTCACTAAATATTGTTTCACTGCGCTTGCGCGAATTCAATCAAAATATACTGTGCATAATATATTAGCCAAATGTATAGACCAATTTTTGTGAAAGTCTGAAAAACATAGCTTTAAAATTCTGATAGTAATCGTCGATAGAATAAGTTCGAAATTCGCTGTTCCCAAAAGGAAGCAAAAAGTTAAGCGGTTGTATCCAAATATACTAGCTTATGAAAGTTGACATAATAAGAATGAAGTGTCTCTCATTTTATATTTGGATACCGCCCCTCATCTTTTTGCTTCTTTTTGGGAACAGCGAATTTCAAGCTTATTCTGTAGACTATCACTATCAGAATTTTCAAGCTATGTTTTTGAAACATTCATAAAAGTTGTTCTACACATTTAGCTAATATATTATGCACAGTATATTTTGATTGAGTTCGCGCATCCGCAGTGAAACAATATTTAGTGAACCTGCTCATTTTTCATCCAATGTTTATTATATTTTAATTATTATTGCAGGGTATTGTATATAATGTTGTTTGTCATCGTTCCTGAAAAGAACATTCTTTTATATTAAGAACTCTGAAAATTACTTGGTGAAATTTAGGATTATTTTTCTAAAAACCTTAATTTCTCCACGAGTATACGTGCTATTCCCATAAAAATGAACATAGTTTATTAAAAGACTCTTCCTAAGCATGTACTACCGTTTCAACGCTTTTGCAATATTAGTTTTTACAGGGTTATCCAAAAGATATTCGTTTTTCTTCAATTTATTGACGGCCCCCTATGGGATTTCGGGAAAAAATCTTTGCCGAAATATATGACGTCGACTATGCTGTTTACACACCTGAAGTTTCAGGATAATTCCTTATGTATTTTTCTAGATATTGAACAAAACGTCTAAAATCGCAAGTGACTGGTCATCATTGGCCATATAATGTAGTTTGACGACTTTAGCAGGCTGAAATGTACAGTTAGATAGTTTGGTTGATGTCAAAATACTATATAAATTGAATGGAGAAAATACATATAATGAAAGTGATAAAATATCAGTGCGATGTTTAACAATGTGATATATTCAATAAAACCGTGTAATAACACATTGCAGTTTAACTATTTTTACCAGTTAACCGAACATAAAACACCTGATCCATCCAAACACATTGAAAAAAAAAACAATCAGCACAAAATATAGATGATATTTTCTGTAAAAACACAAATCTAATTCCATTCCTGTAACTCAAATTAACACTGAAGTTCTGCTGCATAAAGAAACAAGATCCTAAAAAGCTGACAGTCTTATCTATTGCATAATTATAGAAAAACAAAAAGTATACTTAAATTCAACATTGTACTTTACGAAATTTGAGGAGTAGGGGATATAGGAGATCAAACACAGGCTGATGACAAAGTAGTGTAACCTTATATTTTCAAAGTCTCAATCATCTTGCAGTTTGTAAAATTCTTTTATCACTTTTGTCATTTGAAATCTCTAAACTTTCAATTTTTTTAAAGTATGTGTTTTTTCTAGGAATAAATTAAAGCCACCTAAATTTGAGCCAGATGTAAGAGAAGAGTTTTTATCTTTTTATTTCTGAGAAATAATTTTTCATATTCTTTATTAAGTAAAGCTTTTAAAAATCGAAGTAAGCATTTTTAAAATGTTGTTTAAACTTAGAGAAGAAAAGAAATGTAGTCATATTTCCCAAAGATTGGATGAAAAATCGGTGCAAGTAAACACGCTCGGTGCTTACTCAGAAAAAACAAAAACAAAAAGTGTTGAAATACATCATCTCTGTAAAACTAATCCTCCGCCAGAAAGAGCAATTTTTAAGGTTTTTAAAGTTCAACAAGCTACAATAAATAGTTGTATCGAAAGTCTTGGGTTTAAAAGAAGAAAAAAAAACCAGAAACAAATTTGTCATAAAATTTCTGCAACAGCAATCGAAAAACGTCGTAAACGCAATTGTCATGTATATCTAAATTTGCGCTAAGATAAATACAACAAATGGTTAATATCTTATGAAACTATATTTAATCTATCAATTTCTTTTGAAACAAAAAATTACAAATGCAATGTATTTTACGTCAATAATCATGGAAAGACGCAGCCGTTTTCACTTGAGCAAGCTGAACAGAAGACGTCATGATGCAGATCGGTCTGCCTACTCGTGGCTTAAAAAACCTCCTTCTATCAAACCAAAAGGGGAAAATGCTACTTATAATCAGAAAAAAGTTTTAAAAGATTATTTCCAGATGGAAATTAAGCTTTTATCAGGATTCGGCACCACCTATTTCTTGCAATACCCACAATTAAGCGGCTTACAGTTAAAAAAAAAAAAAAAACTTTCTAGCTCGTCATTAACGGTTATCTAACTCTGCTGTTTCTATTCCATGGGGGGGGGGGGGTATTTGTTATGAGATTAAAAAAAAATCAATAAGAGAAAAGTGCAAATGCTATCAGGGCTTTAAACAGAATTTTAAAAAGTTCCGAAAATTTCGTAAGAAAGTATTGATAAAGTCTTTTATGCAATTTCAAACATGCTTACATGAAATAAACAGTGACAAGAAGGACATATGGGAATTAGCATTCAAATATCCCATGTAGTTAAAAATTTATAACAGTTTGAATTGTCGCCGAACTACATTTGCATCAACCTGTATATCAAGATTATTAAACAGCACAGGGTAATGATGTATTATTTAAATTAAAATAAATTTCTGTTAATGCACTGCAAAAAAAAAAAAAAAAAAAAAAAAAAACAGAAATAAAGTTGATTTTGCTGTATAATACTAGCACCACAGCTGACAGTATTACAGCGTAAAATTAACAGTAATAAACAGTAAAATAAGAAGTAATACGCTACTGCGCATTGCTAGTATTATACCATAGTATCAACAATTTTCAGGTGCGTTCGTAATTATATAAGTACGTAGCACCTGTAGTCGTCGTCTGGTCGGTCCATCTGTCCGTATATAACAGTGCAAAAACTACCCAAGGTTTGAAATTTAACATATATAATCGTTGCAGAATTTTGTCGAGTCATTTGAAATTATATGAAAATCGAAAAAAACTTAAAAAGATATTAATAAAAGTTTTTTTCATTCTATTAAATCCTATCATATGTAATTAAATGATATCCCATGATAAGTAATGGTTCTAGGTTGCCATGGTGATTACATCATATTTAAGATGGAGTCATATTATTTCCGTATTAGTAAATTTAAAAACCGAATTTGTATACTAAAATTGTTTAATTATAGCAATCCTATAATCTACCGACAGTTTTTTGGATAGATGTTTACGTAGAAATAGATATTAAATGAAAAAAAAAGTCTAAATATGGATTTTAAGTTCTGAAATTTTTAAAGTTAGGCTTAAGTTTCCCATAGGAATTTTCAGTAAATGTCAACAAAAGATAAAATGTTGTCAACTTAAAAGGTACTTATTTTATTATGGAAATTAATCATATCATAATAACAGACGATATAATTCATTTCACTGAAATAATAACGATGATTTTTTTACATTGTCTTGTATTGGATATTTGCGCATAGTATAATTTAAAAGTACATTGAAACTTAATATCATAAAATAAAATTAATATCTATAATATGAAAATCTGCACGTAAAATAAATTTTGTATTAATGTATTTTTGCATAAGAGTGCAACAGCTACTGTACCAAGATCGGAATATTTATAAAACTAGGTATAGTACCGAGGCTAACGAAAAAGAAAGGCTACCGCGGTGCTTTACGCGTATCTTTTTTTACAGACCGCCGAAGTCACGTGATGCTCGAATGCACCAATGAAGGTGTACGAAAAGAGCATCACGTCACTCTAGCGGTCTGTAAAAAAAGATAAGTGGAATGCACCGCGGTAGCCTGTCTTTTTCGTTAGCCTCGGTATAGTACGAACGCACCTCATTTGTCACTTTTATCGTACAATTTCTAACTTGTTTTTGCAGTGTAGGAGTTTGTTTATTACCATTTCTCTATTTCAGTACATGTGTGTGTGTATGTGTGTGTGTGTGTGTGTTCCATGATATGGGAACTTATAGTTTCTCACATAACCATTCCTGTTTGTAAAAAAACAGAATTTATTAGTAATATAAAATTCATCACGTAAAAACTACCTCAAGATATTATTTATCATTACTTAAATATTAAAAAAATTATCTATATTTAAAATTATATCCATTCAAAATTATATCCATCATCAAAAGAATATCCATTCTTTTCAGTACAGTAAAATAAACAGTACCGGATTTCAGAATAAGTGTACTGAGTATTCTTTGCTTTCACAAAAATGTGTTTTCTTATTAATTTCTTACTTTAAATTTTTTATATGCTTTGTGTATAACATGTTGTAAACACGTCGTTTGCATGAAATTCGCAATGACAATTTTCTTTTTACGAAATCATATATATTACTAAAACAAAAACACAATCGAAGTCTTTTTCCAATAAAACAAGCTAAATTTCTTTAAAACTATTTGCCAGCAACATTGATAGTAAGTAATTTCATCTTTGGCATTGAATGATCATTTAAAAAAAAATTAAACCATTATTTAAAGACTTTTAGACCAAGAATTGGTGAAGAAATTTACTTAGGTATTTGATGACATCATCGGTAAAACAACTACTTACCTAAAATAGATGTGGATGACCTGTAGGATCACCAGTGGTTTAAAAGTACACTTAGAAACACCGCATAGATCCTGCTGCAAAGCGAAATGAATGATTTCCCGATTACGATTATTACCGCGACTGCGGCGGCAATTATCCAATTATCATATACTTGCAGGTCTTTGCCTATCTAGCCGGTCGCTTCTGTGTGAGACCCAGATGCTTTTTGCAATGTACAGTCCGAACTTCGCTTGGGGCCCAGAAGGTGAGTGCATCTTACATATAAACAGAAAAATATACATAAATTCTTTTATTTTAAACCATATGAAAATAACTAATAACAATATATAAAAAAAAAATCCCTGACGGCTCGGCCTACAGGCACAGGTAGATTTCGAAGACGCAGACCGTGGGGCGCCTGTTTGTCGGGAATTGCGGAAGAAATGACCTTTTTACGATGATGCGGTAGTTGGAACCGCCTACTTCGAAACCTAACTTGTTTGCAAGCGGAATCGGCAGGGATTTTTTTGTGTTTAATTTTTTTTTTTGCTATAACGGTTGATCCTATAAAAAACTTGTAAATATAAAAGTTTTAAATAATATTAAGAGGATTAATAATAAATTTAAGCGGATTTGAAATCTTGAGAATTGGCGAAGTTATGAATTTTTTTCTTTTAAACCTCCCTCCCCCCCCCCTTAAGGCAATTTTTAATTATATCAAAAATCTGTCATACATAAATTTTCGGTCCTTCTCCGAGAAGTAATAATAACTTCAAACGGATTCGATACGTATCATAAGTAAGAAATTATGGGTTTTTTTCTGTTTTCACAAAAAGCCCCCCCACCCCCCCCCCCCCTTGGTTCGATTTTGTCCATTAACGAACTTGACCGAGATTTTATGCCCCTTGATTTTATGTATCAGTTTCGAAAAGATGTGGGAGTTGGAACCGCCTACTTCGAAAAATAACTTGTTTGCAGGCGGAGCCGGCAGGGATTTTTTTTGTTTTTAATTTTGTTTTGCTATAACGGTTGGTCCTATAAAAAACTTGTCAATATAAAAGTTTTAGATAATATTAAGGGGATTAATAATAAATTTACGCAAATTTGATATCTTGTGAATTGACGAAGGTATGGTTTTTTTTCTCTTAAACCCCCCCCTTTTTCCCCCCTTGGGGCCATTTTTAATTATATCAAAAATCTGTCATACATACATTTTCGACCCTTCTCCTAGAAGTAATAATAACTTTAAACGGATTCAATACGTACCATAATTAAGAAATTATGGGTTTTTTTCTGTTTTCACAAAAAGTCCCCCCACCCTCCCCCCCTTGGTTCGATTTTGCCCATTAACGAACTTGACCGAGATTTTATGCCCCTTGATTTTATGTATCAGTTTGTAAAAGATTAATGCAGAATTTTTCCAGTTATCGTGGTCAGAAAAAAGTGACATAGATAGATAGATAGATAGATAGATAGATAGATAGATAGATAGATATATATATAAAGTTTTGAACTGGGGGTGGTTTTGGGTTCTGGGAGTCATGATCGGCGTAGATCTGCAAAAATTTTTCAAAATTTCCAACTTAGGTGAGAATGTAATAGGTAGTATTTCTTACGAAATCTACCTAAAAGCACGTGAATGATTTTGTGACGTAAATTTTTCATCAGTCCCCTGACAAAAATCCGTTCAGCCTTCCCGGCGGTGGTTATCTATGAGGAAGGGAGAGCTTTCAGATAAAATAAACAAAAATGGGATAGCCTAATATACACGGCGATCACTGTAACTGGGCACTGTGGGTTTCGCGCCCGTAGATTGTTAATACGGCGATCAAAATCACGGGGCTCGTGTGCTTTTTAGCCATATGTCGTTAATACGGTGATCACTATAACGGGGCCCTGTATGTTTTGCGCGCCATAAATCATTAAACTGACAATCACTATAACTGGGCCCTGTGAATTGTTAACAAGCCGTTAAAACGACAATAATTTTAACAGAGCCCTGTGGGTTTCACGTCTATAAACGGGTTATAAGGCAATTACTATAACGAAGCCTTGTGAACTTGAGCCCATAAATATGGCGATCAGTATTTAAATCGTAAATATCTGGGTCCAAAAAATGTATTTTGTGAAGAGGAGGAAATGTACTATATTTTGTATAAAGATTGAAAACCGATCGCTGAAAAACGAAAACAGCCGAAACAATTTATAAAATATGAGATAAAACAGATTACAATTTCCTAGGAACAATGTCTTGCGTAAAATATCTCAATCAAAAATCAGCAATAGTTGTCTTATTCGACTGATCTTCCATAATCGGGTTCATAGCCGATCGTGGCGACGAAATTGTTAACATAGCTCTAAAATCGCTTAAATAGTGTTTAAATATTTTTCAGTAGATTTGCTACGCTGAATTTCACGCTCCTACCTAAAACTGCTGCTGATAAAAGGCGAAAAGACAAACCTTTCGACCCCTCATTTAACTCTCTTAGGGGGCGAATTTTCAGAAATCCTTTTTTGCCTACATTGTGCAAGGGACATGTTTTCCAAATTTCATTGCCCTAGGAGCAACGGTTGAGGTCTGGCGTTCATAGATGAGTCAGTCAGGACATGTTATTTTATGTAAATATAGATAGTGGTCTGCGCGTAGTTTCTAAGTTTACAGTCACCAACAAAATAAAAGAGAACATTCCATATAGTTTAATCGCCAAAAGATCACAGAAAAAAAGCGGAAATAACAATTTAACTGGAAACTATGTGTTCTTTCAATTTATGTTAACAAAATAAGCTTTTAAAGGGTCAGATTCATACCGAAATTACACACTATCAAATTTTCAATATGAATACCCAGTTTTTGCATCATATTTGTCTTTGTTGGTAAATTTTACGTTAAGATACAAAACGAGAAGTCATTCGGTCAAATAGTTTAGGAATTATTATGCTTGAAAGTTTGAAACTCCTAATGTTAAATTTCTTTTCAATCGTTGCAAAACAGATTAAAATTAAGGTAGTTTTTTAAGCATACCTTAAAAACTACTTGGCCAAATGAGCTGTAATTTTGAATTCGCATTTTTAAAGCTTCTAGAAATTGATTTCTGTCTAAGAGTTTAGTACAATTACAGAATAAAGTTACGATCCTCTAAGTTTTTTTTTTTTTTTTTTTTTTTTTTTTTTTTAACATGAATTGAAAGAAGATATAAATTCTAGTTGAATGACTAATTTTGTTTTCTTTTTTCCTCGAAGAATTTGTTGATTAAAATGTACAGCGTGTTTGTTATCTCTTTTACTTACCCATCATACTTGTAAATCATTCAGTCTTGTAATCGTTTTAAAAATCGAAAAGATATTTTTGACGGATTTACACGTTTCAGACACTAGAGATTCCGAAAAACATATTTTTAGAAAAAAAAATTTGCCGTCCGTCTGTCTGTGTGTCTGTATGTCTGTAAACGATCCATCTCCCGAACAAATTGAGATACAGACTTGAAATTTGGTATGTACTTAGTATGTAATAATGGGAAGGAGCTTATTGAATTTCAGTAACCTTGATTATCCGGAACTATTTTTTTTGGATTCTCAAAATTTTCGTTCTGATAAAAGGTGTATAAAAATGTTCGAAATTGTTTATTTTAAGGAGTGAATATAAAAGACAATAAAAAAACATACATTTTGCATAAAGAATGAAGTCGATCGGATAATGAGTTGCTGAGATATTTGTAATCATACACACTCTTGGATTTCTCATAAACCTGTATTTAATCCAAATTTCAATTTAAAGATATGTTTTAATTGAAAATGATTTGCTTAATCCGACACAATAAACCGTTAGTTAATAGGATTACCAGTTTTGAAGTTATAAGGATGTTTCTTTTACGCAATTCAGTAATAGAGCATTTAAAGTTTATCACGTCATCAAGTCCCGATTTTATTCGAATTGCAATGCATTTTATAAGTAGTTTTCTCATGTTTTATTTTCATATTTTATATTATGCATATCCACGATGGGTAAGTATTACGGTGGCCCTCAACGACTAGTTTTTTTCCCGGCCGACTGTACTTTTAAATGGATAATAACATGCCAGGTCATACATACCTAATTTAGGAAAGCAAGAAAATTTGTTTTTTAAATGTTTCAACTTTCATCAAATAATGATTTGTAAATTTTTTCATGAGTTCTTTGTGTTTTCATTCAGCCTGTTCCTAATTATTCATTTATTCAATTACGTTATTAATTAAATTATGTATACTTATAGCTATACTTATGTTAGAAGATTTCACTCGGAACTTTCCATTTAACATCATGACACAAACTGTAAACGAATGTCTGATATATATTTTCTTCATTCCGTGCATAATCTCATTAAAATATCCAGGTTTCTACAAAGACTGAATAACAAGTTGCTTAACGTATTTATGAGTATTACAAAATGTCATGTATTTTACAAGAATAACGGAAGAACGTTATGATCCTCTTGTATAAATACTTGATTATTCTTAAAATTTTCTTCTGATGTTTATTTTATCATTATCAAGAAGTTAGTAAGCAATTTAAGCTTAAAGGTTTTAAATAGTGCAAAATATTCTAATTTAAAGCTTTACAGATTAAAAATTAATCCTATTAAATGTACAAAGGCTCCTTATTTTCACGTAAACTCTTTGTACGTTTCACAAAATCTAATTAAGATTGTCAGTTTCTTAAAATAAAGTGCTGAGGTGTTGGTTAAAGAACATGAGAGAAATTTGTTTTAGACTTTTACTCTAATCATACATTTATTTGAAATCCCTAAAAGCTTTTGTTTGAAAAAAAAAAAGAAGTTTATCTTACAGATTATCTAGAAATATGTATTCAGAGAAGATGTCAGAAAAGATTTTTTTTTTTTTTTTAATTAAGCAGAGCAGTGTATTTGGGTAGATGTAAAAATTTTCCTTTCCATAATTTATAAGCCACAAAATTCTACTTCTTTCAATACGGTTTAAAAAAATCGTAAACTGCTACGGTTACATTACTACGGTATTCTGTTACTTATGCTTTTATCGCTTATACGTTCATTTCTAAATATCTTACGATTTCGATTTTTTTTTTCAATATCGAATAGAAAACAAAATATAAATAAAATGAAATTTGTTTGAAAACTATAGGTTATTTAGTTATGAAACTATTTATTGGTGAATAGCGAAGAATAAAATTACAGAGTCAATGACATTTTGATTCTTTTGTTCCTGTAATTATATTCTTCGATATTTCAATCTAGGTTAGTTTTTAAAACTTCTCGCTCATCTATCCTTGTATGGCGTGAATGTTGATGGCATAACATTTTCTCAGAGATTCTGTTGATCTCTTTATTTGTATTTTATCTCTTTATTTGTTTTTTATTGCTTGAGGCGGTCACTCATCTTTTCTATTTCCTAGTTACACAAAATAATCAGATACCTATTTGCAAAACAGATTTTAACACTTTACAATGTAGTTGAAAAGTGTTTATGAATTCTGTTTGTCTGGGCTCTAACTCGCGAGCAGATTAGAGCAGATTAGAGACCAGTCTATGATTTCGTTTACGAATATATACATATGAAAAGCAGTCAATTACTTTTTGAAGTCGGTGCCAAATAACCCCAATCGATAAATTAGTAGATACTATACTCCGTTCGCTGAAACGAGATAACGAAAGTAAACAAATGCGCGTGCGGATTGGCGATGCTTAAACCTGGCGTTGTGCCAGAAGCGCCAATTGTTTGAGCCTCTGCTTTTTTTTCCCAAACGGCTGTTTGTTTCTTGTCTTTCACTTTTAAAATTGACGATTTTTTTCGATTGATTTGGTATTTTATAACACAAATGGAGTGTGAAAATTCTTCTTTGAGCCCGCCTAAGAAGAGAGTAAAAAGAAAAGCTTTGAGTAAGGTGGAGAAAGATATGATTTTAAATGTATATAAAACGGAACTTGAATCGAATCCTGAACTTCCGATTTCTCATATAGGAGATAATGCTGCTCGTATAACAGGCGTAGGTAAAGCTTCTGTTTTTCGAGTGTTACGAGAGTATAAAAAATGTGGTGTGTTAAACTCGCCGAAAAAAATAAAATTACGTAAACGTGTTTTAAAAAATATAGATGATTTTGATAGGAATGCTATTAGGAGAAAAATCCACGAGTTCTTTTTGAGGAATGAATTGCCCACTATAAATAAAGTTTTGGAAGTTGTAAATGATGACCCTGATTTGCCAACCTTTAAAAGGACAATATTTTATCATCTCCTGAAAGAATTAAACTTTAGATATTCACGGAGAGGACGAGACAGTACTCTCATTGATAAAAACGAAATAATTGTGTGGCGAAGAAAATATTTAAGGCAAATCAAATCTTTCAGAGAAGAAGGGCGCAAAATATATTATATGGATGAAACTTGGTTGAATGCAGGCCATACAGTTAGTAAAGTTTGGAAAGATACCTCAGTAAAATCATCAAAACAAGCATTTTTGTCTGGTCTTTCTTCCGGATTAAAATCTCTTTCCGGAAAAGGAAAACGGATGATAATTACCCATATTGGTAGCGATTCTGGTTTCGTGGATGGAGGGCTTGACTTATTCGAATCAAATAAAAATAAAGATTATCACGAAGATATGAATTCAGAACGTTTTGAAAAGTGGTTTGGTGATATCTTATTTCGACTGGAAGATAACTGTGTGATAGTAATGGATAATGCTCCTTATCATTCCCGAAAATCAGAAAAAATACCGAATACTTCGTGGAGAAAACAAAAAATTGCTGATTGGCTTTTAACAAACCCTTTTGAGGACGGAATGTTAAAAGCGGAACTGTTGCAGTTAGTGAAGCAAAATAAAAATAAATATGACAAGTACGCTGTCGATGAAATGGCAAAAGCACAAAATAAAACTGTCTTACGATTACCCCCCTATCATTGCGAGCTTAATCCTATTGAACTGATTTGGGCACAAATAAAGAACTTCGTTGCGAAAGAAAACAAAACATTCAAAATGCCTCATGTAAAAGAAATATTCTCTCAAAGTATAAGCAAAATTGGCACTGAAGAATGGAAAAGATGCATTCAACATGTAACAAATACAGTGGAAAAACAAATGTGGGATTTAGATAATGCTATAGATAATATAGTAGATTCCATGATAATCAATCTAGATTCTAATAGTTCCGATACTTCAACTTCATCTTCTGAATGATTTATGAGGTAAGTGGGCTTCAATAATGTAAGATATAAATAGTTTTGTACTATTTTGTATTTAACAAAATTAACTCCTGATGATGGTTTATAACAATGTTGAATTCAGAAAGTTTGCCCCGGGAGGAAATTCCGTTCGGGGCATTAAAATGCCCCCTCCCGGAATATTTCAGATTTTATAATTTTAATGGTCAAAAAGTATAATCCCCCCCCCCCCCCGAAACTATATAATGTCTCGCCTGGAGGCACAGAAATCCCACCAGGAAAAAATATGTCTGAATTCAACGCTGTTTAAAATAAATAGAGAATAATTTATATTTTGACGTTTTAAACTTTTACATTTTTGTTTAAAATCTCGATGTAAGTCAGTTAGCAACTTGTGTTGATTTCATATAGTTATCAAAATAAATGTTTAAAAAATTAACAAATCGAAATAAAAAATAAAATTCGCCAACCTAGGGATTTGTGCCGAATGTGTGGCTCCTTGGCGATTTTTCTGCAACCCGTTTGTTTACTTTCGTTATCTCCTTTCCCCGAACAGACTATAGTTACAATATGTTCACAATTCTTACTATACTTACGGTAGTTTGGCACCGACTTCAAAAAGTAATTGACTGCTTTTCATATGTATATATTCGTAAACGAAATCATAAGTCTGTAAATTCATCTCTTGTAAAGTACATTCTCTCGAAAATCCATGTTTGGTGGGTATTAAACTGTACATATTAAATTTATCATTTTTATTCCGACACATGATATCGGATTTGTGGTTAATGGATAACATTTTGTCATTAGAGAATTTTAAAGAATTCTTTGGCTTAGATGCTTTACACTCACGCTAAAAAAAAATAAAAAATTAATCGGTTAAAAAAAAGAAAAAAGTCGCCAAATTTAGGGGATTTTTAACTTTAATGGCAACCTAGCCATTATATTAAGTTATTCGTTTCGCGCAGTCTTGGAAATCGCGCCAACCAAACAGTCGCCAATCTTTTGTTTACATTTTAGCGTGAGTGTAACACATCTGTTCCAATTCTTTAATACTTTTTAGTGCTTTTTTTTAAGGCGGTTAATATTTTTTTTGTAAAAGTTTATTTTATCATAATGTTACACTATTTCACTCATAATGAAATTCATATGCATCCCTGAGCTGGATGGCGGCAATCTTTATATAGAGAATAGTGTAAGTAGCAATTATAATTCGTTTACAAGGACGCACAAAAATATTCCATTGCATTATTATCTAAGGGGAAATATCGTTTGCAGTGTATTTTAATGAAATTGATATACATTACTGAGGTGCACTACAGCATGTTTTTTTATTGATTATGAAGTACGTAGAATTTATCATTTAGTTACAGAGACTCTCAAAAGACTTCGATTACAGAACTGACTATGAGCCAAACTGCTGGATGTAAGTTTTCAGCTGAGATATGCATTTAAAAACTTTGCTAGTTTTTAAAGTATTATGAGTTGTGTAGATGATATACAGGGTTGCACGATAGAATTCGCACACGTTACCGGCTATGGATATCAGTTGCTGAAAATGAATTGTTACTGCGATGTGTATGTGTATTTCTTTTAATTTTTATTTAGATATCTCATTTCATTGTATGAACAAAAATTTAATTTCTTAACAGTATTCCGATAGAGTTGGAAAAGGTTTCATAATATATGCCATGGTACATTATTTTTCGTTCTTTATTTTCTTGCAGTCATAACCAATCTCTGGTACTATTACCGGATGATGAAAGCTGATAGTTAATTCCTCTCGAAACTATAATTGTCTATAAGGGGAAACAAAGAAGATTTACTTCCACGATGAAAGAGGTATTGCTAAAAGTCAGATACTTTTCTTAAACTGAAATTGTCTTTAGAAATTCAGATATTCATTTTTAAGAAACTCCACAAAGTTAATCTTTGTCTTCAACCATCTATATTCCAAATTTCGTATCAAACTATGTTTGTTTACAAATATAGCAATAAATTAATTTTAAATGCATTAAAAACAATTTAAATAACACTACACCATTTATAATAAAGCTATAATTTAATACGACTAACAATGATACATATACGGAACATATATTTTGGTAAAATGGGTGCATCAGTATCAATAATTATCTTTATAGAAATGTTGGCATTGCTATATTTTAAAAGAAAAATATCCGCATTGTTAGAAGATTCAGCATTTGAAAAATACTTGTTTCAAAATTTCTGTCTTCTCCAACTTTTACATTTGGGATATTAGTACTTATTAGTGCAGAATAAAATTGATTAATAATTTGTTTTGACACACTATGGAGGGCCGAATTACCAAATAGCAAGAATAGATAATTGTGTAGGGCAGTGGTTCCCAAACTTTTGGTCTCACGGAGCCCTTTTTGGGAAGAATTTCTAAGGCACCCTTAAAGCCGTGGTACTCTATGGTTTACAAATTAATGTTTTTTTATGCCTACGGAGCAGAGAAAGATCTGCTTGATAAGGATCTGAACCAGTAGTTTCCAACATGGGTCCAAGGTTCTCAGTTTAGCCCTTTTCTTGATTCAGAAATTCTAAATACATACTAGAAATTTTGAAAATTAAATTTTCTATTATTTAACCACTTAACAATTTTATTTAATATTACTATTCTTAGACACAATAAATTAAAAATAAGGATTGAAAACCACCTTTTTTTGTATTAAAATATCTGCCTTGTATAATCGAGATATGTCCGCCAAATACAGCAAAAATTATAGTTAACAAGAACGAAAAATCATGCGTCAAGCATAGATTATGTAACACTTTCCAACGATTCCAAAATAATTTTACAAATCATGACCGTTTAATAAGCTGAAAGATAACATCTAAGTAAACAATTTGGAAAACGCATAACATATTTAAAAACGTAATTTCAGGAATTCCCAACATATACAATATTCGGAAAAATATTCGAATACTTTTATTCAGCCCTGTAAAGGATCTATAGATTTGTATGTATACTACATAGGTTGATAAATTTTAGTTTAGTTAGGAAACGCGTAGCACAGTTTAAAATTCTCCTTCTGAAGTTTCTGTCAATAGACGGAAATGTGTTCGCGAACTTTTGTGCTGCCCTGTATATGAAATACAGAATTTATACACACCCAGTACAAGACAAAAAGTGAGTTCAATTTAAAATCGTGTTCAGCAACTTAAAACGCACTTCCAGGAATTATTGTTAACAGACAGTAGAGAATTCTTTTGCGTGTCTCTGTAAATGAACGATGACTGTTCTGTAGTAAGCCTCTTGCAATGCACCTTAGTGATATATATAAATTTCAATGCATTTAAAATAGTGAAACATTATTTAAATAAACCGCAGACGATTTTTCTCCATAGACGTAATGTAACGGTATTATTTTGACTGTCCCTGTAAAGTAACTATAAGAGCTATGCACACCCTATTCCATATTAAGCTTCTTCTAATGCACCTTAGTGATATATATAAATTTCAATGCGTTTCAAATAGTGAAACATTATTTAAATAAACCACAAATGATTTTTCCCCATAGACCGCAATGTAACGGAATTCTTTTGAGTGTCCCTGTAAAAACTATAAGTGCTACACACGTCCGTTGAAATAGGGAACATGCTATATATAACGACAATAACATATAAAAATTGCAGAGCAATTCGAGCATATTTACGGGAGTTAGAGCACGGACAGACGGCCAGACGGCAGACAAACCGGAGTCATAAACATTTTTCAACTAGGTTGGAAAGTGTTAAAAATTGTGGTTTCTGTAATCTTTTAGTAACGAAGAAAACGAACTCTTCTTACCTGAGCGACGTTCGAGCAATACTGTTAAGGGATCAATGACATCCATTTTTAAAATAAAAAATATTCTTTTAGGATTTCTAGTATGAACTCAGAATTAAAGATTAAAATGTTAACCCTGTCTGGATCATGCATTGCATTGGGGCTTACATGAAACTATTATTATTTATGGTGAAACCCACATACACACAGAAAAAAGGTAAGTTGTACAGTTTTCGTTTACAAAGAGATACTTCTGTATAATCCCAATAGGCTACTCGCGAAAAGAAAGAAAATGCGTAGGCCCAATCGCCCATGAGTAATTATATAACACGTTTTTGCTAGTCCCACCCACCCGTGATAGAATCATGCGATTACGGATTCTTTTTTCGTTCTTCTTTACGTTTCTAGTACTTCTAAACATGCAAAAAAAATGAATCGCCTCTGAGCTTCTTCTTTTGAACCATTTTTAAAAAATACATTTAGAAGAAGATCATTATTTTAGTGCTTATGTGGGCGGGACAAAATCTATAACTTGTATTGTTAGGGGCAGCATCGTTCACTTTTTTTGGATGTTTTATTTGAAGCCAATCAATCCCGAAAATTATCATGCAAGTGCCTTAACACAGTGAACCTATAAACAAAATTTGAAGGAAAACGGAATAATTCTGCATGGAAAACCCATTTATATAAATTAAGGGGGGGGATTAGCCCCCCGTTCCCCCCTTTATACCCGAAAAGTAATCAGGGAAGCGTCTTAACCCAATGAACCTATAAACAAAATTTGAAGGAAAACGGAATAATTCTGCATGAAAAACCCATTTATATAAATTAAGGGGGGGGGGAATTAACCCCCCGACCCCCCCCCCTTTATATTAACTAATCAATCCCGAAAACTAATCAGGGAAGCGCCTTAACACAGTGAACCTATAAACAAAATTTGATGGAAAACGGAATAATTCTGCATGAAAAACCCATTTATATAAATTAAGGGGGGGGGGGGAATTAGCCCCTTGTTCCCCCCCCCCCTTTATACTTAACCAATAAATCCCGAAAAGTAATCAGGGAAGCGTCTTAACCCAATGAACCTATAAACAAAATTTGAAGGAAAACGGAATAATTCTGCATGAAAAACCCATTTATATAAATTAAGGGGGGGGGGAATTAGCCCCTTGTTCCCCCCCTTTATACTTGACCAATCAATCCCGAAAACTAATCAGGGAAGCGCCTTAACACAGTGAACCTATAAACAAAATTTGAAGGAAAACGGATATTTCTATGAAGAGTTATCGCATTACGTACGTACATACATACATACAGAACCGGCTGCCAAGCTCTCAGGGCTTGACATCCAGTGTGATAACTGAAAAATCGCAATTTTAGAACGTTTTTTGCTCCTGCACCCCCTGGGGTTAGTGGCACCGACATAAAATATAGCCTATGTTGGAGCAGGGGTTGTCACCATCAATTTGCCACAATCACTTTTGAAATCGGTTCGGTAGTTCCAGAGATTACCCCCTACAAACAAACAAACAAGATTTACTCCTTTATAATATTAGTATAGATATATGCACAAAATACAAATCCAGTATGGGACTTCTCTCTTCCATGAATCTCTTATATAAGATAGATATTCGATTTATCTATGTATAGAGTTAGTTACTAACTTAAATAATTGTAGTTGACGGGTCCCCATAAACTTACATAGTCGAAACATTTTCAGGAAAGGATATCTAGAAATAAACAATTGTGACACTATAAATTAGTACAGATTATACTTTCATTTACAACCTTCAATTATCTGCTTACCTCACAAGCTATACCAGCAATCAATCAATGGATAAGATAAGCAGAAAATATTACTATTTCTTTTCTCTAAAAGCGCAATTACACTTGCTACAGAGTGAATCTTTCACGCCAACAAAAATGGCAGTCTACAACATTTGCATGAAAATTGGAATGTGATCTTTACTCGAACGTGAATCTGTAATCCTAGTCAACTTTCTTCACCAGACATCGGAAAATCTTCACTGCTGCACCTGAAAGACAATCAAGGTGGGCTGCTATAGAGATTAAGTTTCGCTTCCCTCGCTAGTCTGATAGGGCTTTTACCGACTTACATGAACTTTACTTTGAAACATATAGTAACCCTTGAAGATGCGAGTTCTGGCCTCTTATATTAAGAAAAGCTTCATATAATCCTTAAAGTTTCGCCTGCCATTCAAGTGTGATTGAGCTGTAAAACTGAAATTACATACATCAATAAAAATAATTGTTATATAATATACAATTTTTATTAAAAATTTTGAAATAAATTTAGTTGGATTACCACAGTTTAACATCCTAAAATATCCATGAAAAACTTTCCGCTATGTTCTCCATTCTGAGTAATTTAACTCAGCTTAAATGTACTCTCATGATAAACATCAAAATTCTAAATGAAGATTTTAATAACTGTCACAGTATTTGTATAGTTCGCAATATATACCTTCTCAGACATCTTAATTTATATTGAAACCAATATTGAAACATCATATTAATCACTTGCTTGGTTAGTCTCCTTAGCCAAATGTCAGGATAATGTATGAAAAAAAGTTTAAAGATGTAATAGCAGAAATCCTTTTAATTATTGACCATAATGAACATATGTGATAAATATGGTACAGAGCAAAATTTGTTATTTTATAACGTAACTGCCGTTCAAAATATTAGTCAGTAGTAACTGTCAATAAATAGGGTTTAATAAGTTACTGGGCTACATCAGGAATTAAGCCTTTATCTACTGACGGTACTTTTAAGTACCGACAAAACTTTGAGAAAACTTTGTATAAAATTTCTTTAATCTGTCTAATAATGATAATAAGGTTTTGTTTTTACAAAATACTTTTCTGGATCACATTTAGAAAGCACAGCAAAACAGTGAAAGCTAAATATTTTATAAAGTGGTACTTTTCTCAACCTTTTACATAAGTGTAGATCTTCTCTTTTTAAAAATTGTTATATGAAAATTTTGCAACTATAAAAACCTTTCTATTTAATGATAGGATCACAATACATTTATGTACATTGTTCCGATAAAGAATTGTGATATTTCCTTAACAGCATTTTCTGTTCATTAATCTAATTATTCTTGTAAATATTTCACAAAAAGAGCTATTACTACCGCATTATTAAATCAGTTTTAATGAAAAACCTTATCTAAATTTCATATTATTATAATATAAATTGTCTAATATAACTTCAGACATCAAGGAAGATGATTATTGAGATTGAACAATTTGTTGATTCATAATTCGGTAGATAAAGGGTTAATAACTGAAGCGTAGCATGTTACCTTGTGTCTGCAAAATTCAGTGAAATTATTGTATAATTGTTGGCAATCAAGGAAATTGAATTAAAAAAAAATTGGCCAATGGAAGCACTGGTTTGATTGTGTGAACGACTGAAATTCACGATTTATTTTTAAAAAGTCATAGAGAATTTATTATAATTCCAAAAGATGGTGTAGCGCCAAGAATTTAGGAATCAATGGCTTTTTCAAGTTAATGTTCAGCAAAATGTTGACGGACGTTTATAGATTATTAAAAAACAAACAAGTTTGAAATTAAAATTAATAACAAACTTGTAATTTTGACGTTGAAATTCCACTATATTGCTATGCAAGGTCTTTTATAATTTAAATATCACTTGTGTTTCTTAGGTAGATTTCGTAAGAAATACTACCCATAATATTCTGCCCTATGTTGGAATTTCTGAAAATTGTTTGCAGATCTACGCTGATCATGAATCCTAGAACCCAAAACCACTTGTAGTTCAAAACTTTATCTATCTATCTATCGGTCTATATCACTTTTTTATGGACACGATAACTTCCATAATTTTGCACAAATCTCTTCCAAACTGATACATAAAATCAAGGGGCATAAAATCTCGGTCAAGTTCGTTAATGGGCAAAATAGGACCAGGGGGGTGGAGGGGGCTTCTTGTGAAAAAACAAAACCCATAACTTCTTAATTATGATACATATCGAATCCATTTAAAGTTATTATTACTTCTAAAAAAAGGGCCAAAAATTTATGTATGACAGATTTTTGATATCATTACAAATGTCCACAAGGGAGGGGGGATTGGGGTTTAAGAAAAAAAAAAATCATAATTTCGTCAATTCACGAGATATCAAATCCGCTTAAATTTATTATAAATCTTCTTAATATTATCTACTACTTTTATACCGACAATTTTTTGATAGGAGCACTTCTTACAGTAATATATATATATATATATATATATATATATATATAAACAAAAAAAGAAAGGAAAGGAAGTCACATCTCCGTTAATCCGCCACTAAGGCGATAAAAAGTAATCATTGGTGTGATGAAAAGTTTTGACTACTCTCAGAGATGCTGTATATAGGGTTGCATTAGTAAATGCGCACGAATTGGAGTATAACGTGAGAAAAAAAACTCGTCAAAAGCTGCCAGATAAAATTGTTAAACTGGGTTTATTTCTAATTTTTATTTAGTGTCCATTGATGAAATTAGTACTTAACTTCGAAATCTACCTGTACCTGGTAGGCTGCGCCGGCAGGGATTTTTGAATTCTATAATCCATGTGGTGCAATACCAGAATGAGTTCGAGACCCTTACGTCACAATAGCTAAATAATTATCTAAACTTAACGTTCGAAACTCAAATTACAGATAAAATCATTTAAAATATATTTAAAATATATTTTTATGATATTAATTTTTTATATATTATTTATATTAGTTAAGATTAGCTTTACGTCAAAAGTTGCTGTATGCTTTATTTAGTAGTTGCATGTAAAAAAAAAAAATCAATTCAAGAGGGCAAGTGCATAAGCCGTATATTTCCAAGTACGTTTTAGTACAAGCCGTATAATTCATAAAAATTAAATGCTTTCCTTAAAATCAGTAAACTTTACTTTTTTTTGTGGAACATATAATCTTTAGGTCTTTATCAATTTTAATTCTGTAAAACAAAAGTAAATTGCACAAATAACCTTATACAGTGAATGTGTTTTCCTCTTTTTATTTATTTATTTATCTTTTTTTTTTTTTTTTTTTTTGCACATTTCGACAAATTTTTCGAACGTTATTGCGTATTTGTTGCTATATGGTAAAATAATCTGCTAAATTAAACAACAAAAATATCATATATACAACATTTGCTCGCAAATTCTTTAAGTTTTTGAATAATGAATGGTAATGAATGGTAAAGTTATTTAGGTTCATAAAGTTCTTCAATGCGAAATAAAAAGAAATCTTGTTTGGAGTCTCATTAATATTCATGTCTGTTTAGCTTCTGACGACAAGAGAGCTCGCTAGAATATGTGCCAATAATATTTCTAACTATACGATAAACTTATGTTCTCCAAAGTAATTTAATTTTTCACATTGCCTCGGAGGACAAAACTGTTTAGGTGCGTGTGTCAAAAACTCACAAATGATATGTATGAATATTGTAACGTGCCAAAAAAATATGCCGTGTTTCATGCAACGTTCCATTCATATTAAAATATATTACATAGCAGGCCGCTTAAACGAAACACTACTTAATAGAATCAGTCGCTTTATTGTAGTAAATAACGAAGAAAAATAATCAAAATATGATTTTACTGTAAATTGGAATTATCCGTTAATTTAATGAAAATTTTGATTTGAAAATTTAATTCATTTAAGTGGCACATACTATATATATTAAGAAAAATAAATGCGAATTTTCATTTTAGTAATTTTTAACGTATCATTAATGGAATATCTAATTTGTACATGTTACAGTTAAAAGGTATTTATAATTCATTAATGAGATTTTTGAGTTTTAAAGTTCGATGAAGAATGATTTATACTTGGTTCTACTTGGTTCTACTTGGTTCATATTTTGTTATTTTTAAAAATATAAATAGAAAATTTGGGTCCACTTGCCAATTTTTTTGTAGAGATGTCTGTTGAAATTCGTTTAAGAGAACAAGTTTTTCAAATTTATATAGAAAGCGAAAATGTTTATGCATAGCATCACAGAAAAAGAAAAGTTTCTAATGTGTTACGCATGAGAAAATTGTTTGTCTGTAAATGTAAAACAAAATTTATTTCTTTTTACTAGAAAGAAAAATAAATTTTATCCATAATTATTTTATCAAATTCAAATTTTTTACGTGTCAGAGAATTGACAGCACATTCCCCCTCTGGCATGCGTACCACAGATTTTTCCTGCCTAATGTCATGAAATTGGTATTCTGTTATAATCGAAGTCCTTATATAAGTCTTTGGTTATAATACACTATATGGTCAATGATGACCGGCCACTTGCGATTTTAGACGTTTTGTTAAATATCTGGAAAGATACATGAGGCATTATCCTGAAACTTCAGGAGTGTAAACAACATGATAGACGTCATATATTTTCGAAGATGTTTTCCCGAAACCCCGTAAGAGGCCGTCAACAAATTGAAGAAAAACGAATATCTTTTGGATAACCTTGTAAAAACTAATATCGCAAAAGCGTTGAAACGGTAGCACATGCTTAGGAGGCTTCTTTTAATAAACTATGTTTATTTTTATGAGGATAACACGTATACACGTGCAGAAATTAAGGTTTTTATGAAAATAATCCCAAATTTCACCAAGTGTTTTGCTTATAATTTTCAGAGTTTTTAATATAAAAGAATGTTCATGAACAATGACACACAACATTATATATAATACCCTGTGATCAGAATTAAAAAATAATAAATATTGGATGAAAAATGAGCAGGTTCACTAAATATTGTTGCAATGCGCATGCGCGAATTCAATCACAATATACTGTGCATAATATATTAGCTAAATGTATAGACCAATTTTTGTGAAAGTCTGAAAAACATAGCTTTAAAATTCTGATAGTAATCGTCGATAGAATAAGTTCGAAATTCGCTGTTCCCAAAAGGAAGCAAAAAGTTAAGCGGTTGTATCCAAATATACTAGCTTATGAAAGTTGACATAATAAGAATGAAGTGTCTCTCATTTTATATTTGGATACCGCCCCTCATCTTTTTGCTTCTTTTTGGGAACAGCGAATTTCAAGCTTATTCTGTAGACTATTACTATCAGAATTTTCAAGCTATGTTTTTGAAACATTCATAAAAGTTGTTCTACACATTTAGCTAATATACACTGCTCAAAACAATTAAAGGATATTTGAAGTTTTATATAAAATAAAGATATAAACGAATTTTTTTTTGTCGAAAATAGAAGAAGAGAATCACAAATGTAAATTTTTCTGGTTTTCAAACTGTGGAGTATGCAATTTTTGAGTTCGACGTCAAAAACGTCGCTTCAGCGGCAGCGAATGAAATTTGACTTTCAACTGGATAAAAGAGAATGAAGACAAGGATGATCGGCACTCAGTGATTGCTTTGTTTCGATGAGTACGATGTCTCAGCGAAGTCATTTGACAGATTCAGAAGCTTGGAGAATTGTTGGCAGGTTAGAAGGGGGCCAAACTCAAGCCGAAGTAGCGCAAGCCATTGGAGTGTCACAAAGTGTCATTTCCAGGATCTGGAACCGTTTTTTTGGAGAGTGGATGTGCAGGCCGAAGACCAGGGCAAGGTCGTAGACGGGCAACAACGCCCAATGAAGATCGATATTTAGCGTTAACAGCTCGGAGACACCGAAACATGAACGCTACTCTTCTACAACAACACCTTCGCTCGGCTACAGGCACCACGATTTCAACTCAGACTGTCCGAAACCGGCTCCATGCTGTAGGTCTGTATGCTTGCCGACCGATGGTATGTGTTAGATTAACATCAAGGCATCGTCGCGACCGCAGGGAGTGGGCAGGCAACCGAGCATGTCAACTGGAGGAGAAATGAATGGAGCAATTTTCTGTTTTCTGACGAGTCCCGTTTTTCTGTGCATCCGGATAATAGGCGTATTTTCATCTGGAGGGATTAATTATAGTTTTAAAAGAAACTTTCTTTCACCATTGTCTTTGCCTCAAAATAGGTATTCGGTTAAAAACTACACATGTTAAAAGAACTGAAACTAGCAGGAAAACTTTACTAACAAAACGGGTTATATGGTGGGGTTAAATTTATATCAGAGCGGGTACTCATTGACGAAAAGTTTAAGCAAGGGGTGGAGCTGAACAAAAGTTTTGTTAGTGTGATGATAAATGTAAAGGATCAATATATATTTTTTAATTGCTACAGCCTTACTTCTAATAGGAAAATGTGGCATCATAACATAAGAATCTTAGCCAATGCCGAGACCAATTAATACAAAATTTTAAAGAGGGATTGTTAAGTGATACAAGATGTTAAAAAATGTGTTTTCAGCAACATACATTGTTTTAAAAATTAAGTAAAATTATGTAAAACAGCAAAGAAAATTTAAATAACTAAGACTTAATAAAAATAAAATAAACAGATTAAAGGAATTAAAGTTACAAAAAGAAAACAGAAAACTATATACACAACGTATACAAATATTAAATGAATTTAATGAAGAGTTTATTAAATGATACAAGATGTCACAAAATAGAGGCGTGACAAACATTGTTTTACTACGAAAAACAGTATAGAAAATTTAAATACACAAATAACATAAACAGATTAAAGAAATTAAAGTTATTAAAAAAAGAAATATACAGTGTTGTTATAATTAAAGTTCGCCTATTCAGAAGGCTCTAGAGCCGGTTCTATAGCTCTAAACGAAACAAAATTTCACTAGTACGTAGTTGAAGAGATGCGCTCTGCGAAAATCGAAAAAAAAAATTAGTTAAATTTTTTGTCAATAGGTGGCGCTGCGTCAATATTTAAGCCGATATTTGCAGATTCCTTTATTTTGTAAAAAACAAAATACAGGAAATTTTATTTCACGGTTGGTAAAAGTAAACTTTTTCAGATTCGTTATATCAATTTCGGTCAATCCAGATGAAATACACAAAATCACAAAATTTCACCCAACGCTTGAAGATATTGCTACTGCTGCCGTGGATTTAGCAAGCCAGTCATCATTTGGTAATGCAAGTGTACCAGCTATTGCGAATGAAGTCGATATGCCGATTTTCACTGTGAGAAAAGTCATGTGTCAAATTTTGCGCTACTATCCATACAAGATTCAGAGGGTGCAACAACTAATACAGGGTGATACCGAAAGTCGGCTATCATTTTCACTACAGTTTCTTGCATGAATGAATGTGGACAATTCCTGTCTCTGGAATATTCTATGGAGTAATGAAGCGCATTATTATTTAAACGGACAAGTGAACACACACTACTGTCGAATTTGGGCGAAAGAGAATCCTAATGTTGTCCAAGAAGTTCCATTGCATGCAGCTAAAGTGACGGTGTGGTGCGGTTTCACAGCTACGTTTATGATAGGGCCATATTTTTTTGAGGAACTAACATCCACAGGACCCATTACATGTTTCGTAAATGGGAGAAGGTATCTAAATATGTTGTCAAATTTTCTGATTTCCGAGCTGCAACAGCGAGGCTGCCTTCAAAATATCGCGTTTATGCAAGACGGTGCACCACCGCACATTACTAGAGCAGTTCGGACTTTCTTAACAAGCCATTTTACAGAAGACCGCATCATAAGTCGTTATTTTCAAACAGTCTGGCCACCACGATCGCCTGATCTAACACCATGCGATGTTTGGTTGTGGGGATTTTTGAAAGATTCTGTATCTAAAGACAGATGTCAGACAATCTCTGATCTGAAAGACAATATTAAACTTCATATTCGCTCAATCTCACAGGACAGTTTACGCAATGCTGTAGAAAGCACAATTCTGAGAATGGAATGCGTTATTGAAAATGGTGGAGGATTCATTGAGCATGCGTAATGTTATTCTTCGTTATTTCCTCGATGCCGAGCAACATGTTTTATTTTTGTTGATGCAGATTACATCATATGAAATTACATTCATTTTTCTGCATTGTTTGGAGTCATAGGTCAGGCTCTAGAGCTGTCTGATTAGGTGAACTTTAATTATAACAATTCGCAGTTCATCGAAGTTTGTTGAAACTTTTAAATTTGGGTGCTTCGTCTGGATTAACTGAAATTGATATAATGAATCTGCAAACATCGCGACTCACCTGCGAATCGAACTTCACCTGCGAAAATTGGAATGAATTGGTTTCTATAACAACAGACAAGCGCAGACTTAGTGGCGGGAATATAGTTCTCGTGAACGACAGATAATACTAGTGCATGCGTGGCGCTGTTAGTTTAGTCATTTGTTTATTACCGTTAGTGTTTCGTTTTTATTCAACCCTTTCAGGGGCAAAGTATTTATGTTTTTGATATGTTAAAGTCATTGAATCACACCGGTATTTAACAATATATTTTTTTCAAATAAGTAAAAGCGTTTCTTCTCTCACTTATATTATAAAATCAAAATTTGATTCCAAAGTTGCGCTATCATTGTGGCGTTTGGGAATTAAAATTAAGTGGGATATATTATATCCTACCGCCCTTCAAAGGGTTAATGCAAAATATTTTCCAAACGCAAAATCGAATGCACTGGTAATAAGTCTAAAAAACAAAGGTCTGCAATTACTTTAGAAGAAATGATGAAAATAATTAGTATGTATGAATGTGGGAAAACTATATCAACAATAGCTTGGTACGTAATAAGACCTACTGCAACAGTAAATACGATAGTGAAGAATAAATTTCGCATTTTTGAAAACATGAAAGATGCAGTAACATTGATGGACACAATAATTACCAAGAAGAGGATGGGTCCGATTTCAGAGATGGAGAAATTATTAACACATTGGATCGAGGATATGACACAGAAGCGGATACCGTTAAATTTTCGTATAATCCAGGAAAAGGCCAAGTCTTTATATAAAGATTTACAAGAGAAAGTCGGCATCACAGGACATGGAGAGTGTATTTAAAGCTAGTGCTGGGTGGTTCCAACGATTCAAGAAGCGTACAGGTGTACACAGCATCAAAGTCACAGGTGAGTCAGCAAGTGCAGATGAAGACGCCGCAAGTAAATTTCCCGAATATCTGGCAGAAATAATTGAGGAGGGAGAATATTTGCCTGAGCAAATATTTAATGCGGACGAAACGGCTCTGTTTTGGAAGAGGATGCAAACACAGACCTATATTGCAAAAGAGGAAAAATCTATGCCTGGATTCAAGGTTGCAAAAGATCGATCACCGTTCTGATTGGCGGCAACACTTCAGGGGACTTGAAACTTAAACCTTTTACAGTGTATCAACCCTTTAACTGTCAGACCCTGGTTATTTCTGATTTCTATTATATCTACATACACTTAGTATAATAAGAACATAAAGTTACTTTTGAATTCTATAGAGAATAGGGAGCTTTTGGCAAACTAAAATTCCTTTCTATTTATTATTATTGTTATTTTTTTTACGAAATTCAAATTATTCCAACATTTTAAAGTTTATAAGACTTTGTTGTGAACAATGGATTTTTATTTTATAAAAAAAATATATAAACAAAAGTATTAAAATTTCAAATTGTAATCTTGTAGTTTTAAAATTTGAAAATAAAATTGGTATAAAAAATGCTTAGAATTTAAGAACATACTGTACTTGTCAATGCATTGAAAAATCAATATATTTTCATTTCATATGTAAGTACTTGTCTGCATTGGCAAATACTGTCACAGTGCCGGATATTAAGTCTCGTGTTGTAAAAACTTTCTGTAGTGAGGGAACGAAAGCGAAGAAATATTCCCCATTCCTTTCCTTTCCATACCTAAAAACGATTCTTCTGATGGAAAAAAAACACACACACACACATACAAATATTTTCCATCTTTTCTTTGAAAATAAATGCAAAAGCTAAATAACTGCTTTTTATTTCTGTAGCAATATTTTTCAACAGTTAATAAAAAAGTTTTATTTCTGGTATGAATGCAGCATAGAATTTGAATTACAGCTTATATTTGATGCTAAAATTGCTTATATCCTTAAATATATATTTAAAAAATGTTATACAGTGCAGATTATAGATTTTCGTCAGAATACTTAATTGCGGAAAATAGAGTGATATTAAATCTTTCAAAGTGAAGAATTTTGTGTGCGAGGTGAACACATACGGGAAAGAACGGGATCAAAAAAATATTCCCCTTTCTTTTCCTTTCCATTCGTTAACAAGATTCTAATAACAAAAATAAATAAATAAATAAAAAGAACGAAAGCGAAAATAACATAAAATACTTCAACCTGCAGATTAAAACAACTATGTGATCATGATAATTTTATATATTACAATTATTTGACACTGAATTATTCATTTTGTTCTTTCAAAGTTCTAATTATTTATGCTTTGATGCTTATTCTTTCCTATTCCTGTATTTACAAATCTGTTCGCTCAGAAAAACGAATTTTATATGTAATTAAACTTGGGATTTAAGTTAAGAAACAATTATTCACACTTAAAACAGTAAAGTACTAATTAGAATTAGTGCCCTTAGAATAGATGTTGAAACTTCATACAAAATCCTATTCTTAATACGTTAAGGTTTTATGAAACATAATTATTATTAACAGCTTTTATTAATTCATAAAATATCTTTATTAAAAACTCAAAAGAGTTATCCAGTTTCATAATCGGAAAATAAAGTTGATTCAAATACTGTAACGAAGTTTTCAAGCTTATTTCTTTTAAATTATTGTTAAAAATAAATTTCTATTTTACAATTTAAGCTTTCGATATTGAGTAAAATTTAAGCATTTTCGAAATACTTTATACGATCGTTATGTATATTAAAAAGATCTTCTGCTTCCATCTAACATTTTCTTTTGAATGTAAAACATTTTATTATTCTATTTTTATATTTCAGCTAATATTTTACACACGTTAAAAATGTGGTTTATATTTATGACAAAATGTGAACCAAATATAATTGGATTTAACGATTGAAAAAACACACACACGAGTAAGTATAAATATAATATAGTTTAAAGTATAAATATAAAATAAAGAAGAGTACGTTTTTAAAATGTATTTTAAAAAGAAAAACTGAATTCATCGAACTTTTTATTTTATTTTATGTATGTTAAAACATATACTAAATTCCACAGAAAAACTCTTTTTTTTCTTTTTGTGTGTGTGTGTGTGTGAAAGTAAACTTTTTAAACTGAACTATGTGGATTTTACTAATATGAAAATTTCTTTCATTTACGTATATTTAATTTTATCTATGTTACAAAATGCCGAGAAAGTTGCTAAATTTTAATATACTACTTGTGTATAAAACATCAAGTGTCTTCGCTGAAAGTCGCTTTGGTCAGTTGTTGTTTGATTGGTTAGTCAAGCATCAACCAGTCTTGTCCATATTGCTGTAACTGGTATGCCTTTATGGAGGATGTTTGAAGGGAAAGTGACCCTAATTATCGTTATCGTAGAATTAAAACCCTGAGAAAATTGTCTTGAAAACTAAAGTATAATATGATAGTTCGTGATTTTTATTTTATTAAATAGAATGATGATTAGCTTGAAATATTAGATAGTGCATACAATAGTAGTTACTGAACTAGGTACTTTCACAGATCATATCAAACTACAAAGAAACTACAGTATTTTTTGAAACTGTAGAAGATATACAAGTTTTCCGTCCTATCTAATAACAGACATTCATTTCGATTCTAGTTGATGTACATTGCTAGTTGATTTGATTACGTGTAGGTCTTTGATTTATATGCGTATTTGTGAATATGTTTAAACACCTTAACCAATAAAACAAAACTCAAAAGTTGTCCGTAACCTAACAGAGTTATTAATATTTATTTTCGTTATACACAAAAGAACTTTAACAAATTTTGTAATAAAAGAAAATACAAAACTAATTAACTGGTACATTTCAATGATTTTTTGCTCTCGTTGAAAGAAAATAGTGATGTAACTCTCTGGCGTATATATTTTGTTGCACTTGTATGCAAAGACAAAATTAACCCTGCATTTCATCCAGTGCCACATTTGGTACAACCAAACTATTGTCTAGAAGGCTAAATAAGGAACATGCAAAGACATGTATCGTGTATTATTGAAAAGTGAAACAAAATGGAAAAAAATTAGTACAAACGAAAATCGTTAATCTTGCTGCACCCAGCGTGTAATTTGTTTAACCCTTTGAGAGGCGGTGGGATATATTATTTTAATCCGATTCGAACCAGAAAATTTAATTAAATTTTACTTTTTTAATTTTGACGGGAAAAGTTGAAAAATTGCTTTTCCTTATTTTGAATAATTGCTTATTATTGAATAATTTCCTTATTTTTATTAATTGCTTTTCCTTATTTCGAAATTCTTTCGTAAATTCCGGTGAGAATTCAACGTTACAGGAACACAATTGCTTGCCCCTGAAAAGGATAATATTTCATTCTGCACTGTGCACCAGGGCATAAAATAACATATAAAGTAGGCGACATTAGTGTCGCCCAGTGTGAAATTATTGTCGCCCAGTTACAGGGAATGGTGCCGGCAATTTTTGAAATAAAAAATCTTTGAATAACAAAAACTGTCTTTATGCTTCGGATAATATGACTGGCGACAGTTGTTATAGAAGATACCGAGTATAGGCAGGGATAGTACGATACAATATGAGGCAGGCTGGGATGGCGGGAAATGCCGTGTGACCTATGGCCTATGGGAAACATTTCGTTGTTGTGACCTTTGTGTTTCTGCTTGAAAGATTTATTTTCCGACAATCCATCCAGCGATGGGATTCAAATAATATAACAATCGGTTCGCTTCACGAATGATTTTTGATGATTAACAGTAAGGGAAAATGAAACATCACACATAGATTACGAAACACTTTACATTAAAATAACAACATAAACTTTGATTTTTATGTATAATGGGAAAAAAAATCCTGAAACATGTTTTCCTATAAGGACGTAATTTGTTTAATAAATATTAGGCATTTATGAAATCCTGATCAAATTTTCTATCAGAAAATGAATCAAAACCTAATAATACAATAACGATAATGCAAGAATAGCAGAAATTTAAGAAATGTTGAATAATCATGCTATATAACCAGGGAGTTATCCTAGGTTGCCGATTTAGATCTCCAAACTCATCAAATTTTCAAAATTTCAATGTTTTTTGTTAAGTTAAATTGGATTCTCACAGGACTGAAGAAGAATTTTTTTTTTCAATTAAACATTTTTTATTAAATAAAACAATTTAGAAAATGCCACAGTGTTATATTTTAAAAATGCTGTTGTACAGATGTACATTAAAAAAAGAAAATTGATGTAAATACGATTTTCGCATTTGAAGTATTTTAACAACCAATTCGCCGAACTCCACACAAATTAACAACTGGTGCAAACCAGCTGAATCCCACCACTGAATCCATACACCTTCATCCACTGCATCATGGGCGCAAGAAAAACTTAGATTTGGGGCCCCACAGTCTTCGGCAGCATATACAAAAAAATGGATGGCACCATCAGATCAGCATCCTTGGATAAAAACTTTAAAATCACACAATGCAGAAAACTAATAGAGCTTGCCCTGGATGTTTATACTGATAGCCGACAGTTGACTCTCTCTGCTTATTCTTGGCCTTCACAGTCTTTAAAGAAAATTCACATTTACTCGCAAATTGCCTCTTACATGGACAATGGTTTAGAGTGTGAGTTTCCTTCTTTTAATCCATCTCCAGCACTGTTGCGGTATAGAAATCCAGTAATGTATCGCGAGATGCTTGATATCGTTGGTGACCTAGTAAAAGAAAATACAGTCACGCAGTTACAAAATACTGATTGTTTTTCTATCCAGATAGATGGTTCCGTTAATAAATATGGAGTTGATAATAAATTTGTTACAGCACGATTTATTACAGAAGAACAAGAAATGAAATCAGTTTTTCTGGGAAAATGTAAATCGAGTAAGCGAGGAGCAGAAGGCCTCATGGATTCTGTCAAAATCGTATTTGAGAACTTGGGCATTGGGAGTGTCGCCAAAAATGAGTTGACAGGCTTAACTACTGATGGGGAAAGTGCAAATACAGGCAAAAACAGTGGCTTCTGGGTGGTTCGTATGAAACAATACTTAGTCAGAGACTTGCTATGTGTTTGGTGCGTTGCTCACAGGTCCGACTTAACTATGTCTGATTTGGAATCATCAGTTATTGAAGTTCGGCATTGGAAATCCAATCTGTAGCAACATTTTATCGGGCTTCTGCTCTACGCTTTGAAGAACTTCAAAAAAATAGCTGAAATAGAAAACCAAACTGCCTTTCGTTTCCCTGCATATTTTGAAGTGCGGTTCGCGGAACACTTAAAAAACTTAGCTAAAGCAGTATGGCACAATCTTCCTTTCATGCAAAAACATTGTGAACCATCAACCCGACTCATCAAAAACTGAAAAAGCTTCTTCTCGCGGGTCCCTCCGATTATGGATGAAAGATGGTGAGCAACAACGCATGATTTGCCTAAAGCTAGATGTGCTGAAGCGCTTTGAAAAACTTCAGAAAGATAATCAAAGGTCTTTCATTACACTAGCTGACATAGAATTGTCAAAGAAAATTTTTACGAATGCTTTGACTCTTATCGAAGATGTATGTTATCCTGGTAGATACGAAGAGCAGTTGATGAACATAAATGAAGGTACTAAGGAACTGAAAGGGACTCGGATGTTGAAGAAAATCCTCGCAGGCGTAAAGTTTGCAACTCATTAGTTTCTACCAAGAGATGTTGGTCTGCAGTGAGAAGAAACAAAGAAACTGTATTGAGTTACAAAGAATTTGTTTCTCAAAGATTGGAAGAGGATCAAATGAGCATTTCCAACAGGATAGATGCTTTCTTCAAAACAAGAAGACCAACAGAGGTTATTAGTGCAGCCCGCCATGATGTTGGGAACTTTTTTGGTAAAGACAAAGTTGCCGATTTTACCGATGATGTGGTTGCTTTATACGCGGCTGAAAAACTGCCTCCTCCATCAGATATGACCTCATCAACAGCAAGACTCTATGACTACTTTAAAGCGTCTCAACCCCACTCAGGTTTTAACAAATTGGTACAATCATATGTTTCTTTAACACCTCACAGCGCTGGCCCAGAAAGACCAGTGTCCATACATACAACGCTTAAATCTAACAAACAGTCGGGACTATCAACAGAAGCATTAAGCTCAAGAATGTTTATTGTTCTTAACCTCTTAATCGTCGTGCCCGAGACATTCACGGGCAGCGTAGATTACGCCTATTTTATTGAGATTGTTTGATTCCCACCAATTTTTTTTAAATAGTATTATTGGCTTTATTCTTGCATTATTTTATCTGCCTATTAAATAAGACGGACATTTCTACTTAAAACACTGGTGGTAATCAAGCAATCTCATTTTTTAAAAAGTAGCCTACACTAAAAGGGCGCGACGATTAAGGGGTTAATGGAATTGGAACAGCTTTTTATGATTCAAGACCTGATGTTGCAAGGTTCCAAGAGAGCAAAGAAAGAAGGAGAAAGCTTCCAGACAAAGAAGTCTATCAAACACAAGAGTTTGTCAAAAAATTCTTTGCAATTGATAATAACTTGTAAGAAAAAAATTTAACGATTTTAATTAAACCATTATAAAAATTTAATAAATTTTAAATCATTAAAATATAAAGGACGAATCGATCTCCTTGTTTAATTCCATTATTTCCATAAGGAAGTCCTTTGTATAAAAAATGCAATCTATTGTAAATATTTCTGTAGTATTTTGGAAATATTTTACAGTTAGAATTTGATTTTTTTTAAACATGAAGAGTAAAATCGATTTCCTTGTTTAGTTCTACTCTTTTCAAAATACAGTAGTTTCTGAAAGGCTAAAGAGGTTTAATCACTTTAATTATTGTTCATTTGGCATTTTGGAAACATGTTATAAAATTTAACATGGTATTTTTTTTGTTTAATGTTTTTAAACAGCAAGAGGAAAATCTTTTCGATTAGTTTCACTTTGGGTCTAAAACTATAGTTACGGGAAATTAAAAACAAATATTTAATGATTCAGGTCAAATTTGCTTTTCAATTTGAGAATTTATTCCAGGCTCCAAATACCAAATTGGTAGATGTTATGTACAAAAGTCAAGTGTAGAAACAGTAAAAGGTAAGAAGCATTTTAACATAATTTTAGCGATAAATTTCATACATAAATTTTTAATTAGGTACAGAAATTTGGTAGGTTGAATGTTATGTTTGATCTATATATATATATATATGACTAACATAACAAGGGTTAACAATTAGTCTGAACTAAGAATGTAGACTTTCTTTAATGCTAACTAGCTATAAATGAACGGGTTTACATGATTCAATGAAGACATCATTATTTACTTACCAGGTACAGAAGAAGTAAAGAAGACAGAATTAATAAAACAGAATTATAAAAATCGGTATTCTAATTATTTGGTTTGCAGTTATCGGGGAGGGGGGGTGAATTTATAGACATTTGCTTGGGACAACAGATCAAACCTATTGTCGCCCAGTAAGAATTCCTTAAAATATGCACTGCTGTGCACTGCTTGTTTATGTGAGTTAAAATTTTAATAAAAACCTTTTGTAGAAACTTTCAAATGTTAAAAAACAAATTAAAAAAAGAAAGCAAAAGTTATTTGTTTGAAAACTGTTTTTTAAATACATATTAGTATGTTTATTGTATTTATTTTTTATCGACAAGTTACTTTCATTGAACGTTCCATATATTTCACATCATGGCGCGACTTAATTATATTCTTATATATATATATATATAACTTTGATTTTATTTTAGGTAACCCCAAAGGAAGTTTTTTTCTGTCGGTGAAATTGAAAAATATTTGACAGCACTGTCGGGAAGTAAATGTAGCCAAGACTTATGGAAAGCCGAACGGGAAGATGACATCACAAGAATACCGTGAACGAATTATGTGAAACTCTTAGTGACTTGGAAAATAGTTTCTTGCCTTTCACGAAGAATAATTCACTTCAACCAAAGTCATTTGCTAGTATTAGCGATATTGAAAATGTGCAGCTAAAAACATCAAACTCTCAACGTAGTGCATCAGATTCTATTAGAAGGTCACGTAAAACGAGGACTTAATCGACAAGTAACAACTACACAAATAAAGACCCGATTAAAAGTACAGACTTGTTTTCAAAACATATTTCTAGAATGTAAAGTTTAAAACATATGGTTAATTGTGACTATGTCTTACCAAATAGTAGTGATACTGCATGGTGTACTTTGTTTGAAACTGTTTTTTAAGTACATATTAGTAAGTTTATTGTATTTATTTTTTTATCGAGAAGTTACTTTCATTGAACGTTTCATATATTTCAAATTATGGTTATTTGTTTGAAAACTGTTTTTTAAGTACATATTAGTATGTTTATTGTATTTATTTTTTATCGACAAGTTACTTTCATTGAACGTTCCATATATTTCATACGAGCAGGGAAGACCGATCTATGCTCGGTCAAAATTAAATTTCAGTTCAAATATTATGACCCATGACCAAAATGACCCACTAATTGAATTTTCTCGAACATGTGACTTAGCCCAACAGTCTTCTCGTGCCCGAAAACCATAGGATGCAAAATTTAGTGTAAATAGTCTGAGCCGTTTTTAAGATAAAATAGCTTGACCCATAATGTCCCATGACCAAAATTACCCACTAATCGAAATTTCTCGAACATGTGACCTAGCCTAATAGTATTCTTGTTCCCTAAACCTGTAGGGTGCTAAATTTATTTCAAATCCTCTGAACCGTTTTCAAGATAAAATAGCTTGACCCATAATGACCCATGACCAAAATGACCCACTAATTGAATTTTCTCGAACATGTGACCTAGCCCAACAGTCTTCTCGTGCTCGAAAACCATTGAATGCAAAATTTAGTGTAAATTGAGCCGCTTTTTAGATCTTGACCCACAATGACCCAGAAATGACCCACTAATGGAATTTTCTCGGACATGTGACCTAGCCCAAAGATTTTATCGTGCTCGAAACTCGTAGGACACAAAATTTAATCAAAATCGTTAGAGCCGTTTTTTAGATAAAATTAATTTGACCCGCGTTGACCCAAAAATGACCCACTAATCGAAAGTTCTCGAACATGTGACACAGCCCAATAGTCTTCTCGTAATTGAAAATGGTAGGATAAAAAATTTCGTCAAAATCGTTTGAACCGTTTTTTAGATACAATTAGCTTGACCATGACCCAAAATTACCCACTAATCGAATTTTCTCGAACTTGTGACCTAGCCCAATGGTTTTCTGGTGCCCCAAAATGGTAGGATACAAAATTTCGTCAAAATCGTTAGCGCCGTTTTTAAGATAAAATTTGCATATATATATATATATATATATATATATATAACCACACACAAGATTTGCTCGTATTAGAATATATGATATGATTATGGCGCATGCATGACTCTACATTTCGTACTATACATGGAACGAAATAAAATAAAATGTTTTGTTCTGCTAAAATATTTATTTTTTATTTATTTCTTATTATTTTTCTTACCGTATAAATGATAAATGAAATCATGTACATTTTTGTAACTGAAAAATAAAGAATCATACATTTTAGAGTTAACGCGGGTGTATACGGAAAAAGCCTGTTTTTTGGATCCGAGTTAACTCGATTGAATGCATTGATTAGTATAAATTTCAAAACTTCGGAATATCCAGTTTACAGTCAATGCTTCGAATATTAGAATGGTGAAATATGCTTCAAGGTTAAAGATGAACTGCTCTTACGTATAATAAACAGCAAATCGTTAGCATTTCCAATACCTACAATGCTTCTCGTTAATAATTTTGTTATTAACTGCAAAATTTCTATATGTGTTGTAGATTATCAGTAATTTAGCACATATTAGATAAAGATTGTATTGGATTATTGAAACTGCCGGAATATTGTAACGCCTTTAAATATTGAAAATCTTTTAATTGTTAAAAAAAAAAGACATTACTAAAATCAATACATGCACACAAAAGTTATATAAAGATCAAAATAGTTCTTAGATTTATTGTAATATCTTCAGTTTCCGAAAGATGGAAATACATCTAAAATCTAAGGAAAATTTACATTATCCAACCCCACTAGAATAAGTCTCAATGATATGTTAAATGTGTTATTTTGGCTCACAGCATAAATTTCACCTGAGGTAATAAATTTTGAAAAACAAAATTGGACATGCAAAATCTGATAAGACATCGTAAAAAAGTATTTCTCAGATAGTTTGACAGAATATTTTCATCAAACCCATTTCTTTTTGTTAAAACATTTATGTATGAAAATGAATGGGATATCCTTTAAAATTTATTTTCAATGAAAACTGCGCAGTTTACACATAATAAATACATGTATCCACAACAGGCACGATATATATACATATATAAATTGTGAAAGTGGTCATTTTTGGTAAACCTCATGTAATTTCAATATTATTTTCAATATTTAAAATTTCAATATTAATGATCTGACATCTGTTGTTTTACCTATTATTATTAAATAGCATGTTTCAGTTGACCATGAAAATTCGAAAGTGATGAGCATTGCAGTTTTTGAGTAAAGTGTATTAAACGGACACAGTATGAAAATCAATTATTCAAAAGTATGTAGAAGTTAAGCAACTGATATTTATTAAACATATTTAACTAATAATTATTTTTCGTGTTAAATACACACACACACATATACAGGGTGTTCTAGAAAGGACTCCCCAACTTTTAAATGACATAACTTCGAAACAGTGAGAGATAGAAATGTGAAACAAGTTGAATGTTAAACAGATAGGTCTGGAATTTGTTATACACGAATGTGAAAAAAATAGTTCCAATATTGGATAATAGGTGGCAGCACAAGCACATGGAACTTTAAATGGTACTCAGAAGGACAGAAATTTCATTCGTGCGTCTGTTTCATTGCTGACACGTGTAAAAAAGTTGTATAGAATTAGAGAATAATTCGGAATTCAAGAATATCATGCCGTATTCACCATATTCCCCGGATCTGAATCCATGCGACTTCTTTTTTGTGGGGTTACTTGAAGGACGCTGTTTATTCTAAGAATCCCCAAACGTTGGAACAGCTCTAACAATTCATCTGTGAGGCATGTGCATCCATTTCAATAGAAGTATTGCAACAAGTGATTTCGAACGTTACCTGTAGGTTGCGTCATGTTGTTGCTGAAAAAAGTAACCATATCGAAACCATTGTAATGTGATTTTTATCTCAGTTCAAACAGATCACTTTCAGGAACTATTTCAAAGACACAGCTTTGTGATTGCAGCGCCCTCTCGTGTCCAATATTGGAACTATTTTTTTAAATTGATGTATAAAAAATTCCAGACCTATCTGTCTAACATTCAACTTGTTTTACATTTCTATCTCTCACTGTTTCGAAGTTATGTCATTTCAAAGTTGGGGAGTCCTTTCTAGAACACCCTGTATATATATATATATAAATATTTATTTATACTACAATATGTATGCTTTAAGGGGAAAAATTAAAGTTTAAAGATTTGTCTTTTTATGAAATAACTCTTAAAAACTTCGCCTTAAAATTGCTTCGTTTTAGCCATTGAGATGTCACATTTGCCCTTGTATGAAAGATATTGCATTTAAATGTACTCAATAAATAAAATTTGCACTGCATTAAATAGATTGTTGAAATATAATCTTTGTTTTTGAAAACCATGTGTTTCTATTTCACATTTCTTCTAGTTCACACAAAAATCGCAATGGAATTTGAAATAATTTGAAAATGGTTCACTTATAATCCCCCAGGGAGAAAATGCTTTTCAGAGTTTCAATAGATTTCGATTACTTCTGCATTTTAAAATGAACCAATTAAAAATTCATGCAATAATAGAGCTAACAGATCCTGTCATTTTACATACTGCAGTAAAGACCATACTACTTTTGTAAGATCATAAAACATGGCTCAATTGTAACATTTCGCATTTTCTGCAAATTTATACACCAATAGTAGAGAATTATAAATTACTTTTGAATAGTTCACTTATAATGCTTCCAGGAGAAAAATCTTTTCAGATGCAGCAGCTAACTGTTGCTTTCGACTTTGAAAAGGAACATTTTAAATTATTAATTGGATTTCTCAAAGCAGTTCCGTGCCTTTCATTTAATAGAACGGAAGGATAATTAAATTTAAGCACGTTCGAATAATAATGAAAAAAAAGTTTACTGGAGAAAATCAGTTATAAAAGTTCATTTTAATAAGCTACTCGTTTTAAATTTGTTCAGTATTTAAGGTACCATTAATCTGTTTCGAAATAACGCTTAGATTAAATGGTTGCACTTAACGTTTTGCTACAAATATGACTTAAGGTGACATAAGAGTTTTTCGGCTACAAAAATGCAATTTATTAAATTTTTTGAATGTTTGACATTTAAAAAATGCTCTCTCCAAGCCGTTTTTTAAAAATTTAAACACCTGAAGTGATTCATATCCTACAGTTTACGAGTGAGCTGTGCGTTTAACTTTACTTTAAACGTGATTTTCTCGAAACATTTTTTTTAAGCCTGTAGTCGGAATATATCGGCTATGGATGAAGCGATTTCCTTAATTTTTTTAGATGAAAGCTTCTATAATCCTCTAGTCTTTGAATGATGCTTTATGCAAATTTTTTAATTCGTTCCTTTTTTATAAGCAAAATCAAATCAAATTGTTTTGTTGAAAACTGATACAATAAGCTTAACGGTCTGCCATATTGTTAAAAATGCAAAATTAAAAAAAATCATCGGTGAAGGACCTGGAATCACCCTACCGGAGCACCAACCGTTATGTTTATGGCAAAATTGCTCCGGCGGGAAATCCCCTGCTACCATCCAGCGAAATCACCTTGTCGGCGAAGGACTATAGTCCAGGCATTAGGGGATAAAAAAGAGCAAATAAAGGAAAGTTTTGGTGTAGTTTTTTTGGGGGGTCCCTTTATGTTTTTTGGGTCGCTGAACACGAATCCGAGGTTTTCCAACAAAATTTTTTTCGGGAAATATGTTTTTTTTTACAAAAAACGTGTAAAAAAACGGACTTTTTTCCGTTTTTTCAAAATAATTTTAAAATTGTGCATTTTACGTGAAAGTCGGCAATATATGAATTAAAGAAAATAAATTTCCTATATTTTATGTAATTAAAGTTTTTTTTCTCTGATCAATGGTTTAGCCGTGAGAGTGCCGCAAAAAAGGGTGTTAAAAACAAAAAACTGTAAAAAAACGGGAATTACGGTAGTGTATGTCGATGTAACATAAAACTAACCATTTTACGCAAACGGTAACCATTAATGATACTAAAGATTATATGTTTGACTGTATTTTATGCATTTGAGGTAGAGGAAAAGTGCGGATCCTGCGCCAGGGGCAGGTGGGAGCAGTGGAGCAGTTCCACCTTCTCTCATGAGTCGAAGGTGCTCCTCCGCCGGAGTGCTCATACTGTAAAATTGGGAGGTGTAAAAGACAAAAAACTGTAAAAAACGGGAATTACGACTCTGTATGTCGATGTAACATGTATTCACAATATTGAAAAAAACCAATATTTTTCGGTACTTTTTTCGATTTTTCTTAAAAAACTCAAGTTTAGTGTATTTTACAGAAAAAAGCACTTTACCATTTTGTAGAGCATAAAATTCTCTACAACATGCAGTATATCTGTATCTTACCCCGTATTTGGACAATTTACAAACCTGAATACTGCATGTTGTAGAGAATTTTATGCTCTACAAAATGGTAACTCTGCTTTTGTCTGTAAAATGCACTAAAATTGAGTTATTTAAGAAAATTGAAAAAAGTGCCGAAAAATATTGGTTTTTCCAATATTGTGAAAAACGCACAAGGTCTAGAAGGTCGAAAACTTGGTTTTTTTATTAGAGGGTCAACCTTTACAACATACCCAAAAATCAGAACTACCCGAATTTTTGTAAGGTAAAATGCTATTTCTACTGGACTACAATGTTACCGCCTCTTAGAATACGAGCTCTCCGGAGAAGTAGCAACTTTGACTCATGAGAGTAGCTGGATCTGCCCCACTGCTCCCACCTTCCCCTGGTGTCGGATCCGCACTTTTACTCTACCTCAAATGCATAAAATATAGTCAAACATATAATCTTTAGTAACATTAATAGTTAACATTTGCATAAAAGGATTAGTTTCTATGTTACATTGACATACAGTACCGTAATTCCCGTTTTTTTACACTTTTTTGTTTTTTCCACCCATTTTTGAGGCACTCTCACGGCTAAACTATTGATCAGAGAAAAAAACTTTCAATACATAAAATGTAAGAAATTTTATTTTTTTTAATTCATATATTGCCGACTTTCACGTAAAATGTATAATTTTGGAATTATTTTAAAAAAACGGAAAAAAGTCCGTTTTTTTACACGTTTTTTGTAAAAAAAACATATTTCCCGAAAAAAATTTTGTTGGAAAACTTCGGATTCGTGTTCAGCGACCCGAAAAACATAAAGGGACCCCACAAAAAAAACTACACCAAAACTTTCCTTTATTTTCTACCAAATGCTTGGACTACTAGACAATTATGTATAATTTAACGTGTTTCATTAATTTCAGATTAAACCACTCAGAGAAATATTGGATACCATGAAATGTTACTCGCCGTACAATAACGAAAAAAAGGGATACCCCCCCTCCCATTTTTCAATAAAAATTAATAAAAAAATTGTTTTTTGGAATGCTCCAATTATATTTTTTTATGCAAAAAATACATATAACTGCCTTATTTCAAGATGTCAAGTAAACTTAATAAAATATGTTAATTGTTTTAACCCGAGACACTTTCATAACCCCTTAACTCTGACAGTAACGCCACAGGCCTTTGAGGCCTATAATGTTGATTAAACGACTTATAGGCCTCACAATTCTATAATGATTGTTGATAATATTTCTTCCATATACCTCCTATTATAAAGTGGAAATTTTGATGAATCTCATTGCAGAGGCCTCAGAGGCTTAGAGTGTGACATGAGTGGGGAAAAAAAGGGTGTTACTGTCAGGGTTAAATAACATAACTCGGAACAAGGTTTTTAAATTTAGCCCTTTATTTGGAAACCACATCTTTTCGCATCATTTTAAAACATTTCATTTTACATTATAATCAAATGAAAACAAGAGTGATGGATATATCTTTATTTAAAGATTTTATTTACGTGCAAGGATGATTAAGTTAAATAAACATTTCAAAATTAAATTGCTTTTGTATTAAATACTTTTCAAAATCTCTTTTTAGTTTGGGTATTTTCGTTACTAAAGTCTCCAAATATCATGTATTTAAGTAATTTTGATTAATTATAAACAAGAAAAAAAAATCATACGCCATGCATTAAAAAAATATATAATGAAATACTTTCGAACATTTCCAGAATAATATAATGAAATTTTCTATTTTAATACGGCGAAATAAGATATCTTAAAAAAAAAAAAAAATTACAAAATTTAGTTTAAAACTAAATTTAATCAATGACCGTTCGTGGTCGGTAAGGAATTAGAATTCTTTTATGCTGATCTGTATATGATCGATTTTAATGCACGTAACATAATTTAATTCAGCTAGAAAACTAATAACATAGCTGAAAAGCTTATTTCCGAAATTACTGCCCGTAAATGGTAATGTGTTTGTGTTTTTTTGCACAGCCGTGTTTAGAATTTATAGATTTTTAAAAATACAGCATATCATGCTATAATTTAATACAGCTAGAAAACACACAAGACAACTGAAAACACATTTGCATAAATTATCATCCATAGATGGCTATGTACCCAATTTTTTTTTAGCAGTCCTGTATCTAAAATTCATCGTCTTCTACAAACATCTCTTAGCATGCTAAAATTTATTAAGCTGAAAAATTCACAACACATTAAAAAAACACGCTTCCAGAAATTATCATCCATAGATGGCTATGTACCCAATTTTGAGCAGCCCTGTATCTAAATCTTATCGTCTTCTACAAACGTCTCTTAGCATGCTAAAATATACTAAGCTGGAAAATTCACAACACATTAAAAAAACACACTTTAAGCAAGACACTTTCACTTCCATAAGCGTTAAAACGTAGTCATTCTTTTGCGCAGCACTGTATATAATCTATAAAATTTATAAACATTATGTAATACACTAAAACTTAGTTAAGCTTAAACACGCATGTGACAATTAAAAACGCACTTAAACAATTAGTGATCACAGACCATAATGTAAAGAAATTCTTTTGAGTTTTCCTTAAAATGCTAAATATTTTATAGAACTATGGTTTTCAACTAAGTTGAAAATGTTAAAATGAATGTAGTCACATATAACAATACTACTTACGGTACATTAACTGTTACTCTGAAACCTTTAAACTGAAAACTTTAAACTTCAGTTTTCACAGAAATTGATCATTCGTTTTTATGAAATATAAGTAAAAATTGTTCGCTTTAAACCAGAAATAGTTTACTGTAAACTTTTATGCAATTATTATTTCCATAAATGCAATTTTAAGCAAGTCATTATTTTCTAGTTTTAAAACTAATGGAATATATTTTTATGTTTTTGTTATGTTTTTGTGCTTTAAAATTAACCTGAATTTATATATTCAATTTGTCATTTTTTGTATCTTTATGCTCTAATTTTTTTTTTTAATTTAAATGTAAATATTTTTTATTTAGTTTTATACTAACGTTTAAACTTAATTTTTCAATGGCTCCCTAATGTCATGGCAAGTCGCTTGCATATCTTCTGAATGTAAAATTGCACCGCAAATCTATTTTAGATTGTTCCATTGTTCAAATTAGTTAATTATCTTGTGCTTGTTCGCTTCATCTAATCAAACTGTTTTTTTAAAATAAGGTCTTGAAAAATAATATAAGGAATAGTCTCCCAGGTGGCACGCTGTCACAAATTTTGCAACAAATGTGATTTTTCTGAAACTTAGTCCCTTAAAGGTATGTTTTAAAAATTCTGATGCATTGAACTTCTAAAAATCTACATCGGATTAATTTAACAAAAATAATTTTAATTTAAAAAAAGTATTCTTTATACGAGCGTCAATTAAATAAATATAAAAAGGAATTTCGTTCCAACACGTGCTGGAGCATAATAGCAGAATGAGGGATATACATGTTGCCGGTATAGGGATGTCACGAACCTATCCAGGCATTGATGTTACCACTAAAACTGATTTTTTTAATCAGAATTCGGAAAAAATGATGGAAACTGCACTCTTCCATACCGCAAACAATAATTACCAAATTTACTGTGGGGGAAGGCGTAAATCTACCAGAATTCTGTTCATAGAATACACATTCTTTAAAAACATCTGTTTCAAGAAAATTCAGGTGTACGATTGGCACGAATTGTTCATGGAATGACAAGAAGCTGTTAAAAACGAGTCTCATATTTGGCACCCACGGGATTAATTTGGCACCCACGGGGAAATTTTGGCACCCATGGGATTTGACACCACAGGATAAAACACCCACGGGATGACAGTCAAACGGATCAGTCAAAGTGTTTTCATCGGTTAAGCTTCCGGGTTGCAGATCTGGTGATACTAAAACGTGAGTGAATTGTGTCAGCATGAATATCATCTGGGTAGTTCAGTGGTAGAGCATTGGCGCGTATAGCCAAGTTCCCAGGTCGAATCCTGGGCTAGATACTTTTCCCTTTGTGTTGAAAATTTGCTCAATCGTGACAAACACATCCAAAGAATCGCGTACATTTAAAAAAAATAATTTGTGAAAGGATTTTAAACCGAATAGAGTCTACGAAGAAACATTTAAAATACATAGTCTAGCTTTTGAAGTCTATCTTTTATTCACAATTGAAACCTTCGGGAATATTTCAGTTCCCCCAGACACATTTCATAGAATATATATTTCATGATAAAAAACTTTATATAAAACACTCATAGATACTCATCAGCGTTCAAATGTATAAAATCAAAGTCAGAATTAAAAACGTATTTAAAATGTACCCAACGTTTCGGTTCTTTGTCTGCAAAGCCATCTCCAGGGGTTTTTTGACCTTCATTTCAAAGCTCAGTGTGGATACGCCAAGAAGACAGTTGTTTAAATGAATGAACATTTCAACGGAAATTTTTTTATTCACAAACATTAAAAACACGTTTGCATGAGAGGGGGTGGCGCCATCTGCTAGCGTTGGAAAATAAATAACGTTGGAAAATAAAACTGAATTTAATTTCCCCAATGCATTTCAATTAAATTCATTTTTATTTTCCAGAACTAAATATTGATGTTATGTTATGCTAGCAGATAGCGCCACCCCTTCTGATGAAAACGTGTTTTTAATGTTTGTATTTTTCCATGGAAATGTTCATTCATTTAAACAATGGACTTCTTGGTGTATCCACACTGAGCTCTGAAATGAAGGTAAAAAACCCCCTGGAGATGGATTTTCAGACAAAGACCGAAAAGTTGGGTACATTTTAAATATGTTTTTACTTTCTTCTATCTTTACAAGAAGAAAGTATTGGATTCATAAAAATTTTCGACTTCCGGTTTTCGACGGATTTATACGTTTTAGAAGGTCCTGAACACGATTTGACTATTTTTAGAAAATGTCTGCCTGTGACTCTGTCTGTATGTGACAAAATTTTGTGGGCGCTCTATCTCAAGAACTAATGCTCGGAATTTAATAAAACTTTATATTCATTTAGTCCCTGATATAAATGGGTGCTGATTAGTTTTTGGTAAAAATCGCCCATCAGATGGCGCTGCTATGCAGCATTTTTCGCGATTCCCGCAATAGCTCCATCTCAAAAACTAATGCTCGGAATTTAATAAAACTTTATAATCAGTTTCTGATATAAATTGGTGCAGATTAGTTTTTGGTAAAAATCGCCCAACAGGTTGCGCTGCTACGCAGCATTTTGCAGGATTTACACGATTTTAGCGATAGTCATATCTCAAGAAATAATGCACTGAATTTAATAAAACTTGAGTTTCAGTTGTACCTTGATATAAATTGGTGCTGATTCTTTTTAGTGCATGCGAAACCTGTGTGAAATAGGAGAAAGTTTTGGGATTGACATATCCGACTAGTTAATTCTGATTTTATACATTTGTACGCTGATGAGTATCTACGTGTGTTTTAAATATTAAATTTGACAGCGTAAGTCCAAGTTTTTATTTAAAGGTATTTAAAGTTAATTTTCAATACTTTATAGATTGCTTAAGTATGGTACTTTCTTATAAATAAAATAAATTGAGACTAATTATTAACAGAAGTTCTAAAAACAATTCTTGTTTAACCAACCTTCCTGTTTTTCTTTCAGCATGGTACTTTCATATAAATAAAATAAATTATAATTAACCAATTGCTAAATAATAGTAACAGAAGTTCTGAAAACAATTCCATTTGTACCCACCAATTTTATGCTTTCATCGAGTTTTGAAAAAAAAAAAAATTACGAATGAAAGTTTATATTTAGATATCTTCAATTGAGGAATTACGAATCAACTGTTACAAAATGCAATTTTTCCCATAAAACGTTCTTCAATTTGATATTAAATTACTCCAGGAATTACTAATTTGTTTTTCCACGCATAAAATATTGATTTTTAACAAAACATAGTTATCATATTGCCCACCTACCTCATGGGTAATGGAAAAATTTCCATACCTTTATAGTTTTGACAATATTTGTAAAAAATACTTGATAGATGATAATTTCTTAAACAAAACCCTAGAAAAATATGCATCTAAACTATTTTTTTTAGAAGTAAAAAAAATAATAAAAGAATACGAGTTTTATTTATAAGCTTTTCTACATTATTAAATTTGGAGACTGACAAAATATTACATACAAAATTCACTTTTTAATATATTTGATTGCGGTACACAAATTCACCATTGCAAAATTCATTAGTATTTCTCAATTTTCCAATTTATTGATGTTAAAATCCTGTGAAATTTGTGCTCTTCTGAAATAATTATTGTTTGTAAAATCTTATTTATTAATGAACAAAAAAGAAACATACGATTTGAGTAATATTTGAAAAATAATTACATTTAACAGAGTGCAAAAGCTTTAATTGTTCATCTCTCAGCTATTAGATGTGGAGTGTAAATTAAAAATTTATATGCAAAACATAACAAAGAAATGTCTCATTTATCGAAAGAATAATATTTTACATTTAGGTATTGTACTAAGAAATGTTAGTTTGTGAGATTAAAAATGATGAAACTAATATGATGAGTGCGTAATATATTTGTAGCATAAAACTATGAAAATGGTTTTTTTAAACTATTGTTATGTATTATTGGTATTGTAAATCAAAACATATCATTTGTATTATTATTATTCTGAAACATAGTTATGCCCATGCTCTCACTCTCAACTAAAATATTAATAAAAAAATATTAAAAATTAGTTCCAGATTTTCTGTTATAAAAACGTGTCTTTCCACAAACAAATGACGTATGTATATTATTAAAGCATAAACACTACGTCTGATTACTTTATAATACAAAAACACACATTTTATCAGACAATTAAATACACTAAACCAACATGAATGAGAAATTCACCTGGGCCAGGACTCGAACCTGGAACCCAAAGCATTCCATGCTGATGCTCTGCCACTAAGCCACCCAGATCGACATCCTAGCCCGGCAATTTCTCACACTTATTCATGTTGGAAACAGTCATCAGCAACATGAATAAGTGTGACAAATTGCCGGACTAAGCTGTCGATCTGGGTGGCTTAGTGGCAGAGTATCAGCACGATACACTGAGGGTCCCAGGTTCGAGACCTGGCCCAGTTTAATTTTTCACTCATGTTGGTTTAGTGTATTTAATTGTCTGAGGAAATGTTTGTTCTTATATTGTAAAATGGCGTATGTTTCTTTTCCTTAGTTTTTGTTCCTAATTTGTTCCTTATTTATATGACATTTTTTTAGGTTCATTTACAGTTATCCTAAATATAAATTGGCGATAGTCAGGTTTTAGGCATTTTATTTGGCTTGATCTTATAAGTTCCTATTTGATCTAAGATGTAATAATTCACATTAATTTTGTGACATCTGTAGAAATTTTGCGGGCTATATCGGTTTAAAAAAATTTAATACTTATAATAATAAGAAATTATGTTGGTAGCATATTTTCTTATTATTACAAGCTGTTATTTAACTTGCTTTGAATGCATGGCTCAAATCTTGCAATCCAATTTTAACACACTTTCTGTGCTACAATTGACCTAATTTTTGACAATCTGACGTATTTCGGATGACAATACATTATTCTGTAAAAACAATATTTGAAATTTGCTTCCGCCACCCCTCAGGGGTCAAAAAGTTTTGCCCAATACGGGTACGTAAATGTTGTTGATTACTTCAGAAATAAGCTGATGTTCCTGGATTGAGCATGATTGGTAATTTCGCCATCTTTCAGTTCCGCGAAGGGATTTAATAGATATGGGTTAGATCCTATGGAAAATATCGATCGATTTTTTTTCTTGCTGGGAAGCTGGATTTAAAATTGTATATTCATTTTATTAAAAAAAAAAAAACTGATAAAAAAAAAACATTCGCAATTTAATTTATTTCTTTTTAAAAATATATTTCAATCAATTGTCCTTCAAAATTTATTTTCTTTTTTAGTAGAGTATAATAAAAACTTGTCTTTAACTGTTTTTTATAATTTATAATACATCGAACTCCTTGAATGAAGATAGGAGAGTGTATTTAATGAGTTCTGTGAAATTAACAATGAATGTTTATCTTTATAGTTTCCTCGAATGCAACTTGATAATGTGCTTCGTATTACAAAGAGATGTTCTTGATGTAAACAGAAATGGAATTTCTCAGAGTGTATCTAAGGAAGATGAGCGATAAACATCGCGATTATTATCGTAATTGGATATTTAATACGTGTATCTATATAATATTTACTCTTGGATATTAGTTTCTGAGGACTGGCTCTATATCTTATCGAGTTTAAACGCTAATAATTAAAAGATTCATCAACAATTGCATTTCTAAAGTAAATTGATATATATACATATATTTTTGATATACAGGGTGATTTTTTTTAAAGTTGTGAAAGTAAAAACCTATAACGAAAGAACCACTGATCCAAATGACCGGAAATTTCACCAGTATTCTCCCAAAGCAATGGGAATTTTTTTGGCATGGTTAAAAAAACTTAAACTCTCACCGACAGATGGCGCTGTATATGCAGTAAAGTCGGGAGAGGAGCTTGTGCAAGACACACGCACAGTGGATACTCTTCACGCTGTTGTGGAACATGAGGTTTCACGTTTCCAACTCGTAGCTGAAAATATTGGACAGCACACTGAAAATCGTATGCGTTAGTTGTGCAGTTCTGTAAGAATGTTTTACTCCATATTTTTATTTCGTTCTGTTTCTGCAGGTGTTTGCAGTTCCTTTTCCCAATTACTGCATTCTGTGTATCAAAAACATACAGAATACAGTAGTAATAGGCTATAGAAATTAATAAAACAAGTGTGTTACAGATGCTTTGCAAAGTCCGATTTATTTCTTAAAAGTTTTGTAAAGGAGAATCCGATTTAACTCGAAATAAGTGATAAAATGTTAGTGGATTAAATTAATATATATATTTAAAAATGCGAATGAGTTCTGAAAAAAAAATCTAAATACAAATAACAAGTTAAAAGTTAAACGTAAAAGCTTTCAATGAATATTATAATTGGAAATGTTATCATTGAGAATGTCGACAACAGGAAAAAAAAAAACCCTCACATTTTGGCGAATTTAATCGTTTATTATCGCCAAGTGAAATAGTTAGTCGCTTTTGGCGCAATGACAATCGGTAGAAAGAACACCAAGTACACAAAAAAATCGAAAGTATCCGTTGGGTAGCAGTCAAGAGGGCGAAAAACGCTAGCAACACTGTGTGTGCTACAATAACAGTACCATATTGATACATGTGTAAGCATACATAGAAGCCACGGGGAGAAATTAGCTCTGAAACGGTATTGGTCATATCGCAGCTCCAGCGTTTTACGGCATGAAAAAAGCAAATTCACTTTGCCTGAGTTGATATTGATGTGGAGCAGGGGCGTAACTACTGTGGAGCAGTTGGAGCACATTGCTCCAGGCGCGAGAATCATAAACGCGCAAAATTACAAAAGAAAAGAAATTATTTGTATAAATATTTTTTTACTTTTGTCAGTTTTTTTAAATAATATATACAGTAAAACCTGGGAAAATGAAATCGTGTCTTCAACAGAAAAATTTTCTTGGTCCCCGAGTGATTATAACTGCTAATACGAAAACCTGTCTAAAACGGAATATTTTAACAATGCTCTCCTATTTGGTTTTAGCAAAAAATTAGATAAATAAAACTACAGTATTCCTTGAACTTGACTTATCAAAAATTTTATTTAAGATAATATACATTATAAATCTATTGTTTATGTCTCTAAATTTATGAAAATTGTAAAGAATGTTTAAAAGCACAACTAAAGGGCACTTACATGTTGTACACTACTGTATTGTTGTTGCACAGCATTACAAGTTGTGTTTTATAGCAAAAATATTGTATTAATTTGAAGTAAGTACATGAAGCCTGTTAAAACGGAATTGCATGGAACTGGGAGATATTCCGATTTAGACATGTTTCTGTCTAAGCAGATATAATTGTATGGTATTCCTTCTCTCAGCATCATGAAAATTTTTCAGTTATGACAGGATGCCTTTCTAGATAGATTCAGTTTTTACAGTTTTTCTGCATCATATATAAGTATGTTTTAAACCTAAAAACAAATTTTGGGAGACCTTTTATGGTAGAGCAGGGGGGATCCGATTGTAATTGCTCCAGGGCGCTGAATATGTAGCTACGCCACTGATGTGGAGCAATATTATGTTTACCGATTGGCTTTCCCCGGCTTTCCTTTTTCATTTTTTATCTAAATAGGAACTTACCCGAATCAGGCGCTTTGAAAGCATTTTTCAAAGTGTCGCAAAAACCTCATATTACTTAACATTCGAAATGACACGGCGGCCGGACAATAAAATACTCCTGGTGGGACACCTGTGGCCCAGGGGACATGTGTTGACGACCACTACATTAAACTGTTTACAAAATTCTAAGCTCGTTTTTCCCGAATTATCGTTTTTAAAATTTTGTTATTGAAACTATTTCAACAAATATTCAAGTTATATTTCTGACATTTCTACTTGACATTATCTCATGCGCATTGAAGCTATTTTGAGACTTTTACGTTTTCATCTTAGGAAATGGTTTCGGCTTATGCTCTGAGAATTTCTCACTACTGATATTATACAAATATAAAATAGACTTCAAGGGAATGTTTCTTACCTTATTAATCTGATATTTATTCATTGCATGCCATTTGACGTATTTTAGCGACAGTGGTTTGGTTCAATAGAGGTTTTTGTGGCAATCCTTTATTGTTATTCGCATTCACTTCTAATTCTATTATTGTCAATATCCCTCATTTTAACGAACAATATAAGATCATATATGAAATGGTTGACTTAGCCCTGTAAAAAAACTATGCAATATACAACGGTTATTTTAAAAACAAAGTCTAAAACAAAGTCGTTAAAAAAATACTCCGTTGATTACTAGTATAACTTTCGCATTTTTAAGGGAATTTTTTCTGCGAAGAAATAATTTCGTGAAAGAAAGTAGTGAATGTGGATTTAAGAATATCTTTAACAGATAATAGTGCTATCGTTCATTTGTCATTTTCGCTGAGGCTTTGGAATTTTATATATTTTTACACTCTAAAAAGAATTTCCATATTTTGCCAGTACAATTTTCGTATTTTTACAGATTGGTTTCTTTAGCAGTGTAACAACATAAATAAATACTACAGCTTAGTTTGTCAAAGATTTTCTCAAATCCATGTTTGAAATAATTTTTGATACATTCATAAAATCCCTTTCATTAATAGAAAAAAAAACCTTCCGTAAAAATGCGCATATTTTACTGGCAATCAACGGAATATTTTATTACATTGTCGTGTATATCAATCTACATTCAAAATTTGGGATGATTGGCCAATTTTTACGAAAGTTAGACCCTATAAATGTCACCAACCTTTTGTTGGCTACGTTCCACCGAAGCATCTGAAAAATCACGATGCTCCCCCTCCCTCCTCCCACTCTGTAACACATATGTCTTATTATTAGAAAAGTGAAATCTATTCACATGGAGGAAGCTTAAAATAGCCTTAACAATAATTATTCATTTCACATCTTTTAACTTATCAAAGAGCTGAATTTTGCGTCACAAATATGTTTTATACATACATCATCTTCCTCTTTACGCCAAGAAGTGTTTTGCTGTTTCTTACCAAACTTACCAAATGTTATATAGTCTACATTTTTATCTTCACACAATGTCTTGAAAAGATTCACATTTGGCATAAGAATATATTTTACGTTTTATTACAACGTTTTATTAATTTTAGTAACTCGCTAAGTGTTGGTGGAAAAGTTGTAGACACTAAATTTTCCATCTATTGATAATACAATGCACAAAAGGCAGTTCAAGTTTCCAAACTTTATCATTTTTAAGTAACCATTTTTTTCCTTCATGATAACGCATTTATTTGTTTTCCCTTTCCCATTACCTTCAGTTGCCTACCATATAGGATCTGATATTAAAATTTAAAATATATATGTCATAGCGTATATTTATTTACAGTGTTTAGATTGTGTGTTATTTACTGGCCTGCACCAGAGCCATAGAAATTACCATTTTCCCATTTCTTTTTCTAAGGCCGATTTGTGATTTATCAAAAAATACTTTGGCTTTGATTATGTTCAAGATAGTCAGTTTTAAATGTACCCTTAAGTAGTTTCAAGTGGTGTATAATTTCTTTGTGACATGTTGCAGAGCGAATAGAAATAGAAATATAAAGCTCATTCCACACATAATCGAAAGAGTTGCAAAAATTTGTAAAACGCAACACCCGACAACACACACGTCAACAAAAAAATTGTCAACACCCAATCAATATATATATAACATACAGAAGTTAATCATAAACAAGAACGAAAAATCATGCGTCAGGCATAGATTATGTAGCACTTTCCAACGCTTCTAAAATAATTGTCTGAGTGCAACGAAGACTCATACACAGCGCAGTATTACTTTGCCCCATATAGCTACGATGGATATTAAAACCTTTCGTCAAGCATAACTCAAAAAATATTTAACGGATTTCGTTCAAATTTTTACAGCAGGTACCTATAAAGGTGACAACGTCGTCTATTTATTACCAAGAATAAGTGTCAAACCGTTTGGAAGTTATATTAAAAAAACAGATAAAAAAGCACAATTAAAGTACATACGTCACTAAATTTTGTGCGTACGTCATTTTCACCGGCGGGAGATTTTCGTAGACAATCGGAATTGAAAAGTTCATGGAACACATGGAGCAAAAAAATATGCAAGCACTAATATTCAGCACAATAAAATATATTTCAATTTAATAAAAATGGAAAGTTAATCTGGAATTTTTTCTGTTTGAAAAGTATTAGAGATTAGTAGGAGTAGTATTAGTATTAGAGATTTGGCGTAAATCACACCATTAGCAGCTTTTTTATTTCGCGTGTGAATGTTAGGAACAATTCTTTGATGTTTAAATAAAAGGTTTCGATTTGTGGCATTATTTCTTATTTTCTTTTCCTTTTTAGTATTTTAAATGGAATTAGTGAAAGGCGTGTATTTTAAATTAAATGAGTGAAAGACGTGTATTTTTAATGTATGTATTTCAAATGAAATCAGTGAAAGATTTATATTTAAATGAAATGAATGCAATATGAAGATGTTATGAGAAAAATATTTGGCGATTTATCAACTGCGCCAAGTTAACATAAAAGTACCAATACATATGTGGGTACTTCTCTATTATCCCGTCGGCCACTTTTCATAACAAAAAACTATCGCCAAATAAACGGGAGAACGTTGTCATTGAAATATCAAAATACATAAATAAATAAAATATAAGAATTTAAGGACACAATTGTTATTTTAATGAATGAAATAACTAATAAATCAGTAAAACATAATGAAAAATACACGCAAATGTCGCGTTAAAAACCACTTGATGACGTAACAAACACGTATAATGCTTCTGACATCAAGTAAATGGGACTGCATTTTTGGCGTTTAATCTAACAGTTTGGCGATAGTTTTTTGTTATGAAAAGTGGTCGACGGGATAATAGAGCAGTACCTCTATGTGAAATGAAACAAGGCACAGATGTCATATACGCACCACGTTGGCGCAATTTTTCCCTCCACCAGCTTGGGGAAAACTTTGTTTTTGAATATTAGTTACAAATAGTGTGACAAATAGTACACGTGATTTTTTATTTCAATATAAAAATAAAATAACGTAATAAATGAAACAGCTTCTATTATTTTAAAAAAGGAAATAAAAATAAATAAATAATAGTTTGATATAAATAAAGGCGCGGATGTCATATACGCACCACATTGGCGCGATTGCAACAAAATTGGAATTTTATGCCTCACATGGTAACCCGGTTATTTTGTTTCAATTGTTGTTTATTAACTTTTATTTTTTATTTTAATTCTATAAATTGTTTTTATTATATATATCAATATTTATTTATATCAAACTATCATTTATTTATTTTTATTTCCCATTTTTGAATAATAGGAGCTATTTCATTTATTACGTTATTTTATTTTTATATTGAAATAAAAAATTACATGCTATTATTGTATGGTATTTGTAACTAATATTCAAAAACAAAGTTTTCGCCAAATTGGCGGGGGAAAAATCGCGGCAATCTGGTGCGTATATAACATCTGTGCCTAAATTAATATTGATATACATATAAAAATAATCTATAGAATTAAAATAAAAAATAAAAGTAAACAAACACAACAAACAGTTTTCGCCAAAGGGGCGGGGGAAAAATCGCGCCAACGTGGTGAGTATATGGCATCTGTGCCGGGATTTTTACCTTTTATCTGTGCTTTCGGAAATATAAAAAAATTAAAACATTCTTATATCAGGTGTATAATGTTTTGCATTTTTATACGGACCACTTCTCCATTTTAAGATTTTAAATGCTATTTATATCAGATATTTCTTTCTTGAGATTCCCACAAGTTCTTTCCGGTAATTTTTTTAGTTCGCTTATTAATTGTTTACAATTTGACCCCCTGGCAATAACAATTATTTATCACAAAAATGAGTACTTCTCTATTATCCCGTCGACCACTTTTCATAACAAAAAACTATCGCCAAACTGTAACGCTAAATAAACGGGAGAACGTTGCCATTGAAATATCAAAATAAATAAAATATAAGAATTTAAGGACACAATTGTTACTTTAATGAATGAAATAACTAATAAATCAGTAAAACATAATGAAAAATACACGCAAATGTCGAATTAAAAACCACTTGATGGCATAACAAATACGTATAATGCTTCTGGCATCAAGTAAATGGGACTGTATTTTTGGCGTTTAATCTTAGTTTGGCGATAGTTTTTTGTTATGAAAAGTGGTCGACGGGATAATAGAGAAGTACCCAAAAATGGCTTAGTTTTGTTAAATTTGTTTGTTATGTATTTTCATTTCTTATTAAAATATCGAAAATGGCAATAAAATTTTATTTTAGCACCGTACTTAATTTTTTAAAATGGCTCAAAAACATGGTTTAATAAACGTATATTTGTAAATATTTTAAAAAACATGTTTTTCCGCTCTCTAGAAAAATTTGTAAGATTCTACAACTGCCTTTGGCACCAACCAGTACATGATACGGAACTTTTCCCTATTCAGATACACAGAAGAGGTTGGTCACAAACAAGAGTAATGCTAGCAACAATATTGTTTTAACTCTATAAGAGTTAGAAACAATAATAATATTAAATTCCCCGATTAGCTTAGGGCGCGATTACGGAACTTTCTCCTAGAAAAAAAAAACTGTAGAAGTCTTTTACATTTGTTTCGAATGAAGCTCGATCAACAAAGTATTAATTGATAATACAAACAACACTAATATTAACATGGGGGCAAAAGTTTGAATTTAAGTGTATATATTTGGAACCCTCCCCCCCCCCAACCACCCACCAAAAAAAGAAAAAGAAAGTTACAGAAATGAATTTAAAATGGCGTGAAGCCACCCTTTCTGACATAAGAAATTGGCTGCGAACCCGATTACGAAACTTTCACTTAACTTAAAAACATGTATCTAATAGCCCTGAGGACAATTGCCCTTCCCAGTTATACGGACCTTGGGGCTTTTTTAAAAAGCTTGACGCAGTTCGGGTTGAAGAAGTTGAGATTTACTGTCAAATGACATAAACTACTATGAAAATAAAACTGGTGAATTATTATGCTGGTTTAAGTATGTATTTAAAAAAATTGCATCTGATTACACTCTTTAGATAAATTACTCCTGTGTGCATTTAATAACAGATAAACGGCTTCCGTTTACTAAATTGTTTAAATATTGGGAAGAGTTGGCGAGAGATAGATAGACGTGTAAACAAACGGGTAGACAGACGGGTAGATAGACGGATAGGGACAGAGATAAGCTAACGGGTAGCGAAACGAATAGACAGACGGGTAGCGAGGCAGGTGCAAAAAAGGGTTGACAGAGGGGTAGTGAGATGGGTAGGGAGACGGGTAGCGTGGTGGATAGAGAGACGAGTACAGAGACGACTTGACAGACGGGTAGAGAGAGGGGTATATAGACAGACAGACGTGTTGATAGACGAGTAGTGTAACGGGAAGCGAGACAGGTAGAGACACGATTAAAGAGTCTGGTAGAAAGACAGACGGATACTGAGACGGGTATACAGAAGAGTAGAGAGACAGTAGACAGATGAGTTCGGAGAGAGACACAGCTAAGACATACGAGTAGTTAGACTGGTAGACACGTTTGTAGCAAAGCATGTTATCAATGTGGTTTGAAGTATACGAGTTTCTATAAATAGTTATACAAATAAACAAAGGAATTTTTTTTAATTCAAATATTAAATATTTGATTTAATATTTCAATATTTAATATTTTATTTTTTAATATTTTATTTAGATATTTGTAACAAAGAAAATGTTGCAAAAATTAAATTAAATTTGCGTTAAACTACGCTTGCTAAAATACGCTATTGGCTGCAAATCTGATTATGTGACTTTAAAAATATCGTTTTAAAAGATCCGGCGTTTTTTTTTAAAAGTTTTGAGCAATTCCCGCTTAAGAAAATGAGATTATTTGCCAAATGTTATAAAAAAGTGAATATGAAAACATAACAGTATATGAATTTATATATGATATTTTGTAATTATATCATTTAATTTGCTATTTTTCATATATTGTATCTTTATCTATCTCTTGTCTATCATATGCTGTATATTCACTTAGATTCTTGTTGATATCTTCTTTATATCGTAATTGTTATTTTTATTTTCTCAGCAATATCACTCAGACTAATCCCTTTGAGGGAAGTCCTAGTTTTACAAATCATTACCGTTTAATAAGCTGAAAGATGACATCTAAGTAAACAATTTGGAAAACGCATAACATATTTAAAAACGTAATTTCAGGAATTTTCAATATATACAATATTCGGAAAAATATACGAATACTTTTATGTAGCCCTGTATATGATCTATAGATTTGTATATATACATAGGATGCTAAATTTTAGTTTAGTTAGGAAACGCGTAGCACAGTTTAAATTCTCCTTCTGGAGTTTCTGTCAATAAACGGAAATGTGTTCGCGAACTTTTGTGCTGCCCTGTATAGGATCTACAGAATTTATACACACCACGTAATAGACAAAATCTAGTTAAGATTAAAATCGCGTTCAGTAACTTAAAACGCACTTCCAGGAATTATTGTTAACAGACAGTAGAGAATTCTTTTGTGTGTCCCTGTAAATGAACGATGACTGCTATACACACACTATTCTGTAGTAAGCCTCTTGTAATGCACCTTAGTAATATATATAAACTTCAATGCGTTTAAAATAGTGGAACATTATTTAAATAAGCCGCAGACGATTTTTCTCCATAGACGTAATGTAACGGAATTATTTTGACTGTCCCTGTAAAGTGACTCTAAGTGCTATACACCTACTAGTCCATATTAAGCTTCTTCTAATGCATCTTAGTGATCTATATAAATTTCAATGCGTTTACAATAGTGAAACATTTTTAAAATAAACCGCAAATGGTTTTTCCCCATAGACCGCAATGTAACGGAATTCTTTTGAGTGTCCCTGTAAGAAAACTATAAGTGCTACACACTTCAGTTGAAATAGGGAACGTGCCATAGATAACGACAATAACATATAAAAATTGCAGAGCAATCCGAGCATATTTACGGGAGTTAGAGCACGGCCAGACGGCCAGACGGCCAGACAAACCGAAGTCATAAGCACTTTTCAACTAGGTTGGAAAGTGTTAAAAAAGGGCAACAATATTTAAAAAAAAATATTTATATAATTATTCTGGTTTTTATTCTATTTTGAACTTTTGATTTGGAACTTTTCGAACTCAACAAAAACCCCTTTTATAAATTTTAGTTTTAAATGTTGCTTGTATTACTTTTATTTTTAGCCTGACTAGCCGCCACTGGCGACCAGTTTGGTCTCCTTTAAATGTATGTTAAGCATTGTCACACGTTACTTTTATTTATAATTTAACTTTTTTCCCTAATCCTTCGCGAAATCGGAGGATTCTAATAGACAAATGAAGAACTTTTGCGATTATGGTAGTATGTCGCATATTTTTTGTTGTTATGTATTTCATCTTTCTTGACAAAAACCACTTTTAATTTATTGCCTATCAATTGCCTATTTATAATATTTATTGCCTATCATTTGCAATATGTTCGCTAATGCGGATATTCTTAAACATATTAAGTAATTTTCCGTAATTGGGTCCATTGCCAATTGGCGTATTTTAGTTAATACGATTTGATGCAATGAAGTCTATTTTGTGAAAATCTTTAATGATATCCACATTTACACTTAACCATATGGTTGCTAATATTTGTTTTTCTTTATTGCTAACTTTGGCTGTAAATTCGATTACGGAAGATTATAAAATCTATCATTATTCCCATCTAAAAGTCTTGAATAATGTGCCATAATTGAACTGCATATTATTACACGTAATTTTCGAGTATGGTTTGGTGAAACATTGAACTTTTGAAGGCCAGTTTTGATAATCACATTCCCTTTAAATCATATTTGGTGTCAGTACTTTTGACCTAATCTGATTAAAATTCATGAACTTCCTTCTAGAAGCCGATCTCTGTACGACTTTGTTTTTCTCTGCTCCCCTTTTTTTATATTATAGTTCGGGAGTTTTTATAATTGCGTATTTTCTTTACTTTGGCATTTCTGCTTAATGTTTACTGACTATTAAGATCCGTAACAGGTAAAATATGCCACGCCAACATTGGCGCCTATAATTCTAATTACAGCAACCTGTTTTTTCTCTCTATATTGTAACTCTATAAGTTAATATTATGTAGTAGAAATATAAAAGACTATTGAAAACGCTTTTATTGATATAGTAGGTATAGATATGTATATTATATTCATAGGTATATAGTATGTGATTAGAATATCTCATAGTCATTCCGGTGGATATAAATAACATAACGCTATTATGTGTTTAATAAATGTATACGAAAAGTATTTTCTGTATTATTTTACTTTGCATCTATATTATTTACCATTTTTAATGATGGGTCCTTTTGGGTACAGTTGTCGCAGATGCACCGGGGTATCATTTTAGCTCCAAAATGGCGATTTATCCCTAGCCAATCCGGCGGTTTCGGCTAGATTTTGCTTCGTATGGCAACCTGGTAGAGCAGATTCCGTATGTTTTATAATAAATTAAATACTGCGTGTTTTATAATAAATTAATCCCTGCGTGTGTTTTATAATAAAATTGTGCGTTTTTTTTTAATATAAAATGAACTATTTCATAATAAAATAAAAGTAACACGCTAATTTAGCAATCTCTAACATCTAACAGGTGCCTGAAAATGGGATTTTCTCGCCAAAATGGCGCAAAACAAATGTCGCGCCAACCCCGGTGCGTCTGCGACACCAATTTAAAATGCATGCCGTTCAGACTTTTCATTTAAAATAGAAAATAGATAAATCGAAAATAATATCGTAAATCAAAGCATCGTTTCTAATTTGCACACGTGAAAAATAAAACCTGGTATTGGCGATTTTTAAAATGCTATTGCCGAGATTTGCGGTTAAATAAGATAAAAGGGCTCATATGTCCTATACGCACCAAGCTGGCGTGATTGAAACAAAATGGCAATTTTATGGCTCACGTGGTAACTCGGTTATTTTGTTTATATTGTTGTTTATTTACTTTTATTTTTTATTCTATTTCTATAAATTATTTTTATTATGTATATCAATATTTATTTATATCAAACTCTCATTTATTTATTTTTAAAATAATAGAAGCTATTTCATTTATTACGTTATTTTATTTTTATATTGGAATAAAAAATCACGTGCTATTATTGCATGCTATTTGTAACTGATATTCAAAAACAAAGTCTTCGCCAAATTGGCGGGGAAAAAATCGCTCCAACGTGATGCGTATATGACATCTGTACCCATAAAAGTACTTAACGATGTTATATATTTTATAAATGCATATTAAATTACTGTTTTGAACGCGATTGGTCATCAACAACGGTAAATATGATTGACGATTAACAATCATTTTAGGTGATCTCTCTTCCTGCCACGTATAATACATAAATACCAAATTAACTGACAATTTTTATCGAATTTTGATTCATTAAATATTATTACATTAGTTACATTTGTTTATATTCAAAGTCATCAAGAAAAGAGAGTTGTATAGCGCTGCATCAAACAGAATTATGGTAAACTGTGATTGTCTCACAGGTCCTGGTGCAAATTATTTTTTTTACACCAGGCAGCACTCCAAAAATTCATTCACGGAAAACTTGCTTTGCGAATTATTGCCTTCATGGTTTTATATTATCGTTCACGGCGAATGAATCTTTATTTTTTGTTTACTTTCATGGATAGAGAATTTAAACTGCGAAGCTAATTGCAACTGAAGTTATTGCAGAATATATACATAATTGAATGTAAGTCATCTCTCAAATATTAATTTATTTTGAATGATCTTTCTAAAAATGTAACTTTTATACAGTTTTATTCGAAAAAATAATTTTTAATAAAAATGGCCGCCTGGCATATGAAAAAGCGATGCGGCATCCCGGAACTGTTGATGACAGTCACATGACTTACAGTTTTATTATAGAGATTACTTTTCCTAAAAAGCACACACAATCTGACAGCGGGGTTAGTAAAAAATTTGAAACTGCCCTCCTAAAAAAGCAGATTGGTGGTGGTGGGGGGGGGGGGGGGGGGTACGCCCCACGTTGCTCCACGCCCCACAGCTATAAAGAAAAAGGGTAGAAAACTGATGGAAAGACAAACATATCATTTCTGGATCATCATGAATTATTACGTGACCACCACCAAGACTAACCATTGATTAAAAAATAAAAGCCTTATGAAAATTGGAGCCTTATTTCAAAAGTTATATCTGGACATACAATTAAAATATATACAATAAAATTTTATAATTTCCTTACATAGAAGTCGGTTAAAAGTTAATATGGCATTTTAAAATCTTTATTATTAGGGTGGATCAAATGAAAACGGTACAGGAGCCACAGAACGAAATTACATAGTTTATTTTAAATAAAATATCCAAAGCTGCATAAGAACTTGTCCCACTGTTTCACCAAGTAATGAATACTTTGCTCGTAGAAGTCCGTTGGTGAAATAGGAACCAGTTTCTAACATTGTCCATGTTTTTGCTGTCCGAGTAAAAACAGCAACCCTTCAAGGCCTTTTTTCAGATGACCAAAGATGGGAAAGTCATATGGCGAAATAGCTAGCCTATACGGTTGGTATTCCAACCCTGTCCAGCGAAACTTCCCCAGATTCCCTCGCGGAAGTGCTCGTGTCCGTCCTGCACACGAGTCATTGATAGTGTATGTTCTTCATACACTGCCTTTATTCACCGAGCCACTTCACAAAATCCAACTCGTTCTGCCACTAAATTAGAATTACACTACGTTGCTTTTTTTTTACTCGCAAACATTCCAGAGATGCTGATGAATAACAACAACGACCGATTGCGAGCCGGATGGTACTGTTACCGGACCGCCAGTGCATATCACGTGCTTCTGCACTTCTACATGACTATCTAATTCAAGTCCATATCCGCGCTAAGTGTTATCTTCCTTACATCCCGGTTTTGGGCTGCGTGCTCCTCCGGGTGTTCCGGAATCAATCCGGTCCTTAGGGACGCGGAGGGATGACCTGGAGCCCGGCAGTAGGCGTCGTGGCGTCCGGATTCCATTTTCAGGAGTTTGGGGCAAAGCGGGGCCTCAGAGGGAGCGGTAACCGACGTAAGCCCACTTCCGGGGCGACTGGGCGGCCGGCTTTCGCCGGTGTCGTCCGCACAGCTCTACGTGCAGCCTGGGGATCTCGAACCGGGCGTGATTCGAGCGGCCTGAAACTCATCCTTTCTCAGCGTACGGCACTCCAGGGGATAGGCAAGCTGAGTGCCTCGCTTGCCCGTTCCCAGGGCCCTCGGCGGGGGGCGCCGGAGACAGCTGTTGTTGAGATATGGAGCCAGATGTCGGGAGCCCTCTGGTTAAGGTTTTGGAAAGCTGGTGTTCACGTCTAGTGAGAGTGAGCTAGCGGGCGCGGGCGGTTACACAGGTCCGGCCGGAAGAACCGGGACGGAACTATCGCACTACCTGTTCCGATCCTATCACTTTTCGCTTTCAAACTAACGTTCTCCCGGCCCTACGGCTCTGACGGCCTGGTCACCCGACAGCATGGCGGGGGTCGGAACCCCTTTCTATTTTTTTTAGTCTATCTGTGTTTTACTAACCTAGTTTTTAAGATGTGGTGTCCATTCCCGACAAGAGAGACATGAGTTCACTCGTGTGAGTTGTTCTCGATTTCGAATTGGGATAAATCAATTAATGAAAGGGAATCTCCTGACTAGTAGCTGGGTCCGGTCGTTCCTGTGAACGTTCCAAATAACCCGGCTTCGAGGATGTCACGGGCTCCCTTTCATTAGCCGAGCCTGTCCGGCCACTCTCGTACCCATGTGTGGGGCTACGATCGCGCCGATTGAGGCCTCAGGAAGTATGGCTGGATATGGCCTGAATTGAATAGGTGCCACGGCCTTTCGAGGGCCAAGCCAATTAGTTTTACATCCCGGTTTGTCTCTACACAATGTTTCACACTCATGCAAAATTAAACCAAATTATAACCATTGTTCTGTTTTGTTTGATCCACTCTCATATATATATAAAACAAAAACATGTATCTGTGTAACGCTGACGTCATATCAACGGTGCCAACGACCTGACCAATAAATTTTGCTTGTATTGCATTTTTAACTTCTATATCTTGCCCAATTCCAAATTTTACGCCGTCGAATAGCGAAACAAATATACTTTCAAATGCAATTTGTTTGAAAACAGTATCTCAACTCTGCTTACTGATATTTATGGGGTTCAAAATAATTTTCAAGCAAGAATTGTTTAGAAATCTATATCGCGTGCAGCCTGATTACGGAAAATTTACCCGTTTGCACTTAAATTAATAGAAATAATTCATAATTTTTCTTTGGATAATATTTCATAACGAAATTAGGTTATTATCACGGGCCAGGACAATTCGGGAGGTCAGCTAGTAAAATAGATGAAACACAGATGTAACAGATATATATTCGAAATAATCGCTTAAGCACTGAAATAAACAGAATGGAAAAAAGGCTGCTGTAAATAGAAAAAAGTTTTGGAGATTTCTTTGCCTCTTTATCCCTGACGCGTGCGGCTAATATGAAAGTACCGTTTTTAGTAAATTTCAAAACTTTATTTGAATACATAATTGATGTTTTTCATAAAAAAATGCGTTTTGGTGTTGTCAGTGAGTAATCTTTTATTTTTAATGTAAAAAAAACAAAATCTATTAGATTTTTCAATAATAAAATAGTTTTTACTTATATTCTGTAATCCGGAAAGCCCGGGTTGGATACTCTGGTATCATTAAAATTATAAAACGATACAGAAACGCGTCCTTAATGGTAAATACAAGCAGGAATAAATTTTAAAACCAAAACCACTTTTAATAGTTAACAACAGTTATTCTTTAGAAAAAACATAAAAAATACTTTGAATATGACATCTGGGTTTATGTAAAATATCATGTCTCCAAGAATGATATGCGTTTTCTAAAATATATCTTTTTTAGTCTAAAATAATGTATTGTGAGGGTTTTTAAAATTGTAAACGTTTCATGTTTTAAATAGCGTTGCATTCAATATGGTGAACTTTTTGTTCCTTTTAAATTAAGTTTGTGAATGAGATGAAACTTAAACTTATCAATAAATCTATTTTATTGGAGATATTTTATATCCTTTAGAAGTTTCTATCGACCAACCCACACACATATATATATATTCCCTTTTGAAGATATATTTCTTGTGTTATTATATAACTTTATTTCCGTCTGGTGAAATTTAGTTTTTTTAATCCCACGAATGATTGATTTCCATTCTATTTCATTTAAGAAAATGTTTGTTTACATTTAAAATAAGTATATTATTTTTGGTTATTATTTTTGTTATTATTAAGCGATATAGTTGTTATTACTTTCTGTCATATCTCAATGATTAGTATTAATCTGTAATCAGAGATGTCACTGCAAGTCCAGCATTTGATTATCTCTTGCAAGAGTGTGTTTGATACGAGATGTACTGAGGCAGTGTAAGCCTGGATGTTCTAAACATCGGTTTTCTGGACCGTCTTGTAAATATGTATAATAAATCCATATAGTTAAATAGATATCTCCTTGCGGTTCCAAATATGAACTCACAAAAGTTAAAGCCTTATTACTTTCAATCCTCGCACACTGTCCACATATCCCAAAATGCTGGCGTGTTTTAGGTAGCTTTCAATACAAAAAGTCCTTCCGGCCTGTACCGGGAGGAAAAGGTAGCTTTCCTACATCTTCGTTTTAAAATTTCAGCTAATGTTACACGAAAACAGCAAGTTAAAATGCAAAGAAACGTTTACAAAAGATTCGTTAATACTGAATTTGAATAAGAAATTCGCCAAATTATTGAGCAATAGCCAAATTGGCTTCATTTATGAAGACTTATTTTGGTCGCCAAATTTGGCGATATTTCGCCAAATGTCGCCAATTTTGCCAATTTTGTCGCTAACGGATATGAATATATAGTTTTATGCGTATGATTGGGAAAATTATTACAACAATGAAAGAAAATAATATGCGAGTAATCGCGTTAATGTGCTGTTTTGTTTCAAAATGTCAGCCACCCTAGAATTTCAAACTGCTCTATCTCAGCCATTTTTTAAGATAGAGGTAAACCAAAAAAAGCTCTGGAATCTTTGTATAAAGGCCTAACACCCAATTAAAAAATAAATTTGAATTTTTAATTTTTTTGTATATTTATTTTAGTTTTAAATTTTTAAATGGCCGCCATCTTGAATCAATATGGCGGACCAAGCTGGCCAACGATCTCGGTCGAGACATTGGTGACCTTAATACACACAATTAGTTTCATCAAAATCGATTTATAAATACGAGCGTTATCGTATGACATAGGTCAGATATATATATATATATATATATATATATATATATATATATATATATATATATATATATATATGGATATATCTATATATATAAATCAACATTTGAGCAGAGGGTGGTTTTGGGGGTCATGATCGGTGAAAATATATCGAAATTTTCCGGAACTGCTTTCCTCCGAACGGCTGCAATAGGTAGCTTTATACTTTTAGGTAGCTTTCAATACAAAAATGTATAAAGCTACCTATTGCAGCCGTTCGGAAGAAAGCAGTTCCGGAAAATTTCGATGTATTTTCACCGATCATGACCCCCCAGACCCCAAAACCACCCTCCGTTCAAATGTTGATTTATATATATATATATATATATATATATATATATATATATATATATATATATATCTGACCTATGTCATACGATAACGCTCGTATTTATAAATCAATTTTGATGAAACTAATTGTGTGTATTAAGCTCACCAATGTCTCGACCGAGTTCGTTCGGCAGCTTGGTCCGCCATTTTGTTTCAAGATGGCGGCCACTTAAAAATTTAAAACTAAAATAAATAAATAAATATACAAAAAAGTTAAAAATTCAAATTTATTTTTTAATTAGGTGTTAGGCCTTGATACGAGGATTCCAGAGCATTTTTTGGTTTACCTCTATCTTAAAAAATGGCTGAGATAGAGCAGTTTGAAATTCTAGGGTGGCTGACATTTTGAAACAAAACAGCACATTAACGCGATTACTCGCAAATTATTTTCTTTCATTGTTGTAATCATTTTTCCAATCTTACGCATAAAACTATATATTCATATCCGTTAGCGCCAAATTCTCGCCAAACTTGGCGATATTTGGCGAAATATCGCCAAATTTGGCGGCCAAAATAAGTCTTCATAAATGAAGCGAATTTGGCTATTGCTCAATAATTTGGCGAATTTCTTATTCAAATTCAGTATTAACGAATCTTTTGTAAACGTTTCTTTGCATTTTAACTTGCTGTTTTCGTGTAACATTAGCTAAAATTTTAAAACGAAGATATAGGAAAGCTACCTTTTCCTCCCGGTACAGGCCGGAAGGACTTTTTTAAGTATGTACCGTTTGGATATATATATATATATATATATATATATATATATATGTTTTTTGAAATTCATAGATATTATAATTATATATATATATATATATATATATAAATAAATAACACCAGGTCATTTTTTAACAATTTTATTTTTACATGAAGCTTAGACCGTAACCTACTTTTCAACATCATTTCTGCCTATATTAAGGCACACATCGTATCGTAGGACCAACTTTTGTTTCTCATCCTCATAGAAATCTTTCGTATGCTGTGCTAACGGCTGCATCACCGCCGTTTTGACGTGGTTATCGTCGTTGCAGCATTGATCGCCAAGGGGCTTTTTTAAGTGTAGGAATAAGTGATAGTCACTTGGCGGTAGGTCAGGATAAAAATCAAGATTTCATCGCCGACATTTGCTTGAAAACAACTTCATCACCCTTCCGTATAGCCCGGTTTTAGCGTCAAGTGACTACCACTTGTTCCTGCAGTTAAAGAAGCACCATGGCGGTAACGCTACAACGATGATGGTATCCGCCTGATATCTCCTAGAGCAATATTATATTAATCTGATCCACAGATCTACTTTTCAGTTTTTACACCCTTTTTTCAATGGTATTTGTTATCTGTGTATCTGTCTGAGTCGAATCTTTCAATGAATTTTTGGCCAACTTCTGTCAGAACGTGTTTACACAACCTTTGCTTATAAGTTTATTGCCGAAGATATTGCAATTTAGAAGCATTTATTATAGCTATACTAGGGGGCCTACCCCCTGCGAGCTAAGCTCGCCAACCCCCGCTCAGACTTCAAAGCCTCTAAAAACATGACAGCGTGCTTTGTTTTAAAAATATTGGTACATCTGTAATTGGGTTGCCATGCTTTTAAAATTTTAATGGGGCATTTTTTGATTACCATGGCCTCATACACAGCTGTTGCGACAACTGACGACTGTTTTTGGGATAGATAAGTAAAATCAATTACAACTTGAAAACCAGCTTGTATAAAATGGTTAGGTTTAAATTGTGGCTACCTCTCGGACTTTTATAACAACGATCTGTATTCTATTCTTCCTTTGCGTTTAAGGATGAGAAAAATTCCATCTGCTTGTGAATAACATTAAGAACCACGGTATTGAAAAGTACTGTTATAGACATTTTTAGTAACAGGTTTTAATTTTCTCTCTATTTTAGTGCACCATCATGCATATTTTCATGTTATTTTAAATATGTAAATTATTTATTTTAATTAATATGTATATACGAATTTTCTAATAATTATTTATCATACAAAATTAATTAAATATTTTGTGCATGCATGCCCGCATTTATTCGGCATTAATTGATGACATATTTAAACAAATTTGCTATCCGCGATAATTTTACACCTTGTTATGTCACTTGAATATTGTCCATAAGAAAACCGGGTACTTTTCTAGTATAGGATCCTTTGCTTTTAGGTTTGGCGTAATTTGAGCTTCGAAAAGGGATAGATTCGTTAATATACATAGATTTGTTGCCAAAAGTTATGAAAACACATCCAATGAGCTTTTGGTGCTTTTCTATTATAGGGGTATTGACGCTTTTTTTAAAAGCTTGGCGCAATTCGGGCATCAGAAAGTGAGATTTGGTGCCAAATGACATAAACAGCCATGGAAACAAATTCGACGATTTTTTTGTTTATATGCGTATTTTAATTATACGTATATTATTATTGTTTTTTCTATACAAATTACTTCTGATTATATATAAAATAGGATAAATGACATTTTACGCTAAACAAATTGTATAAATATTTTTTTGCTCCTTTCTTTTGCGTTTACATAAATGACGTCATTTGGACGAATTTATTCAAAATATTTTCAGTTTATAAATTAAATTAAATGCTGACAGACGATTGAATCCTGACGATAGAAATGTGATTTTTTTTTCCAATTTTCCTGAAAAACATAATTTAATCACAATCTTGTCTTCATTATCGATTGAAATAAAAGATAAATTCAATTTCAATTTGAAAATGATGAATAAAAAGAAATCAATAATCCCTATCGGGATCCTTTTCAATTTTTTTCCCTTTTTTTTCACAAAAAAACTGAGTAATTAGTTGCCATCATTACAGAAATGCCATTAAAATTAGAAAAAAATTAATATCTCGAAAACTAATTCCAATTTTAAAATTCTATTACCAGTTTTGACATCCGCGGATTTTTATGGACAATTGGTATTAATTTCACCATCAAGCGTTTAATATTTTATTAAAAATAGCCCTGAAACATAATCAGTCGTTTAATCAGTCGTTTCATAAAATCGTTTCATAAATTCGTTTCATAAATTCGTTTCATAAAATCGTTTCACAAATTTGTTTCATTAGGATTTTATATATATAGGGTAGATATGTTCAGTGACATGATCCAGAGGCACATTCTCTGCTCACATGAGGAAAATCTTACAGGAACAAGTTTAAGAAGGGTTTGCCGGTAACAATAGTTTTGTGAGAACAGAGTCACAATAATGGTTACAACTTGAGATAAACCGAAACAAGTTTTTCAGACTAAAACAGAAATTCGGTCTCTATTTGAGTTTTGGTCAAAAACTAAAATGAAGCTATCTCAAATGAAAAATTTAAAGTATTAATGCATACATGTTAAGATATTATTTAGTTATTCAGAAATACACATATCGACCTACAAAGACACTTATACATTTGCTTGCGTGTGCATGCGTTTTTTTTCTTTGTTAAAAGCAAAACATTATTCGATAGTTGGCTTTTTAATAAATTACAAGCATGTATTAATTATTAACTAAGCGGTTATTCACGGATAAAAACAATTCACACAAGGTTTAAAAATGCTTAATTTTTAGTTTTTAATTTGATCGATTATTTTAGTATTGCTTAAACTCCTTCGGTGCCAGCGTGCCGTAAACGAAATTTATTCGGTTGGTACCACTTTTCTCTTAATAACAATCATTACTTATTTAATCGCAGAAATTTGCGATTAAGTAAGGTAAGTACAATTTTATAAAATCATTTGCACTCAAAAAGACGTATCGTATGCATCTTTTGAACACGCATTATATGCGGGCTTGATCCTGAAGGGATTAAAAGAATAATAGTACATTCATTTTTGGAGGACTGGGAAGAGGGATAGTAGTAATTTTCAATTCAAAATTATTTCCGTAAAAGTTAAAGAATATAAATAAAGAATGTATATAAATGAACTTTTATTCTAAAGGATGAATCTATTTAATATGTCGCCGATGTTTTTTGCAATTTTAATGCAGTGAGGGAGGGTAAAGCCGACGTATATTAAATAAAAATATCGCTGCTACTCGCGGAACCACGCCCCTTCAAGACTAAGACTTTTGAGAAATAGGTAGCTCCGAGCACGGAAGATTTCACCAAGAAAATTTAAAAGGGATTTTCGTTAAATTGGACGACCAGCGGGTTTTGGAAGAGCTTGTGTTTTAATGCATCAGATTACCGCGGTGGCTTTGATCTCACATATTGCTCTGGCATCTTCGAATACAGATTATTCTGTCGTTGGTCGCTCTACAATCATTTCTCTCACGCTACGTTTAAAAAACGGGTATTTAATTTAGAAATGACCTTTAAATTTCTGGAATTTAAATCCCTTTGTTTTTGTTTAATTATAAATTTTATTGTATTTCACCAAGAAAAAGATTTCATAACTATTTCAATTATGTGCACTGCTTATACAATGGGAGAGGGTAGTGTGTGAGAGAAGCGCTCATATGCGACCAATGGAGTCGCCTATAAAGACGCAACGAATGGCCGGTTACTGTGAGATTTATAACCTTAGATATAAGAGCTATTCTCACATGGGCATAATCTGCCTACGTGTGTGCCTTCATAAATTTTCGGACTCGTAATCTCACTTGAAGATATTTTTACAGTTAAGCGAAATTCTCAAATTTTAAACAATGTAATTCTTGATCACATTTTTCAAAATTGTTAGGATGTCCTGATGCAATTAGATGTCTCAAAGATGATTTATCTCAATACCGTATTGCAGTAAACCAGAAATTTTGGCAGATTACAAAATGGGCATATTTTTTAGTTTAATTTCGATCACTGACACCTGTAGAAATAAAATTCTCAATTTTATGAAATGGTAAAACAAACTAATATTTGAGTATGACATGTGATTTTCAATGCTGATTTTTAAATCTAGATTTAAATTTTATGTAACTATATTTTCAAGCTGGATTTTGTTCCTCACGTAGCCGTAAAAATTATTACGGCCAGGCTTTTTTTTTTTACTGTTAACATAAATTCTATGCTGTCTGAAATTACAAAATAGAAGCTTGCCTTAATTAATACGATTTTAAAAATTAGTGCTTAACATTAAGCAAAATGTACTCACCTCTGAATATTTTCTCGCCTTTTAATGGCTCCCAGCATTGAATTAGAAAAGCACGCACATGTATTGAATAGTTATTTCACTTTTATTTGTTTTTTTTTCTATATAACTACTTTTTACCAATGCTTCCATGAAAAATCAATGTCCTATAGAAAATATAATTAGAGAACGCACATACTCCGCGTTTACACATAGATTCGATGCATTCGAAAAAGATATGGTTTGTTAAACTTGGAGTTTGCAACGTTTAGTTTTCAAACAATTCAAGCAAAATATTTGTAATTTTAAATTCTTTACATTTATTAAAAAATATTTCTTGAGAACTGTAAAATGTAAATGTCGTAATGTGGAATTGTACTTATATTCATCGACATATTTATATTTATCGGTTATATTTATATTTATTTACATAATTTTTAAATAATTTTCATTAGTTAACATTTAACAATTTATGCATTCATATTATACAACTGTATTCAAAAAGACAAAAAAATGTAGTAGCTGGAGTAGACATTTTAAGAATGCAATCAAAACGAACATGTTAAACAAGATGTTTAATTATACCAATGTTTAACTAATTTAAAACTTCAAGCGTCCCTTAAGTGTACTTCAAGTTTAAACAATACTATCTGAACAATAAACTACATTTATATTCAAGAGCGAAAAGTTCTAATATGGAATATTTATTTTGTTGATATCTAAGATTTAGTTATGTGTTCATGGAAGGTACAGTGTGCCCACGTGCTTACCCAAACAAATTTGTACAAGCTTCCCTACACTGCTGACAAGATTTACGACCAACCATTAAAAGTAAACCATGGACAATTTACGGTGAAAATGTTTACCATACATAGAAACGGTTTTTCATGAACGCTAAATGAGAGTTTAATTTTATTAAGTCCACTTACTTTCAGTGTAGCAGCAAATATTTTCTTCATAAATTTATTTTAACATAAATTATAAAAATTGCAGAGTCTGTAAGGTAGTTTTAAAAATAAATTTATATTTTAATATTCAGTTATCTTACATAAATCTTCTTAAATATTTTTAGGTATTTCCAAACCTCCGAAATGCATATAATTTTATTTCATTATAATATTTAATCAGACTAATATGTAATTATTCTTTTAGTTGGTTGTTAAATTAAAACTAGTTAACACTCTGTCGGTCGCAATCGATCTATAAAATCGGACAATCACATTTTCTTTGTCATTATGTGCTTTCCGTTCATATTTTCTGTTATAAAATGTCAAGTATAATTTTATATTTGCTTTTGACTATCTATAACAAAATTTGCATTGCACACTAGTTATGTAGATGATAAAAAAATGTAACGGTGATAAATCTTAAAAACTTTGAGGGGAACACATCCCACTTTTCTGTTTACATACTTTGTACTTAAGTTACATAGCTGAGCCAACTTTAAAACTAAAAGATTTTTGTCCATCTCTCTAGCATTACAAGTTCAATTAATACGACAAAAAAATGCTATACAGTCAAAGCACCTTATAACGAAATCGAAAGTACTCGAAAGATTTGCTCGTTATAACGTGCTTTCGTTAAAACGTTATAACGAATTATTTCGTTGTATAGTAAGAATTCCAATTACCCCGGCTAATGTGGTCTGTGCTTAATCTGAGTAGGCAGAAGTCCATATAATGAAGATAATCATAAAAAAGGGCGTTTTATAACATAAAGATATATCTCTTAAAATTACTTTTGGTTAATAAAAAAAAAGCTAGGCCTTTTTGTATGTATGCATTCATGTTATATTAAGCCTCCATAGTAATGATCAGTTTGACTACAAACAGAAAAGTGAAGAAAGGTGTTGATTTAAAAAGGAATTTCAAGGAAATTATATTTTTATAAATAAATACGTAAAATTCGTAACACAGAATTTTTATTTTGTGATGATAGAGATTTCAGATAATTAGAGTTTTGTTGTACTATTTTAAGTGTTATGTTACACATGAAAAAACCGGCAAATTTAAATGTAAAAAAAAAAAAAAAAAACTATTATTTAATTATTCTCTTAAAGGGCAGTTTTACATACTTATATAGGTTTGAAGAATGAAGTTAACAAGCTCTGCTTTCTTTTCTTAACAGCATCGTCAAATATTGTACACCCTATTTTGACAACATAAACGATAATTTCATTCGTTAACAAGTTTTCATTGTGCATGTAACACACAATTTTCTCTAAATACTCAAGTGCATCAGATGGTAAAAGTATCTCTCCAGCTTCTATGAATTCCCCTTCTTTACTGACACTGCCAACGCATGATGCATCTACTGTACTTTCTTTTAATGATATTCTCTTCATTGAATTCTTCATTTGCCATTATATTTCCATCAACATTAACGTATTGATCAAATTTAAATTCGGAAGTCAGATTTAAAAGGATGAAATCCGTTCATCTGTACCTTCCAATTCAGGTAAAGAAACAATTTCATTATTATTTGATGGCGATGGAGAAAATCTCGAAACTGAAAAAGCGTTAACGACAGAACATCGCACCAAGCTTTATTTATCATATAAATTGCTTTCAGCTCGTCTATTTGTGTTTCTTTTGTATCATTTGAATTCACGATTTTTTTTTTTCCACAAGCATCTTCGCATATTTTGCTTTAAACGAATGCATAATTCTTTGGTCTAATGGTTGTACTTTGGATGTAGTGTTAGGTGGCAAAATAGGTAATTCAATGCATTGAACACGAAAAGAAGTCACTTTCGAAGAGACGTTGTTTAAAATAAGAACTTTTCTTTTGGCTTTTTGCATCTATTTGTCAAAATATAAAATACATTCCTCAAAAAGGCATTTCACCATCCAAACTTTTTAATTATGCATGTAGATTACAGGCAAAGTTTTTATTACGTTTATGGGGATACACCGTGGATTCTTTGCTTTTCCAATTACAAAGAGGTTTTCGCCTTTCAGAACCGTCAACATTACAGTATAATGGTAGTGAAAGTCGGTCTTTGCTTATTTTCCCACCATGATAAGTTTCTTTTTTTAAATCTACATTTTATCAGGCATTAAACGAAACGACAATTCTGTTTCATACATATTAAATATATCTTTTCGATCACAATTCTGAGCAATGTTTGAGTTTTCGTTCTTCCATTCTTCAATTGTTTCTTCTGAAACAGACGCTGCTTCTCCACATAATTTTTTACACACAATTTCATACATATATTTTTTTATTTACTCAACCAACCATCATTTACATTAAAGCAAGCGCGTATGCTTTGTATTGCAAATTACTTCCACTAATATGGATGTTTCGGAATCTTGCATCTTTAAACTATGAAAATAATACTTCCTCCACATCGGCATATTTGCTTTGCGTATACGTTTAAATGATGAGGAAACTGCACCCATTTTAAATATTTTATGAATTTTTCTCAATTTTTCAATATTGTGCTAAGAGTGCTACCTGGAATCCCAATTTCTTTCGCTACATCTCTTTCTTTAACATTATTTTCGACGCATTTTATAACTTCGACTTTCTCTTTTAAACTCAAATATTTTCTTTGGCCAGACATAGCCAGCTTACAAAAAGTCTTAAAAATTAACTTGCTATAAATTTACAGGACAAGTAAATGTCAATGAAATCAGTCATCAAATAAAAAAGAACACAATTCCAGTTCAGCTAAGCTGTCGCCCCTCCGTCTGTCTTAAAACACTGCTCCTCCCCCAAATCTCTCTTGGAAGTAATGAAAATATGTGACTGGCCGTAGAGAAAAAGATTGAAGTTTATCTCATTAAAAAAATAACTGGCATTTAAAAAATAAAATTCTATTTTTCGGCCATTTTTTAAGTAAAAAATTGAAAAATTCGCTATATCGTTTTTTTTTCTCACTTTTCGTGCTCGAATTCTTTTCGTTATATCGTGCTTTTCGTTATAATTATTTAGTTATATCGTTTTGAATTCAGTATTCTTTAACATACAGACCAACTAAATGGATATGAGCATTTCGTTATATCGTGCTTTTCGTTATATTGTAATTCGTTATAAAGTGCTTCAACTGTATATAAAAATGTAAGTAAATGATACATAAATAGGCACTTTACTGAACCAATATGACAAATAATCGATGAACAACAAAATATGCACTTTAATTTCAACTAATAACACTTTTGGTCGAAACTATACAACAAATTTACATTACGATAATCCAACCAGGCCTAACGGCTATATCATTTTACATCTCGCTTCATAATAAAAATTAGAACACTGGCTTTTAGTCAAATCTCGCGAATCCAACCATTTATAACTCGTGCATAGTTAGTTCATTTGATGAAGTGAAGTTTCTAACCATGGGTAATAACACTAGAGAGAGAGAGTCAGTTCATATCGTTTACATGAAGTGCTCAAACTGGAATCCTACAAATCGGTCATCCTGACGTGATGGCGTCTCGACATCAGCATCTTGATTTGTTAGATTTTCTTTTCTTTCTGGATATTTCTCTCTGTCTTTAGAACCTGCATATCTAATATCTCTGTAATTTCTTTCCGGATATTGCTCTCTATTTTCAGAAGCTATATACCTATTGCTTCTAGAATGATAAGAATTTGAATAATCATCTCGTCCACTATCGGCTCCTTTAAATCCGTGATGAGAACTATTCTTATGTGATGGTTGCGAATATCTTTGTTCATTATAACTAGCTTTGCACGATCGTCGGCCACCATAATTATAATTATTTCGACCATGATAGTAGCCTCTATTCATGTATCTAGGGGAAAATTTTGGATTATATCTTGCTTTTGAATAAGGTGAAGCATCTTCTGTTATGTCTTGAGGTATCAAAGAATTTTCAGTCTCAAAGTTTTCAGGAATATCAGACTTATTTTGGTAAGAATTCTCGGAACTCTGTTTCCCATATCCATATTTATTGTAATTTCTATGGTTAAATGATTGTTTAAAATATCTCTGGCCATATCTATTATTGCTTCTGTTGTCAAATGGTCTATTAAAATTTCTGTTCTTTCCCTTATAATCAAAATTCCTATTGCGATCTTTCACATAGTCTTTTCTACCATGTGCAGGACTACTACTTTCACAATTTTCTTCTGGAGATGCATTCCATTCATCGGATAATCCTATATCATTTGTTCTATTCGGCTTATATAGTTTTATTAATTTCCTTATTTTCTTTCTGTTCACTAAATTCGTAATCTGAGTCAAATTCACCCCGTCATTTACGCAGTCGATTTTAACCATATCTTCACAACCTCGATTATCGTTGTTTATACTTGCTTCATTAATTTTTGTCGGTACTTCGTTAATTTTAATGTATCCTACTCGAACTTTGTTGCCGCTTGTTATTCTAACACTACCTTCCGTTACTTTTAACGTCATGCCTTCGACTGCTTTCCTACCTATTATTAAATCGCAGTCCGCCTCTTGTACCACGTAAAATTTATCCTGGATTTCTGTTTCATCCACGTAGACTTTATGCCAGAAAAAACCTGTTGGCTTAATTTCTTCTCCACCTATGCCTGATATGTATATATTGTCTCTGGTTAGTTTTGGCGCGTTTATTGCAGTATGATATCTTGAACTGGCGATTGAAATATCGCTTCCTGTATCAGTTACTAGGACTTCCCTCAAAGGGATTAGTCTGAGTGATATTGCTGAGAACATAGGGTTAACAATTACAATATAAAGAAAAAGAGCAAATTAAATGATAGAATTGCAAAATATCATATATAAATTCATATACACTGTTAAAAAAATAGAAAAGAAGTATCGTTCATCAGATGTATTGTCATATTTTTTTTTTAACATGTGGCAAAGAATCTCATTTTCTTAAGCGCGTATTGCGCAAAACTTAAAAAAAAAAAAAAAAAAAAAAAAAAAAAAAAAAAAAAAAAAAAAAAGCGGGATCTTTTAAAACACCAAGCTTTTTAAAGTTACGTAATTGAATTTGCAGACAATAGATTATTCTATCAAGCGTGGCTTAACGCAAATTTAATTTCATTGTTACACCCTTTTTTGAATGTGAATTTAACATTTTTCTTCCTTGATTATATATCTATTATTTGTATAACTGTTTATAGAAACTCTTACACTTCAAACCACTTTGATAGCATGCTTTGCTACAAACCAGATTGCAAAACTATAGTCTAAATTACTATTAAAGTATACAAAAAATCTTTCGATGACTTCTGTAAAATAACTTTTACATTAAATCTCCATATCGGCAAAATTGAAAAATTATATATATTTCAAAGTTAAGCTTAACAGATACTTGTTGATTATTCTCTAGGAGGCTCTGCCCCCAGCGCCTTTACTGCGCCAATCCGCAGACATTTCTTTTGCCTGTCTGTCTGTCTCTCCACAATCTGTCTGTTTCCCTATCCGTTCTCCTGCCCGTCTCTCTAACCGATTGTCTATCTCACTACACGTCTCGCTACCTGTCTCTATATTTCTCTACCGGTCTCGCTACCCGCCAATCTATTTCTCTAACCGTCTGTCTATCCGTCTAACTACTTGTATGTCTAGCCGTGTCTATATCCACTTCGCTACCCATTTGTCTATCTGTCTCACAACTTGTCTATCTGTCTCTCTACCCCTCTGGCTATACGCCTGTCTACCCATCTCCGTACCCAACTACTGTCTCTCTACTCGTCTGTATACCCGTCTCACTATCCGTCTGTTTTTGTACCCGACTCTTTACCCGTCTCGCTACCAATCTCATTACCCGTCAGTCAACTCGTCTGCGTACTCATCTCTCTACTCGTCTCTTTATCTACCACGTTACGCGTCTCGCAACCTTTCTCGCGACATTCCAGTCTACCGGTGTTTCTACCCGTCTCGTGACCCATCTCGCTAACCCTCTGTCAACCCTCTTTTTACCTTTCTCTCTTGCAGTCTGTTTATTTGTTTCGCTACCCGTCAGCCTACCTATGTCTCTACTCGTCTTTCTACCCATCTCACTACCCGTCTGACTACCCGTTTGTTTACTCGTCTTTCTACCTCTCGCCACCTCTTCCCAATATTTAAACAATTCATTTAATATACAGAAGCCGTTTATCAGTTATTAAATGCAAACAGAAGTAATTTATCTAATAAGTGTAATCAGATGCAATTTTTTTAAAAATACATACATAAACCTGAATAATAATTCATGAGTTTTGTGTTCATATTTGTTTATATTATTTGACAGTAAATCTAAACTTCTTAAACCTGAATTGTCTCAAGCTCTTTAAAAAAAAATCACAAGGTCTGTATAACTGCTAAGTAGCCTGAGGGCTATATTAGCTACATGTTATTAAGTTAAGTGAAAGTTTCGTTATCGCGTTCGCAGCCAATTGCTTATGTCAGAAAGCGTGGCTTAACGCCATTTTAAATTTATTACTGTAAGTTTCTTTTTTTTTGCTGGTGGGGGGGGGGGTTCAAAAAATATACATTTAAATTAAAACTTTTGCCTCCATGCCATTAGTGTTGTTTGTATTATTAACTAATACCTTGTAGACCGAGCTTCATTTGAAACAAATGTAAAAGACTTCTTCTACAGTGTTTTTTTAGGAGAAACTTTCGTAATTGGGCCCAAAGCCAATCGGAGCATTTAATATCATTATTGTAACTCTTATAGTGTTAAAATAATATTGTTGCTAGCTTTACTCTTGTTTGAGACCAGCCTTGCCTGTGTATCTGAATGGGGAAAAGTTTCGTATCCAATGTTGGTTGGCGAAAAAAATTTTAAATGGTGCCAAAAGGTAGTTTTAGCATCTTACAAAATTTTTCAAGAGAGCGGTAAAACATGTTTTTCAAATATTTACAAACACACGTTTTAAAGCATGTTTTTCCACCATCTTAAAAATTTAAGCACGATGCTAAAATAAAATTTTATCGCCATATTCGATATTTTAATAAGTAATGAAAATACACAAACAAACTTATTTAACAAACCTAAGAGGCATTTTTGTGATAAATAATTGTTATTGTCAGGGGGGTAAATTGTAAACAATTAATAAACAGCTAGTAAATAATAAATAGCATTTAAAATCTAAAAATGGAGAAGTGGTCCGTATAAAAATGCAAAACATAACATTATACGCTTGATATATGTAAATCTTTTTTTATTTTTTAATATTTCCGAAGGCACAGATACAAAGGTAAAAATATCTTTTCCAAATGCCATTACAATTTAATATATATATATATATATATATATATATATATATATAATTATAATATCTATGAATTTCAAAAAACATATCAAGTTCTTTTATCATTCTACTTAAATCTCCAAAGAGATAATTAATGATATTGTGTATACAGAATACCACATAGCTAATAATTAACATGTGCAAACATAATATTATCATAGCTTGTGCTTCAATGGTAATTGGCCTAATTTTACTCATACCTAAAGAATATTGAAAAAAGAAAAAAAGAAATAGAGAGAAAGGGAAAAAAAATTATAAATTGGAGTTGCAATTAAGTAAATACAAATGGATTAATAAATTAAATATGAACCATATACAATGGAAATTTGGATCACATGAGAATTAAATATGAATTGGATATGAAAAAACACATGCACATGTACTCATCAGCCTGGATGCACCCACATGTGTTTTAAATAATAATTCAGTGTTTCATAATTCTACTGGCATAATGCTAAGATCAGTAGAATCATCCAGGTACACTGAATTATTACCAGACAACAATTGGAAATATTAAAATTTGGAAATATTTAAATAGGAAATAAAAAACCATTAAAAATATACAATATATTTCACTCACATCGATTATCCCAAAAACTGTATTTAACACCTCACGAAATTACCACGAGATAACAGTTTTGAAATAATAAATTGGAAATATGAACGCGTAAAGTGTAGATAAAATATTTTACTCACAATAATTATACAGAATCCTTAAAATGTCACAACTTCTGCATAATATTCACATCCACATGGCAATGCATCATACATGTTGACTAAGTCGAGTTGAGAGAAATGATTTGAAAGACAAGTTGAGAGCACACTTTTTTTAAAACACATCCCCATCGATGGCACCCAAACACAAAATGATTCAAAAACACACAAAATAATTCTGGTTTTAATACACTTATAACAAAATTATATCCGTGAATATATATTACTCCATCCAATTTTAATTCCTGAAAGTAAAATAATATACAATCAATAGCTCCCTCTATAGTTAAATTAAATATAATATTAACAATATTATCAACAACTACCTGAAAGGTAAAGTGTCGCCATCTATTGGTATTATAATAATTCATAATTAATATTTAGTTAGATATCCACTTTATTAGTTACATACTCACTTCATTAGATTTAATTATATAAATAAACTTTAAAAAACAATACTAACTTGTAGTTTTACTTTAAATTCAAATAAAATATAATACTACTATATGAATAAATCTACACAGAATTAATTCAACTTGCACAGCATTTCAGATATTCTTAACAAGAATATATTATGTAAAAGAGATATTATTTTAATTCAAATTGTTTTTGCTGCCAGCTGTGTTAATCCACTGATATTATAGACATATTATTAAATAATTAATGTTTTATTTTTACTACTACTTAAATATATATTAGACTTGTTATTAAATAATTAATGTTTAATTTATACTACATTGTAAATATATTTTATATTTCATAGATTAATTTAAATATCTAATTAAATAATTCATAAACAATTCAAAATATCTCAAAATTTAAAAAATTGATAATTAATAGTATTATTACTGTTTTTCAATCAAATTAATGCAATGCAGTAATTAAAATACTTGTTAAATTTAATTATTCATAGACAAAAATAAAAACTATATATATTTATATTTATATATATTGCAAATAGATATGTTTATGAGTTATAATCACCAATGTTATCCATGTATAATTTAATTTGTTATTGTATAAGTTAATTTATAAATGTATGAAAACTGCACATCAAGAACACCTTAAACAGAGGTGATCGGCAACGCACAATCACAACTATACAAAGTGTATATAATGTTCAATCAAATATTAAATTTCCTAATATGTTATAATTGTAATTATGTATGTTATAATTGTAATTTTCTATATAAAGTGTATATAATGTTGAAACAAATATTAAATATTAAATTTCCTAATATGTTATAATTGTAATAATGTATGTTATAATTATTATTTTCTATATCTTTTGTTATATGTTATCGCACACTAAAACAATAATTTATTACTATATACAAAATTGAAAAATATCTGCAAAAAAATATATTTACATAATACTACATCTGCAAAAAAATAAGATTTAGAAAAAGTAAGCCAAATCCTGCAGATCCCAACAATCACATCGAAAAACTTATCCCCAAAAAAGAACTCTCCAAATCTTACGCACAGAAGATGGATTTTTCCCTCTGAATGCAGAATATTAGTTTTTTTTCTTGTACGATAGGTTATTATAAAATAATTGTTTCATTTCACATACTACATACCGTTTGATATATTGGTAATTTTATGTTATCCTGGCGCAGTTGATAAATCGCCAAATATTGTTCCTATAACATTTTCATATTGAATCCATTTCATTTAAATATAAAAATTTCACTCATTTAATTTAAAATACATGCTTTTCATTAATCCCATTTAAAATGCTAAAAAGAGAAAAAAAGAAATAATGCCATAAATCGAAACCTTTTATTTAAACACCAAAGATATTTTTTTTAAAATTTACACACGCGAAATAAAAAAAGCTGCTATTGCTGAGATTTGCGCCAAATCTCTAATACCAAGTCTACCAAGTTATTGCGGGCTTTTTCTTTAAACAGAAAAAAATCCAAATTAATTTTCGATTTCTACTAAATTGAAATATATTTTATTGTGCTGAATATTAGTGCGTGCATATTTTTTTTCTCCATGTACTCCATGAACTTTTCAATTCCGATTGTCTACGAAAATCTCCCGCAGGTGAAAATGACGTACGCACAAAATTTTCGTGACGTATGTACTTTAATTGTGCTTTTTTATCTATTTTTTTAATATAATTTCCAAACGGTTTGACATTTATTCTTGATAATAAATAGACGTCGTTTTCATCTTTATAGGTACCTGCTGTAAAAATTTGAACGAAATCCGTTAAATATTTTTTGAGTTATGCTTGACGAAAGGTTTTAATATCCGCCGATTTTACAATACTTTACGTTTGGTTTCCATTTCACTACTAGTGGCTCTTACTTTTAATAATCCCGGCATCCGAGCCCCCAAAAATGTAAGTAAATGATACATAAATAGGCACTTTACTGAACCAATATGACAAATAATCGATGAACAACAAAATATGCACTTTAATTTCGACTAATAACACTTTTGGTCGAAACTATACAACAAATTTACATTACGATAATCCAACCAGGTCTAACGGCTATATCATTTTACATCTCGCTTCATAATAAAAATTAGAACACTGGCTTTTAGTCAAATCTCGCGATTCCAACCATTTATAACTCGTGCATAGTTAGTTCATTTGATGAAGTGAAGTTTCTAACCATGGGTAATAACACTAGAGAGAGAGAGTCAGTTCATATCGTTTACATGAAGTGCTCAAACTGGAATCCTACATACATATATATATATATATATATATATATATATATATATATATATATATATATATATAGACAACCTGACGTTTCCTTTGCCTGTTTTCATTTAATCCATTCTTTTCAGATGCTTTAATTATATGCTACATCTACACAATTAGATAAATTTTTTATGTAAATAATAGTACTACATCGGAACATATTTATAATTATAAAAGATCATTCAGATTAGAGACAAATTGTTACAATTATGTAGAATGTTACAAACACTAAAAAACTTAAAAACGTATAAGCAAATTGTAACTTAAATTGTATCTATATTTTACAATCATTGTTTTTGCATTTTTAAAATTTTTATTATGACTTTATCTAATTTGTTTTTATTTTAATTTTGTATTTTATTTTATTTTTAATTCCCCCCCCCCGCTCTTCATGTTGTTGTTTGTCTATTTAACCCATTTTCGGCCAAAGGTGCGTAAAAGCACCATTTCAATAGATATGATTTTATTAACAATGTGATGTATATTTTTCACTAATTTTATTTTTCTGCTATTTTTAAGGGTTCTGGAGACATCTATAAAATATTAGTAATTTAATTGAAGTAATCACTTTCTGTTGAGAAATTTTCAAAATACTCTGGTTTTTTACTTGAAACGGTTATTGACAAATTTGACTTTTTGAAAATGTATAATTATTCCACTTGAGATTAATCATATGTTTTTATAATGGAGTAAAGTTGCAAGTTCTATAAATAAAATAAAAATAAGACAAATGCCATAAGAAAACTTAAAATTTTTTATTTAAATTTAATGGTAAATTATTAATGGTAAATTAATAATGGTAACATCAAATTAAATAAAATATTTTTTTTCATGCATGAAACTTTTTTGGTGTCTTAATGAATGTAATTTAAGCAAATTTCAATGCAAATAATACCACATTTTGTAAAATTTCTATGCTTGGCCTAAAATGGGTTAATATATTATATTTTCTTCTCATTTCTTTTTACTATTCTGACTCTGTTTTTTATCCAATTTTCTTCATAATGTTTCTTTCTGTTTTGTATTCATTTGATTAGGTAAATTTTTTCTGTGATTGGCTGATGCCTTCTACTTGCTTATTGGCTATTTCCTTAACTTGTTTCCTATTGGTTGTTCTTTAACTTGTCCCTTTTCCCCTCTCATTTTCTTTCAATCTTGCCTCTGCCTTCAAAGTAGTAGCACCACAAAGTTCTTTCGAAAGGCCTAGCGCAATTCTTATTTTATTGTGTTTTAAAGAAGTTTTTATTGTAACTTAAAAGTCATAAAAAGTTGTAAAAATTTTACTGTCTGATGCAAGGTTGTAATGAATTGAATGATAACTCCAGTGATCCGAGATGACGCTTCACGTCCAACATTTTTATTCGGCTTCGTTGATACACAACTTAAAATAATATAAACACTTTAAAAACATTACACTCCTCCGCAAACCTCAGCGTACAAAACTATTTCATACTTTACACGCGCACAGTTCACATTTTCTGTAACATCATCTGTCCAACTTTTCTCCATCTCCATCAGCTTAGCTCGGTTCACTTCTTTTTACCTGCCAACTAACATCTCTTGAAGTCTCCTCGCATATCGAAAACTGTCCTTTCGATTCGATTACACGGCTTACACGGCGATCTACCTCCGAAGCTAGGCGACAAAACCATGGACAAACTCTGGACCACTCTAGGCCAGCAACTTACGAAACAGGATAGGCCATGGGTTTCTTCGGTCGTTACAAGGTTTTCTTTCAGTTGACGGTTTTGCAAAATTTTATGACTTTTACGGGAAAGTTTACTGACGAGTGATTCTATTGAATCCAAAACGTCCCTTTTAAAATGTTTTTTAGTGTTTTTAACATTCTATATAATTGTAATAAATTTTCTGTAATCTCAACAATCTTTTACAGTTACAATTTTTTTTATAATTTCAAAAACTTTTAGATTTTACTTTTTATATTTAGTACCAGAAATATATAGTCAAATAGAATTTGAAAATAATTTTTATAACCCATTTGTTTGGAAGAAAATGCAAAAGTATTTGAAGATTTATCCGTGTCACAGTATCTTGATGGATTCACTCAGCACTTCGAGTCAATAAAACGAAAATGTATGTTTTTACATTTTTTTTTTTTTTGTGTAAAAAAAAAAAAAGAAAATCCAAAATTCACATCGGAAAAAATATAAAATAATAATTAAATGAAATATAAAAATGAAATTTAATTTTTGGATTTTAAGGATTGTACTGTCTAATCAAGCTACCCAATTGTCTTTTTTAAGATGATTGGAGAAGCGAAACTTTTAAAGCAAAATATGTATCACATACAGTATCAAAGAGCTGTCGCGCATTACATTCTGCCATAGCAATTCTTAAAAGCTGCAAATACTGTTCTGGGTTTGTGGCTATTTGATTGATAGTTTTTTTTCAGATTTTATTTATTATTAGCTGACCCTCCCGGCGTCGCCCGAGCCTGTGTAATAAATTTGCTTAAACTATTACTCGGAAATAATAGTAACCGCTACTCATAAATTAATTTAATGTTATAAAGGGTGACTATTAAGTTAATTATGATACCTGAAATCACTTGCGTTGAAATAGGAAAGATAGTTGTTGAGTTATGGAAACGTGAAATAGCGAAAAATCTTGAAGGTAGGGGCCGGGAGGAGGGGATGTTCAAGTGCCTTTCTGCAAATGATAAGGAAAGAGTTTAGGAAAACCGTTATGCATCTTTAAAAATTGATTCATTTGGTTAAGCTAGGAACTTAATTTGAAATTTGGTTTAGAATATTATTCGGAAATACTGGTAACTGCTTTCTTGAAATAAGTACCCTTCAAGTACCCTTCAGCAAATAACTAATTAAGAGGACCATTATGCATCTTTAAAAACTCGTTCGTTTCGTTAAGCTAGTAACTTAATTACAAATTCGGCATAAACTATCATTCGGAAATAGTGGTAACCGCTACTCATAAATTTACTTTAATGTTATAGAGGTTGATTATTAAGTTAAATATGCTGTTTGGAATCAGTTACGTTGAAATTGGAAAGATAGTTGCTGAGTTATGGAAACGCTGCATAGTTAGAGAAAAAAAGATTGAAGGAGGAGTCGGAGTGGGTTGATGGGTTGATTATTGACGGCCAATTATCTACACTAGGGATATAGGCCCGGGGGGAGTGCCCTTCGTGGGGGTCTTTCTAAGGGAACCTAATCCGTATTTACGCATGAGGAGTCGGAGAAGAGGGAATGTTCAAGTACCCTTCAGCAAACAACTAATTAGGAGGACCACTATGCATCTTTAAAAACTCGTTCGTTTGGGTTAAGCTAGGAACTTAATTAGAAATTTGGCTTAAACTATTATTCGGAAATAGTGGTACCCACTACTCATACATTTATTTTAATGTTATAGATGTTGATTATTAAGTTAAATATTATGTTTGGAATCGGTTGAACTGAAATCGGAAAAATTAGTTGCTGAGATATAGAAACAGGGCGCAGTTACAGAAAATGCCTTGAGAGGGGAGCCGGGGGGAGCGGATGTTCAAGTGCCTTTCTGCAAATGATCAATTAGGAAAACCATTATGCATCTTTAAAAAAAAATTATTCATTTGGTTAAGCTAGGAACTTAATTTGAAATTTGGCTTAGACTACTATTCGGAAATACAGGTAACTGCTTTCTAGAAATATACCCTGAAGCTGTGAATTCTGATTCTTTTGATAATTTAACAAAATGAAACTGGTTTGGAGAAGTTCCGAACATTATTAGCTGAGTAATGAAAATAAAGCACAGTTAGAGAAAAAACCTTGAGGAAGGGGCCGCGAGGAGGCGCGCGGTCAAGTGCTCAACAACAAATCCCTAATTTTGACTGTTGGTATCCATTAATTGATTACGGGCTGGGTACATAACAGAAGAACATAAATTTAATTTTTACGTTACGAACATAAATTTAATTTTTACGGAAACTGTTATTCTAAAATTACGGTATTCTTTATATAAAACAGCAATTAAACGCTACGGGTGAAGCTAAAAATGTTGAATTTGTTAAATGTAAATATATTTACCTTGCTGCATACATATATCTACTGCATACTGCATATATATAATACATACATATATCTACTGCATACTGCATATATATACTACATACATATATCTACTGCATACTGCATATATATACTACATACATATATCTACTGCTCTGATTTCAACAGAACTATAGTTCTCTTGAAATCAGAGCAGTAGATTTGGATTTATTAATAAGGAGGGTCAATTAATGAAAAGGCCGCCGCCAGGTGGCGCGCGGTCAAGTAAAATAAATGTGATATTTAATAAAAAGTTGTTTATCCCCCCCCCCCTATCCCCGCAAATATAACAAATAAAAAGTTTTCTGTATTAATAATATCTATCATACTAATATACGTCATGTAAAAAATACCCTCTTAAACCTAGAGCTCCTATAATACAGGCTGAATCATACCGCCATTTAATGACCCAGCGGACCAAAAACCAAGCTAAAACCGGTTAGCTTACCGTACTAGTGGACGGCGAGTGACAGTAACGAGGACGGCGAACACCTGCTCAGGCGGTTTCCTAATGCTGAGCTAGGTCACAATATGGCGGTTATTTTGGGCAACAGAATGGATATGCGTCAGCTCCCCTTATAGGAGCCTTACTTAAACCCAGCTAATTATCATTAAGTCGATAAAATCCTTTAATATTAAGTTTTTAGCATTTTAACATTTAATAATTAAGTTGTTTGCCTATATGTCATATAATATCTGATCCATCGATTTTAAACACGCGCCTCTGAATTGCAATGTTCCCTACCTTGATTTATTTAATCACTTCTGTGGAGACTTTATACAACCAACCAACAGAAGATAAAAAGCGTATTTTTGATAAAATCTCTTTGTGGATTTTAATTAATATTTAGGTAAATAATTAAAATATTAACATTCTGAGTCTCAGGTGCATCAAGAGAAGTCTTGGACTTCCCGCACCTAAATTTTCAGACTTCTAGGTGGGCTAGATCTTGCTAGCCGTCGCAGACAGACAAACACACACACACGGAGCGAAACTTTCTTTTGTTAATACAGATTTTACTAAATTTAGACAGAGATGCTCTTAGATTTACCTTTTCTGTTAGCATCTGTCTGCGAGGTATAATACTTCAATAAAACTGTAATTCAAGTGAAATTTAAATATATCAATCACAATAGCATGAGGGAATTTAATATATTACACAATCGAAAAGTCGCTTAACAAAAATACAGTAGACAAGGTGCTAGGAGTGAAAAAACTACAAATCGCAGTTATACCGTTTGGTGAGTATCTACTCTATATTAATACAAAGCATATAAGAAGGGGAGGCATCGCGTAAAGTCGGGGTATTCTAAATGATAGTTAGTGAAAAGAAGAAAAATCGAAATAAATTCATTCTAATTATTCATTCAATTATTCAATTCATTAAAAATTCATTCTAAATTCATTTCTAATATTCTAATCGAAATAAATCCATTTAGAAAAATCGCAATAAATTTTTCGTGTAGTCCTGGACAAAAAGGACCTCTTACTAATACTGTTGAAAATCATGGTATAAAAATGTGATTAATATGCCAATCGATTAAAAATAATGCCTACTAATGAATGCAATACTTAAGTTTTGTAGACACAGAAATTTTAAATAAACTTTAAAATTTTTATTACTAACACGTAATTTGACACCATACATGCATTTTCAGTAACTTTTACTTTTCGATACCAAACGAGAAATTATTCGGACAAGTAGTTTAGGAATTATGTTGGAACTCATAATATTAAATTCATTCTTAATCGTTACAAAACAAATTGCAATGCGAGTAGTGTTTTATTCATAACTCAAAAAGTACATAACGAAATGGACTGCAATATTGGATTCACATATTTAAAGCTTATAAAAATCGATTTCTGAAAAAAAAAAATCATAGTTTACAATTTATACCTTTAAAAAAATTTTATATATTTAAAATTAATTAATTTTCGAAAAAAAAAAGATTGTAACCACTAATTTTTTAAACAGAAATCCATTTCTAGAAGCTTTAACCTCTTTGGGACCGGCGGCTTTTACACAAATTTTATTCGTTTGGCACCACTTTTTTTTTAAAAAGCTACCTTTACTTAAACTATCACAAAAATGCTCTAATATGAGAAAGCAGATATTACTTTTATTTTTTACTGGTGCCTAAAACAAATTCTGTATGCTCACTTTGAGGTTGTATATATGATACCATGGTCCCGAACGGGTTAAATAAGCGAATTCAAAATTACAGTTTATCCTGTCTACAAAACGTATACATGTTAAGCGTTCCAACTTAATACTAGGACAGATCCGCAAAATTGAAACAACTGCGCTACCTTGTGGATGGAGGGGGAAATGCCAATGCGTGCACTTTTAGGATGACGTCATTAGGTATGACCGAAAATCTACCATCTGCGCATCTTCTGAGCATATTTTGCGAATCTGTACTCTGTCAGGGAAACTGCGTCTCGTTATTATGTAACAAGACAAAGGGGGTAAACCCAAGTACTAATAAGTATGATCAACAGAAACACAGGGAAAAACTTGTTATAAAGAGCTGATAACAAAAGCTGGTGGTAGTAGATTTTTTTGTTACTGGAATAAAAAATGTCTGACAAATAACAAAACTATCATTTAATTATCTCGTATTTTTCAATCACAATCGAGATATTTTTTTTTACGTTCTTTTAGCAAATATTTATTTAAATATCACTTTTTATTACTGAGTTTGTTGGAAATTTTGTAAAAAAATATTTTAAAATAGGTAAGAACACGGAGAAAGAACCTGGAGGGGAAACTAGAATAGGCGAGGATATCGAAAATGCAAGTCAGATTTTTTTAACGAAAGAGGGCGCTGTAAAATTTTGGCGGCTGTCTTTAAACAGAATCTCATTAGATTACATGTTAAATTCTGAAAGTATTTTACTCGATTATTTTTAATTATAGCAATTATATGTCATAAATTTAAGATGGGGTATAAATGTTTTATTCCGGGATGTAAATCGGGCTATGATGATGAGATAAAAAAAGAAAAATCGAAGAGAAAAAAATTTAAGTATGTTTAGAACTCCAAAGGTGAGTGCTTTATATTATACTTTAATATATTATACTAAAAAGTATTTTGGGGCTTCATTCAGAAGTGCAAATGCAAGAACTCATTTAAAAATATATATATATTTGCCTCTCTCATAAGTGTAATTTAAAAATTTAATTTCATTACTTGGCTGTTCAATTAAATCAAAAAATTTTATTGATTGTAAATTAGGAAAAAGAACTAATTTAAATAACAAATTTAATATTCACAAAGAAAAAAAGATTTAAGTATATATTGTTTTTAATAACTGTATAATTTTCAAATTGTAAGGTAAGTATGTTACCTTTTCTATCTGTAGCAGTGTATAAGTGTGTATGAAAGAGGAAGCATTTATGTATGATAAAAAAAAAAAAAAAAAAAAAAAAAAAAGTTTTTGGACCATTCATAACTAACATTATATTAAAGTCACAATTTACGATTCTTGCAAAAATTAGTTAATAGACCCTATTATTTATTCAAGTTTTATTTCCCAAATAATTAAGATAAAAATTTGTTTTTAAATGTACATAATATTAATTGCATAGATATAAAAAGTTATGAGTTATTAAATTATTCAAAGGTTATCGATATAAAAGCAAGATTAAAACTTATTTCAGAAAATTTGAATAATACTTTTAATCTGTAAAAATTATACGTCCATTCCGTATTTCTTCGCAGTACAATATCCGTGATATTTATTTTTAAATGACTATTCAGATGTTTTTGTCAGGATGAACTCTTATTTAAAGAGTTATAAAAAGCAATCGAAACGCCAAATATCTATTAAAATATATGCATGTTGAGAAGAAAACCTTATTTAATGAAATTTCTACTTGTTTGACTTTTTTAAAGTTCAAATTTTCAATCAAAAACATTTAAAAAATGAATGCTTTTCGCATTGAAAAGCATTGCAGAAGCAGGCTAAGACAGCCGTCAGTTTACCGTAGCGCCATCTATGAGGAGAAAAACTGTATTGTAAAATTTCAACGTTACTTTCCCCTCCATCTATCTTCCTCCGTGGGTAAGAAATTTAAAATGTAGAAATTTAAAGAAAATAAGAAATTTTAAAAAATGACTGAGTTAAAATGTGTTAAAAATCATGTCTCCCCCCCCCCCCCCCGCCTTGCACCAAACTATAAAGAAAGTTTTAACAACCCCATTACTTTGAATTTTGCTTTGTAAGAAATTAAATATATATATATTTTTTTATTAATTTTAAGTCAGAAATATGTGTACATTTTTTTCAAAAATTGATGCACTACGCAAAAGTTAACACGCCCAAAAGCTTACTATTATATAATAATAATAATTACTTAGATGAACTGTATAAAATATATATTATTAATAGTGCCTAATTAAAAGTTCAGTGACCTAATTTTGAAACTAAACTTGTATTGTTTCAATAATAAAAAATAAAATTATTATAAAAGTTGGAAATCCGAAAGCATTTTAAAAAGATAAACACGCATCCATTTAAAAATTATATAAAGTGATTTTTTTTCTTGTAAAAACATTTTTTAAATTAGTATAAAATACATAGTACAAAGATAGTATAAGATCATCTTTAGTTTTTTATAAAACAAAAATTTTTACATGCTTTTTTATATATAAAAATAATTATAGATTCCTACAGAAATTTGTATACAGGCTTTTTCTTTCTGTGCAAATTTCACGCCCAACGCCTCCATCAAATGCACATTGACGAAAACTACACCACACAAATGGGCGGTCCTTTAGAACTTTCCGATCACTTCGATCAAGATTACAAACTTCGTCAGATATGCTGAATGTCCACAGATATCTTGAAATGTCCGAAAAATGATGTTGTTTTTTACGAATGTCGATAGATATCCCTGAATGTTGTAATAGTAATATCATTTTTACGACATTGGCCAATGTCACCAAATATTAAAAATAAGGCATTAAAAAGTAAAGTTTTTTAAAATTGACAAAATTATTAAATTTTATTTTTTAGAATACTATTTCTGTATTATGATGTCATAAGTAATGCAAAAAGCTCTTTTGAATGCTTTCTTTTTAAAACTTATTTTAAGTTATGTTTGTGAATATCAGCAGATGTTGTAAATTTGACGTACGACATTCAGCGACTTTCAAAATATTGGCCAATATTGCCGTGGATATTGGCCGATATCTCTGTGCTACCTGGGTAGTAAAACAGAATGTCAAAGATTTAATACTAACATTATGAAATAAAACTGAATATATTTTTAAAAGTACTTCCAACAAATTATATTTTATTTAAATAATGAAATATATTCTAAAACAATCTTGAAGAACAAATAAAAAATAAGACAACAGTCGAAATGTTGCCTAGTTTTTTTTCTAATTTCATCAGATATTAAAACAGAATGTCAAAGATTTAATACTAACATTATGAAATAACACTGGATATACTTTTAAAAGTGCTTCCAACAAATTATTTTATTTAAATAATAAAATATATCCTAAAACAATCTTGAAGAGCAAATACAAAATAAGACAACAGTCGAAATATTTTGCGAATGAAATAATCGTTTGCGTTTTGTTTTGCCCATGCGCAGTTATTTCATAGATATTACAACAATTATTGAACCTCCAGTAGTTCCCCCTCCTTCCGCTACGTGGCGTACGACCTTCATTGATGTAACCTCGGTGGACACCGCTGCCATATATCTTGGAACGCTTGACTTGTATACGTTTTGCCTGTCTTGTTCTAGTCGATTTTGATCTGCTTGAAAAAAAAATACCCGCATTGCAATCTGTTTTGCAACGATTAAAAAAGAATTTAAAATTAAGAGTTCCGAATTTTTTAACTTGCATAGTTCCTAAATTACTTGACCTAATGACAAAGTGCAAAATGAATGTCCTGAGGTCTAGAATGAATGAAGGAAGGGCTTTTGAATGAGACAAGGGCTTTTCAAATATCGTTTCATTTATGAAATTTACAACTGAGTCATAGAAAGAAATGACATAGAAGAAAACCTTTTTTTTTCTTTCTTTAAATCTGGGTTTTGGTTCCTAATAACCCGCCTTTTCATGTCTTTTATTACATTGTCAAAAAAAAAAGTATACCTGAAAATAAAGGTTCGAATTTCAGTGACTATTGTTGCAATGTTAGCAGAGTTTTTATGGAAAAAAGGGAAGTGATCAGTTGCATTAATGAATGTAGTTTATACCCTTTGGAACTTCTACTTTTTTAGCGAGTTTCATTGCAATAAAGGAGGAAGCGATGAGGACGTTTCAAAAATTGTCCATTTGCAAGATTTACAACTGAGCTACGAAAAGGAAGGAGCATAGAAGAAAACATTTATTTGTTTCTTTCCTTAAATTTGGACACTTGGTCATATTAACTAGGCTTTTCATGTCTCTTATTGCACTATTGAAATGGAAAGTGTGTGTGAAAGCAATAGCTCGAAAGCTGCAGTGACTGTTGCGATACTCGCCGAATTTTTCCGGTGGAAAAGGGAAGTGATCAGTTGCATTACTGTACACTTCCATGTTATTTAGAATTATTAGTTTTTTAGAGGCATTCACTTCAATTCTGTATTTTTGTCGAATGAAAAGAACCGTTTAAAGAATATGACACTCACAAAGATAAGACTAAATATTTTATGTTAACTTTATGATATTAATACACAACTATGCATAGTAAATCCTATACGTAATAAAACTGTTATAGTATCTGAAAAATTAGTATTTAGTAATTTAAAAATTTTTAACACTTTATTTTACAAAAAGTAGTGTTATATAAAAAAAAATGATTATTAATTTTAGCATTGAGATAATTCGAACAATTTAGGGGGTCGGGGCACGAAAGTGACAAGCCACATTTTTGGTGAAATAAATCTAACACTGTAATATGTTTCTTAATTTTGTAAATTATAATATCCTACATATAATTTGTTTCTAATATTACTTGGTGGCAGCATGTGCCCCGAGTTTCGTTTTTGCCCCAGACGTTTATGCTCCCAATGAAAATAGATAATTTACAAAGAAGGAATAGTAATATCATTAAAGTAATGCCATATTGTTACTCAGAATATCTCAAATGTTACTAAGACATTGGCGAAAAATTCTTTATGTTATATACTTTGATTTGAGTATTTGATCAAATTTTCCAATTGAAATATCTCAGAAGTTAGAAAATGTGGCTTGACAATCTCTTGCTACGCCCCCCTCAATTATTAATAGTAATAAGTTTAATTATGTGTTTGCTTTTACGATTTTCATAATCTTCACCGGTATTACGAGTGACGGTTAATACGAGAACTTTTATAATATCCTTGCTTCTCCTGTTCACCGAGTTCAACTGTATGTATGCATTTAAACTAATTTTTTTTATACATCAGATTTGTTACTTTATTAAATTTGGAGACAGACAAAATATTACACATAAAATTTAATTTTAAACATATTTGAGTTTTGAATTGTTTTGGATGAAAACAAAAATTTTGAAGCTAAATTAAAAATAGAAAAAATAAAATAAAAATAAAATATTGCAAAAATTTAATCACTAGAATCTAGTACTATTCAAGATTGTGTAAAATTTAAAAGCAGAACTTATTAAGTATTTTTAATAAAAAATTTCCAAAAGGTAGACGCAAAAAGAATTTTTTTTCTTAAGTGACACCCATTCACAACATAAATAATAATAATTAAAAAAAGAAACGGCCCCATAGGAAAAGCAAACTATAAACCGGGGCAACCCAAGACTATGGGTAAAGAAAAACCAGTTGTTAAAATAAATAATAATAACAATAATAATAATAATAAATAATAATAATAATTTATGTGGACAAGTTAAAAAGAAAACATCATACTATTATTTTTTTTTCACTTATTTTCTGAAAAGCCATTTGCGGCATAGAAATTTACCTTTGCAAAATTGATTAGTATTTTACCATTCTCCAATTTATGGATGTTACAATTGCATGAAATTTGTGCTCTTCCGAAAAAAATATCGTTTTTATAATCTCATTTATTACTGTTCACAAAAGAAGTCAAAAGAAGACAAAACTTCTTTTTCACACAGCTTAGAAAGATTCATCTACAAAAACAAAAAACATCTTTCTCACACAGCTTAGAAAGATACATTTATGAAAACATCTCCTGTTAGTAGGAATTCAATTGGTTTCGCGACAATCTCCCACCTTGAGTTTTCAACAGGAAAACTCAACAATAGGCACAACAAAATTCAAAATAACACAAAATATGTGTAACATTATACTTACATTACATGGCCAAAGCATAGATATTCTTAATACTAATTTTTCAAAGACAAATTATACAATTTCCTGCAAAAATTCAAACAAAAATTAAACATATTATTACAAATTCAAATTAACACTAGGAAATGAGATATACTAAAAAATAAGGAAAAAAGTTTGTAAAGTTCAGTGTTCAAAAAATAGTCTTATGACTGATAACGTTTTGGAACAGTCACTGTTCTGCCACTTCTTGTTCGTAATATTGGTTCTAAATAGTGTTCTTTTGGAATCTCTAGATTGTACAGTTTTTGTATTGGTCTTAAAAGTTCACCATTTTCAGTTTTTACCCGAGCAACTCTCGGGTGACCATCTTTTCCAGAAATTAGTTCTTGCACACGAGCTAAAGTCCAATACGTACGTTTCTTATCAGACTATACGAGAACGACATCACCAACGGTCAGTTGCTTGACATTATTTTGCAGGGAATTTTATTGGCTTAACTGCCCTAAATACTCAATACGGAATCGTCTTCTAAGATGTTCTCGAACTTATTGTCTATACTTTGCTCTTCTATTTAATTCTTGTGCGTCAATTGCATCAAAATCTATCACATCTGAAGATATCATTTCTTGTAGAAACATTGATGGTGTTAAAGGTGCTAGATCATCCACATCTTCTGAGACATACATGAGTGGTCTAGCATTTACAACTTGTTCGCAGTCACAAAGAATTGTGATAAGCTCTTCATAGGATAATGAGGCTCTACCTAGTACTTTCCTCAAGATGCGTGTCACCATTTGTATCAACCGCTCCCACCAACCACCCCACCAGGCAGCAGTAGGCGCATTGAATTTCCAACGAATCTTTTGCACAGCTGCTGCAGCTGAGATCTGTTCCCAATCGATGTCTGAAAAAGCTCTATCTGCACCGACAAAGTTTTTACCATTATCAGAATAAACGGTCGTCGGTCTTCCTCTTCTCGTTATAAAGCGCCTAAAAGATTGGAGGAAGGTATCTGTTGCTAATGATGTCACTAATTCTAAATGTATGGCCCTGTACACTGCACAAGTGTGCAACACAATCCATACCTTTTTTCCTTTTTTCAAATATAAGGGCCCAGCTAAATCTACTCCAGTTATTTGGAATACTGCCGCATCTTGAACTCTTTCTGATGGCAATGCAATAGGTTCTGACTCTGTCTTCTGGGCACTAAATATTTTACAACGCACACATTTCTGAACTACTGCTCGAATGGTTTTCTGGCTTTCAGGATCCAGTAGTCTTCTCGTATAGATGCCATCAAAAGAGCCACTCCTGCATGTAATAGCTCTTGGTGTTTCCAGGAGATCAATCGGTGGACTACTGGATGGTCAGACGGCAAAAGAATTGGGCACTTAAAATTGACAGTATCTTCTCGATAGATGACTTGTGTTTTTACTCTGATGATACCATCTTCATCTAGGATTGGTCTTAGGCTACGAATTTTCTCATTATTCTTTTCATCAAAGCTGTCTTTCTGGATCAAAATCATTAATTTTCTTTCAGCTTGTTCTATTTCAAAACATATAAGTTCAGATACTTCTTTTGAATTCGGTTTTCTTGAATTACTTATGAATCTTAGAATCCATGCAATCAATCTTAATATTTTCATGTATGATGAAAATCGTCGATAATACCAATCATTAGGTTTCGTGTTCTTGTTTAATGCTGAAATGACACTTTTCCGTTTCCCAGCATTAATAACTTCTTCATCTGGTGATTCGATATTTTGAGGCCAAGTAAATTCTGGCTCAGCCAGCCAGGCTGGTCCCTCCCACCATTTTAGCTGCAAGAACTGTTCTTTAGAACAACCTCTGGAAGGAAGATCAGCCGGATTAAATTTTCCTGAAATATGTCGCCACTGATCTGTCTGTGATAAAGACCTGATTTCTTCTACACGATTCCAGACAAATGTTCCCCATCTATCATCTCGCTTTATCCAGCTTAAAGCTGTGGTTGAATCACTCCAATAACAGATCTTCAAATTTGGAATTCTTAAATCAGCAATGACACGACTACCCAAACTGGCTCCAATGCAGCATGATAAAAGCTCTAACCGCGGTATAGTTAGGTTCTTAAGAGGAGCTACTCTTGCGCGTGCTTGTATAAAACTCACCAAAATTTCATTTTCCTTCTTTACTCTGAAAAAAAAATACAAGTAGCATATGCGTGTTTACTTCCGTCACAAAATATGTGAAGACTTACATCATTTTCAAAGTTATATAGATTCATCCAGCGCTCAAGTTTGATGTCAGAAATTAATTTTATTCCCTGCACCCACTTTAAAAATTGTTTAGCTAAATTCTCTCGAATTAATTCATCCCACTTTAATTTCAATTTCCAACATTCTTGTAGAATAAGTTTAGGGAGCAAAGTCACGAGTGAGGCAAATCCCAGAGGATCAAAAACCTTCTGAGCCAATGAAAGTAGAGCTCGTTTTGTAGGAATAATTTGCTCTTCCTCAATAGGGCCGATTTTGCAAGATAGATTATCGTTTTCTAGATCCCAGTTTAAGCCTAGTACTGGTGTTATGTTAACTGTTGAAGTTTCAGACATAATTTGAATTGGATAATTTGACAGCCATCCCCTTAAATTGAATTTCGCAGAGGACAGTAACATTCTCGATTCAATTATGAACTCGTTTAACTCTTTAGTTGTGTTGAAACTACAAACACAATTATCTACATACAAACATACAAAGATTCATTCAAAGTCTCTGCTGTAGAAACAAAATTGTCAGGTGTACTTTCCAGATGGTGTTTCAGAGTAGCCGCTAGTAAAAAAGGGCTGCAATTGATTCCAAAAACCACACGTTTATGTCTGTAAATTATATTATCCTTCCATAAAAACCGTAGATAGTCTTTATCACTTTCTGTAATACCTATCTGTAGGAATGCCTTTTCTATATCAGATACTGCACCAACAGGAAGTTTCCGAAAAAGATGCAATATTGAAGGAATCATTTCAATCATATTTAATCCTTTATCCAGACAATCATTTAATGAAGGAAAACCTTTCACATGAGCTGAAGCATAAAAAACCGGCCTTACTTTAGTAGTTTCACTCGATTCTTTAAATACAAACCTGTGAGGCAAATAATGTATTTTGGATTTTTTATTATTGACCACCCTTTCAATTATTCCTGTATTTAACCATGTATCAAATACTTCATTATAAACTTCAGTTTTACTCAAATTTGATACATTTTCTTCGTTGCAGCAAGCCGTTTTTCGGCCAATTCTCTATTACTAGGTAAGCGGACATTATCTAGTACCCAAGGCAATGCTTCTTCATACCTCCCATCTGAATCTATTCTTATGTTTCTTTTAAAATGTTGCATAGTTTCTTCATGAATTTCATTTTTAGTTTTAGATTCAACCGGATCAGTTATACAAAGAATATCTAGCTTCCATAAATTAGCAACGGAACTTTCGTTCCAAAGAGACGAAATAACCATAAGAGAATCATTTGTTTCAGATTTAATACCTGGAATTTTCCCCATGAGTGTCCACCTCAAATGGGTCTTTACAGCAACCAGACCACTTTTTAAAACTTTAATATTTCCGGTGAGTAATTTTCCCGCCACATCGGAACCAATTAACAATTTAATTTCATTTTCGGTTTTACATACATTGTTTTCAACATCCGAAATTTTAATACCATATTTATTTAATTCTTTTAACCAAGGTCCATTTGGCACCTTTTTTATATTAGAACAAATAACAGGAACATCTAAAACATGCATATCACATTTATAACTATTATCAATACTACTTAAATTAATTCTATATTTGTTGTGGTTTGTCTCACTTGTTTCAACACCACCAAATAATTTATGAATTAATTTAACTTCATCAATACTTTTATAATTCAAATACTTAATTACATCTTCTGATAAATATGAACGCTCAGAGCCTGTATCTATGACTCCCCGTACAATTTTTCTTTACCATCCTGCTTTACACGTACATGCAAAGTTTGTAATAACACAGTTGGGTCGGAACCTTGAGTAGTCAAAACAGTATCACTACTCCCTGACTCATGTTTACGACTTTCTAACGCCGTATTACTCTCTTCATTACAAACATTTTGACACATTACTTCAAAATGCCTTTTACCACAATTTAAACATTTAATCTTCGATTTACAGTGACGTGAAATATGATTTTTCTTATGACAGACAAAACAAGCCCCCTTTTTCAAAATTATACTTCGTTTACCTTCAAAAGAAAACGAATTAGCTATAAAACATTTTTCTGATAAGTGACACTTGTCACAAAATATACATGCTTCATCATATTTCTTAATTAAATGTTTATGTTTAGATTTATCACCTACAAATAAATCAGTAGCAGTTAGCATAGAATTATATTCAACATTTTTAAATCTAGTAAAATTCTTAGATTTATCAAAACCAAAACCAGTACGCGCCAATAAAATACGTTCTTCAGACAGCACTTCATTTTTTAAGAAATTAAGTATAGAATTTAATTCACTCTTACCTTGAGCAGACTTTTCACGATCCCGTTCCCAAATTCGGAGATCATCATGAGGTAAACACGATTCCACCAACGGGAATAAAATGCTCGCGTATTTGTCCTCGGTAACCCCAAGAGATTCCAACGATCTAAGTTTGGTTTCTAGGTTGTCATATAACGATGACAAATTGCACTCTCTTCTGGATGTATTATTATTGCATAATACCAGCTGCAGCAGATCGTGAACATAAATTTGAATTAAAGTGTCTTCTCTTCCAAATCTTTCTTTTAAATGTTGAATTACTTTAGGATAATTTTCAGCCGATATAGGATAACTGTTCACTATTTGGGACGCTTTTGATTTCAAAGTAATTGCTTGCATCAGATATACGAACTTCGAGTGATCGTCTAACACAGTGTCTTCGTGAATTTTCTTGAAGGTATTCCAAAACGTTAGCCACGATCTTGAGTCTCCATCAAACGGCTGCAAGCTAATTTCAGGTAATCTAAATGTGCGGGATCCCATTCTTTCGATTTCTACCGAATTAGGTAAAAGAGGTTGATGTTCGACGGCAGGCTTAACGAAAAAATGTCTTACATTTTGCTTCACTGTTATTAATTTTTCATAGTATTCTTCGCATGCTTCGAATTCTTTTACATAATCTTTTTCTGCAGACCCATTCGACAACATAAAATTCAATGTTTCGTCATCTGTGGAACGTAATCTAGATGCTTTATCTACTAGTTGATCTAATAGCTCTTCTATTAGATTAACATCTGGGCTTGACTGGTTAAGAGCTTCGTTTAAGGTATTTAAAGTCTTCGTAAATGCGCGTTCTTTTTATTTTTAACGCATCCATACTTGAACAGTTTTCCACTTAAAAAATATTACTTCCTATGTCCTTCTGTTCGGGCGCCAATTTTATCGCAAATTACATACATAGCGATTTTCGAAACATTAAAACTACCCGTTTTAATACTTTCGTCATTTTTAAAGCAAAAGAAGATAATACTTTAATACGTGAAAAACAGTCCTTTTAAAAAACATAACGAATATCTTTATTCTCTCACTTCCGTGCCTACAAAACATTCTACAAAACCATTTTTTGACAGCCACATTTTTTCACACAGCTTGGAAAGATACATCTAAAAAAACAAAATTTCTTTCTCACACAGCTTAGAAAGTTACATCTACAAAAACAAAAAACATCTTTCTCACACAGCTTAGAAAGATACATTTATGAAAACATTTCCTGTAAGTAGGAATTCAATTGGATTCGCGACACATCTGATTTAAGAAATAATTTAAATAGTGCAGAAACTCTAAGATATTAGATACAAAGTGTAAAGTTATACTTTAAATGCAAAATGTAATAAAAAAATGTCTTATTTAGAGAAAGAATACTTTAGAATTAAGTATTGCGTTGAGTAAAAAGTTTCCCGCCAAGGGGAGATACCTTCGCGCAAACAGCTGTCATTTGTGCGGTTGTTAGCTTTTCAGCCAACCAATTTTTGCATTCAAAAACAGAGCACAGGAACTACATGACTTTGTAATTTGTTTGCTAAAAATTTATTATCTTGTGCTTCAAAAAAGTGTTTAAAATGGAGCTATCACGTCAGCAGATCAGAACGATTATTTACTATGAGTTCCGTAATAAACTCAGTTCGACTGAATGCCACAGAAATATGTGTGAAAGTTTAGGGATCAATACTGTTTCTTATGATACAGTCAAAATTTGGTTTCGGAAGTTTAAAGCTGGAAATTTCGACAGTAAAGATGAACCACGTTCCGGCCGCCCTATTAAAGTTGATTGTGAGCAGTTAAAGAAAATCATTGAGCAAGACCGAAATGTTTCAACACAAACTTTTGCGTCAGAGCTTACTGTTTGCCAAAAAACAATAGTTAACGCTCTAAAACGCTCTAAAACGCATAAACCTAACGTTTAAGTTCAACCACTGGGTGCCTCACGAATTGACTGCTGAAGACAAGCGCAGGAGAAAAAAACTGTTGTTGGGCTCTGCTCAGAGATCAAAGGAACGAGAACTTTCTGGACAGAATTGTAACCTTTGATGGAAAATAGGTGTACTCCAACAATACAAGCCATGAAGGAGGGTGGTCAGCACCTGGGGAATCAGCTGGCTCGGTTGCAAGACGTGCCTTAACTAAAAAGAAGGTGCTCCTCTGCATCTGGTGGGATTGTCGTGGAATTCTGTACAAAGAGTACCTGAAAAGCGGACAGACTATCAACAGTGCAATATACAGCAACATGCTAATCGAAGTTCGTGATGCCATTCGCGAGAAACGAAGTAACGAGTTCAGAAGGAAGGTGGTTCTCTTTCATCAAGATAACGCCCGGCCACACGTTAGTACGATGACCGGCTGGACGCTCTACAAGCTGGAGTGGGATTTGATGCAACATCCACCATACAGCCCTGAGATGGCCCCTTTAGATTTGTATCTCTTTTCACATCTGCAGCTGCATGTTGATGGCACAATCTTGCATTCAAATGAGGAGGTCATAAATGATGTCGACCTCTTCCTGGACTCGCGAACGTCACAATTTTTTGCAGAAGGGATTGAAAAGTTGCCAAAACGTTGGCAAACGATTGCAGATTTAAACGGAGATTGCTATCCTCATTAGCTTTGATGATTTCGTATGTATTTATCATTTTACAATAAAAAAATTTTTGGCGGAAAACTTTTTACTCAACCTGATATTTTCTTATTAACCAAAAAATGTTAGTTTGTGGGATTAAAAAATAATGGCAATAATATGATGGATGCGTATATTTGTAGTATAAAACTATGAAAATGGCGTTTTAAAAATTATTGTTATATACCAACTAATTTGTCAACGAAAATATATCGTTTATTATTATGATTATCCTGAAACACCGTTATACTCCTGCTGTTACTCTTAACTAAAATAAATATATACCCCCTCGCGGACCCGTGCGAGGATTTCGCCCTGTCGTCTAATATTTTTTAGCAATGTCTAATAATTTTCAGATGCAGGTTTTTAAACTTCTAATCATATATTCTAATACCAGGAAATATTGTGTGTGGTTATATATATATATATATATATATATATATATATATGCAAAATTTATCTTAAAAACAGCTCTAACGATTTTGACGAAATTTCGTATCCTACCGTTTTGGGGCACCAGAAAACCATTGGGCTAGGTCACATGTTCGAGAAAATTCGCTTAGTGGGTCATTTTGGGTCATTTTAGGTCATGGTCTAGCTAATTGTATCTATAAAACGGTTCAAACGATTTTGACGAAATTTTGTATCCGACCATTTTCGGGCACGAGAAGATTATTGGGTTGGGTCACATGTTCGAGAACTGTCGATTAGTGGACCATTTTTGGGTCAATGCGGGTCAAATTAATTTTATCTGAAAAACGGCTCTAACGATTTTGATTAAATTTTGTGTCCTACGAGTTTCGCGCATGATAAAATCATTGGGCTAAGTCACATGTCCGAGAAAATTCGATTAGTGGGTCATTTCTGGGTCATTGTGGGTCAAGATCTAAAAAATGGCTCAATTTACAGTAAATTTTGCATCCAATCGTTTTCGGGCACGAGAAGACTTTTGGGCTAGGTCACATGTTCGAGAACTTTCGATTAGTGGGTCATTTTTGGGTCAATGCGGGTCAAATTAATTTTATCTAACAAACGTCTCTAACGATTTTGATTAAATTTTGTGTCCTACAAATTTCGAGCATGATAAAATCATTGGGCTAGGTCACATGTCCGAGAACATTCGATTAGTGGGTCATTTCTGGGTCATTGTGGGTCAAGATCCAAAAAGCGGCTCAATTTACACTAAATTTTACATCCAATGGTTTTCGGGCACGAGAAGACTGTTGGGCTAGGTCACATGTTCGAGAAAATTCAATTAGTGTGTCATTTTGTCATGGTCAAACTAATTGTATTTAAAAAACGGTTCAAACGATTTTGACGAAATTTTGTATCCGACTATTTTCGGGCACAAGAAGACTATTGGGCTGGGTCACATGTTCGAGAACTTTCGATTAGTGGGTCATTTTTGGGTCAAAGCCGGTCAAATTAATTTTGTCTAATAAACGGCTCTAACGATTTTGATTAAATTTTGTATCCTACGAGTTTCGCGCACGCGAAAATCATTGGTCTAGGTCACATGTTCGAGAAAATTCGATTAGTGGGTCATTTTTGGGTCATTGTGGGTCAAGATCTAAAAAGCGGCTCAATTTACACTAAATTTTGCATCCAATGGTTTTCGAGCACGAGAAGACTGTTGGGCTAGGTCACATGTTCGAGAAAATTCAATTAGTGGGTCATTTTGGTCATGGGTCATTGTGGGTCAAGCTATTTTATCTTAAAAATGGTTCAGAGGATTTGAAATAAATTTAGCACCCTACAGGTTTAGGGAACAAGAAGACTATTAGGCTAAGTCACATGTTCGAGAAAATTCAATTAGTGGGTCATTTTGGACATGGGTCATGATATTTGAACTCAAATTTAATTTTGACCGAGCATAGCTCGGTCTTCCCTGCTCGTGAAAAATTAAGGATAAAAATATCTGCAATAAACATTAGTGAAGCCAGAATATCGTCTCATTTATTCCATCAAATTTACAGTAAAAACTGATTGAAAATAGTAACAGGCACGCGTGAAAAAAGAAAAATAACAAACGTATTTTAACTACATTAGAAGTTAAAGTCATCTGCTTCTTGAAAAAAATTAAAAAAAAATTGAATGCATTAAAAATACGATTAAATCTAAAATAACAAAACATACCTTTTATTCCACTCGTGAATCTCCACTTCTTCGATCAATCGACTGTGTCCTTCTCTTCTAAACTTTCAATTACAATTTTAATTTTTAATTATAAATATAAAATAAACCCTTGTGGAGAAATCATACTTTATATTTTTTGTACTATTTTTTTATAATCATTGTTGAGCATCATATAATGTGGTATTTTATTTTCGTGGCAACACTAATTTGAAGAAAACCTTTCATTTCTTTAATGAAAACAATACCGATTTAATTTTTAATGAACATCATTTTTAAATAAAAAAACACGTTTTAACGAAATGTAATTGTACTATGTCAGAAGTCCTTTCGAATGATACCTCATTCGTTGTTGTGCGTTTCTTAAATTCATAGAAAAAAGGATGTTGACAACAGAAATAATATATATGATATATACTGGGTGGTTATAATATAAGTATCTCTATTTAGAGCTGTCTGTAGCTCGTAGGAATAGCCCGAATGAAACCAAAATAGGTACACTTACTATTCGAGAAAGGAGAAGAAGAATAGTATAATTAAAAAAAATCAATTGCAATAATCGCCGACAGATGGCGCTACTGCATGTGTAACGTAATGTGTAATACAAGAACAAATAATTAAGCCGTCTAACCGGATGGCATACCTACGATTATTTATTGCAAAATGTTACAGTGAATGTGGTATGCTTTCGCATGGCGGTGCTGATCATGTTCAGGTCCCACATGACCATAGTGCTGGAGGACACAATCCAGGAGGTGCACGACATGCTCAGCTACGGAACAAGACGCATCAAGAGTGATGTTTTGGACATGTTGTGGTATGCGGTAAAGTCATTGAGGTTTTGAACACCTCCACGGCACACAATATTACACATTGTATTTCACACTCACAAGCGCCATCTGTCGGCGATTATTGCAATTAATTTTTTTAGTGTTCCATTAATCTTCCCCCTTCTCGAATAGTGAGTGCACCGATTTTGGTTTCATTCCGGTTATTCCTTCAAGCTACAGACAACTCCAAATAGAGATACTTATTTTATAACCGCCCGGTATATTAAAAATGAACTCCCGATTTTTTCCGTTATACAAACATGCCTTTCCATAAACACATGGCGAATGTTACTTCTACTTATTGGCTTTCGTTTTCTACATTTTTCCTTATTTATACGACATTTATTTCATGTTCACTTAGAGTTATCCAAAATATAAATTGACAATAGTGATGCTTTTTGGACCTTATAGGGCTAAAAAAACCCCAATGCCTATTAATAATCAATGCTTATCATTATATCCTCAAATGCAACTTGATAATGTGCTTCATATTACAAAGAGATGTTTTTGATGTAAGCAGGAATGGAATTTCGCAGAGTGTATGTACTTAAGGAAAATGAGCAATAAACATCGCGAATCTTGTAATAATTGGATATTTAATATATCTACCTATAACATTTACTCTCAGATATTAATTTCTGAGGACTGCATTTATATCATAGTGAGTTTAAACTGTAATAATTAAAATCTACAATTGAGTATTTTAAAATAAATTTATATTTTACGAAAATATGGGGGAGTATAAAAACATACCTTTCCGTAAACACATGGCGTATGTTTCTTTTACTTATTAGCTTATATTTCTACATTTTCCCTTATTATATAAAATTTCTTTCATGTTCATTTAGAGTTATCCTTAATATAAATCGACAATAGCGTTTAGGCGTTTTAATAGGTTTGATCTTATAAATTCCTATTTGTTGTGAGATGTAATAATTCACAATTATTTTGAGACACATTTAGTAATATTTTGGAGATACTAACTGCTATTTAATGCTAAGTTGCAAAATAAAAACATTTTATAAATACTAGTAACTCTGCAGATCAGGAGCCTCAACATCAGCTCTGAAAGTCGTTGTTTGTTAATCTCACTTTTCATAATATTTAACATCTTACAATCTAAAAATTCAATTTTTTAAATTACATATATATTTGTAGGCATATAAAATAATTCGAAGGTTTCAGAAATTAGAAACGCTGAATTAAATACAGTTTATTACATAATATTTTGACACTCTTATGAACTTCTTTTTCGTGTGTTTTTTAGTTAAAAAAATACATTTCTTATATATTTAAAACCTCCATATCTAGAATTTAGAATCAGTAATTTTACGTTGAAATCCATTATTCAAATATGTGATTTTCATTTCAGTTAAAAATTAAATTTGAAAATCGTCTGCATTCCCATAGGAAAGCATTATGGCCTAAAAAGAAATGTTCTATATTTTCCGAACAAATGAACCAAATATAAGTAAAAACTATACAGCCAATTCCGGGTACCTCACCAACATACCCACCAAAAATCAACCTAATCGGGCGTTTTTTACGGCAGTTATCGCAGAACAGACAGACAGACAGACAAACAAACAGACGGAAACCAAAAACTTTTCGTGTCTCCACAGTGAGCCTTCACTGACGTTTCGGCAATTAACACATTTTAATTATATAGGTTGAGTCATAAAATTCCATTAGGAGAGAAAATAAAATATTTTTAAAATGAAAAACCATTTTTCCCACGTTTTCTGTTAAATTCGATAGCAACCATGCGACTGAATAAAAAGTCCAAAGTTTTATGAATAAAATGTCTAAAGTGATACTTTATGAGATATCACAACTTTATTACAATTATTTTAACATTCAAAACATGTTCTTTATATCATATTAAATAATCTTAATATGATACAAAATAAAAACATTTTATAAATATTAAAACATTTTAATTATATAAGTTGAGTCATAAAATTCCATTCGGAGGGAAAATAAAATACTTTTTAAATGAAAAACCATTTTTTCTACGTTTTCTGTTAAATTCGATAGCAACCATGCGACTGAATAAAAAGTCCAAAGTTTTATGAAAAACAAGTTTAAAGATATACTTTATGAGATGTCACAACTTTATTACAATTATTTTAACATTCAAAACATGTTATTTATATCATATTAAATAATCTTAAACTTATTAAATGTACTCAAAATAACAATAATCAAAATCAGTGTCATCCGAGGCTTTTTCAAGGTCATCGAAGTTGCGGGCGTAAAATATGCATAATAAAATTGTGCTCTCTCATAAAGCATAATTATTATAAATATATAATTATCATCTAACATATCATATTTCATACATAAGAAAAATATTTATGTAAAATAAAACGAATCTAATTCAAGACACAAAAAAGAAATCAGTTTAAACAAGTTGGAAATTGTACGTAACGTGACATAGGAGGTGCGTTCGTTTTATAACTAGTTTCCCAATGTAAAAAAATCATCCTTATTATTTCAGTGAAATGAATTATATCGTCTGCTATGAGCGAAATCAGCATGCCTTTTATTTTTGTTATTACGTATGCCACGTTTACAAATGCGAATTTTTTCTACACCAGACTGCATTGTAAAATTGACCATGGAGATCTTGCTTTGCGAATGATTACGTCCATGGTTTAGTATTTTTATGACTCATAATGAAAAAATCTTCTGTGTTTATATACTCTAATGGATTGAGTTATTCGGCTGTTAACGTAATTTCCACTGAAGTTATCTGAGAATCCATACATTTTTTAATGTAACTCATCTCTCAAACAAACATTTTTTTTTCAACAATCTTTCTAAAAATGTAAATTTAAGCAATTTTATTCGAAAACATAATTTTGAATAAAAATGGCCGCCTGGTATATGAAAAAAAGAGGTGGTTTGCCCGTATTTGTTTTCCTCAGTCTCATGACTTGCTCTTTTATTATATAGATTTACGTACGATAGGATTTAATGGTTCTGCGTCAATTCGTCACGCACAATTCATCGCGGAACAATTCATCGCGCACAATTCGTCGCAGCGTCAATTCGTGAGCTCGCGACGAATTGTGCGCGATGAATTGTTCCGCGATTAATTGTTCCGCGATTCATTGTTCCGCGATGAATTGTGCCAGATGAATTGACGCGACACCAGATTTAATAGAATAATAATAAAAAAAAAACTTTTATTAATATCTTTTTAAGTTTTGATTCGATTTTCATAAAAATTGAAATGACTCTACACAATTCTACAACGATCATACATATTAAATTTTAAACCATTCGGTTGGGTAGTTTTTTGCACTGTTATATGCGGACAGACGCACAGACAGACGGACAGACGGACAGACAGACGGACAGACGAACGGATTAGACGACGACAGTAGGCCCTACGTATTTATATAATTACGAACGCACCTAAAAATACAGCTCATGCGAAAATGGTATCTGGATTTTTTTCGACTGTGTATAATTACAACTATTTAGACATTTAATTTTAGCGTTTCATATAATCCATTAACTTATTTTATAAAATAGATGTATGAAAATACAACGATAAATTCGAAAATCGTATTGAAAGTTTTAACTAATAAAATAACAACATCTTTACATCGATTTTTTAAAATGTTACTCGAGTCTTTATTCTCTCTTTTTTTATCTGTTCGAATATTTTGAAATGCCTCGACCTATTTTTCTGTGAAACGCTCTTTATTGATTCTAAATGTGTTGACAAAGCCTTTTCATTTGAAGAAAGTGTTCTTCTGTGACTTCTTTAGTTTGGAGCAAGTAAACTCACATAGCGAAAACATAACCGAAGAAAAATCCTAAGAGAGGAAATACTAAAATTCTCTCTTGAACAACAACGACGACACAATAAACATTTTACAGCGGTGTGAATTGCGTCATTTGGATGATTATTTTTAGGATTTTTACATTACATTTTTATGAAGACTCGTAAGTGGATGACTTCAATTTTGTTGCATTATCAGAGTTTTATTTGACTTATGGCTATACGTTGGTTTTCGATTCTGAAGGCTTTTTTTAGGAATGTGCCCAGTATAATGAACATTAAAATAAAACAATATAACATATATTCTTTTTTTTATGTACTAGACTTTTGATAAGGATTTTTCTCTCTTTTATGGACGAATTAAACTTTCCATTATTATCACATATTATTAAAAATAAATAGCACAATAAATATCATAATGTAACGCATTTTATAGGGTACCATTGTTTTAATGCGAGTAATATTTTTATTGTATCACCATATACGGAATTTACGTTGGTGCAGATTAATTGATTTGAGATGTTCTTATAAATTAATCTTTTTATGACATCATATTCATAGAAATAAAAAATTTCTAAAATGAAAAAACTTTTTTACCCTTTTATGCATTTATTCCCTCAGAAAAAAAATCACAGTGGTGTAAATTGTGTTATTTGTGTGATTATTTTTTTGGGGGATTTTTATATTATTTATTATGAAGAGTAATAAGTCTATGTCTTCTATTCAGTGTTTTATTTGATTTAAGATAGACGTTATTTATCCACTTTGAAGGCTGCTTTTGAAGATGGCTCACTGTAACGAAAATAAAAATGTAACTGTTATTTTCTTTTTATGAGCTAGACATTTGATAAAAAAATTTTGTCTTTTTTTTAATGGCCAAATTCAACCTTTTCCGATTATCACTTTTCATTATAAATAAAAGGCACAATAAAAATTTTAAAGCAAGTCATTTGATAAGATACCATTATGAATAAGATTTATATTTTATCACTATATTGGGATTCTATGTTAGTGCAGATTATTTAATTTTAGATGTTCTTATAAATTAATGTTTTTATGACTTATATACATAGAAATAAAAGTTTTCTAAAATGAAAAAACTTGTTTACCCTTTTAAGCATTTATTCCCTCTGTAAAAAAAAATCACAGTGGTGTAAATTGTGTTATTTGTGTGATTATTTTTTGGGGGGATTTTTATATTATTTATTATGAAGAGTAATAAGTCTATGTCTTCTATTCAGCGTTTTATTTGATTTAAGATAGACGTTATTTATCCACTTTGAAGGCTGCTTTTGAAGATGGCTCACTGTAACGAAAATAAAAATGTAACTGCTATTTTCTTTTTATGAGCTAGACATTTGATAAAAAAATTTTGTCTTTTTTTTAATGGCCAAATTGAACCTTTTCCGATTATCACTTTTCATTATAAATAAAAGGCACAATAAAAATTTTAAAGCAAGTCATTTGATAAGATACCATTATGAATAAGATTTATATTTTATCACTATATTGGGATTCTATGTTAGTGCAGATTATTTAATTTTAGATGTTCTTATAAATTAATGTTTTTATGACTTATATTCATAGAAATAAAAGTTTTCTAAAATGAAAAAACTTTTTTACCCTTTTATGCATTTATTCCCTCAGAAAAAAAAATCACAGTGGTGTAAATTGTGTTATTTGTGTGATTATTTTTTTGGGGGATTTTTATATTATTTATTATGAAGAGTAATAAGTCTATGTCTTCTATTCAGTGTTTTATTTGATTTAAGATAGACGTTATTTATCCACTTTGAAGGCTGCTTTTGAAGATGGCTCACTGTAACGAAAATAAAAATGTAACTGTTATTTTCTTTTTATGAGCTAGACATTTGATAAAAAAATTTTGTCTTTTTTTTAATGGCCAAATTTAACCTTTTCCGATTATCACTTTTCATTATAAATAAAAGGCACAATAAAAATTTTAAAGCAAGTCATTTGATAAGATACCATTATGAATAAGATTTATATTTTATCACTATATTGGGATTCTATGTTAGTGCAGATTATTTAATTTTAGATGTTCTTATAAATTAATGTTTTTATGACTTATATTCATAGAAATAAAAGTTTTCTAAAATGAAAAAACTTGTTTACCCTTTTAAGCATTTATTCCCTCTGTAAAAAAAAATCACAGTGGTGTAAATTGTGTTATTTGTGTGATTATTTTTTTGGGGGATTTTTATATTATTTATTATGAAGAGTAATAAGTCTATGTCTTCTATTCAGTGTTTTATTTGATTTAAGATAGACGTTATTTATCCACTTTGAAGGCTGCTTTTGAAGATGGCTCACTGTAACGAAAATAAAAATGTAACTGTTATTTTCTTTTTATGAGCTAGACATTTGATAAAAAAATTTTGTCTTTTTTTTAATGGCCAAATTCAACCTTTTCCGATTATCACTTTTCATTATAAATAAAAGGCACAATAAAAATTTTAAAGCAAGTCATTTGATAAGATACCATTATGAATAAGATTTATATTTTATCACTATATTGGGATTCTATGTTAGTGCAGATTATTTAATTTTAGATGTTCTTATAAATTAATGTTTTTATGACTTATATACATAGAAATAAAAGTTTTCTAAAATGAAAAAACTTGTTTACCCTTTTAAGCATTTATTCCCTCTGTAAAAAAAAATCACAGTGGTGTAAATTGTGTTATTTGTGTGATTATTTTTTGGGGGGATTTTTATATTATTTATTATGAAGAGTAATAAGTCTATGTCTTCTATTCAGCGTTTTATTTGATTTAAGATAGACGTTATTTATCCACTTTGAAGGCTGCTTTTGAAGATGGCTCACTGTAACGAAAATAAAAATGTAACTGTTATTTTCTTTTTATGAGCTAGACATTTGATAAAAAAATTTTGTCTTTTTTTTAATGGCCAAATTTAACCTTTTCCGATTATCACTTTTCATTATAAATAAAAGGCACAATAAAAATTTTAAAGCAAGTCATTTGATAAGATACCATTATGAATAAGATTTATATTTTATCACTATATTGGGATTCTATGTTAGTGCAGATTATTTAATTTTAGATGTTCTTATAAATTAATGTTTTTATGACTTATATTCATAGAAATAAAAGTTTTCTAAAATGAAAAAACTTGTTTACCCTTTTAAGCATTTATTCCCTCTGTAAAAAAAAATCACAGTGGTGTAAATTGTGTTATTTGTGTGATTATTTTTTTGGGGGATTTTTATATTATTTATTATGAAGAGTAATAAGTCTATGTCTTCTATTCAGCGTTTTATTTGATTTAACATAGACGTTATTTATCCACTTTGAAGGCTGCTTTTGAAGATGGCTCACTGTAACGAAAATAAAAATGTAACTGTTATTTTCTTTTTATGAGCTAGACATTTGATAAAAAATTTTTGTCTTTTTTTTAATGGCCAAATTCAACCTTTTCCGATTATCACTTTTCATTATAAATAAAAGGCACAATAAAAATTTTAAAGCAAGTCATTTGATAAGATACCATTATGAATAAGATTTATATTTTATCACTATATTGGGATTCTATGTTAGTGCAGATTATTTAATTTTAGATGTTCTTATAAATTAATGTTTTTATGACTTATATTCATAGAAATAAAAGTTTTCTAAAATGAAAAAACTTGTTTACCCTTTTAAGCATTTATTCCCTCTGTAAAAAAAAATCACAGTGGTGTAAATTGTGTTATTTGTGTGATTATTTTTTTGGGGGATTTTTATATTATTTATTATGAAGAGAAATATGTCTATGTCTTGTATTCAGCGTTTTATTTGATTTAAGATAGACGTTATTTATCAACTTTGAAGGCTGCTTTTGAAGATGGCTTACTATAAAGAAAATAAAAATATAACTGTTATTTTCTTTTTATGAGTTAGACATTTGATAAAATTTTTTTGTCTTTCTTTCAATGACCAAATTCAACCTTTTTCTATTATCGCTTATCATTATAAATAAAAAGCACTATAAAAATTTTAAAGTAAGTCATATGATAAGATACCATTATGAATAAGATTTATATTTTATCACCATATTGGGATTCAATGTTAGTGCAGATTGTTTAATTTTAGATGATTTTAAAAATTAGTGTTTTCATAACGATATATTTCAATAAATTAAAATTTTTCTAAAATGACAAAAAATAATCCGTTTTTCTTTAAAGTGTTTAATATTACAAAAAATAATTAAAGTTATAAGATTAAAAAATATTAGTAGCTGTTTCGGAACACAGGAGAAAAAAAACCGGACCCCCCCCCTCCCATTCCCCAACCAACACAACACACCACACACACTTTTTCAGTGTCCGCATCTTCCTCCAGTTAGTATCTGTTTATATAATACGCAAGTGAGGTGACGATTAAAGGCCGAACACTGCCATCTTATCGGATTACTTTCATTGGTAGCAAAGTATATTCCATTCAATAATAACCAGTGAATTTTTATCCTGCTTATTCCATTGTTATTACTTCCATTGCTGCAGCGTATAAAAATATTCAGACACGTGGTTTTTTCGAGAAATATTTTTTAATTTGCTGGTTAAATATCGGTAGAAATATTTCTGCACGTGTTACTTTGTGTTTATAAGTGAATAAAAATATATATTTAGTGTGACGTCACATGAATATTGCCTATGGACTTATTTTACCTTTATACATCATAACTTTAATGATGCCGCGACGCGATCCTGCGTTACAGTGATCGCCACATTACCGAATTTCATGGGATTCCAATACAACGAGGTTGATGCATCCAGTGATTTTTTTGTTTTGTTTTCATGTTTGCGAAGCGATCATGCATGCGATACGGTGATTGCGGCATTAAAAAATTTCGTGTAAATTTAGAGATTCCAATGCAACAAGATTGCTGCATCCAGTGGCTTTTTTTTTTGTTATTATGTTCGCGAAGCGATCATACATGCGTTACAATGATCGCGACATTAACGAATTTCTTGTATTTCTTGGGATTTCAATACAATGAGGCTGCTGAATCCAGTGATTTTTTTGTTTTCATGTTCACGAAGCGATCATGCATGCGATACAATGATCGCGGCATTAACGAATTTCGTGTACTTTTTGGGATTCGAATACAACAAGGTTGCTGCATCCAGTGATGTATTTTGTTTTGCTTTCATGTTCGCGAAGCGATCATTCATGCGTTACAGTGATCACCGCATTAACGAATTTCTGGGAATTCCAATACAACGAGGTTGCTGCATCCAGTGATTTTTTTGTTTTCACGTTCGCGAAGCGATCATATCAAGCAGGGCGGTCGCTCTGCCAAGCCAAGCTTAAAAAAAAAAACGCCACACAAACAACGCCAAGAACTGGAATAAAGACCGGTAATGCTTATATACAGAAAGCAACTTCGCAATGTTAAATCGACAAAACATGCCAGATTAAAATATCAGATATCAAACAAACCAAGCGTCGTAGAAAAAAAAAACGAAAACTAGAAGAATCTAAGGAAGAATTTCTTCAATTTAAGACCAAACTCATCTTCATAAGTGATTTATAAACAGAGATATAGCTTTTTTTTAAAAACGTCGAGTTACTTAAAATGATCACTATTTTCTTCGTCAAACTTTTTTTTTCAAACAAGCTACAGGCCTTAATATTGGGCAGAATAAAAAAAGGATTGCATTTTTGGACAAGTAATTACGTAATCTATGTGCTTTTATAAAATTCAGTGTAAAAAAAAAATATTTTCTATCCTTAATTAGCAAAAAACTGTTAATTAACTTGGCGATTAAAAAATTATGCCAAAACAGAGATAAAACCCGCCAACGACCATGTACCATTTGTATTAAAATAGCACAAATCAGTTACAGGTTATAATATAACCACATCAAATTTCATCTGCAAGTCAGCGATTTTCTTCTGAAGATATTTTTTTTTTAAATAAAACTTCACAATTATAAGAACACATATTTTATCAAATAATTAAATATGACTGCAAACTGTGGCAGATGATTGTTTCTAACATGAATAAGTATGAGAAATTGCCGGTTACGGATATGGATCTGGGTAGCTCAGTCGCAGAGCGTCGGCATGGTATGCATAAGGTCTCAGGTTCGAGCCCAGGTCAATTTTTCACTCATGTTTGTTTAGTGTATTTAATTGTCTGATAAAATGCGTGTTCTTATAAATATTGTAAAATAAAGTAATCAGACATAGTGTTTATGCTTTAAAAATATTTTAAATATATAATTTACGTTTTTAGAAAGATCTTTAAAAATAAATTAGTTTCTGAGGGAAGATGTACCTTCTAAAATGTATACATTAAGAGTTATCGCCATTTAAAATTTCTTTCCAAACGTAAACAAAAATTTTGAAATGAATTAAATGTGATTCATTTATTTCTAAAAATAAAAAAACACGGTAAAGGACAGGCATTTCGTTCGCAGGAATACCTTTCACGTCATCTACTATATATACGAGGCTAGCGAAAAAGAAAGGCTACCGCGGTGCTTTACGCGCATCTTTTTTTACAGACCGCGGGAATCACGTGAGGCTCGAATCCACCAATGCAGGTGTACGAAAAGAGTATCACGTCACTCTAGCGGTCTGTAAAAAAAGATAAGTGGAACGCACCGCGGTAGCCTGTCTTTTTCGTTAGCCTCGCTATATATATAAAACACAAACGGAAATTTCGTTCCGTTCCTTTATAACTCGAGATCTGCTGAATGGAATTTGATGGAACTTGCACTGTTCGAGAGATAATTTTTCAGGGAAGGTTTTAGTATGTAACACAACGTTCTACGTATAATAGCTATCGAATTATGATAGAAAGTTCTGTTATTTTGGCCGAAAAGGTTACCATTGCTAATTTTTTGGCGATCATTACTGTTGCAGAAAGAAATGAAAAGGCTATACATCTCGAAAAATAAAAGAAAAACTGTTACTAATTTTATTTAAAAAAAAAAGGAAAGAAAGAAAGAAAGAAAGAAAAAAAGAGTTTTGATGAGAGAATATTATAAAGCGAAAATATTTAATTTAAACATGATTAGAAATGTTCATAATGCTTAAAACATTATTCAAGGGGCAAGATTTCTATTGAAACAAATTTGCCGATTTATCTTTTGTTTTTGGCGATTTTGATTTTACTTTTGACCCCAAACAATTTGATTTTAAGCCAAAAAGTGTCTTTTTTTGTTGCAGAAAGAATTGAAATGGCTATACATCTGGAAAAATAAAAGAAAAAACTGTTACTAATTTTATTTTTTTTAAAAAGAAAGAAAAGAAAAAAAAGAAAAACAGTTTTGATGAGAGATTTTAGGCCAAAAGGTGTTTTTTTTTTCAAGTGTACGACTGCATTTTCGCAGTATTTTTTTTTTTTGGTACTTTTTGGTTAGCCGGGCGCCAGTGATATATATATATATATATATACACACATATATACACATATATCTACACAAATACATGTATATACATACACACATATATATATATATATATGTGTGTGTTCATATATCACTGGTGCCCGGCTAACCGAAAAGTACCTTTTTTTATTCAAATGCAAACTATATTAATGGCAATATACTTCTATTTACTTCTACATATATGAAATTTCGTTCCGGCTGCTTATAACTCGAGTTCTGCATTTTCGTAGAACTTAAACTAAGATAATTTTTAAGGGAAGGTTTTAATGTATAACATATCGTTCTACGTAGCTTAGTTATATAATTATTCTGGGAAGTTCTATAATCAGATCAATCCGATTATGAAAGATTAGCCTTTTTAAAAGATTTTGACGAATGTATTTCGATGGAACCTATACTGTTAAATAATTTTCTAGGGAACGTTTTATTATATAACGTTGCTTAGTTCTAGAATTATAGGGGGAAATTCGAAAATCGGGTGACCATTTTTTTTATCAAATATTAGCCTTTTCAATATTTGATTCCGATTATGAAAGATTAGCCTTCTAAAAAAGTTCTACTGAACGGATTTTGATGAGAATTGTATTGTTAGTTAGATGCTATTTCAGAAATGGTGTTAATGTACTATATATTGTCCTACGTTGCTTAGTCCAACAGTTATGTGTGAAGGTTATATAGTCAAGTGAACCCGATTCCGAAATATTAGCCTTTTTGATAGTTTTTACTGGGCGTATTTTTTGCGACTTGCATTGTTAATTTTTAGTGATGGTTTTAGTATATTGCATATAGTTTTATCATTCTTTAGCAAACCCTAACTGTAAATGACCAAATAAAAGAGTTGGTCCTTAACAGCTAAAATTTTGACTGCACATTAGAAAATATAATAGCGCAATCGCGTCATTTTTCAGTAATGTGGAAGGATATTCCACGTAAATATACAGATTCCTTTCAAATACAAGGTCAAATTAAACGATATATTTCGTTTGATTCAGGGTTCATTTGTAGAAACCGACCAGCGCAGCGGGCGCAGCGGGCGCAACGGGCGTAGCTTGCTAGTTTTCCTATAAATTAATGAAATCCAGTTGTTAAATTATTTTTGTTTTAGAAGTGAAGTTCCCATTTAAATTTATTGTAACAGTACAATGTTTAAATGAATAAAATAAGGTAAATCTAAGAAATTGCTAAGAAATTCCAAACATGCACAGGGCAACGCAAATAAAATAAAATAATAATAAACAAAAAATAAAAAATAGATAAATAAATAAATAAATAAATTAAAATCAGCTTTCAGAAATTCTAAAAATTGTTCCGCTATTCATATTATGTATCTTCGGGGTCCATCCTCCCACTTTCAGCCCTCCCACCCAAAGGGGGCACTTTTCTAAATTTTGCCGACACCTCTCATGTGATATATCGTTGGAAAAGTCTGTGAACGCTTAATCATAATATGCAGGGGGGGGGGGGGGTATTTTCTAAATTTTGCACATACCCCTCATGTGATACATCGTTGGAAAGGTCTGTGACCGCTTAATCCTATTATGCATCTCCGGTGTTCATCCCCCCTTTTGCCCCCCAAGCGCGATTAGCTTTCACCACCAGGGGACGCTTTCCTATATCTGTTCCTACGAGTCGGATCACGACGGGGTATGGCTCATTCGACTCGACATCAATAAAGCTTTCCGATTTTAGTTCGTTTTTTCACCACCAAGGGGCACTTTCATATCTCTTGTTCTATGGGCTAGATAACGACGGGGTACAGTTCATTCGACTCGACATCTATAGCCTTAACGATTTCAGTGCCCGAGGTTCATACAGAACAGATTGCGCTACCTGGTGGTGGAAGATGGAACTTGAGCGTGCGCAGCACGACTGCTATACGGTGCCGAAGGCAGCGGGGACCCGTGTCGGAAGTTAGTTTGGTTAGAGGTTTATACTATTCGATGTGCAAATTAAGGGATTATCCGGTGCCGAAGGCAGCGGAGAACCATGTCGGAGGTTCGTTCGGTTCGAGGTTTATCTTATTCGAGGTTTTACAAGATTCGAGGCCCCGATATAAATTAGGGGTCCGCTAGCGGGCGAAGCCAGCTAGTGCTAATAATAAAAGAGCGTGATATCACGTTTGATTTCAAATGCAGCGCTGACACGCTATGTACGTATTGCATTTTTATTCATTTCATCGATAAGTCAGTGATATTTTTTAACGGGGGATAACAAGTATTATAACAAGCCACATTTAGTATGTTGTTATTAGTTGAATTTAAAAATCTACTGGTATTTCTAGTTAACCTTTTAAACAATGACTGAAAGTAAAATGTAATTTTAAATTATTTCTCATGTTTAGATTATTTAAATTATGTTTATTCTGTTTAAAAAAAAGAAATGATATCTACAAAAACAACTTTTCAAAAGTAAAAAAAAAGCCAAGCGTAAAAAAAAAAAAGTTGTGGCTAAAAAATGGTGTGATATCAAATTTCCAAGCTATTATATTACTTTTTTAACTTTTTTCCATTAAATAAGTTATCATATATATAAGTCGAGTGCCTACGTATATGTTAATAGAAATCGTTTTCTCCTGTACTAAATACATCCTAACGAGTTTCTGAAAATTCAATTTTTTTCAAATTATGCATGATGGGCTTGGCGGCCATCTTTTCATATTTCTAAGCACCCAAATTTCTAAAGTAAAAGCGTAATATGTTTGCAATGTAATATGTTTATAACAATTTCGAACTTCAGATTTTAACTACGGACAGATAAATTAGATAAGACTGATATTTTGAGAAATTGATTTTTACTAGTTTGAAATTATTAATTACTGTAAAAAATAAATCATAAGATGAATCTTTAAGATAAGTCATCATTATCTTAAGACACAATTTTCAGATCATACAAATCCATAAATGAAACGCTTAAAATATTTGCTTAAATAACAATTTTGAACTTCGGATTTTAACTACGGATTTGGATGCTTAGAATTTTGTGAATAATATGCAAAGATGGCCGCCAAGCCCATCATGCATAATTTGAAAAAAAATTGAATTTTCAGAAACTCGTTAGGATGTATTTAGTACAGGAGAAAACGATTTCTATTAACATATACGTAGGCACTCGACTTATATATATGATAACTTATTTGATGGAAAAAAGTTAAAAAAGTAATATAATAGCTTGGAAATTTGATATCACACCATTTTTTAGCCACAACTTTTTTTTTTTTTACGCTTGGCTTTTTTTTTTACTTTTGAAAAGTTGTTTTTGTAGATATGAGGTACAGTAATCGCGAGCCTCGTTACTTCATAAAATACTCCGAATTTATTACTTTCCCCATTACGAGTTGAGGATCTTATAAACTAACAGATAAATGTGATAAATATTCAATAATTTATCACATTTATCAATTTTAGTGGTGATTCTGAATAATCACAGGTAATTATACATTATCACAGGATTAATCACATTTACCGTAACATATATATTATTTAAATATCCACCACTCATCAATATTATTTGAATTTAAATTTTAACTATATATATATATATTTTCACATTTCAAAAATATAGTAAGTTTCATTCGGATAAAATTTTCTTATGTGCCGATATAATTATTTTTTCTATGAATACGCGAGCACAATGTGAGCATGAAATTTTCGCTGAATTATCCGCCATCATACACCAAAACAAGCTTTTGCCAGTGTTTCGTCTTTTAAATGCAGCAACCTCAAATAACTAACGGCAATTCCAGATCCAAGCCGTAACGAAAAATGTTCGTAGAGAGCAGAGCTATATGAAGACGCTAGTCTTTCTAACTGGTTTGGCCAATTAGGTAACTCGATTTAAGGTCAATTGCGGTCTTAATCTGTTACATTTTTACTATTTTAAAATATCAATTTTATGTTTCGCAATACTTTTCTGGTGTTAAATTGTTTAGTTAAATAAAAAAAACAACAACAACAACAAACAATGGATATTTTTTTAGCGATTAAATGGGAGTAACAAATGTTTTCTCTTTTTTTTTTTTTTTTTTTTTTTTTTTTTTTTTTTAAATCTCGCAACAATTATGAAACATACAAATGTGGCCCTCTCGATTCTTTTGTTTGTATTTCAGATTGCTTATATAATCATTACATATCAACATGAATCAGATAGTGAGCAAGAATTTTCAAACGATAACACATTTTTACAATTTTAATTTGGAAACTTACTCATCTAGTTACACTGTTGAATCTAATTACAGAAATTTAATAGATTGAGTTATTTAAATACAAGTAGACTGCCAGGAATGACTGCTTCCAGTTCACGAAATTACGGCAATATATACCAATATTATCTAGTTGTTTGATCCCCCCTACATCCCCAATAATTTTTCTAAAGATATTGAAATACTTGTTTGATTGGTAATGAAACAAGTTGTACAGTGGCGAAAAAAATAGGGCCCAGCTTCTTAATCAACGGTTTTTTAGAAAACATGCCACTTTCAAAATTCATAAATAATCGCACTGTAATCTGATAAAATAATTATTTTGAGTTGCGTTACAAATTGCTCTCATCAATTAATAATTTATAGTATTTCTCATTTCACATTTAATTTTTTGTATATCAACAAATCTCGAAACATCTCAAATATGTTTTTAGCACAGTTACACGCAACTGGTAATATCATTTTTACAAATATAATTTATGACAAACACAACTATGGTTAACATAATGTATTATAGACGATGCACGATACAGTAATTCTCCTTTCCCTTTTCATTTTTTCGATAACAACAAGTCTCGAAACTACGTACTCAAATATATTTTTAGTACAACTTCTCGCAACTGGTGATACCGTTTTTCACAAAAATAATTTATGACAGACACAAATATGACTTAAGATAAATTATTATAAATGATGCACAATGGCAATCTCCAATTTCCAAAAATGCTGAACTGGACAAAAGCCGGAAACAAAAGTTATACTCTCTCTACGTACAATTTTTCATCATTGTATATGAATTTCATTAAAATAAGTTTAGCTTACCTTTACTGCTTAAAGTAAGAACATTGCAGTTTATTTTAGCTCACACCACCTTGATGTTGAGTGTTTTGAAAATTAATGGTCTTCATTTTTCAAAGAGATACACCGAAAATTAATCATTTCTGTCGATAAGTTTTTGTGTTTATAATAGACTGTGTTTCAGGAAAGATGTATCAGTAGGTTTTGGTCATAAGAATTTAAGACATTTTAAAAAAGCCACCACAGAATAAACAATTTCATATTTCCTTACATATCTTTATGCAAAAAGTTTAATATTCAGCCGAATTTAGTCGAATTAATAAATTAAAGAAACAAGTTGTAAACTTAATTTTGAAACAAGATGAATTTTAATTGTTATTTTTTGCTATTTTGAGAAAGTAATGCTGGTTTATAATTTATTTTTTTTTTACACAATAAATGCACAAAATTGTTGAATTTTTACGCTGAGGTTCATAAAGTTAGATTAAAGGAATCCGTGGACTCTACGTTTTACAAAATACACATCTCTCAGTTATTTAGTAATGCAATGTTATCAAAGAAGAAAAATGGACAATGTTTACACTTTTGGCCAAGATTTTGGGGAAACTCTAAGTTCATATAAAAAAATATAAAATCATACAAACTCGAGGGTGTACGCTGCCGAAGCCAGTGGGGCCCCCAAAACTAAATCTCTCCCAGAGAAAAATGTTTTAATTCAAAAATGATTTTAGAATTTTTTTTGCTGTACAAAGGAAGAACCAGGCACTGCCGGGAAGGTCGGCTAGTATGTATGTATTTATGCAGGGTTATCCAATTAACATGAAAGAAAATAGATATCCATGAAAAAAACGGAGAGTATTTATCTGTTAGGGTAATTACCCTAAGGTAACACAATTCATTTAATATACATTTGTTACAAAATGCTTGTCACATTCAGATATGGTGACATAGAGTTAATTTCGAAACTATGTCGTTACTCGATGAAAAATGTCGGAATCAAGTGGATTAATCTCACTTTCAGTAGCTCATTTGAAGTCTGTAAGTGAACTAGGGTTATTTGGTTTATAAATTTTGTCTTTAATGTAGCCCCAAGGAAAATAATCGCGTGCATTTAAGTCCTTGCTGTAACGTTGTCATTTTATTTTATTATGAGTGGATTTGTTTTCATTAAATCCAAATATGTGCTTATTGAATGCTGCAGTTTAACTTGAAAAAGTAACTATGGGTGTGTGGTGCTTTGCTCTATCGTACATGCACCAGTATTTCTGAATCATGTTGAGTGGATGAGCCATGAGGAACTTCAATAATATTGTTTGTACCACCGGGGATACACAGACGAATTGTATAATCTTTTTTGGAAGTAGTTTTAAAATGATATCGATGCAAATATTGATATCGATAAATGATATCGATACAATAAATTCTTCCCTCATACATTCTAAAATTATGTTCTAATATTTTTTTTAAATCCAGTGAGTAATTTTAAGACATACTTTAAATTATATTACACGAAGCAGCAATTACTGTCCCACAAAATATATTAAACATATTAAAAATTATGTAAAATTACATATAATGTTTTTTAGTTTATTCGCTTAAATTAGTTCGATGATCAATGTACAACAATAAGAAAAACTTTATACAATATGTTTTTTGTAAAAATAATTATACTTATGGCATGAATCGCTTGTAATCACTGATGATTTCTTGTCTGCGAAAAGTATAAATGATCGGAAAGTGAGAAATTTATTTAGGTGTTGTATTGGTCGATATCATTAAGATTAACTCGGAGGAAATATCAGATTATTTTCATCACTGTTCGATCTTTTTTCTCTTTTCTATATTGTTTTAATCTGATTTTGAAAGACGTAACAAACAAAATCGCAGTATTAGACATTTTAATGAGAAGATTTGTAATACATTGTTTATATATTTAAACACAAAATACTGTAATATTTTCTTAGCGATTCAGTCTAACTAATACTTTTTTAATAAGGGTTGTGCTGTTTTTTAAGTTTCTAAGACAAAGACGTTATTTTGGTGAATTACAAATTATTATTAGGAAATTTTTAGGTCAAGAAGACATTTACAAAATACTTTTTGAGATATTTTAAGATTGTTAGTTTTATATACTGTATGACCAAAAGATCCGCATGTCAGTAAAATTTCATAAGAAAAGTTTAATGTAGTAAATGCCGCTTCATGTGATCATTTCAGACTACGATGTTTTGATAACAATTTCCAATTGATAAGGATAAGCGAATCAGACAAATACTGAATGTAACATTTATATTACTAAGAAAATTCTATTGTACCAGGTACAATATATTTGTTCAGAGGATTCTATAATTTTTGTTTGTTTACAAAAGTTCGTATCCATTGAAAGATCACTCATGAATTATTCATACTTATATTATTTACTTATATTATTTTTAGAAAATTCTCCAAGCGATGTTGAAATTAGAAATTTTTAACGTGTTTCTCATTTCCTCATTTCTAAGAGTTTTATTTAATAAATTCGCTTTCATCGTCTTCCTTGTCATCAGCTTTGTTTTGTATTTCTTCGCAAACGTCTTAGAAAATTTCAGTTTCTCTAAATTTCATTTCGGCTTTGCAGCTGCCGGAACGTTGTTGTCATCCAACCCTTATGTACTCCTTCGTCAAATAATTGGGGAATCATCGATTCCGGAGTTTCTAAATTTACCATTTCGTCATGTTTTTCAACTTCACAAAATCCTACACTAATAAAGCAATTTTAATTTCTGCCAGAAAGATTTAATTCCATACTTTGAGAATGAGATTTATAACAGAACGTCGCTTTCAATTGCACACTTCAAGAACTGGTCTTCTAAAAAAACGATAACATTAAACGAAAAACTAACCTCAAAAAGCGATTGGCTTTAGTTTAAAATTGTATCTAGGTGATTGGTCCCGGTTTATTTCGATAACATTAAGCGATTGATAATAATATCCGCCAGTGGCGGCTCGTGATTCGCTCTTTTTGGGGCACTAAATGCATGGTTGATTTTTTTTTTCTTACCATTATTTTTTTTAAAGAAAATTTTTCATTGTTTTAATGACAAAACTTTTTACCAACAAATAAGGCAAATATTTATTTTACAAAATCGTGGTGCGAAATTAATAAATTTTGCAACCATGCATTTAGTGCCCCCAAATAAAGGCAGTCAATAGCCGCCACTGATATCCATGATCCATTAAGCGGTATCTGCTCTACTTTTGTCCCGTTTCTGCTACAGTTATGTTCGAATTTTGGCTGTTGGGAAATAAATAGCACATCTGGCTGGATATTTAAATTTTTTACATCTTTGCATGGAAAAAACTATGATAAATTGAACACATGGGAGTTTTAATGGTTCAAAATGGTTCAAAGAAAATAATAAATTTTGCAACCATGCATTTAGCGCCCCCAAATAAAGGCAGTCAAGAGCCGCCACTCATATCCATGATCAATTAAACGGCATCTGCTGTACTTTTGTCCTATTTCTGCTACTTTTATGTTCGAATTTTGGCTGGTGGGAAAGAAATAGCACATCTGGTGGATATTTAAATATTTTACATCAGTGCATGGAAAAAACTCAATAATAAATTGAACACATGGGAGTTTTAATGGTTCAAAATGGTTCAAAGAAAATAATAAATTTTGCAACCATGCATTTAGTGCCCCCAAATAAAGGCAGTCAAGAACCGCCACTGATATCCATGATCAATTAAACGGCATCTGCTGTACTTTTGTCCTATTTCTGCTACTTTTATGTTCGAATTTTGGCTGGTGGGAAAGAAATAGCACATCTGGTGGATATTTAAATATTTTACATCAGTGCATGGAAAAAACTCAATAATAAATTGAACACATGGGAGTTTTAATGGTTCAAAATGGTTCAAAGAAAATAATAAATTTTGCAACCATGCATTTAGTGCCCCCAAATAAAGGCAGTCAAGAGCCGCCACTGATGTCCATGATCAATTAAACGGCATCTGCTGTACTTTTGTCCTATTTCTGCTACTTTTATGATCGAATTTTGGCTGGTGGGAAAGAAATAGCACATCTGGTGGATATTTAAATATTTTACATCAGTGCATGAAAAAAACTCAATAATAAATTGAACACATGGGAGTTTTAATGGTTCAATCTAGCATGTTCTGGTCTACTTGAAAATGGTATAATTTACTACTTTTAATAAACAAATTTATTTAAAAATCTGCGCAGTTGATAATCCAAAAGTTCTTTGAATGGTTTGAAATAATGACAGTGAGTCAAAATAGATAAAACGGTAAAAGAAGAGAGTAGTCATAGATTTTTTTTGCCAAAAATTGCTATTCCACTTGCCAAAAAAAATCTTTAAATTAGAGTATGATGATATTTCTAATATAGGCGTTAATTCTAATTAAATTTTATACGAGTATTTGAGTGGAGTTACTCTGTTTTGGATCTCAAAACTAGAATTGAACTCTCTATAGTCTGTAGTATCCGTGTATAGAGAGTTAATGTGCAGCCTGTCCCCAGCTCGGTTATAGAAGGAGTGGTTTTTATTTCTTTTAAATATTGCTAATAAATATTCTATAAAATATTCTGGCATTTTAATGATGGTGTGAACCTTTTTTTCAGTGAAACATTAAGTGTTTTACCATTAAGTTTTGATTAGTACTATCTAGTTTTATCACAAAATTTCAATAACTGTCAGTCAAGAATTAGACAGATATTACTTACTCATCATACGTAGTATAGGGTAAATCTTGTAATCGTTTTGAAAATCGAAATTTTTTTTTGGATGGATTTACCCGTTTCAGACACTGGAGATTCCGAAAAACATATTTTTAGAAAAAAAATTACCGTCCGTCTGTCTGTGTGTGTGTGTGTGTGTGTGTGTGTCTGTAAACGCTCTATCTCCCGAGCAAATTCAGATAGAGACTTGAAATTTGGTGTGTACTTAGTATGTAATAATTGGAAGAAGCTTATTGAATTTCAGTAACCTCGATTAACCGGAACTATTTTTTTCGGACTCTCGAAATATTCGTTCTGATAAAAGATGTATAAAATTTTTCGAAATTGTTTATTTCAAGGAGTGAATATAAAAGACAATAAAAAAACATAAACTTTGCATAAAGAATGAAGTCGATCGGGTAATTAGTGGCCGACACATTTGTAATCCTATTTTCCACACTCTTCGATTTTTTATGACCCTGTATTTCATTCAAAATTTAATTCAAAGATATATTTTAATTGAAAATGAGACGCTTAATCCGACGCAGTAAACCGTTAGTTAATATGATTATCAATTTTGGAGTTATAAGGATGATTCTTTTACGCAATTCAGTAATAGAGCATTTAAAGTTTATGACGTCATCAAGACAGTATTTTATTCGAATTGCAATGCATTTTATAAATAGTTTACACGTTTTATTTTCATATTTTATATTATGCATATCTATATGGGTAAGTATTACGGTGGTCCCCAACGACTAGTTTTTTAACGTGCTTTTTTATTTTGTTGATTTCAGAAGAAACCATTGCGACACATTGTAGTACAGCGGAACTGTACACACTGGCCGTGCATCATCGAAGGAAAGACAGTTCAAAAGGCGCATTTACCGATAAAAACTAATAAAAATTTGGTGTTTGAAAGTTCAAAATATGTTTTTTTAACGGATATTCAAAACGAAGGAAGTTATGCATTTCGGTTGTAATTTTTTCCCTCTGTGTATGTCTACGCATAACTCTTCAACGGATGCTCCTATTTAATTTAATTTTTTTTTTTTTTGGATGGTCACTTTGCAATATTATCATCATCTAACAATAATATAATGTACTTTTCTACTTGTCTATTTTCTTGTCTTATTTGAGCTCATAAGATTTAACTTTCTTAAAAATTGATCTTTCGTCTCGAAATTTCAATATGATGTAAAGGTACATACTACAACTTTACGTTTTTTTTAAATCGCAAATTGCGTATTGTTATCGCAAATTGCGTAAACCCTGTTTTTACAGGGATACGCCAAAAAAATTAAAAATATGATCGTCTACTGTACCTCAAAATGAGCGATATTTTTGAAAAAGAAATTAAAATTAAAGTGAATTACAATCCTAAATTGAGACGCTAAACCTCTTTCATCAGAACATGAAACAACTCACTGGTCGAGTTGGTGCTAAATGTTTTTAAACGAGGGACTGATTCACTTCGGGTTTGCTCTAATTGATTCAAGTTTGGGTTGGATTTTGATTCTAGTGGGTCGGGTTTAGTAACGCGTTTTTCAAAAGATAGCCCACAATATTGTTTATAATGGAAAACTATATATTTAAGAGTAAATGAGTATATATATATGTGTGTGTGTGTGTTTATTTTTCAATATAAAGGATATTGTTGATATTAAAAATATAATTATAGAGTACTTTTTCATAATTGCATTAAAATAAAGATTATATTTCTTTCCTTTCAGGGAATTTCGGGTTGCACTGCATCAGGTTCGGTCGGGTTTCTGGTTAACTTCAAATAGAATTTTCGGGTGCAAGGTTTCCGTGTATATAATAATAAAGTATTGCCACAAAAACACAGAAGTAAAAACCAATGCCTTGAAGTCTGTTTTATTTATTTTTTTAAAATATATTTGTTCCATGAAAAAATCTACATGTTTTTACGTCTTTCCTAAACGTAAGAAAAATAATAAAATTTGCTTATTTTTATGACTCAAAGAACTTATTTTCTTATTTATTACTACAAGTACGTATAATTGAAAATTCTAAAACTTTTTATTATAAAAAAAAAATGATATTAAGTACAGTGTGAAAACGCACGCATATGAATTTCGGTGAATCTTGATGTAATTGTTTTTGTCCTTTACTAAATGTAATGAATAATTTGTCGATAAATGAGCTCTTCTTACTTATCTAAGTAAAATTTGTATCTGATTAATATACATGCTGTTTAGTGTTATTATGCCGAATATTTCAACTTATTAATTAATTATTTATGTAATTAATTTTTCCAATTCATTAATGAACATTATGTAAAACATAAAAATAAATAGTTTACAAAAATAGTGCTAGAAATGTTTTTAATTGCTTGTATCTTTTACTAAAATTCATGACTAATACAGCATTTTAATTTACGCATTTCGGTAAATCAAACTGAAACTTCTAGGTCAATTATTGCTGAATATAAAATTTACGATTCAAAAAGTCCTTAATTAGTCGAAATTTGTTATTCTAAAGGGAATTTCTATGAAAGGATTAACTGATAACTAGTGAAAATTATATTAATGAATAGAACTGGAAACCGTAATTTCCATCGTTATTTTTTTAAATCTTCATTAACCCTTTAGCGGGCGGTGGTCACAAAAAAGGACACCTAATTTTAATTCCAAAACTGACAATCGGCACCAAGAAAATTTAATTAAAATTTTCCTTTTATAAAGTAAGGGAAAATCAGCCAGTTATTCTTTTCTAAGGAAATCGTTTGTAAAATCTGGTGTCAGCCCCTTATTTCATTATTTTACAAACAGATTTATTCCGCGCCGGAAAGGGTTAAAACACATCTTAGGTAATTGAAGACAAATTATTATTCAAGTTCAGGGAAAAGGAAAATAGTCCTTTCTTATTTATACAACAAAGATCTTTTAACACGAGCCTTCAACTATACACGTTTTTGTGGTGGAATGAAAAATTTATTTTCTAAAATGAATATTACTCAGACATTTCACTCTGGTTGAACAACCCAGCAGCATATCCTGTGGGTTCACCCAGATTACTTTTTGTTTAAAATTTAATTGTAAAAGCAGACTTTTGAAACGATTTTATGCAGTTCTTGTAAATTAGATGAATAAAGGAAAATCTAGTACTTCATCAAGCATTTTAATTATTAAAAATTAATGTATGGAATACAGTTTTACACCACAGATCCCTGTTTCTGATAGAAATAATATTAAGATATTTAGTTACAAAGAGAAAATAATGTGACGGTAGGAACTGTGATCGTAGAGAATTATTTAGCAATTGTGAATAGAACTATCTACGATTGTGAAGGGATTAGTTACAATAAGCCAACTTTACGTCCTTTTAAGTCATGAATGGACAATAGATTGGGAAGTTTTCTTCTTACCAAAGTCTTGGAAAAGATGTTAATGAAATGTGAAAAATACAACATATTTTGAATAAAAAACCTTTTTATTTGATCAACATAATAGTAATAAATAGGTTTTTCTCTTAGCCGCTAAATTTTGTAGATTTATATATCTGTTTTTAAGGGAACAAACTATAAAATAAAAAAATATCAGGTTATCGAAATTCGGTGTGAGGCTGCTACTGTTGGTGGTCTTTATTTGTCCCCTTAACCAGGGGTGTAAAAATCTAGGCGCCAATGGGCCGATTCCCACCACTAATTTTTTAGTATTTTTCGACTAATAAGAATACTGATAAAATGTAGGCGAAGTATGCTAATAAAATTTCACGAAAAATACTGATAAAATTTAGTGGTGGGAATCAGCCCATTGGCGCCTAGATTTTTGCACCCCTGCCCTTAACCCTTTGAGGGGCGGTGGTATATATTATAAACCACCTACTTTTAATCTGATTCAAACCACAAACTTTTAATAAAATTTTACTTTTTTAACTTTGACGGGAAAAAGTTGAAAAATTGCTTTTCCTTATTTTGAACTAAATTCTTTCGTAAATACCAGTGTGAATTCGACATTACAGGAACACAATTGCTTGCCTCTGAAAGGGTTAAGTGAGTAAGATCAGGGGGAGATGACGCTGAGTGGTTCCATAGTGTCGTCGAGCCAAACGTTAGACGGCGTGTAGGAATCCTTAGTTTGGTGAAGGCGATGGAACATAGGTATCTCGGTGTCCCACAGTTATAACCAGTACAGGAGTAGTCGTGAGCGCGATATGGATGCTTTCGTGAAGGGAGTAACTGAACACAACGTAAACATGGTGATCCACCGGTTTGCGTCTTCTGCCTCCCTGGATCGATTTCAGCTGAAAAGGATGGACCAGGAGCTCCACTGGAAATCTGTTTGCGGATATGCATGCATGTCGTAATTCCGGAACGCGATGGCATTCTGGCTAAAATCGAACCTCCGGACTGTCAACCAGTCCAGTGTGCCGATGCACAGGTGGAGTTTTCTGTGCCGTTGGTTGTAAAAGCAGGCTTTTCAAATAAACGCTACTTTAGTGCTACTAATCCCGAGTGGGGGCATCATGCGTTCGGGAGGCAGTGTCCATGTCCTCCGGGACCATTAGTGGTTGTCTGTTATTTTCATGGGACCGGTCGTCTGCACGAGGAAGGATGATTGCATTCGGAACCTTACTACATTACATCATGTACCATCATACCATAAGGTAAGCTGGTATGGGGCGCTATCTAGTTGGTGCCAACCCAGTCAAGTCAGTAAGTAGTCTTAGCGAGGGTGTATCTGTGCTCTCACGAAGAACCTCTCCACACTCTTCCGCACTCGCTAGCGTTACCTTCCTTTTCCCAACCATTGTTGTAGGTTGTCTCTGTAGACTTTTCATATCTCGATACTTTGGTAAAGCAGTCATTCCTAGGAACAATCGGGGTTTAACCTCGGGTCAGGTACTCTTGCGTGTGTACGGTTTTTCCGGGGTTTCTGAGGAGAACGGAGGGGCGAGATACACGAATCATGCACATTAAAACATTTATGTCCTGGGTATTAATGTCAACGTGGGTCAAGCTAATTTTATATAAAAAACAGCTCCAACGAATTTGAACAAATTTTGTATCCTATCGTTTTCAGGTGCGAGAAGATCAATGGGCTAGGTCACATGATCGAGAAAATTCTATTAGTGGGTCAATTTTGGGTCAATACGTGTCAAGCTAATTTTTATCTAAAAATAGCTCTAAAGATTTTGACTAAATTTTGCATCTCATCATTTTTGGGAGCGAGTAGACTATTGGGTTAGGTCACATGATCAAGACAATTCGATCAATGGGTTATTTTGGGTCACTATGGGTCAGGGTCAAGCTAATTATATCTAAAAAACGCTCCAAGCGATTTTGACTAAATTTTGTGTCCTACCGTATTCTGGCACGAGAAGATCATTGGACTAGGTCACATGTTCGAGAAAATTCGATTAGTGGGTCATTTTGGGGTCACTGCGGATCAAGCTAATTTTATCTAAAAATAGCTCAAATCAGCTTGATCAAATTTTGTATGCTATTGTTTTCAGGCACGAAAAGACTATTGGGCTGGGTAACATGTTCGAGAAAATTTGATTAGTGGATCAATTTTCGGTCAATACGGGTAGAGCTAATTATATCTAAAATACGGCTCTAACGATTTTGATTAAATTCTGTATCTTATTGTTTTTGAGCACGAGAAGACCTTTGCCCTAGGTCACATGATTGAAAAAAATCGATTAATGCATCATTTTGGGTCACTACGGAACAGGGTCAAGCTAATTTTATCTAAAAAATGGCTGAAACGATTTTGATTAAATTTTTTATCCTACCGTTTTCGAGCACAAGAAAATACTGGGGCTAGGTTACATGTTCGAGAAAATTCGATTAGTGGGTCAATTTTGGGTCAATGCGGGTCCAGCTAATTTTATCTAAAAAACGGCTCTAAAGATTTTGACTAAATTGTGTATCTTATCGTTTTCGGGCACGAGAAGAGCATTGAGCTAGGTCACATGATTGAGAAAATTCGATTAATGGGACATTTTGGGTCACTACGGATCAGGGTCAAGCTAATGTTATATAAAAAATGGCTGAAACGATTTTGATTAAATTTTTATCCTACCGTTTTCGAGCACGAGAAAATCATTGGGCTAAGTTACATGTTGAAGAAAATTCGATTAGTGGTCATTTTGGGTCACTATGGGTCAGGGTCGAACTAATTTTATGTAAAAATAAAATGAAACGATTTTCACGAAATTTTGAATCTTAGCATTCAAGCTAATTTTTTCTGAAAAATGGTTGTAACGATTTTGACTAAATTTTGTATCATATGGTTTTCGTGCACGAGAAGACCATTGGGTTAGGTCACATGATCGAGAAAATTCGATTAATTGGTCATTTTGTGTCACTATGGGTCTGGGTAATCAAGCTAATTTTATGTAAAAAAAAAAAAAAAAAAAAAAAAAAGGCTGAAACGATTTTTAAGAAATTTTGTATCTTACCATTTTGGATTACTAGAAGACCATTCGGCTAGGTCACATGTTCGAAAAATTTCGATTAGTGGGTTATTTTTGGGTCACTACGGGTAATGAAGGTTGAAACAGTTATTAAGTTGTTGAACAGTTGACAGTAAAGGAAGTCGCAAAGTTTGCAACATTGGTGAAATTTGGCGGAAAATTGACTTTTAAAACTTTAATTGCCAAAACATATGATTGGCGCCAAATGAAAACATGTCGCCTGTTTTGGCGATATTTTTCGAAATTTTGATGTTTTTTGGTGAAAAAATTGGTTTTTAGTTCTGAAGGATTTTTTAAGAAATTCCAAAGCGTACATATATGATGAAACCAATAAGTCACAATACAAACAGAAAAGACGATTCTGGTAGTTCAGAGTATTCTGTACTCAATTTATTGTTACATTGAACACAAGCCTTAGTTGAACACAAAGCTAATTTTAACTGAACGTAGCTCGGTCTTACCAGCTGGTCTATACTAATAAAAGGAAGTTTCGCTCTGTAATGTGTATGTGTGTGTCTGTCTGTCTGCGATGGCTAGCGAAATCTAGTGCACCTCGAAGTCTAAAAATTTAGGTATGGATAGTTCAAGGCCTCTCCTGATGCACTCGAGTCACAGAACTATAATATTTTAATAATTAACCAAGATATTAATTAAAAACTGATCAATAACACATCTCTTTCTTTGCGAGCCTACTTTCAGCACTCGCACATGCCCAGAACCCGATTTAGGGCAGCGAGCGAGAATGGAGAACCATTTGAATGAAGAATGCTATTATTTCGCAATTCTGTTTTAACTTCTATAGATTAAACAATTTGATTTATTTAAAAACGAGAAACATATTCTGAAAGATCGCACTCTTACGTCTCCAATGCCGCAATCAATTAAAAAAAATTATGTTAATCCATTGAAAAACATTTTTGAAAGATGGTAGTTTTTCCCCTTACAGCAGCGCCCACTCAAGAGCGTAATTTTAGAGGTACCGCCAAACCAAACATAAGCTCTTAAAGCCGAAATAATCTTCTGATCGGCGGCATAATTAATTTTTAAAAATACGATTTTTAACCCTTTCAAAAATACCAGCGAACGCAAGTCATTTCGACTTCATGAGACGATTTGTTTCTTACGCTAAAAGTTACTAAACATTCGTATTTCGATACAATCTTTTTAGAGCATCTAGGTAGACCATATCTACACCATCTACAACATTTTCGAAATGTTCAGGCAAGAAGAAATATTAAAAAAAATAAAATCTGAGAAAATTTCGACGAAAACTCATAATAACGGGATGTTTCTGCGCGGTCACGCTCGGCTTTGGGTAACATTTTCACTATTTAACATGCATATACTAGAGTGTTCTACCCCCTGCTCGCTAACGCTCCCCAACCCCCGTGAATTGTGACGCAATTGACATTGGGAACGCTACGCGGTATTATGTCGTCTGCTAGGAGTGAAATGAGGATGCCTTTTTTTTTTCTTATTAGGTATGCCACGTTTACAAATGCGAATTTTTTTTCACCATGGAGATCTTGCTTTGCGAATGATTACCTCCATGGTTTAATATTTTTATGACTCATAATGAACGAATGTCCTGTGTTTATTTACTCTAATGGATTGAGATATTCGGTTAACCTAATTTTCATCTCAGTTATCTCAGAATCTATACATTGTTGAATGTAACTATCTCTCAAGCAAACAATTTGTTTGTACGATCTTTCTATAAATGTAACTTTTATGCAATTTTATTAGAAAAAATAATTTTGAATAAAAATAGCTGCTTGGCATATTAAAAAAGATGTGGTTAGCCCGTACTTGTTTTTCTGAGTCACATGACTTGCGCTTTTATTATATAGATTACGTATGATAGGATTTAACAGAATAAGAAAACTTCCATTAATAACTTTTTAAGTTTCAATTCGATTTTCATAAAATTTGAAATGACTCGACAAAATTCTGCAACGAATATATATATATTAAATTTCAAATCGGTTGGGTGCTTTTTTTGTGATGTTACATGCGGACAGACGGACAGACGGACGGACGGATGTATCAGATGACGACTATAGGTGCTACGTATTTATATAATTACGAACGCACCTAAAAACAAGAAAATGTTTTCTTACGAGCACTTTTATCACTTGTGAGTATTTCTTCGTAATTTTGTCATTAAAAATATAAATTCATACAAAATCGTGTTAAAGATATAAATTAGAAATTTGGGGTTCATTTAAGGCTTTATCACGGGCAACACCGGGCAAGTCAGCTAGTACTAAATATTCCAAATGTAATGTGATACATGTGTTCTGACTTCAATAAATCAAATATTCAATTAATTACAGACATTATGAAAAATAGATTTTCTTAAATAATCTTTGAGCACATCCTGTAAGCCCTGTGAAAACTTTCTCCTTATTTTATTTTAAAAATATTTAATTAAATGTTCTTTAGACCATGATTGTTTCATTTTAAAATATTCCTAATATGTGTAATTTGTAATAAGATAATGCATATATCATATCTACCAGTGTTATTATTTGAGTCATGATGGTTTATTTTTCGAAATGAATAAATAATTCTCTCATGAGCAATAACTTTATACAGTTTGTTAGTCATTTGCGTTTTATTGTATACAGAAAGAGATTACATTTTGAAAAGTTAATGGTAATGGAGTTAAGCTACATTTTCTCGTAAGTTTATTAAATTCAGTATTTTGATTTGCCCTTCAATGCAGAAATGGAAACATAACTTCACTTCCACATTTTTATTAAGATAAGCGTAAGGGACGAAGCTATCGTTGTTTTAATAACCTCAAATATGATTAAATATACGCCTTTAATTTTTTTAATTAGCAAACAATTTTTTTTATAACTTAAGAAGCATCTTGTTAAGAAGACTGCGGTCTTGAGCAAAAAACATCCAAAATTACGAATTTTTGTTTTTGAGTTAGTAACTTGTTAAATATTACTAAAAAAATGTACAAACACAGTCAAGCCTCGACTTAACGATTGCAAAGGGTGTCTCGAAAATCATCGTTATCTTTAAATTTGGGAACAAATTAGATAAATTAAAACAGTCTAAATATTACTTATTAAATTTTCAGATACTTACCTACCACTAGCGTTTAATTATATTTTTCTTTTGGCGCATTAAATATATACTTTTAAAATTAAAAATATTGATAAAATGCTTAACTTTCTCCTTAAATGTAGCCAATGACGTAAAGTTTTCATTTCTTTGAAAAGCATTGGAAAAATGTGATTACATATTTTTTTTACATATTAGCATTATGTGATTACATATTATTTTTACATATTAACATTATGTGATTACATATTATTTTTATATTTAGCATTATCTGATTACATATTATTTTTACATATTAGCATTATGTGATTACATATTAATTTTAGATATTAACATTATGTGATTACATATTATTTTTACATATTAGCATTATGTGATTACATATTATTTTACATATTAGCATTATGTTATTACATATTATTTTTACATATTAACATTATGTGATTACATATTATTTTTACATTTAGCATTATGTGATTACATATTATTTTACATATTAGCATTATGTGATTACATATTATTTTTACATATTAACATTATGTGATTACATATTATTTTTACATATTAGCATTATGTGATTACATATTATTTTTACATATTAGCAATATGTGATTACACATTAGCATTTTTGTTTTAATCTTCATCTAACATTTGCTTCAACTTAAGCGTCTTTCGAGATTTTATATGTTCTGTTTCAGAATCAGAATCTAAATTAGACATAGTTCGCTTGTTTTTGCCCTAAAATTCTTGAATAATCTGTACTTCACAAATGAGTCATAGTTCACATAAACTATAAATGAAAATATGTGGCTAGACATGTCATACAAAACTGATTTTTGAAATTCTTCTAAATCAATCTTTTCATCAAAGAATACAGGTCAATATATAAACAGCAAAGAAAAAAAAAACGGATAATACTTGCAAATAAAAATTGCGTTTAAATAATTGCAATTCATCAAAAATATTGTTAAATAGAGGAAAACTATCCTTAAAATGAAGATCGTTCAACATAGACATAAATATGGGTGAATCCGAACCATTAAAATTTATCGTTAAATTGAGGAAATCGTTAAATTGAGTATTGTTAAATGAGGGTTGTACTGTATAATACAATATGCATGGTAAAGAGTGTGTTTTCATCCTTTTTATAGCTAAGCAATGAAAATAGCACAACATAATGCATTTCAATTGCATTTTTCTCAAAAAACATTTTCACAGTCTACACATCATTAAAATGCTCCATGTGTTTTAATTTTTACTCAAACAATATATCTCAGGGACAATCTTGATACATATCACAACAAATCTGGGCATTCGTTTTGTAATATTGGTTTATAAATGCCCTGAAATTGGTAACTAGGACTTCCCTCAAAGGGATTAGTCTGAGTGATATTGATGAGAATATAGGGTTAACAATTACAATATAAAGAAAAAGAGCAAATTAAATGATAGAATTACAAAATATCATATATAAATTCATATACACTGTTAAAAAAATAGAAAAGAAGTACCGTTCATCAGATGTGTTGTCATAATTTTTTTTGACATGTGGCAAAGAATCTCATTTTCTTAAGCGCGTATTGCGCAAAACTTGGAAGAAGAAGAAGAAAAAAAAAAAAAAAAAAAACGCCGGATCTTTTAAAACGCCAAGCTTTTTAAAGTTACGTAATTGGATTTGCAGCCAATAGATTATTCTATCAAGCGTGGCTTAACGCAAATTTAATTTCATTGTTGCACCTTTTTTTGTGTGTGAATTTAAATTTTTTTTTCCTTGATTATATATCTATTATTTGTATAACTGTTTATAGAAACTCTTACACTTCAAACCACATTGATAGCATGCTTTGCTACAAACCAGATTTCTCTACCCGTCTGTATACAAGTTTGTTTACTCGTCTTTCTACCTCTCGCCACCTCTTCCCAATATTTAAACAATTCATTTAATATACAGAAGCCGTTTATCAGTTATTAAATGCAAACAGAAGTTATTTATCTAATGTGTAATCAGATGCAATTTTTTTTAAATACATACATAAACCTGAATAATAATTCATCAGTTTTGTGTTCATAGTTGTTTATATCATTTGACAGTAAATCTCAACTTCTTAAACCTGAATTGCCTCAAGCTTTTAAAAAAAACTACAAGGTCTGTATAACTGCAAAGTACCCTGAGGGCTATATTAGCTACATGTTATTAAGTTAAGTGAAAATTTCGTTATCTCGTTTGCAACCAATTGCTTATGTCAGAAAGCGTGGTTTAACGCCATTTTAAATTCATTACTGTAACTTTTTTTTTTTGGGGGGGGGAGGGGTATGGGGAAAAGGGTTTCAAATATATACATTTAAATTAAAACTTTTGCCTCCATGCCATTAGTGTTGTTTGTATTATTAACTAATACCTTGTAGAGCGAGCTTCATTTGAAACAAATGTAAAATACTTCTTCTACAGTTTTTTTAGGAGAAACTTTCGTAATTGGGGCCAAAGCCAATCGGAGCATATAATATCATTATTGTAACTCTTATAGAGTTAAAACAATATTATTGCTAGCTTTACTCTTGTTTGAGACCAGCCTTGCCTGTGTATCTGAATGGGAAAAAGTTTCGTATCCTATGTCGGTTGGCGAAAAAAATTTAAAATGGTGCCAAAAGGTAGTTTTAGCATCTTACAAAATTTTTCAAGAGAGCGGTAAAACATGTTTTTCAAATATTTACAAACATACGTTTATTAAAGCATGTTTTTGCACCATCTTAAAAATTTAAGCACGATGCTAAAATAAAATTTTATCGCCATATTCGATATTTTAATAAGTAATGAAAAAACATAAACAAACTTATTTAACAAACCTAAGAGGCATTTTTGTGATAAATAATTGTTATTGTTAGGGGGGTAAATTGTAAACAATTAATAAACGGCTAGTAAATAATAAGTAGCATTTAAAATCTAAAAATAGAGAAGTGATCCGTATAAAAATGCAAAACATAACATTATACGCTTGATATATGTAAATCATTTTTTATTTTTTAATATTTCCGAAGGCACTGATAAAAAGGTAAAAATCTCTTTTCCAAATGCCAAATAGAAAATATACAAAATAGAATGCCAAATATACAAAATAGAAAAATATCTGCAAAAAAATATATTTACATAATACTACATCTGCAAAAAAATAAGATTTAGAAAAAGTAAGCCAAATCCTGCAGATCCCAACAATCACATCGAAAAACTTATCATTAAAAAAGAACTCTCCAAATCTTACGGCACAGGAGATGGATTTTTCCCTCTGAATGCAGAATATTAGTTTTTTTTCCTGTACGATGGGTGATTATAATATAATTGTGTCATTTCACATACTACATACCGTTTGATATATTGGTACATTTATGTTATCCTGGCGCAGTTGATAAATCGCCAAATATTGTTCCTATAACATTTTCATACTGAATTCGTTTCATTTAAATATAAACCTTTCACTCATTTAATTTAAAATACATGCCTTTCATTAATTCCATTTAAAATGCTAAAAAGAGAAAAAAAAGAAATAATGCCATAAATCGAAACCTTTTATTTAAACACCAAAGAAAAGCTGCTATTGCTGAGATTTGCGCCAAATCTCTAATACCAAGTCTACCAAGTTATTGCGGGGTTTTTCTTTCAAACAGAAAAAAATCCAGATTAATTTTCGATTTCTACTAAATTGAAATACATTTTATTGTGCTGAATATTAGTGCGTGCATGTTTTTTTGCTCCATGTACTCCATGAACTTTTCAATTCCGATTGTCTACGAAAATCTCCCGCCTGTTAAAATGACGTACGCACAAAATTTTCGTGACGTATGTACTTTAATTGTGCTTTTGTATCTATTTTTTTAATATAATTTCCAAACGGTTTGACATTTATTCTTGGTAATAAATAGACGTCGTTGTCACCTTTATAGGTACCTGCTGTAAAAATTTGAATGAAATCCGTTAAATATTTTTTGAGTTATGCTTGACGAAAGGTTTTAATATCCATCGTAGCTATATATGGGGCAAAGTAATACTGCGCCGTGTATGAGTCTTCGTTGCACTCAGACAATAAAGTGTATGTTAACATGTATATTATTACTGAAATTTCGCTGTTGCACGAGTCTTTTTTAAATAATTGTTTATCGGATTAAAAAGTACACTGTTAAAAATTTGCAGCAAACTGTTCAGTCATTCGACCGTTTTTATAGAAAATGGTTACTTAACCACAATTTAACTCTATTCTGGCCATAATATGGACAAAAATATGGTCAGATAAGAGTTAAATTACGTTTATGTAACCATATTTTATAAAAACGGTTGAATGACTGGACAGTTTGCTGCAAATTTTTAACAGTGTATATGATAATTTTTAAAAAAAGTCCTTTTACAAGTAAGTAACAAAATGAAGAAAATGGAGAATTTATTTTGTAAACTGGAACGTGAGAGCATTTAAAAACTACACTAATTAAAAGGTTTAATTTTAATTTTTAGAAAATTTAATGATTTTTCAAATAATGCGACCACGGTTATTGGCGGCTATGGTTCTTGGCATTTGTTCACTAAAACCAATCGCTTTATGTGATTATTTTTCATTTTATATTATCGCTTTTTTAGAAGACCAGTTCCTGAAAAGTGTACAATTGAATGAGATGTTCTGTTTTATAGGCCATTCAAAACAAGACTTTCAAGAAATAAAATATTATAGAAGCCTATTAGTAACATAGCTGCCAAACCTTCCGAATTTGAATACTACTATTTCCGAATAAAGTGATTTTTCCACATTTATTACAAAATTTTAAATAAACAGAATATTTCTATTCGGAAATAGTGATAGTCAAAAATCGGAAGGTGCTATTGGAAGGAAGCTATGCACTTTATTTCTGCTTGCTTTGTTCTTTTCAATGGGATATGTATCTCAACGCAACACTATAGATCAATTAATAATTTCTTAGCCTTTTCTATGTAAAATCCTGTGAATGAGAACGGAGAATGTAAAAGACACCGAAGTGCGAAATATATATATATATATATATATAAAGAATAGGCGTCGAAAGTGTGGTTTTCAAATGTTCGAAAAAAAGATGCACCAGTCATCATCCCGTTCATAGGACACAAAGTGGAAGTTTTAACAAAGCAAAACGGGGAAAAGTAGATTCGTTGCAAATGGGTAGTTGGTTTTAGCGTTGGAGAAAACTTGAAAACATAGTTTTTAAAAATCCACGGAGAACAAGTACATGCTTACTGACCAACTGCAGAAGGATTATCTAAAGAGGAATGGACAAATCTTATGTCTTCATATTCAGCAGAGAAGTTCATGTACCCGGGTCTCTATGAATGAAAGCACAAAAGGATACAAAATTGAGAAGGGGCACTTCACTGTTTTATGCTGTGTTATTATGGCTGGAAAGAAAAGAAAACATTTTAGTTCTAAAAAGAAACTCCCATGTTCATTTAGAGGGGTTAAAAAGTGTTTTTCGGGGCTTATTACCAACATGAAATGCGTGCATGAATTTAAGAAGAATTAGAGGATAAATACGGCATCACTGCGAATGACGTAGCATAAAAATAATTTTCTAGAAGCATTGAATCATATGGTGGTGTCATATTAGAATCGAATATCACCTGCTACAATTAAAAATTGACTTGTTAGTGCAGGATACCGTGAAGATGAAAAAGGTGACGAATTGAAAACTTTAGAACTCCGGAAAGTGACCTCGATCATGTGACGAGAGAAGTTTATGAGGCTGAGATAATGAACGGCAACGACATTCTTATAGCTGCAAAGCTCACAAAAACTAAAATTTGTCAGAAATGTTCCATATCAATTCAAAATACTAATAATGATCAGGAAGACGATAAGAAGGAATTTATTGAAAAAACATCCTATACTTGCGGAAATGAGAATTGCATTGACAATTTTGAAACGAGACGAATAACATTGTTTAGGCAGTTAAAAAAAATGCCGAATTTATTCAATAAATATATTTTTACTTTCTTATTTTACAAGAAGAAAGTATTGGATTCGTGAAAAATTTCGACAGATTTATACGTTTTAGAAGGTTCTGAACACGATTTGTCTGTATTTAGAAAATGTCTGTGTCTGTGAGTCTCTATGTCTGTGCGTGTCTCTATGTGAAAAAAATTTGTGAGTGCTCTATCTGAAGAACTAATGCACGGAATTTAACAAAACTTTTGATTCTGTTAGATCTTGATATAGATTGGTGTTGATTAGTTTTTGGTGTAATTCGCCCAACAGGTGACACTTCTATGCTACATTTTTAACGATTTCCGAAATAGCTCTATCTCAAGAACTAATGCATGTATTTTCATCAAACTTCACATTCCGTTAGACGTTTTCATAAGGTGTTGATAATTAGGTTTTAGTTTAAATCTCGCATCAGGTGGAGCTGCTATGCTGCATTTTTCAGGATTTAATCGATTTTAGTGATAGCCATATCTCAAGAACTATTGCACGGAACTTAATAAAAATTTAGATTCAATTAGACCTTGATATAAGTTGGTGCTGATTTGTTTTTGGTATAAATTGTCCAACAGTTGGCGCTGCTATGCTGAATTTTTTACGATTTCTGAAATAGTTCTATCTCAAGAACTACACCCAGAAAAAGGAATTGATTAAAACTACAAAACATGTTTTGTTGAGTACATTTTGCTTGTTTTAGCAAAATTCAAGTAAAATTGAACCATTTTACTTGAATTGACAAAACATTTTTTGCTGACGATGCAAAATTTTTTTTTGGAATTGCAAAAAAAATTTTTTTTGTTGATTCAAACAAAATTTCCATTGACCTATATTTAAAAATTTTGTTTGAATCAACAAAAAAAATTTTTTTTTGCAATTCCAAAAAAAAAATTTTGTTCGTCAGCAAAAATTGTTTTGTTAATTCAAGTAAAATGGTTCAATTTTACTTGAATTTTGCTAAAACAACCAAAATGTACTCAACAAAGCATGTTTTGTAATTTTAATCAATTCCTTTTTCTGAGTGTAATACACGGATTTTCATCCAATTTCAGATTAAGTTAGATGTTGACATAAGTGGTTACTGATTAGGTTTTGGTGTAAATTGCCCAATATGTGGAGCTTCTATGCTGCATTTTTCAGGATTTATACGATTTAAGCGATTGTCATATCTCAAGAACTAATGCACGGAATTTCATCAAACTTCATGTTCTCTTAGATCTTGGCATAAGTTGATTCTGATTAGGTTTTCGTGTAAATCATATAGCAGACAGCTCTGCTTTGCTACATTTTTCACGATTTTTGCGATAGCTATATCTCAAAAACTAATGCACGGAGTTTAATCAAACTTCATATTCTGTTGCACTTTCACATAAATAGATTTTTATTAAGCTTGGAAGTATACTGCCTAATAGGTGACACTTTTATGCTGTTTGGATTATGAATTTCGGTTGCAGACATCTAAGAGGGTGGGTGCCGAAATTCAATGGTTTGTTTGAAAAATGCGGTGCTTATATCTTTTTTTTTTTTGTTTCAAAAGTGTATAATTAACAAAATTACGGCTTTTGAAGTATTAATACGTATGGGATAGTAGAAAATTTTGTAATTGGCACATAGACTATTTTAGGTTGCTATTTCATCAAAGCTAAGTCACTATTTTCTTAGTAATACTGAATATTATCATTGGATATTTTCCTAAACCACTCTGTTATCAATTGGGTATTGTTGTTCAAATCTCTTGGTCACGATTTGATCACATTAAGAGGAATATTTATTAAATTAATAGTAAAAAACATTTCTGTGGAGAATTTTTTGTTGGATTAGAAAAATAATTTAATTTTTTTTTCAATTCCACTGTTCCCTCACAAATAGATTATGGATACTTTTGTACCTAAAGCCACTGTTCGTTTAACGCGTGAAATCTGATCAACTAACCACTTCTAAAACCGTTGAATTTATGAGCACGCATGCTTACAGTATTTACTTCTTATTGGAAGTGGAACATACTTGAGATTGAAAATTATGAGAAATCGAATCATTTCCTTGAAGCAATGCCAATGGCTCTAGGTACTAGATTACCAATCTACCTAGGGTCAGTAATACTGATACCTTGGACCATTCGTTAAAAACTTTTGCATTTATACTGTGTACTAAATGAGAAACATACATAAAAATTTTATAAAACAAAAAAATATCATAAGATGAATAAAACATTCACTGGTTGAAAATATATTTAAAATTTCTGTTTTTTTATATAATGTGGAAAATAACTCACAAATTAACATTACGCTAACCCACGATCTAGGAACGATTTAAATTTAAAAAAAATCAAAATTCTAGCATGTAAATTTCATACATAAAATGAATTTCTTTTCTGCATGAATTATTATACATTACAATTTGAAATTTTATATAGGACCATGGACCTGGGTAAAATGCAATTATGTGACTCTAGAAATAACATTGGGTGATTTCACACAAAATGCTCTCTACTAAAAATTTCACATCGATTGGTGATATATTCGATATCGAATTTAGCACTTCAGATAACATTTAAAACTGGGTGTTGTAGTTGGCAGAAAAATAATTTTCGTACAAAATAATAAAACAATTCAGGTGAAAAATTTTACTTTTCTGCTTTCAAAAAAATTTCAACCTATAATTTATCAGAAAATCATTCTTTTGAAATTAAAAATGGCTGTAATAACAAAAAACGATTTTGTCACCTCACCAGATGGTTAATTACACTTACAAGGGACCCTACCAACAAAGTACACCCCGCTTTCGATGAAACTGTTATCATACAGAGTATTCCTGGTATGATGAAGAATGATACCAATTTTATCAGCCATCATCAAGGTTTAATGTTTTTAAAATATTTGTAAAGTATCTCTGGTGCAACTAGTGAAAATCGCTAAATGTTTTATTCAAAAATATTCTAATACAAATAAAGAATGTAATCGCCACATAAATGATAATTAGTATAGAAATGAGTAAAACACAATGAATTTTTACACCATCCACAAATTATGAAATGAAAATTTTCACATTCATGACATTTGGTTCCATTATGTAAAAATTTTCACTTACAATTTGTGGGTGGTGTAAAAATTCACCCTGTTTTACTCATTTCTATATTAATTATTATTTCTGTGACGATTACGTTGTTTGAAATTATTCGAATATTTTTGAGTAAAACATTTGGCGATTTTCATTAATTTCTCCATAGATATTTTACAAATATTTTTAAAATATTAAACCTTGACGATGGCCGATAAAATTGGTATTATTCATCATCATATCATGAATAATCTGTATGATAAAAAATTGATTGAAATCGGGGTGTACCTTTTGGGAACGGTCCCTTGTTAGATCTAACTATTATTTTAAATAAGGGCGGTGGCTCTAGGTCCCATGGTCTTCTCTATTTAAAAAAACAAGGATGAATTTTTTAATATTTTTAGTACTTTTAATATCTCAAAGAAACATAAAATAAACATAAAAGAAACGTACATATACTCATGTTTTGAGTACGTTTGTAAAATTTTGATTTTATGAATTCGCAAATGATATTTCATCGCTTCGCGTGCCGTAAGTAATGTAATCAAAATGAAATGCATATAATCACACAAGCATGTAATACAGATGCCATAACATATAATTTGTAGAGCGCAACTAAATAATAATGCACAAGTTTTATTCTGTAAACTATTCAGACAAAACATTTCTGAATTAAACATCCATATTTATTAAACAATTTATCTTGAAATTTACAATATGTAAAATGAAATAATACCAAATTATTATTATACTTATCTATAAGATAATTTTAAGTACGTATTTATATAATTTATATAATTTTAAGTAGTTATATTTAAATATGGTAATATAATAATTTATTTATATAATTTTAAGTAGTTATATTTAAATATGGCACGCATTCATATATGATACAATTGTACTTTAAAAAAGCGAGTGGGTTTAGTTTTCATTTACAATTATGGCTTTTTTTTTTATAACTGTGTGATACCACATGTGCCGAATAAATATGTTTTCTCTGCCATAAAATTAAAGTTTCAAATAAGCTCATTTCACCCTTAAAAAATATTTTCTGTTAAATAATTTTAGAACATACTTTATAAACTCTATGGAAATGTACTGATTATTTGATTTTAATCGTATTTAATTAAAAGTTCTTTAGATCCCATTTCTTACTTTTAAAATATAGTTAAAATGTAGTTATAATTACAATAGTTTAAATATATAGTTCGTATCAAGATAATAAACATGTCTATTTACCAGTGTTATTATTTATCTCATGATGGTTTATTTTTTAACTGGATAAATAATCCGCTTACGAGCAATAAATTTCCGCAGTTTGCTAGTCATTTGCATTTCATATTATGCAGAAAGAGATTATATTTTGAAAGGTTAATGGTAACGGAGATAAAGTATATTTTCTCTTTCAGCAAGTACAATATTTTAAATTCCGCTTCAACGCAGAAACGAGCATATAATTTCTCTAACAAAATGTTTATTAAGCTACCAGTAAGAGACTGACTGAGGTTTAGTTGTTTTAATACCTTCAAGTATGATTAAATAAGGTCGTTTATACTTTCTAATTAGCATCAATTATTTTTCTAACTAACATAATCACGCTGTTGAACATACATGCTTAAAAATAAACAAAACATGCACATGTTTTAATATTTTTACTACTTTTAATAACTGTGAACATTTAACTCACATTTAAAAAAAAACGCATGTATTCATTTTTTGAGTACATAATTCACTTTTATAAATCTTCGATTTTATGAATTCACTTTCGAATCTTTAACAAAATGTTTATTAAGCGCCTACGCTAGTCACGTGAAGAAACACTCAAGCTAATATTAAGTCTATGGGAAGGGTCTTGACAGATTTCTCGCTCGCATTTTATATTTTCTTTTTGCATAGGATAGCTGAGGTCGATATCAAACGTTGTTAGTTTTTACTTTTTTGATTTTTGTTACAGTTTTTTATAAGCGGACATTTTCAATTTTGGAACCGGTCATAACCTGTTCTGAAAGTGAAAGTACTCTTATATTAAAAAAACTGGAACCAAAATCGAAAAAATAAAAACTAACAACGTTAGAGATCGACCTCAGCTATCCTATGCAAAAAACATCATTTAAAAAATTAAAATGCGAGCGAGAAATCTGCCAAGAACCTTCCCATAGACTTAACATTAGCTTGCGCGTTTTTTCGCATGACTGATGTAGGCTCTTAAGAGTAAGAGATTGGGGTTTAGTTGTTTTAACACCTTCAAGTATGAGTAAATAAGGTATTTTAAACTTTCTAATTAGCACAAATTATTTTCTAACTAACATAATCACACAGTTGAACATGCACGCTTAAAAATAAACAAAACATGCACATATTTTAATATTTTAATACTTTTAATAACTGTGAACACTGAAGTTACATTTAAATAAGAACAAAAAATCATGCGTTAAGCATAGATAATGAAACACTTTCCAACAAATTCAGAATACTGTAACAAAACTTCCCAGTTTAAACTCGAAAAAATTATGCTTAAGAAAACAAATTGAGAATCGCATGACACAGTTGAAAAAACAATGTCATCAATTACCGTCAGTAGTCAAAAAAGTATCCTAATTCTTTTGTGCAGTCCTGTATATGATCTATAGATTTATATATATATGCTACATAGTATTGTAAAATTTAATTCAGTTAGGAAACGTATAGCACAGTTGAAAATTCTCCATCAGTAAATTCCCCCAATAAACGAACACATTTATATACATCAAGTAGTATGAAAAAAATTAGTTGAATTTACAAACTCGTACCACAACTGAAAACGCACTTCCAGAAATTATTATTGAGAGACAGTACTGTAACTGAATTATTTTGTGTGCCCCTGTAACAGAACGACGAATGCTATGCACACCTTATTCTATAGTAAGCATCTTGTAGCGCTCCTCAGTGATATATATGAATTTCAATATGTTTGAAACATTATAACATTATTAAAGTGCACCTCAAACGATTTTTCTTAATAGACTGTAATGTAACGGAATTCTTTTGAGTCTCCCTGTAAATGTTCGACAAATGATATATGTACCATATTTATGTTTAGCATCTTGTAGTGCGTCACAGCGATATATATCAATTTCAATATGTTTCAAATAGACAAAAAAATATATTAAAATACACAGCTAACGATTTTTCCCCATAGAACGTAATTAAACATTATTCTTTTGAGTGTCTCTGTAAATGAACTATAAATGCTACATACTTCATTTTCAATACCGAACAAGCAGTAGTAAGCATCAATAACATACATCAATTGCATGGCAATCCGAGCATATTTACGAGCACGGACAGGCGGCATACAGACAGAATTATTAAACACTTTTCAACTATGTTGGAAAGTGTTTGAAACTTAACGTACGTATACATTTTTTGAGTACATAATTCACTTTTATAAAACTTCGATTTTATGAATTCGCACATAAAAAAATCATTACCTTATAAGAAATGTAATCAAAACGAGATACATCTAGTAGTCACACACATGGATTCGGTACGGCTAGCATAACATATAAATCGTTGAGTTTGAAATACGAAACTTTTATTCTTTAAACTATTCAGAAGAAACATTTTTGGATTAAATAGGCTTACTTATTAAACATTTTCTCCTGAAATTTACACCAATTAAAACGAAGTATTAATACGAGATTATTTTTATATTTATCGTTAAGGTCAATGTTAACCCTTTATGCACCGACGGTACTTTAAAGTGCCGTCGGATACTTTAAAGTACCGTAATGATTTGGGTAGAATTGTAAATAGTCTACAAAATTCCTGTAAATGCTGATTTAGTTAATTAAATAAACTTGTTATAAAAAGAATTTAACACAACTATTGTCAGTACACTAGATTAATTTTGACACAATTATTCACATTGGTAAAGAAATCATATAAATTTCCAATTATATTTTTCAGCAGGACTGAAACTGCGCGTAAATTTAATAACACATTAAACCACATAAAATATTTAATAACACATAAAATTTAGATATTATCCAATGCTGGAAATTTATTCGTCTCATGTACGCCACTGGGTAGTGTGCTCATGTATGACATTCCATCTTGTGCTGCGAAGTTGCAGCTTTGCTAACGTATAAGTGAAAAATGCCAGACTGGATGTCTTCCAGATGGCTTAAATGGTAAAGCACTTGGTGCGCTATACCAGGAAATCTGGGTTCGATCCCCGGACTGGACACATTTTCCACTCTGTTGGTTATGTGTTGTTAAGCAAAGTGAAAATTAATTCACATACTTTGTCAGTGAAATCATATAAGTTGTAATTTTCCCAACTATGCGAAAAAGTCCGAGCCAGGATTCGAACCAGAAATCTCTTAGCTGAAAGCATTGGCAACTTCAGCCAAGAGATTCCTGGTTCGAATCCTGGCCCGGACTTTTTCGCACAGTTCGGAAAATTACAACTTATATTGTCAGTAATGCAAGTTAGCATGAGTTCTAGATACTTTACTCTATCATGTTCTTGGTCCGAATGGAAATTGCTAAAATACTTTCGTATTAAAAATAACTCAGGTAAATGTCGTTTAACTATGAATAAGTGTTGCGTGAAAATTTAAACTCAACTATCTCTGAACACTGTTTTTCAGCGATTTTCCAAGATAACTTTTGAACAAGTTAAAAAATTTAAATACTTTTTTTTCTTTATAAAATAAAGAAAATTATATTCTCTGTAAACTATAATTGAAAAATAAGCATATACAGTAAAACCCGCTTAAGAAGTTTTAAAAGGGAATGAAAGGCAAAAACGTCTTAAACGGGAAAACTTCTTAAACGGGAAATTAAGAATGTTTGAAACAATCATTAGTTTAAGTTTTCATAGTCAGGTGAGGTCTTTTACATTGTTAAAATAATACATAAATTTATATAAAGTTGAGTTTTACTTAAGAAATTTAAACTGATTTGCACATTTGAAAAAAATCTGTCAATCAAGTAAAAATGCATAATTACCTTAGAAACTCTTTATTTAATCCAATGTTTGAAGACAGAGAGATGACATTTCTCTTTAAGCATCATTTGATATGCTTTTACAGAAAAAATCGGTTATAGATTTTTGCTTATGTTTTTACTCGGCAATTTTTAGTTGATAACAGTCCAGTTGTCTTAAGTTTTTAAAAATTTCCTCAGGCACATTTTCAACACTTTCTATAAAACGGCGAAATGTTTCTAGTCCTTTCACAGCATCCCAAAATCTAGGTTACTTACTTAACTCGAAAAACTTCCACGTGCTCATCCTCAGTGTCACTCATTTCTTCATCTTCTGTAACCTCACAAATATCATCTACTGTAAGCATTTCACATGGCAATATCTCGTCATCAACTGACACATACTCTTCAAACGATGCTGTGAAATTCATCCTTCTTTGTAACGTCTTCCAATCATCTTCAATGTCCAATTCATATCCTTCTGTTGATTCTCCTTCCAAAAATCCTGCTTTCTGGAAACAATTGGCAATTACAGATGGCATTATTAACTCCCATGCAGATAAAATAAAATGAATAGATTGCAAAACGTTCACTTTTCCTATCTCTCCAGTATTGTCCAGTTTTTCAATCATCCAATTCACAAGCCGTTTTCTATAGTGCTGCTTAAACACTTTAATAACTCCCTGATCCATCGGTTGCAAAACCGAAGTCGAGTTCGGTGGTAGAAAATGCACTTTTATGTTAGTAAAGTTACTCGTGTCTTTGGAATGGGCGGCGCAATTGTCTACAAAGATGATGATGTTCCGTTTAGCTCTCCTCATTTTAACATTTAATCTTTTCAAATAGGCTTCATAAATTCTAATCGTCATCCACGCAGTTTTGTTATTTTCATAATCACAAGGCAGTGATTTCACATTTTGAAAACATCTGGGTTTCTTGGATTTCCCAACAACCAAAATTGCCAATTTCTCGGAACCGTCCATGTTTGCACCCAATAAAACTGTAAGTCGTTCTTTATTTTTTTTTACCTCCGTGACAATTTTCACCTTTATATGCATACGTTTTATCCGGTGAAAGATTATAGAAAAGCCCACACTCATCCATGTTAAAGACATCTTTAGGATGATAGCCGGTTATCAAATCTGGTAAGATTTGTTTCCATTCTTCGATTTCTTGTGGATCGACGCTTTTACTCTCACCTTTTATAGAATTGTAACTTAAACCAGCTCTTTTTTTCATTCTATCAATCCATCCATTTGAAGGTGCAAATTCAATCTCCATTTTTTTGGCAATTTCCTCAGCCTTTTCTCTAAGAATAGGTCCACTTATAGGAACATTGGCGGATCTGGCTTGCTTGAACCAAAGTAATAATTTTTCTTCCATAGCTTCATATTTTCCTTTTTTCACTTTTTTAATTTTTCGAGATTTATCAGAGGAGTCGTTTAATATAAGATTGCGTTTTGCTACAATTCCATTCAGAGTAGTCACCGGCATATTCAATCTCTTAGCAATTTCAACTCTTGTTACGTTTGGGTTGCTATCAACTTCTTTCAAAATTTTGATTTTGTCTTCAATTGACAAGGCCTTTCTTTTAATTCCCTTGCCCGACATTTTGAAGAGGAAAAAATAAATAAGAATTTTTTTCGTGAATTTTCCAAGAGAGATTTGACGCTTACACTCACTCAAAAACAGATTGAATGAGCCAAACTGAACACAGCTTTGGTTTGGAATGAACCAAACATAGCTTTGGTTCATTTCATTCCTGGAAAGGGGTGAAAGAGACTCTATTCTAAGAGAAAGCAACTGGTCAACTTAAAGAACTACCCCTGATAGGAGCAAACCATTTCTCTTTAATCCCTTATCAGTCACTATTGTTGCAGCCATAAGGGACTCGGACTTACCCTCTCTCTACATTTCATCAGACAAACTGATATGAAGGTGAAATAAAGGTGACGACAATCCTTTTCAATCTTAAATGTGCCCTTTTGAATAGCGAAGAATATAGAGAAATGCTTTTTCAGTACAGAATGGGGGAAAAAAATCCCTCAAAAGACTGAAGTAAACGTGTTTTGAAAGTAAAATTAAGGGGAGAAAAAACTTCTTAAGCGGGAAAAAGTTTGGAACTAAACTTTTTAAACGGGTTATTTTAACATTGTACGAATAGGAAAAAAATGGGAATCGAAAATATAAACTTCTTAAACCGGAAAACTTCTTAAGCGGGAACTTCTTAAACGGGTTTTACTGTATATCTTTTTGTAAGTTATAACAAAAAATAGGTTCAGTGTTTATGGATATTGAATTATTTTTTATAATATTTTAAATTTTAAATTGTTTTTTTCTTTCAAGTATATTTGAGAGACAGCGTACAAAACAGCATAAAGAAAAAAATGCGGACTCAAAAATATGGCATCTGGACTTCAAAATTGTTGCAAAATTAGTTACGTAAGAGAATTTTATCGTACAATATTAAGTCTTTTGCTACTGTTTTTTTACAATTTAAACTACATTTAAATCTTTTGTTATTGTTTTCACAATTTAACAAATATTTTTTGTTTCTCTGAAACATAAATAAATAAATACAAAAAGAAGTAATAGTCTAAATTAATTAGATTTCCTAATTCACGATCAAACTTCAAACAATTTTCGTCATTTCAAACCTTTCATTTCAATATGTTTACATATATTCAAACAAAGCATTTCTGAATTGAACATGCATATTTATAATTTTTTTTAAAAGAAATCTATGCTACGTAAAATGAAGCAATACTAAAATACTATTATAATTATCGATATGTATAAGTTTGTAACGGGTCCCACGGGCCTGTCACGTATAAGAAAGTTGGCATGACACTGAGTTAAGTTGAAACAACAGATTTATTTAAAACTAATAAGTAATGAGGATTGCAGTGGAACTGGTTGAAATCTAAACACGGTAATCAATTCAGCCTCCGAAAATTCTCAATAAGACTAAATATAAATTTACTGTTATTAAAATCGAACTTACGACGTGAAAAATGCCTGCTCACATGTATATCCAAAGCCAATCGCTATGTCGAGACCACTATCGCCGAAAATATTACAATTAATAGCACTTTTACAATATACCAAATTTCACAAACTAATCCCGTTGATCCGAAAATGCACATTATTCAAATAAGAAGGTCACCTTATCAATGGCACGCGGCTTGGCTGCGGGAAAGTAGCGGGAAAGTAGCCCGCTTTGCTTAAGCCAGGTCAATAGTTCAAACAAAATGGCATGATGATTAATGTGATGACTTGATGACTTGAATAATGGAAAGCTGCCTATATGAACCGAGAATCGACTGGTCAGTCTGTTCAAACCCACACACCTTTAATTATAATTCGCCAGTCGACCACAATAAGCTAATTTGGTTATAACTGTACAAAAATAACCTCCAAATCCAGATTCAGGAAGGCAAAATCATACTTGTGAAAGAAAAGGAACGATATATATAGTCCCTTTCACGCACAAGGTGTTAGGTGTCGGACAACACGCTTACAATTTAGACCCCCTTTATAAAATTAGCTAGATACTGCCACAAAGTCACTTTTAAGTTCGTATGGTTGTTTATATTTAAGTACGTCGTGCACACGTTTATGAAACAGTTGTTGTTTGAAAAAGCGAGTAGGTACAGGTTTTCATTTTTGAATAAATATATTTTTTAATAACTGCATAATACTAAATATGTTGAATATAGATAAATGTGTTTTTGTTTTCAAATGATTCAAGATCATTTGAGTTTTTATAAAAAAATATATTTTATTAAATAATCTTTAAACATGTATTTCACAAATTCCTTAGAAATTTACTGATTATTTTGTTTTAAGCAGGTTTAATTAAAAACCCTTGACATCCCATTTGTTACTTTTAAAATATTCTTAAAATGGATAGTTTGTAATAAGTTAATATATCTACCGGTGTCATATTTTAACACTTGATAGTTTATTTTTCCAGCTAGGTAAATAATCTTCATACGAACAATAACTTTCTGTCGTTTGTTAGTCATTTGCGTGTTATTGTATGCGGAAAGAGATTCTATTTTGAAAGGATAATTTTAATGGAGATAAAGTATGTTTTCTCTTTTAGTATGCGCAGTATTTTCACTTCCACTTAACGCAGAAATGAGTACATGAATTCACTAACGATATTTTTATCATATATTCTAATGCGAGGAAAAATTGTGTATATATATATATATATATGCTAAATTTATCTTAAAAACGGCTTTAACGATTTTGCCGAAATTTTATATCTTACCGTTTTGGGGGACAAGAAAAACATTGGGCTAGGTCACATGTTCAAGATAATTCGATTAGTGGGTCATTTTGGGTCACCATGGGTCAGGGTCAAGATAATTGTATCTAAAAATTGGTGCAAACGATTTTGACTAAATTTTGTATCCTACCATTTTCAGGCACGAGAAGACTATTGGTCTGGGTCACATTTTCACTGGTTCAGAATTTTCAAAATTCCGTTCTTATTGCTTGTCTAGGTCATAACAACAATCTACTGTCCAAATTTCGTGATCCTGACTTTAGTCGTTTCAGCTGGGTGTTGATGAGTCACTCAGTCAGTCAGGCGTTCTCTCTTTATATAACAGTATAGATATGAATAGTTTGGAGAATAAAAGGTGTACAATTCAAGCGTAACTAACTATGGAGAATATGAGTGCGTGACTGTATGTGTTTCCTTTTTTTGTGCATTTGTTTTGAGGTGCAGTAAGATATCATGGACACATCCGTAAATGTAAATTTGCATAGCACAGAAGAAATTACATAAAAATGTAGTATATGTGTAGTAATGTGTATAAATGTAGTATAGTCATTAAAACCTACGTACCTTTTTAAAAATTGAAACTTCCCGTAAGGCATGGTGACGTCACGGCGACGCCCATGTGAAGTCACACTGTGACTTTGTGACCGTCGTCGTGACGTCAAGTGACGTCGATGTGAAGTCACTGTGACCTAAATGTGAAGTCGTTATGACCGTTTTCAAGGCTTTCTGTGACCTCACAATGTGACTACTTTGTGAAGTCACCGTGCGACTTCATTGTGAAAAAAGTGACGAATGTGTATCGGGTAGGGTGACCAGATTTTACCCGAATCCTATCCGGATTGTTCGGATCGACATTTTTTTATGCTACATGTTTGTGACGTTTCTGATGACACTGCACCGGGTCGGGTGACCAAACTTTACCCGAATCCAATCGAGAAAGTTCGGATCGATCTTGTTGGATTTGTTTGGCTACAGAACAGATTTGGATTAGTGGTCGGGTCTCGGGTGACCTAATTTTCGTGAATCCGAACTGACCCGAGTCGGGTATAATGTTTTTACTGTAAGTCTTGTTCGGAATAGAATCTTGCATACGACAGAGTAACCAGATTTTATCAGAAATTGTGTTACGACACAATTTCTGATGTCGGCTTAGATCTAGAGTCACGCACGAATCCGGTTATATACTTATTGAACATGGTTGAATGTCTACTTGAGCATGAATGATGATTGACTAAAATTATATTTTGATTCAACCCATATTCTTACCATAACCCAACAACAACAACAAAATCTGTAGGCCCACAACCCGACCGAACCTGATAAATGATTTCGTATAGATTCGGATAACAAGATTTTACCAAATCCGGATAAGATCGACGATAAGGATTGGATCGGCAATATTTTTTTTTTTTATGCAACTCGTATTCAAATTAAAACTTTGCATCTGATTGGGAAACCGGCTAATGTAGCCGTTAAGCAAGACAATTATAAATGTAAAAAACGCATACTAATATAAAAATAATAGATGAATCCTGTCAGGTTTCTTAGAATCAGCTGCAAGAGTTGAAAGCTATTCTTAAGGGATTAGCATATTGTATGTATTGTATCTGTATCTATTGTGTACCGTTAAAGGCGTCCTTTAGAAAATCTTAATCCGAAGGGTGGCGACTTGGACAGAATGAAAGAAGTATTTCCATTGCAATGTGGTCTTTCAGAGATAAGAAAGCTATTGCACTCTTTTATTTAGGAAGACAGATCCGTCAAGAGGGAGGAAGGGTTGTCAAGGACCCTTGGAAACAGAGGAGAAACCCCGTAGAAAGGAGGGTGCTCGGCAGTTTACGAGAGAGAGAAGGTGAGTTCTAACGTAGGAAGCGAAGGTGTAAGGTCGTTCAGAGTTGGAGCTCTGAGACCGGTATTGAGTTCGGACGGAGCAGCGAAGTGTGAAGGTTGCTCAGGGAATGACCGCTGAGAGCGGGTGTGAGATGAATAGAAATCTCAGTGTGGAATAAATGAACGTAGTATAACGGTACACATAAAGCGTTTCTATAATTATTTTGATTTAATATTAAACCGGATACTTTACCTCCGAGTTTAAGTGTAAATATTGTTAATAAAGTGTTTGTTTAAGTGTAATAGAAAGAGTTAAGTTTTCTTGAATATACATCAAGTATCGTGCCCGATATCACGTATTCATATCGGTGGTGGCAGCATATCAAAAGACCGGATTTATTTCGAAGTTGTGTGGACAGAGAAGTGGAATCCGACAATGTTGGCAGCGACGGGATCTGAATCACCGAAGACCAGTGCCAGTTAACCGTGTTACAGAGAGTTTGTGCCGGATCGCCCAGCGGAAGTGTTTGTGCCCTATCATCGTAGACCAGTGCCAGCTAGCCTTGTTACAGAGTGCCTTGCCGGATCGTCCAGTGGAAGTGTTGGTGCGGGGTGTAGTGTTAGTTCCAGTGTTTGTGTGTAGTGTTTGTGGACACAGTGTTTCCAATTACAGTGATTGTTGCCCGAGAGTGCAATATTTACCCTGTGGAAAAGTGAGCAGAGAATTGCCCCAGCGAATGAAGTACGAGGTAAGGTGTTTTGATCATTTTACTCTACTGACATTCTTGAACCTAATTTTTTTATTTTATTATGTATAATTGATGGTAATTTGGGTTAATGTTGTGGTTAATTTATAATAATTTATGTGCAATATAATAATTGGTCTAAATCAAATGAGATATTAACAACCATTTTACACTATTGTTTTAAGAAAAGGATCTTATATTAATTACTAGAAGTGATTTTCTAATTGTTTTAAACGGATAAGATTAAGGATTAAAATTAATGCATTGTGTTAATAGTTGGAAGGAATAATTGAAATTTCTTAAATTTAAATTATTATTAAAGTAATATTTAAATTAAGTGATATTGTTTGCTTTAAGTTTGAAATATTGATAGTAAATGAGGAAAGGAAATTTGTGTAGAATTTAAATTAAATTGAAATAACCTTCAAGGAAGAACTGAAGGCCCAGAGAAAAAAAAAGTGCTGTGATTTACTTTTTAATGTGAGAACTAATTTTGAAATTGAAATATTTTATTGAGATTAAATTTAGGAATTTATGTGTATTTCATGCAAATTTTTGTTAGGGGGATATTTTTATGTAGTGATTAGCATCAGTGTTTTATTCAAATTGCAACGTATCAGTATTATTGTGTAAATTGTATTTTATTATTTAAGGGTATAAATTTAAAATCTGTATTGCATAATAGTCAAATTGAGATTATTGTTACTTTGTTATTGGAAGCAAATTGTGGGGTATCATTGTCTAAGGAAATTTATTATTGTATTATTACTTATTTGAAATATGTTAAATAGTATAATATGTGGAGGTAATTTATGAGGGTAGGATTTGAGGAAGTATTAATTTGATATTGTGATTAAGTATTGTTGTAGGGTGGTAATAATTATCGGTAGAATGTACGGCTTTCTTACTAAAATTAAAAAGGGTGGATCTTCAGGCGATATGTGGAGAGTTAGGAATTGAGGTCTCGGAAGATGATACCAGGTTTAAGCTTAAGAAAAAGATAGTGGAGAGCGACGAATATGAAGAGGGAGCCGTTATGGAATTATCTAGCACTATTGTTACGGAACGCTTAGAACAAGAAGCGTTAGTAGTAGAACGGGAAAAGTTAGAAAGGGAGGAAAAGTTACAACGAGAAAAGTTAGAAAGGGAGTTAGAACGAGAAAAGTTAGAAAGGGAGGAAAAGTTACAACGAGAAACGTTAGAAAGGGAGGAAAAGTTACAACGAGAAAAGTTAGATAGAGAAGAAAGGGCTGAAAAATTGAGATTGGAACATGAGTTAGAGTTGGAAAGGATAAAGATTCAAAGTTCGGCTAATAACGCTAATGGGACTAGAGAATCTAATCATGAGAGTAGCCTAGAGAAATTGATTAAAAGTGTTAAAACTTTGTCTATCAAAGTTCCAGAAGGGACTGAGGGATGGAATCTGTTTTTTAGCAGTTTAGAACGGGCATTCCAAACAAAAAATGTACCGGAAACCCAGCAGGCCGAAATTTTACTAAATATGTTAGGAGATAAGGCCGATAATTTGCTAATATACACTACTAGAGAACAAATTGAGAGTTATGAGAAGTTGAAGGAATTAGTTCTAAGGGAACACGAGCCGACACCGAAGGCGTGTTTGGAAAATTTCAAGAAGGCTAGAAGGAATCAAAATGAAACTCATGTATTGTTTGTATCGCGTTTAATAGCAACGTGGGGAAAATTACTGTAAGATTAGAGGTGCAGATACGTATGAGAAGGTTAATCAGTTAATTGTCAAGGATAAGTTGTTAACTACTCTAGATGAGGAAACCGCGACGCATATTGGATTAACTCAGCACAGTAATTGGTTAGAAGTTTCGAAAATTGCTAAGGAATGTGATAATTTCTTTGATGCTAAACAAAAATCTTATGCGGTAACCTATAAGGGTTATAAAGATAAAGGAAGGTATGTGAATAATGAAGATTCTAGAAGGGCAAAAGATGAGGGATTTAGTAGTAATTGGAGACAAAATGGGAATAATGAAGTTAGTCCATTTTTGGGTAGAAAACCGGAATATAAGAAACCTAATGATACGACGCCTATCTGTTTCAAGTGTTCTCAACGAGGACATGTTCAGCGATTTTGTACAAAAGGAAATAATGAGGGATTTGATCAAATTAATAACCGACAAGAACCAAGGGCTAGTATCAATAATGTCTCAGTGCGAGGAATTAAAGAATTACCAAAGGGAGCGAGTATGGCAAGAATCGGAGCAAGAGGGAATTGGAGAGCTAAAGTTATTGGAGAGAAGTTAAATAATCTCGAGAAAGTGGAAGTTAGTGTAAATGGGAAGATAACAAAAGGATTGGTGGATTCTGGTTGCCAAATTAGCGTCGTTCATAAAGATTTAGTACCAGCAGAAAAATTAAGAGGGGCTGGTAGCATATATTTACAAGGGATATTTGGTAAGGCAGTGAAATCGCCATTAATTCAGTTACCTTTAGCTATTCCAAAATGCGGAGAAACTAATGTAATTCATCAGGATGTACTTTGCGCGATAATTGATAATAGTAAGGAACAGGTAATTTTACATCCTGACGTGGCTAATGAATTGTCAGGGTTAAACAACGAGAAATCATTAAGAGAATCGGTAGAAAGGGAATGTAAGGAAGATAGTCGGAACAAAGTGAAGGAAGGGGAAAGGACTAGGAATGATAATAATAACCGTTATGTCGTAGAAACGAGATCGGTGAAGTTGCAAAGTCATGAAAAGGAAAAAGCCGAGGTAGAGAAAAGTAAGATTAATCAAGTTACGGAAAGTAGCTTAAATGTATTTCAGGAATCCCAAATGAGTTGTAAAGATTTAGAGAAAGCTTGGGAATTGGCTGAAAATGAAAGAGGGTCTTATTATATTGTGAATGGGATGTTATATCATAAAGAGAAATTAGTAGGTGAAACTGTAGCTCAATTTGTATTACCTAAAGTTAGAAGGGAGGAAATTCTAAAATTAGCGCATACCTCCTTATATGGAGAACATCAGACGGTTAAGAAAATGTTAGAAAGAATCAAGCATTCATTTTATTGGGAAAATATGGCGAAGGAAGCTAAAATATATTGCGAATCATGTGTAGAATGTCGATTAACGAGGGAAATGAATGTGAGTAATAAGGAGAAAGAGGAAATATGTCGACCTGCAGTTATAGTTGAGTTAGGGGACGGGAGTAAGAAACTGGTGTATCAAGATGAAATGAGAGCATTTATGGCTAAAAATAAAGTAGTCGATATTGTCTTGGATAGTGACGGGGAGTTTGAAGACTGTAGGAAAGATCTGTTGTTAGACAGAGAACAACCGGAAAATAAAGACAGGAAGGGATTTGAGATAAAAGGGTTAACAAATATTCAAGTTGGGGACATAAAATCAATCTTAAGGAAAAATAAGGAATTATTTATGGGTCCTATCGAACTGGTAGAAATGGAGAAAAATCGGATTGGTCGTAAACCGGAGAGGGGTAAGATAAGGCAGAAATTGTACAATGTCTTTATTACGTACAAAGAGGACTGGGACAGACAGGTGCCTAATTGGTTAGAGGAAGATTTAATTGGGACATCAGAGGCAGAAGTTAGCCATTCAAGCAGGTGCATTGCGGAAAGGGATGTACCAATTAAGTTAACGAGGAAGCACTGGAAGAAAAAAGTTCCGCCTCCAGCAATCTCAGCCTAAGGACTGACATTAAAATGACATAATACTAGTGTAATTTTACTTTTTTTTTTGTGTGTATTTATAATTGTATGTACATCTTGTGTTTATAACAGTGTATTAGCATATTGTGTAATTTTTTTTCTGTATTTATCACATTAGTATATGGTTCATTAGAGATGTCAGTAGTTAAATTTTCAGACACCTTGAAATATGTATGTAATTGTAGTAATGAAGAAACCTATCAAGGAACTGTTGAACTCTTCTCAGACATTACATAGTTTGAGGAAAATTAGCCCCTAAAAGGCATATTTTCCGCTAAGGTGGGGGGTGTCAGGTTTCTTAGAATCAGCTGCAAGAGTTGAAGGCTATTCTTAAGGGATTAGCATATTGTATGTATTGTATCTGTATCTATTGTGTACCGTTAAAGGCGTCCTTTAGAAAATCTTAATCCGAAGGGTGGCGACTTGGACAGAATGAAAGAAGTATTTCCATTGCAATGTGGTCTTTCAGAGATAAGAAAGCTATTGCACTCTTTTATTTAGGAAGACAGATCCGTCAAGAGGGAGGAAGGGTTGTCAAGGACCCTTGGAAACAGAGGAGAAACCCCGTAGAAAGGAGGGTGCTCGGCAGTTTACGAGAGAGAGAAGGTGAGTTCTAACGTAGGAAGCGAAGGTGTAAGGTCGTTCAGAGTTGGAGCTCTGAGACCGGTATTGAGTTTGGACGGAGCAGCGAAGTGTGAAGGTTGCTCGGGGAATGACCGCTGAGAGCGGGTGTGAGATGAATAGAAATCTCAGTGTGGAATAAATGAACGTAGTATAACGGTACACATAAAGCGTTTCTATAATTATTTTGATTTAATATTAAACCGGATACTTTACCTCCGAGTTTAAGTGTAAATATTGTTAATAAAGTGTTTGTTTAAGTGTAATAGAAAGAGTTAAGTTTTCTTGAATATACATCAAGTATCGTGCCCGATATCACGTATTCATATCGGTGGTGGCAGCATATCAAAAGACCGGATTTATTTCGAAGTTGTGTGGACGGAGAAGTGGAATCCGACAAATCCATTAAAAATTGTAATAAAAGTAAATATTTGAATAATATGAAATTCTATTGTGCAAATAACAACTTTTTAAATTAATTTCTACTTCTATTTGTTTTATGTAACCACGAAAAATATTGACAATAATTAAAATTATGCTATTGTGCTGTTAAGTATTGAAGTCTTTAAATGTGTATACTTTGCCATATTTCCCTTCTCTCAGTATCACGAAACTTTCTGACACATTTATGAACAAATTTTTAAACGCATAATAATAACTTTAATAATCAGGCACTTGCATACCTGATTATTAAAGTGATTTGGAATGAATAGCGTTTTCCATATTTTAGACGTTATTCCATTTTTAGTCCTGCTATAAGTACCAAAATATGACACACACACACACACACACACACACACACACACACACACACATATATATATATGTAATCCTACCCTAGTTTTGATCGACACATTACCAAATAAAATGGAATCTGTCTGACACTCCAAACATTCATATGCATCGACTACATTCAAGAAAAAGAAAAATCATTATCATCAACCTAACCAAATTTTACTGCTTTTTTCTGATTATTTGGCTATAATGTTTGAAAAATTAATTAGAATTGAACAAACTGTATTGCTTGATATTTTTGATTAAATTATCTTTCCAGCGGTATAAAGCTTTTATAGTATAACTAAGAAATATTGGGCGTTATGAATCATCAAACTTAAAAAAAAACATTGTTCCCAAAAGGTTTCCACAATTTTGGCCACTACTGTATATACAGCTAGATAAGAGATTCATTGGCGATTTCAGCTGTTATGTGACATGTTTTGTTATTCTAAAATCATCACATTTCTGGAAGATTCAGAATGGAAATTGAAAAAAACTATGAATTTTTTGAAGGGTTCTATGTTTTAAGGTGAAAAAATTATAAAGGATTTTTTAAAGGACTTAAGTTCTTCTTGAACTGCTTACATATCATATTTTCTATGTTAACATTTTAATGGTAGACACTGAACATGAAAATATATAAAGAAAAAAGTATCAGAATGCAGCCATTACATTTTGAATATATTATTTTATAAATTAAACTTCAATTTTTCCAATTTGGAAAAATTGAAAAACACCCCTTCGGAAAAAACGGAAAAAACCCAGTTTTTTCCCAAAGTTTCCGTTTTTTTTCGAGTATTCCCATCTCTAATCTTAATATTTAATTAATAAAAATATGCACACAATGTATTCTCCCATATTATTCATATTCTGGGGTCCAGGTTTTAGATGATATTTTTAAAAAATAACGATACTTTTAATTTATTAAGGATGATTTTGGAAAAATATTTGATTAAAGTTGCCAATTTTGAAAGAGAAAAACAAAAATTTAACCTACAGATCAAAATATACTATTATTTATAATTATATTTTAACCCTTTGTGGCTCAACAACATCGATTTGAAAAATATATACTCACATGATAGAATACATCATTTTAAGCAAGTAAAAAATAATTTAAAAAAATTAAATCATAAAAATAAAAATTATTGGCTAAAAGAGTCTTTTTCATATTTGTAATAAACAGAAAATTACATAGCTACTTCTCATAAATATTGTCATTTTTTAATACAAAATTCTAAAGTGTACGAACTTACCTTTGTAAAAAATCTATTATTCAACGTCTCTGGACTTTTAAATGCAACAAAATTTAGTTTACAATAACGGGATGAAACTGTTCAAATGATAAATAAGACTTTTATATGAAAAATTAATTTAGCATTGTCGTATGTTGAGAATTCTGTGAACAATTTATATTAACTTCTGGGTTGAAAGATAACAGTAATAAATAAAATCGCCTTTTTAAGCTCACTGTAAAAAACTTTGACTTTTGGGTATGTTTACAGATATGCAACACGGTGATACAAAGGGTTAATTCATTTTGCAACAGGGTTTGAATGCAGTAAAATATATTACTTAAAAACAATATTTTGGTTATTAAAAATATAATTTTATTAATTGATTGTCAAATTTATAATTTTATTTATGAAATTATATATTTATATAAGTAATAGATCTTACTAGGGATTATTTTTTTAAAACACAGATCATTAATTGTTTATAATGACACAGCACCGCACCTACTCTGTTTGGCGTCTAATGTGAGTCATTTTTTAACGTTTTACTGCAGATTTTAAATGCATCGATAGTGATACATATAGTATGTATCATATGACGCCGATGAAGGATCTATCTGGTTTGATATTTGGTGACGGGACAATAACCACAATAACCTTCTGTAATTCTGATATCACCATCAACAGAACAAGTAGATTTGACAGAATCTGAATAGACAGAATATGACAGAATATGATAATTAAAAATAACATGCCCCTGTTAATAATAATTTTTTAATAATAGTGCATAGATATTTTGAAATTTATAACTATAAAATGATTCAGGAAATGAAACAGTAACATTAATCATCTGATTAAAATCGTTGACATACTGCTATTTATTTAAAAAAAAATAAACATTCTAAATTTAATAAACTTTATTTTTATAAAAATTAAATTAATGAAATATATAGCTTTTGTAAAAAACTCATATGGAATTAACTGAAAACGTTATAATTTAATAAAAATATAACAAGTAAAGTAATATTTCTTCATACCAATTTTCCTTTGTCATCATTTTCAATATTCTGTTTTGATGTAATCCAAATAACGAAAGCTTCTTTCGGCGAAAATAATTCGTCCAAATCTGGTACAGTATCATTGACCGGACTCAAATTTCACCACGCCAATAAAAACTGTACCTTTCTCGAACGTAATTTTCTATCAAATATGTATATGCGAAGTTCTGTGCAGGTTTTTGTTAAATTTTAATTCCACATACATTATACACGTCTATTGTCCAAGTACTTCATTCTCCTCCCACTTCCATCCCTACACTGTTATTTTTTACTTATTAAGAATTTCGTACTCTGACGTCGATCTGCAGACGATATTTTCAAAACATCTGCCTGCTTAGAAGGGCAGATGATTTTTGTTTCTTATTATAAAGTTTAGGTTAGAGTAGAAAGTTAAATACGGAATATTTTTTTGAGACGCTCTCCAATTAAAATTTATTATTTGAAGAAGTATTTTTTATGCATTTGATCTTTTTTTTTCGATTAGTTTCACAATAATTTCAATTTAAATGATTTGTAAGTTCCTTTTTTGTAAACTGAAACAATGCTATTATAATATTTATGGCATATCAAATAAAATATTGTTTAAATTTTGGAGAATATAATAAATATTTTAATGGTCAATAATGCAAGATCGTTTAACAAAAACAGTAACATTTGTATCACGCGTAATAAATGCAAAATATGATCATAAAAAATTGAAAACGTTATCGCGGGAGAGGGGAGGAGGCATTTTTTCTTTTTCAACCTTTCTTTTTTTATTTATTAATATCCTGTAGAATAAAACAGCTTGTAAAATAGCAATATTTTTTTTAAATAAATTTCTGATAAATGAAAAGGGAAAAGATATGTCATGCGTTTTGCATACGTTTCGTATATTTCATTTTATCTTCGGAAAATGTTAAATTTATTTAAGAAGTATGAAACAAGTACCAAAATATATATTGGCAGAGGTACTTAATCTACTTAAACACTAACAGAAAAACAATTATTATTGGAAATATACAAGTGTTTTTATTATAATAAATGTTTGTTTACCACAACCTACCACCCTTCACAAAAACAAATCTTTAATTTCCCCATCTGTATATTATTTTCTGCCGTAATTTACAATTGACACAAATAGGGGATCCAACCCGGGTTCCTCGGGTTATAGAATATAGCATATATATAGATATATATATTCTTAAATTGAAAATTCTAATTTTGCATTTAATACTTTTTTTAAATTTTACATTTAATACATTATTTTAGATTGTCCACTAACAACACCAAAAATAATTTTCATATGAAAAATATCAATTATGTATTTAAATAAAGTTTTAAAATTCATTAGTGATACTTTCGTATTAGTCGCATATCAGGTTTTAATTAGTCGAAGATATCGCCACCTGTATAAATATATATATTTTTTTGTTTTTTTGTTTATTCTAATAGTTTTAGTGGTTTAAGCGAATAGTTTGATTTTATGTCTATTAAATTTGTGTTTTTAAAGAATATGAATTCTTATTTTTTATGAAGTTTTTAATTTCGTTGTTGAATATTAGTCGGAAATAAACGCTGAATTACGGGAAATTTATTATTGTAACATTTTGTATTTAAATGGAAACGTTTTAATCTGTTTTGATTGGAATGCCCTCAATAGAGAGAATTAAAAATAAAAACTTGCTTGAAAATTATTTTTGAAACCATAAAGAATAGTAAATTGAAGTACAGTTTCAAGCATATTGCATTTGAAAGAACATTTTTTTTCCGACGATTAAATATCGAAATTGTGCAATGTTACGTAGTTAAAAAAAATCACAGTAAAAGCGTTATTTAATGTTCACTTGTTGCCACCGTCAACATACCGTCATTGTTACTCTAATATATGATTTCGCTCTATAAAATAGATTGCTGTTCTAATTTTAAAAAAGTTGTTAGTTTTTCACATAATATGAAAAGCAAATGAAAATGTGTCTTAATTTTAGAAAATTGTTCATGGAGTACATGTAGAATTATGTTTGTATTATAATTTATAATTTCATATTGATTGAAATTTATCTATTTACGAAGTATTTTCCTGTAGGCCGATAAATAAATAAATAAATAAATAATTTTTTAGGGGTCATAAAATCACTCAGAATCAGACCTTTTAAGTGCATTGAGGCATTCCTGATTAATATATTTCTCTTCTTTTTCATATATATATTTCAAATTCCCATTTTGGTCAAACTGTGACTTCAAAACATAGAGGTCTTTTGACCACACAGGTGACGTAACGTTTGTGACTTGCATTCACGTCACAGTGACGTCACAAAAATAAAAGAAAATGTCAGAAACATGTTTTTTACATTGAATATTTATTTTGTAGTGTTTTTGTAATTTTTTTAAAGTTTCTAAGCAATTCACATTTTAGTCACAGTGTGACTTCACTGAATGGTGGTATTTCAGTCACATATGTGACGTGACGAATGTGACTCACAGTGACGTCACTGTGACGTCCCTGTGAACATACATGCTATACGGGATTGGAGCTACTATAAGCCCGAACAAGTTAGAAATTTTACTTGAAACGTGACAAATGAGGTGCGTTCGTAATGTTATTATTTCAGTGAAATGAATTATATTGTTTGCTATTATGATATGATTAATTTCCGTAATAAAATAAGTACATTTTAAGTTGGCAACATGTTATCTTTTGTTGACATATACTGAAAATTCCAATAAGAAACTTAAATCTAGCTTTGAAAATTTCAGAACTTGAAATCCATATTTAGACTCTTTTTTCATTTAATATCTATTTCTTCGGAAAACATCTATCCAAAAACAGTCGGTAAATGTTGTGAGCTCGGGGTTCGAAAGGACTGATGCCAATATATAAGAACAATAAAAAGGATTTATTCACTATAAACAGTGCAATACGATCACAAATATCTTCTGAAAATTACAAGATATTCAGTAATCTTCAAATCCAATAAAAGCGCAGCAAAATTTCACACAGAAACAATACGTTCAATACGACGTATCAACGACAAAATCGATCAGAGTAACACAGTTCTCAATGCAAAGCCTCTCGTATGAATTCAATCGCAGTTGACAGACAACTCACTAACTGAACTGATGGAGGTCCTTATATAGGTTTCAGAGATCTTTCCAGATTATTCCAGAGCCTTCAGATGCTAGAAATTACCAGAAAGTGCTTTAACTTTCGATAGAGAACCCAAGCAAGAAAGGATCCCAATGTATAGGTATAAGGGGGGTGTGGTTGCACAAAAAGTCGCCAAATCCGTCGCCAACGTGGCGACATTTGGCGATATATCGCCAAATTTGGCGACAAAAATAAGTCGCCAAAACCATCGCCAACTTGGCGATAAACCCATTCCTTGGCGATATTTCAATAGACTTCCATTATAAAGATGAGGGTGTAAGGTTGTTTTCCTTGCAAACCATCTGAGGCCTTTAGCATTGAGTTACATGATGCTCAATAGGAAATACATTAATAATACTGCAATTTTCACAATAATCAAATAAAATAAATTTAAACAAATGGAATATTTACAGATATATACAAAATTCATAACAATATCTATTTCTTCGGAAAACATCTATCCAAAAACAGTCGGTAGATTATATGATTAATATAATTAAACAATTTTAGTATAAAAATTCGGTTTTTAAATTCAGTAATACAGAAATAATATGACTCCATCTTAAATGTGACGTAATCACCATAGCAACCTAGAATCACTACCTATCATGGGACATCATTGAATTAACTACGAATAATAGGATTTAATAGAATGAAGAATGTGACTATAACTTGGTCATACAGGTTATGAAATGTAATATACGTCATATATGACTATAACGCCATAGATGTCAGATTACTTGGCCAAATATCTCGGTCGCTTGACGATTAATCCTCGGCAGCTGCTATAACAAGGAAGTACTGATTTAAAAAATATTCAAATTACCTAAAAATATTTTTATTAATATCTTTTTAAGTTTTGATTCGATCTTCACAAAATTTGAAATTCTTCGACAAAATTCTGCAAAGATTATATATATTAAACTAGCCGGTCTTCGACCGTCTAGCCGATCGCTTCCGAGTGGGGTCCAGATACAAAGTACTGCTTGGGCCCCCACCCCTAGATAATCACGGGTAGGGTCCAGTATTACTTTGTCAGGGGGTTCATGAAAAAAAAAAGTATTTATGTCGCGAAGTCTTTATTTAAGTTCTTTTTTATATTCTTATTAGTTATTTTCGTATACTTTTAATTTAAAGTATTTTATTTATATTTTTCTTGTAGCATGTAAAATGCACTTTCTGAGCCCCAAGCGAAGTCAGTGCGGTACACTGCACTATGTATCTGGGGTCCCACTCGGAAGCGACCGACTAGACGGGCGAAGACCGGCTAGTAATACATAAAACTGCTGCTGAGATAGGACCAAAAGGAGAAATGACCTAAACCTTTCGACCCTTTCCCCCATTTAACCTCTTTAGAGGGTGAATTTCTAAAATCATTTGAAATACGTGTTTAACTATCTTCTAGTAGATTTGTTATCCTGAATTTCCCGCTTTAACTAAAACTGCTGTTGAAATACGGCGAAAAAGTCAAATGTCCTAAAACATTCGACCCCCATTTAACCCCTTTAGAGGTCGAATTTTTAAAATCACTTGAAATACATGTTTAACTATTCTTTATAGATGTGTTATCCCGAATTCCATGCTCCAACCTAAAATTGCTGCTAATATATTTCGAAAAGACGAAATGACCTAAAACTTTCGACCCCCTATTTAACCCCCTTAGGGTGTGAATTTTTAAAATCTGTGAAATATATGTTTAACTATCTTCTAGTAGAGTTGTAATCCTGAATTTCACGCTTTTAACTAAAACTACTGATGAGATATGGTGAAAAGGGGAAATCATCGAAAATTATCGACCGCCCATTTAACCCCCTTAGTAGTTGAATTTCTAAAATCGCCTAAAATATATGTTTAACTATTCTTTAGTAGATTTGTTATAGCGAAATTCACGCTCCTACCTATAACTTCTATTGAGATATGGCAAAATGACATAAAACATTCGACCCACTATTTAACCCCCCTTAGTGGACAAATTTCTAAAATCACTGAAATACTTTAAAAATTTTTTTTAAGGAGATTTGTTATGCTGAATTTCACTCTTTTTTCTAAAACTGCTGATAAAATATGGTGATAAGATGAAATACCCGAAAATTTTCGACCCTTCATTTAACCCCCTTTGTAGTTGAAATTCTAAAATAGCTAGAAATGCAAGTTTAACTATCCTTTAGTAGATTTGTTATCCCAAATTTCACGCTCCTAACTATAACTTCTACTGAGATATGGCAATATGGCGTAAAACATTCGACTCCCATTTAACCCCCCTTAGTGTCTGAATTTCTAAAATCGCTGAAATACGTATTTAACTATTTTTTTACTAGATTTGTTATCCCGAGTTTCATGACTCTACCTATAATTTCTACTGAGATATGGTAAAATGACCTAAAATATTTGTCCTCCTATTTAACCCACCTTAGTTGCTGAATTTCTAAAATTGCTGAAATACATGTTTGTCTATATTTTTTGTAGATTTGTTATCCTGAATTCCAAGCTCCTAACTAAAATGCTGCTGAGATATGGCGAACAGGCAAAATGACCTAAAACTTTCGACCCCCCATTTAACCCCCTTAATGACTGAACTTCTAAAATCGCTGAAATGTGTGTTTAATTATTTTTTTAGTAGATTTGTTATCCTGAATTTCACTTCCCTACCTAAGACTGCTGCTGAGATATGGCGAAAACGTAAAATGACTAAAAACTTTTGACCCCCCCCCCCATTTAACCCCCTTATCAGTTGAATTTTTAAAATCGCTGAAATATGTGTTTAACTAACTTTTAGCACAATTGTTATCTTGAATTTCGCGCTTTTAACTAAAACTGTTGTTGAGATATGACGAAAAGGCAAAATGACCTAAAACTTCAGACCCCCATTTAACCAACTTACTGGTTGAATTTCTAATATCGCTTAAATACGTGTTTAATTATTTTTTTATTAGATTTGTTATCTTGGATTTCACGCTCTTACCTAAAACTGCTGATGAAATATGGGAAAAATGTGAAATCACCGAAAATTTTTGAACCCCCATTTAACCCACTTAATGATTGAATTTCTAAAATCGCCTGAAATACATGTTTAACTAGTCTTTAGTAGAATTGTTATCCCGAATTTCATGCTCCTTAAAACTCCTGCTGAGATATGTCTTAAAGACGAAATTATCTAAAACCTTCGCCCCCCCCCCATTTGACCCCCTTATGCTGTGAATTTTCAAAAATCCTTTCTTAGTACGTTGTGTAAAGAACATGTCTTCCAAATTTCATTGTTCTTGGACAAACGGTTGAGGCTCGGCGTTGATTACGAGAAATCAAGCTACTCCTTTATAAGTATAGAATCAAGCTACTCCTTTATAAGTATAGAATCAAGCTACTCCTTTATAAGTATAGAATCAAGCTACTCCTTTATAAGTATAAATTTTAAACCATTCGGTTGGGTAGTTTTTGCCCTGTTATATGCGGACGAACGGATGAACCAGACGACGACTACAGGTGCTACGTATTTATATCATTACGAACGCACCAAAAAAATACACAAAAATGAGTATATTTTTCACACTTTTAAGTGCCTATTTTTAAGAGTGTACGAATATATATATATATATATATATATATATATATACAATATTAGCGTTTTAAATGCGTTTATACATAGTTTTATTCTAAAAAAAAAAATTACATTCAAAATCACGAGTGTGCTCTTGTTATAAAAGTAAATGAATAAATAAATAATGTGTTTCAGTGTTAAAGTTAATGATATGAAGTCATCTCGATGAAAGGCTTTTAGAATAATTTCTTTTATAGCAAAATACGAAAATGAAAAGCTGACTATTCAGGATATTTTTGTATATCAAATAAGTTATTTTAAGCATTCGTTTTGGGACTTACATTAATTTAATTTCGTATTTTAATTAAGTACCACAGAAGTAAATATTTCGTGTAAATGATATTTATTTACGCTCATTTAATTGATATATTTTTTTAATTAAAATTTTTTATAAAGGCAAAAAACTTTAAAATCTCTATAATTACATTTAATTCAAATTTATTTAAGCATAAAATCTCGAAAATACCTATAAACAATTTTGGTTAGAATGAATTAAATTGCTTATTCAAGAGAAAAGATATACAATAACCTAATTTATTTTGAAAAAAAACAAAAAACAACAGAGATAACTCTTAGTCTCCTGTTTTAAAATTAAGATGCATGTGCGTGATATTTGATTCAACAAAAAGGAGTCACCCTAGAGGATAAATTAGAGATGTAAACTTTGGAAATGAAAATCCGAAAATGGTAAGGCAAAAGGTCTTATTATAAAGATGTTGATCATCACTTAAATAATAGAAAAACTAGTCGTTGGGGGCCACCGTAATACTAACTCATCATGGATATGCATAATATAAAATATGAAAATAAAACAGGTGCAAACTATTTATAAAATGCATTGAAATTCGAATAAAATTGTGGCTTGGTGACGTCATAAACTTTAAATGCTCTATTACTGAATTGAGTAAAAGAAACATCCTTATAACTCCAAAATTGATAATCATGTTAACTAACGGTTTATTTTGTCGGATTACGCGTCTCATTTCCAATTAAAATATATCTTTGAATTAAAAATTTGGATGAAACACAGGGTCATGAAAAATCGAAGAGTGTTGAAAATAGGATTACAAATATCTCGGCAACTAACTATCCGATCGACTTAATTTTTGATACAAAATTTTTTTTAATTTTTTTTTTTTACATTTACTTCTTAAAATAAACAATTTCGAAAAATTTTATATACCTTTTATCAGAACGAATATTTCGAGTGTCTGAAAAAAAATAGTTCCGGATAATCGAGGTTACTGAAATTCAATAAGCTTCTTCCCATTATTACATACTAAACACCTACCAAATTTCAAGTCTCTATCTCAATTTTTTTGGGAGATAGACCGTTTACAGACACACACACGGACACACAGACAGACGGCCGGCAAATTTTTTTTCAAAGAATATGTTTTTCTGAATCTCCAGTGTCTGAAACGTGTAAATCCGTCAAAAAAAGTTTTCGATTTTCATAACGATTACAAGACTTACCCTATAGTACGTATGATGGGTAAGTAAAATTGGTTCTAACAAAGATAAAATATTTTTTTCTTTGAGTACTTTCTAATTTGCGTATCGAAATTTCGAAACTGTGTTGGGTTTATGTCGTCTTAGAACAGATGCTCTTCAATACCGCAAAATATCCCTAGCTGATGAATTTATTGTGTGCTAAGATGTGTACTGCGAAAATAAAGCAAAAAAGATTAATCTGTGAATGTAATAAATAAAAAATCTGAAGTGATTTGTCTGATCCACTTCACTCCACTTTATGAACATTTTATAGAAGATCGTAGATTCAGATAAATTTGTGACAAGTTCAATCGAATAAGAAGGCTAACAAAAAAGGTTTCAGCTTATATCCCTGTCTATAGATAAACTACTATACCCTATGTAATTTGAATTGGCTTCTCAAGGACATCCATTCTTTCTCACTTCATTCCTTCCTTGTAATAGGAAAAAGTAGAGCGGTCAGTCAGCCAAATGGGGTGTTACCATAGTTGTTGACCTAAGATGAGGACTCGAAAACTGACCTTGAGAAGCCAATTCAAATTACATATCCACAAACAAGTAACCGGTCTCGGAAAATATACTTTTGATAACTACTCCGAACAATACTCCACCCAGCTCCGTACGACGAAAACAGTGGGAGATACCCTTAACCCTTGATGAAAATATATTTGCCAAATTAACATTACACTGACATTATTTTACATACTAGTATAATTGACATAAAATACCTAATTATGCTGAAAAACAGAATACACTTTATTATTCTTTACTCATTCATACTGATTAGTAAAGATATCATCCGATTTGACATTTTCCCGACTAAGTGAAAAAGTGTCCAGGCCTGGAATCGAACCCAAGGTCTTTGACTTAAATGGCCAACGCTCTGCCTATTGATCTATTAGACTAACAACCGGCCGACACAATTCACTCAGGCATCTATTTTTGACATTAGCATCTGCTCTGCCATGTAGAGAGCTTAACATAATATACCGCAAGTAATGGAACGCCATTAAACGGTGGATACGCAGATACGCTTTATTAGTTTTAACTCAATCAAACTGACTGCTAACAAATACGATTTGTCATTTATCGATTACGATTTGTCATTTGATTTGTCTTATATACGATTTGTCAATTTTCCGACTAAGAGAAAATGTGTCCAGGCCCAGAATAGAACGCAAGACATTTGGCTTAAATTGCCAACGCTATGCCTATTGAGCTACCTGGACCGACAACAATTCACTCATACAATTATTTTATTCATTAGCATATGGTCTGACAGGTAGACAGCTCAACAGAATATAACGTAGGTAATGGAACTCCATTAAATTGTGGTTACGTAGACACAGATTATTATCTTTAACTCAATCATACTGCTTCATAGAGATATTATACGATTTGTCATTTTTCCGAGCGAATGAAACAGTGTCCTGACCGGGAGACGAATCAAAGACCCTTGGCTTAAATTGCCAACGCTCCGCATATTGAGAAGCTATTGGGTTCAACTGCCTGCCTGGATACTTTTTCATTCAGCCGGACAAAACAGAATAAGCAATAATAATATACGCAATATTCCATATTTTACTTGTACTGAACTTTCAACACTCACGACCACAATTGAGATTTTGACAGTGTTAAAGATTTACGTACATTAAGCCTAATTATAATAGGGTTAACCTATTAAATTTATAAAACCTTACACTGTACTTTTATTTTCACTTCAATAAACAAACATATATATGGATGCACCACGCTTGATAGAAACCTGGAGTGAACCGCGCATGGGCGAAAATGGCTAGTTCATGTCGAAAATGGGGAAGTCCGTAAGCCGTAAGTACGCTGCCTAAGATAAAGAGTGGTGATTTCAGCTTCTTTTGCCGGTACTATTCTCCCTACAGTGTGAATGGAATCGGCTTGGCATTCTGCCAACCGGGGTTCTTAGAAGTGTGGTTCGATCCTTTTTTTTTCTGTAGACACACTTCAACTAAAGATATTAATTCTTTAAACGCGATTTACAAAAAACTTAAACAACAATAAAAGAGAAACGAAAGGGATTTTTGCATTGCGTTTCTTAGAAAAAGAAATAATACTTTGCTTATACTATACTACATTTTAGTTACGCTATACTTTCCCTATACTTTTCTTACACTTCATAGCACAAATGGAAACAAAAATGCTATATTTGGAACTAAACCAATATGTACAAATGCTTTTATCAAATGTGAGCAAAATGTTAGCAAATCTATACTAATAAAAGGAAGTTTCGCTTTGTGTATGCGATGGCTAGCAAAATCTAGCGCACCTAGAAGTCTGAAAATTTAGGTGAGGATAGTTCAAGGCCTCTCCTGATGCACCTGAGTCTCAGAATTTTAATATTTTGAAAATTAACATAAATATTAGTTAAATGCCCTTTAAGCATCGCATTAAAAACGCATTCAAATGCGCTTCGAATATGGCTATTTTTATCGTAACCGCAAAAGAACTTTCCGTTTTGATAATTCCAGAGAACGAAATATTCTAATTTTCACTTATCCTCGAATATTAAAAAAAACTATTGGAGGTATCGATTTGAAACGTATACGATTATATACGTAGTTAATTTTAAGTCGGATGGTAACTTTTATTTATTTCGGCAAAAACTGACCAGACTTCCAATCGGACCCAGACAGCACCACTTCCAAAGCCTACTCGCTTAACTCGCTTTTTGAAACGCGTTGAAATAATTACTTAACGTCCACGAAAATTTGCAAACATATGTAAAAAGAAACCGCGAATTCAGTGAAACAAAACTCATAAAAATCGACCAGTAACTTTTAAAAATATCAATTCAAAACTCATTAACGAAAATTGAAAACGAATTTATTTCTATTCCAAAATGACATCTGCGCTTATTCGTACATGTTTTGATAATTTCAGTGGAAGAAATATTCTCATTTTCACAATATGAAATGGCGGACTAAGGGCTTTCAACCGCCTATAAAATGTTTTGAAACATTGCATTTATCGATTTGAAAATTAAACATCTAAGCGTATCTAATTTTCATAACGCTGAGATTATTAGATGACTTTTTTTATTTTTTAGATATATGACTTTTTTTAATTAATCAAATCGCTTAAAAAGAATTTTTTTTAATGTCTCCATGAGACATCGCGTCGCTTTCTGCGGAAAGAGATGAATTGATAATTTTTATAGGCTATATAATTTTTTTAAAAACAGTGGATTTTGGGATTTGAAAATTATGTATCCTTGCTTAAAATGGGCTGGGAAATCAGAGTTTCAAAAAATTATCAAATTCGACCCATAATTTTTTATTTTAGCAAAATCCTGACTTTTGTATAGAAAAAAAAATAAAAAGCTAAGGTTTTTGCTATTTTATTTCAAATGATCTCGTTTTGTATGGGTCCGATCACGACGCGGTTTGGCTCATTCGACTCGATATCGATAGAACTTACCGATGTTAATTTCGAGTTTCACCACCAGGGGTGGGGGGCTTCTCTATCTCTGGTTATATGGCCCCAATCACGACGGGGTACGGCTCATTCGACTCAACACCGATAGCCTTATAGATTTCAGCCATGTCCGTATAGAACAGAATGCGTCCCCTGACGGTGGAAGGTGGAACTACAAGAGTATCTTGGGTCGTATGTGTCCGATCATGACGCGGTTTGGCTCATTCGACTTGATATCGTTAGAACTTACCGATTTTAGTTCCGAGTTTCACCACCAGTGGTCACTTTCATATCTCTGGTTCTATGGGCCCGATAACAACGGGGTACGGCTCATTCAACTCGGCATCGATAGTCTTACAGATTTCAGCCATTTTCGCATAGAACAGATTGCACACCCTGGCGGTGGATGATGAAACCACAGGAGTATCTCGGGATATATGGGCCCGATTACGACGGAGTTTGCCTCATTCGACTTGATTTCGATAGCCTTACGGATTTCAGCCATGTTCGTGTAGATTGTTATTATCACGTTCCCGGGCAACGCCGGGCGTGTCAGCTAGTTCCTTAATAAAATTTATACATTTTATTATTTTGCGTGTACAATTTACCAAATGCAAATATATACAACTATTTTGACCAAATTTTCATAGGGTACATACTCTTTATCAGATTCTTTAACCTAATTTTTAACTTTTTACACTGTCCGTGCATTTTACCAAATTCAAATATTTTCAAATTCTTTAACCAAATTTTTATATTGTACATACACATTACTACCAATCAATGTATTGACAATTTCTTAAGTTGTGCTAATGCTTAACCAAAATGATTACTTACAAATTATTTTATTGTTCTTGCATTTTAATCAAATACTTTAACCAAATTCTTATACTATGCATACATTTTATCAAATTAAAATACTAACACAATGGAATGAGCTGGATTGGAACACTGTGCCTTCCGTTTTGAAACCTGAGACGTTACCTTTGAGCCACTAATGCTTGCCTAAAAAGCCGCAATATTTATCATTTATAGTCAGTCACACTTTCTTGGTGATTTTACCTACAGAATCGGTCGCAAAATCGTTTTAAATAGCTAATCCGTCGGCCAATTTGTACAAAAATCTACACAGTTCTTGCGAAGTAGTCAATAATATATTCACTAAATGGAAGTTAAATCAGAAGTTACCGTTTGGAAGCTAACGTTTTCAGTTAAACACATAAACACATACATCATGATTACAATGTGCGGTCTATTTAGCCTTCGTGTGCAAAAGATGACCGTAGCAATCGCAAACTGTTACATGTTTACTATTTTATGATACTTTTCCATAAAATACAAACAGTTGCACATTTTTGAAGAACTGGCCACTCGTTCTGCGTCCCACAAATGTGACCTGTAGTTTGGTCATCGCTGTTCCCATTACTCTGTGACAAAAAGTAAGGAAATTTTTCTTGTATTACAGAGAAACAGCACAGTGCTTTATTGAAACAAGAGCCATCTGTAGCACTTACATAATATCCTAATAGCAATAATCCGGCCAGTGGTATAATCTTAGAAAATTTATCTGATTTGGAGACGAAATCAAAATAGTTTTGTGGAGCTTAGTGTCCAATAAATGCTTATAGATGCATAAATAAGTTGTATATTTTTTTCTATTGAAAAATTAAGAAATTACGCTTCATTTAAAATTAAGTACTTTCATGCTGGCCTGGCTGAATTCTCACCAATAACAGCCTCTATTTTACGAGCTTGTAAATTTGAAACAATGGTTTGAGGTTGCAAATAAAATGTTTTTGTTTATGATACTAGGGGGCTCTGCCAACTGCTCGCTACGCTCACCAACCCCCGTTCTGATTTCACAGCCTCTTAAAACCTGGTAATGTATCCTGTTAAAAAGATGATGATTATGATATCACGAACGGCGACTTTCTTCTGTAATCAAATTATAATACTTTTTCATTTAATTCATCTTTTTTATTTTTAATATTCATGTGTAAATACAATTTTTATGACGTAATTTTCTATTTTTCAACACGTGATCATTTAATTATTATTTTTAACTTTCATTTTTGTTTTTTAATAGTCTCGCGCAAATACATTTTTTATTTGAGATAAAACATAATCCTTTGCGCTTATTTAGAAATGGGCAACAATATAAAAAAATGACTTTTTCAACAAGAGATTTTTTACGCGATTTTTAAGGATTTTTTGAGTTTTTATTGTCCGACCGTGATAATTTTTTAATTTCTAAAAGCTTGTTATATTTCGCGTCTGGTGATATGATTTTCGAATCTGTAGGATAGCTAGAAAAAAAGTAATAGCTCCTCAAAAAAGTCCCTAGTAAAAAAGCGATGAGAATAATCCGGAATATCTACGCAGAATTTGATTGGTCCATTTCTAAATCGTTTTTGGCTCAGTTCCAGATTACTTTTTTTTTAATATAGAAGGACTATTTCTTATAATATTTGTAAAATGAAATGAGGGAAAGGCATATATTTTAAATGTAGCTATGTATGTATTTTTAATGTATGCATTTTAAATTAAAGTTATGTATTTTAAATTAAATGAGTGAAAGGTTTATATTTTAAATGAAGGAAATGCAATACAAATGTTGCCGAAGGGAACAAAAGTTTGAAATTTATTACCTGCGCCCAGCTAACATAAAAGTACCGAACATTATCTTAACAGAAATAAGTTAAAACCCATCGGCAATTTCTTATTTCAATTTTAACATTTCAGCTTAACCGGAAGCATATTAAGCAGCTTAATTTTTATACTACTTAGTTCCACCTATCAAAATTACTTAGTATTTTGAAGTAAAAAAGAAATATTTTTGCATACTAGAGCTGGAAGAGCTACAATTTAAATGCAAGAGATTTAAGAATACTTTACGAATTTTCTTGAAGAAATCTGAAACAATCCAAACTTTAGTAAAACTTTTTATCACTGTAGCTTTGAATGATTGCTCAAGAAAAAAAAAATCCAACACACTGAAAGTGTTTCACCAAGCGCTACACTAATATCATGTTCTTGGAAGTGTTACTACTTAATATTTTTAAGTGTTCTAAATATTGCGTCCAATACATGTATTATTAATAAAAAATGTTGGGAGATTGAAGAATAAATATGGATCTTATGTTTATATTTGATGATATCCAATAAAAGAATAAAATAATTTCGTTCTTTTTTTTCCATTTATATCAGCATTTTAGACCTTATTGATTTTAATGAATAAAGTTATGCAACTACATTGTGAATTTGTAAATTTTCTTAGAGATGTATACGTTAGGCACTAACAAAAAGGATATAAAGTGGAAGTTAAAATTTTAAAACAAGATTTTATTTTCTTATACTGTAATTCTTACTTGAAACACATGCATTTTTCAGAAAACATTCTTTTTAAAACGATTTTTTTTGTTAAAGAACTGTATTTTTTATTTTTAAATATTTGTATTTGTAACTGCATTCACTGCCAATTAGCAATTCTTTTAGTGCTAACACCACAAAAAGATCAGCTTAAGGAAACCACTTGGGTTCTTAGAAACTCTCTTTAAAAGAGACAGATGTTTTGGAAAATGGAAGAATAAATCTGGCTCCTATGTTTATATTTGATGATATCCAAATTTATCGGTTAATCACCAAATTTATCACATCTTTATTAAATTGGTGTCTTTCTGCAAAAGCTTAAGAAATCCACTGAAAATTGATTTTCTTCACGATGCTTGCTGTTTGAATAATTAATAACATTTGATATTTGCATTCGAAAATAAAACTAGGAAATTTTATACATTTCTGTGAATATGTATTCATTTTATGAATCCTGATAAAGTTTAAGCGTCTTTACTAAAAATATTTTCAAAACACAAGATGAGTTTCAAAGATTTATTGAAAGTAACAGAGTATATAATTGTATTCATGTTTGTTTAATTTAATGATTACGAATTCTGCATTCAGATTCGTTCGCACATAAATGAGCATATTGAACGCTATATATAGGAGTGCTTCAAACGTAATGAATACATATATGATAACGCAATAGAATTATGCTATTTTAAACAAAGGATCTGATATAGAACTAAGAAATACGCAAGAATGCATATTCATTTGCTCGACTGTAATTTATTTATCATGTATTACTAAAATGGAAGTAACTAAAGGCTACTGAAAGAGTTCAATATCAGTAAAAAAAATATGGGAAATTAAAATATAATGGGAAAATAAAATTAATGTAAATAATCAATGATATTAAATGTGTTATATTAGACGGAGAACTGGTGAAAAAAATTACTCAAGACTCAAACAGTGTTTTACGCCGACAAGACAGCTTTTTTTTCTCACTTTTTCTTCTCACTTTAAAAGAAGACACAGCCGTTTAGTTAAGTTTACTATTTTCGAATTGTATTCTTCGCCTAATTTAATTGCATAAAAATAGGATGAAGATTACTATTCAGAAATAGTAGTACCCAATTTAAAACGACTTGTCGCAATTCATTTACGACAGCCACCATGAGTCACCACGTAGGTTTAATATTCAGGGGCTGTGACTAGGCTAGGCCTTTTTAAGCTTAGTGGGCAATGCTGTGACTAAAATTCCATTTAAGAATTTATTGCAATAAAATGCTGCGATTAAAGCACTGTTATCGAAATGTGCCATGCTACAAAGTTGTAAAACTTATTTGGACTCTTTTTTTTTTCCAGATTTGGATACAAGTTTTTTTTTCTTGTACTAGTTCATTAACGTAACTACAAATGCATATTTGATAATAAAATATATATTTCTAGACGTTTCGTCTTTTACTTGACGCATTTTGCAAGATTTAATCGCGTTCACAACAGGAACATACATGTGACCATTACTGGATTTAAAATGCACCAGTATCCGCTACTGGCGCATTTCAAGATCTCCGAAAAAAAAAAAAAATGTGCGGAAATTTTTAAAGCAGAAATTTTTGCATCATAGTTATGTATAGAAAGAGTTAATTGAAATATCGAGAACTCGCGCTGTTTGCAATCAGTAAAATTCAGAACGGTCCATGAAAAATAAGCGAAAAATGTTCTTAAAGTATTTACTATCTGTACAGTTAGTTACTGATTCGATTATTCTAAATCTACTTTATCTGTCATTAAAATATCATCTAAACTTATCTGTTTTTTTTTCTTTTGCCAATTACTTCATTTTGTTCCTACAACTATAGTTTTGCAAAAACGCACCTACATCTACAGTTAATACTGTCACATAAGAATGTTAATATTTGTAAATTTCTTACAAGCAATTTCCTAAAACAAAAGGATTATGTTTCGTCAAGAAGGTGTTTTATCGTTTGTTTTATACCAAACAACTTCCTTACCGAAATTTTTTTTTTATGTCTAAATTTTTATATTTTTATTTTTATTGTAAAAGTTTTAAGGATAAACGGATTTGTTTGCATTTTCGTCAGCTCTTCAACATTCAAGCCATATTTCTTTTTATTGAATTCAAGGGGCTCTTAAGGTAAACAAAATAAATTTTATGTAATATTATTCTGATGAAATACATTCTTTCGATTTCAGCATAAATTAGTAAAAAATCCTGTTTCTTTAAAAAATTTATTTTGAGTTATTTTTTTATTTCTATCATTACTATTTTTCATACGTGAATAAAAATAAGTATTTCCATGTTTGATGTGCGTTCGAAAATGGTTGAAATTATAAACCTTTTGTTAAAAATAATCTTCGTGATGAATACTCTATACTAAATATATTATATGTATACAAAAAACCTCTGAACAACGGATACCTCGGAAGCCCGAAATTTAGAGGCAAAAATGGACAAATATATATATGTTGGAGATCGAAAAAGTATCAGCTGTTCGGGAGTATCCGTTATGGAGGTTTTACGTAATACATGTTTTAGACATAACACCCGTTACACATTTGTACATGATGAATACTCTATACTAAATACATTATACGTATACAAAAAAACCTCTGAACAACGGATACCTCGGAAGCCCGAAATTTAGAGGCAAAAATGTACAAATATATATATGTTGGAGATCGAAAAAGTGTCAGCTATTTGGGAGTGTCCGTTATGGAGGTTTTACATAATACATGTTTTAGACATAACACCCGTTACACATTTACATCCATCTTAACATGCGTACGTTTCATTTTGTTGAGTCAGCAAATGATGTCACAGTGAAGTCAAAAGCGAACTCTGAGATTACCGGCATTTTAAAATTCCATTGAGAAGTCATTATTGGTGTAGCTCTGTGACATGTGACCCGATGACTTCATTCTGATGCCTTTTGGTGATTCGTCACAAAGGAACTATGATGTAGACTTCACAATGGAGTCTCCAAATGACGATCACATGAGAGTCACAAAATGATGTCATTATTACGTCACCTGATGACTTGTCATAAAGCAAAAATCACGGTAACATAATCAAATAACGTTCGCTTGAGAGTAATAATGAGACGAGTAAAAATTATCACATTTTGGTTTACCACTGTGAGTGTGACGCTTGAGACTATTTGTGACGTCACAGTATTATCACATCGATTGCCTGTGCTATTGAGGTAGCACGTTTTATTATTTTTTTTATTAACACATTGGAACTGATTGGTAAATAAATCATACCAGTACAATTTTTTCTAACTAAGTGAAAATGTGTACAGGTCGAGACTCGAACCCAGAACCTTTGGTTTTAATTTCCAATGCTCTTCCGATTAAGCTATCAATGTCTGTCTATCATGGTTGTCTGAGTGAATTGTGTTGGCTGGGTTGAATTGTGTCATCCATATAGCTTAATTGGAAGAGCATTGATAATTAAAGTCAAAGGTTATGGGTTCGAGTCTCGGCCTTGACACATTTTTACTCAGTCCAAAAAATTACTACTTGTAGGGTAGCATATATTTGCTACACCTGTCGTTTATATCCTTTTCATTTTGTCATTCCCTTTTATGTTCGAAATTTAGCGTTTTGTATATGTCCCTTAAGAATCTTCAGCAGTCATGATTCACTGGTCATGATCCTCATAAAAAACTGCAACCACATTCGAAAAAATAAAAACGTGCCTGGTTACAGATCAAGCTCAGTTATCTTATGGAAAATAATAATTAAATAAATAAAATACTGAAATGAAAACGAGAAATTTGAACAGAACGCTGTTATTGGTTTAACATTAGCTATCGAGTGTCTTCGCGTGACTAGTGTATAGGTTCTTAATTTATGGAAACCAGTATAATATTTTTTATGACAAACAATATAAGGAGTCTGTGACAATGAACTCACTTGCAGCCCTAATGGTTAGATTCAGTCTTAGACCGTTCAATTAGTAGTCCATCTATAAGATAGCTAAAGCCCATAAACAATAAGTCTGATTACTTTTATTTACAATTTCAGAACGTATTAATTCAAACACAACTAAATACAATAACCCAACATGAGTGAAAAATTGACCTGCGCCAGGTCACGAACCTGTGACCTTCAGCGTAACGAGCTGCTGCTCTGGCGATATCGACTTGATATCGACCAGCACGGATCAGTGGTCAGAGCAAAAGCACGTTATGATGATGGTCCCAGGTTCGAGTCCTGGCCTAGGTCAATTTTTCCCTCACGTTGGGTTATTGTATTTAATTTTGTCTGAATTGATATATTCTGGAATTGCATATAATAATAGTTGTTGATGTTAAGTCTGTGGAACAAGAAAATTATTTCTGAGGGAAAGATCGATAGTTGGGACATAGTTACAAAAATAGTAAGTTCCTTTACTTTAGGTAGATCAAAAACTGCGGGCAGAATCACATAAGATCTAATATAGTTCAAATAAATTATGGTATTCATAATTAATCCTTCACATCCTGAATACGATCTTCCTGGGCAAATTTCTTTGTGTGTGTTTTATTGTTTTTAATTATTTACCATCTAAATGAGACAAGTAAGTCCATTTCTTTTTTTTAAACTCTTAATCTGACTGTTTTAGTATCTCACACTACATTGGGCACTAGAGCAACAATTCGTTGAAATTTGTCACACACAAGACTTTCAAAACTGTTCAATTACCGATAAATCGCGAAAACAGTTCAGTGACCACGTTTTACAAGTCATCGTAAGAAAAAAAGCGTTCTTTATCTTTAGAAACCCCAGAAACTAATATATTTTCAACATTTAAAAAGCATTTATGAAAACAATGTTTCTTTTGCTGCCACTGATTTTCGGAAACTTTCCGAGTAGTTTTATAGTTAATTATTCATTTTTTCTCAAACAGGTGTGTCGGGTTTTAGGATGCTATCTATTCTCAAGTAAACATTTTGATGTCCAAAAAACATGTTTTACAGACAAACATAATAAATTAAAAGTATAACATTCACGTTAAAATTAATTTTATTTTGTTATTCTTAAATGTTTAAGTAGATGAAAATTCTTAATTGAGAATAGATAGTATCCTAAAAACAGATATTCCAGTTTGAAAAAATCTTATTAATACACTCAAGAAAAAATAAATACTCAGAAACGTGTATAAAAAATCAGTGGCAGCAAAAGAAACATTGTTTTTATAAATGCTTGTTTAAATCTCGAAAATACATCTGTTTCTAAGGTTTTTTAAAGATAAAGAACGGTTTTTGAAATCGTGAGTAACATGGAAGAGGTCGTTATTTTATATTTTCGTTCGCGGGTTTATTATGTTTTCGTAAATTAAGAAACATTTGTGTTTTTTTTTTTAGGTGCGTTCGGAATTATATAAATACATAGCACCTATAGTCGTCGTCTAGTCCATCCGTGTGTCTGTCTGTCCGTCTGTCCATGCGTCTGTCCACATATAACAGCGCATAAACTACCCAATCGAATGATTTGAAATTTAATATGTATAATCGTTGCAGAATTTTGTGGAGTCATTTCAAATTTTATGAAAATCGAATCCAAACTTAAAAAGATATTAATAAAAGTTTTCTTTATTCTATTAAATCTTATTATACGTAATCTATATAATAAAAGCGCAAGTCATGTGACTGAGGAAAACAAATACGGGCTAACCACATCTTTTTCCATATGCCAAGAAGCCATTTTTATTCAAAATAATTTTTTCGAATAAAATTGCTTAAAAGTTACATTTTTAGAAAGATCGTTCAAAGAAATTGTTTGCTTGAGAGATGAGTAACATTAAAAAATGTATAGATTCTGAGATAACTTCAGTTAAAATTAGGTTAACAGTCAAATATAACAATCCATTAAAGTAAATAAACAAAATATTCATTCATCGTGAGTCATAGAAATATTAACCATGGAGATAATCATTCGCAAAGCAAGATCTCCATGGTGAATTTACAGCTCTGTCTGGTGTCGAAAAAAAAAATTGCGTCTGTAAACATGGCATAGTAAAAAAAGAAAAAAAAAAGCATTCTCATTTCGTTCATAACAGACGATATAATTCATTTCAATGAAATAATAACAATGGTTTTTTACATTGTAAAACTAGTTACAGCACAAAACGTTTTTTTTTTTTTTTTTTTTTTTTTAACAGTGTAAGTATCAACGACTTCATTTTTTCTTCAAGAAGCCAATAGGCGAATCTAAACTTGCTTGTAGTGTTTATTTTTTAAGAATTATGGCGCAAAAATGTTGCGTACCCTGTGTTGTGCAGTGGGAAATGAGGGAACCAGTTCTAGTGAAAAATCCACAAATTCAGCTGAAAATCATTGTATAACGTGATATTAATAATAGGCGATTGAGAATAACGATGGCTAAAAAATGATATGCAGGGATTAAGCTTGAATTGCAGCCTACACATTAAAATTGGAATTAACTTTTTGGTTTTCAATGGCAAAAACCAGTTCTGACTAAATACTTTTGTAATACATTTAAATTTATGTCCAGATGTTATATTTCAACTCATTCGGACCAATTTCATTTTTTATTTTATTTTATTTTATTTATATATTTGTTTTTTTCACAGAAAAGTTTAATAATAACAGAAGAAAAGTATACTTTTCTCTTAAAAAAAAAAAAAAATATTTTGCTATTGAAAAATTATTTTTTCGGATTAGAAAAAAATATAATTAAAAATAAAAATTATCAAATATGTCTTGAAATTATTTTTGTTTATAAAACAGGTTTGTATTCAGATTTTAGACATCAGTAGGCACAGTTGAAAATATTATGTGTAATTATGTGTGATATCTACAATTAGTCCAAATATTTTCATCCGGAAGTAATAAAAGCTTAACTTAAGAAAACAACATGCTAATTTAATTAATATAAAAAACGATATGTATTTTTCCGCTGTTGAGCATTTTTCTTATAGTGATATTTTGTACCTATTTGGGATCGGCAAGGTTTCTTATACTTTAGTTAAAAGAATTCAGTTGAAATAATGTTTCTTTTATCATTTTATTCTTTTATGCTATAGAAATTCTTACTTTGTTCTTAAGCATTAGTTTTCAGACAAAATTAAGTGGAAATAAGGCTGTTTATGGTGTTAGATTAATTTCCCATGATTAAGCGATACCTGCGTTTGAACATAAACTAAATTATCACATAAATAAAATATAAAGATGAAAAAAGATAAGAAATTAATGACAATAATCGATTTACTCTAAGTATGATTAATATTCAACATAACAATGAAAATATAAATGATATTATCACTAAAATAAAACACAAATCTTAATGGTTAGTAATAATAATCAATTTGCTATAATTATAATTAATCTTTAACATAGAGAACATAAAAAAAATTGCGACTAGAATTTAATACATGATTGAAAATAATGTATTCTATTTAATATGATTGTGTTTTCGTAACTATACATTGCACGTGAATAATGTAATATACATAATTTTTTCACTTTGTTTTGTTCACTTTAATAGTACTCGCATTGACGTTTATAGATGTTCAATGTGAGCCCCTCTCTCCATCTGTACTGTTAACATCGGTAGCTGAATTCATTCTAAACCCAATGAAGAATGTCTTGGGTCACTTGCATCACCATAGCTGTGATACTGTTTTCTATCTTATCCAAAGTTGTTGACAGAGGTGGTACATTAATTGCTTGTATTAGGAATCCTCACTAGAAAAAAAATCACAGTTTTATCGAACATGTTTATGCAGAAACTTCTAGTATTGCACAGTAGCTGCCTTGCTCACAATCAAAGCTGTTGTGTATTAGGCGAGAGTTATGTACAATATTTAGATAAGAGTTGAAGATTTAAGAGGAAAAACGACTACAGTCGCAAACTAGTTATCCATTGTTCTCCCCATTTCGTGCGTGAAGGACCAATATGTATTCGACCTATCTTCAACTGTATTTTTCAAAGAACTACCTTTATTTTCCTTCGATCTGAGGTTATCAAACGTTACTACACCTCTCAATTCGAAATATGGCACTGTCGACTCAAATCTCGCGAAAAGATGACTATGATCTTTTATCCCTCTAACCCTTTATTATAAAGCTTGGGACATTCATTTTAAACTGATTAGCACCTCACATTCAGATACTTTGTATGTTTCATTGTGGCGGGAGGAGAGGTTGTAGTTCTATGAAATCGAGTACATCTTTTGGAATGCCACCGTTGAAGCAACTGTTACAGAATTCGAATGCAGTCTCTACAACATCATCATATACAGGGTGGCCATAATTAAAGTGATAGTGTTTATAGGGATTTACAAGCTAAATTATTAGAGAAAAAAAATTGAAGGGTTTATACTGTTTAAAGTATTCGGAAGCGAGTTTTGGAATAAAATAAGTGTAGTTTAAAACTTTATGGAGAGATTGCACTGTATAACATTAAACAAATTTAAAAAAAGGAATGAAAAACACAGGATTTCCCACCACTATCAAAACAAATTTTAAAACTCTGTTCTATGAAAAATTTGAATATCAATACTATATTAACATTTTAGCTATAATTCTGTCAAAAAGAAAAAAAAAAGAAGAAAAGAAAAGAACGAGATTTTTTTTAGATTTTTATCAAAAGGGTAGTAATAAAAAATAAAAGCGCGTTATTTCCAAAGCGCTGCTTTGAAAGAGTATCGTCGTCTCTAAAGGTTGGGAGGGGGTCGGATGTGTGTGAATAGTCTAAAAAATGATAAAAAAAAATTGAAGACGCAGGGGGCTTGGAGTGATGTCTTGAACTAGAGGTCGCCGGTCATTGAAACTTGAAGCTCTGTAAGCTATTCAAAATGCAGTTGATTCAGGTATTGCAGATCAATATATGAAAGCGCAAGAAGAGTGGCCAGAACTTATTTATGCCATGACCTACTGTGCCCAAAGATTTGTATTACATTTAAAAACATTATCCATACAAAATTAGGATTTTACAGAAATTAAAACCCTAGGATCCACAGAAAAAGTATTAATTTTGCAAATTTCATTCTTTCCAAAATTGGTTATCCAAAATTGATCTAATCGTGGATGATCCCTTGATGATGAACGCGTTTGCGTTCGAAAGATCTAGGGATTAAATATGTTTTTAACATCTTTTTTCGGCACATTTTAAACATTTTTTTAATGTGTATTTTATCGATTTTAACTACAAGGTGAATCTTTCATTCCACTTTAAATTCGTTTTTCGAATTTTTCTGTTTTCTGTTAACCGTGGATCTTTATAAAATTTTGTGGTCTTATGCATCATTTCTCTTTTTCACGACAAGTACGCACAGAATTGTAGGATACGGGGTTCCTCCAATCCTTGTGCTGTACGTGAAAAACCACTGTACTACTTGTACGTAACTTGTACGTGTGTACGTAAAAGCCTGGTGAGCAATAACAGCAGAGTTTACTATAGGATCACTTTTCTTTGAAACTGTTACTTCTAAAGGTCTGGTTCGTAACTTTGTAACAAGTTGGATTTATAGTGCAATTTTAAGAAACCATGTAACACCTGATTTGCAAGTTAGAACATGTTTAAACACAGTAGTTTTCAATGCAAGAAAGAGCTCCTCCACATATTGCTGTGCCATCCAACAACGTCTCCGCGAAACGTTTGGTGAGGATCGTATTATAAGCAGAAAATTTTAAAAATCTTGGCCTAATATAAACGTTTTTATAAATATGAAATATTAATTTTAAATAAAATTTTATTAACATTTTCGAAAAGAATTTCTGTCACTAATAAGCACCACCTATCAGTAAAATATTGAGCTAACTTGTTTTATTGCATAACTTGTTTCCGCATACTCTGAAGAAAAACACATTTCAGCTGCTAGCATTTAAATAAAGAATTATTTCCCCCTTTTACATGAATTGAATTTAAAGAAGAAACACAGTTTTTCAAGTAATTATTTCTTATAGATGTTGAGTAAAATTTTTCACAAAGGTGCTTATAGCCGAAATGGTTTAGCAAGAAAATTACATTTTTGTAAGCACTTATTTTAATTCATAAATATGAAATATTTTGAATAAATATCTGTCAAAATGACATCATTTATGTAAATGCTTTTTCGGAAAAGAAAGGGGAAAAAGATAATAAATAATATTCCAATAAATTCCAATATATAATAATAGGGATTATTATTTATTGATCTCATTTTGTCAAACAAATTGATAATAATAAATATATTTAATTTGAGCAAATGCTGAAAACAACATTGCGATCAAATCACATTTTCAATAAATTTTGAAGCAATGAAAACTTATTTTCACATATTTAAGCTTTAGAAATCAATTTATCTTCAAATGAAAAAATAAAAAAAAACGTCCGTCGACATATTGACACAAAGAAATGTCCTAACTTTTAAAAAATTTACATTCATCTAAGGAGGTAGAACAAAACTAAATTAATTTCCCTGCATTTAACTAGAGAATTATTGTTCAATATTTCGAAAAAAAAAAAACATTTAAAGAAGAAAAACAAATTTTCAACTATTTCCTTAGATGACGAATAAAACTTTTCACAAGGGTGTTAAAGCAAAATGTTTTAGCGAGAAATATTACAATTTTGTAGGCATTTAATTCATAAATATAAAATGCTTTTGAATAAATTCCTCAAAACAAATTCATTTTTGTAAGTTTTCCTAAATGACGTCATTTCAACAAGTTCCGAAATTAGAAGCCAAATCTTGGAAGAACGAAATGCTTTTGACAAACAAAGTTACAGAAAATGTGCATTTTTATTAGGAAAGACTGAATTAGAATTTTGACTTAAATTGTAAATATACATCATTATTTGAAATATTGTATTTCATCAAATTAGTATTATAAATGCTTTCTAAATTTATAATAAGGTTAGATTTTATTTCTCCCGAAAGAATCAAATGATCTCTTGCAACACATCGGGTTGCCACGGGTTTTACAATATAAAATTTTTAATATAATAAATTCTGCTTCAGTTATGATTTGTTTAAAATTTATATTGTTTTTATTTCAATAGATCTTACACTTCAGTCATGGTTATTTTTACTATACATATTTATATTATTTGTATTAAAAGGTTGTGTTTTCAAAACAATTTTATTTGAATGTTATTAATTTATCTGAAATTATGTTAATTTCTTAGTTTTTTAACTTACTTTGGGTCATGCAAGCTGACGTTGCCTTGCGAAACCTGATAGGCTGAAAATATTTGAGATATTTTTGCTCCTCCTATCTTCCGAAGAGCTAGGAGCTGTTGATTTTTTGAATTATGGTTTATGGTTCATGTTTTTGATATTAAATTTTTGTAATCTTGTTATTGCACCTGCATTTCATTAAATTTCATAATCTATCAGCTTGTATTAATATATTTGTATATATATATACAGTAAACTCTGTCTAATGCGGAATCGATTGAGACCAAAAAACTTGTCAGTCGTAGAAAGTATTCCGTTTTCATAAAACTTTACTCTATGTCTATGGATTAGCCGGGAAATCCGAGACTATGAATTTTCGAGTCAGATTTCTATCCTACACAGAGTTCGCCTTAAACAGATATTACTCTATATAATATACAAAGGAAATGTATAGCCTCTCTTGTTGTGCGTCGATTAATACATTTTTATATGTAGCTAGCAGGATTCGGGGGGCCCGCTACGCTGGGCGGTTCTTTTAGCCTCTTTTAGTCTTTTAACCTCTCTTGTTGGGCGTCGGTTAATAAATTTTTTTTATATGCAACAAGCAGGCTTCAACCGCTATGATGGTCGTTTCTTTTAGCCTCTCTTGTTGGTCGTCGGTTAATAAATTTTTATATGAAACTAGAAAGCTTCGGCCCGCTACGCTTGTCGGTTCTTTTAGCCTCTTTTAGTCTTTTAACCGCTCTTGTTGGGCGTCGGTTAATAAGAATTTTTTATATGCAACTAGCAGGCTTCGCCCGATACGCTAGTCGGGTTTTCCAAACTTTGAATTAAATGAAATATATCGATGAATTCCATCTTTTTTTTAAACAATATGTATCTTTGTCTGGAATTTCCTCCCGCATTGCTGAAAAAGGCACGAACGCCATTGTGCTATAATATTTTCTAATATGTCAGACAAAATTTTGGCTGTTAAGGATCACATCTTTTAGTTGATTTTTAAGTAGGATTTGGTAAAGAACTATAGAGTTATATGCAATATACTAAAACCATCCCTGAAACATTATTTACCCATCAATGCAAGTATCATGAAAATCAATCCATTAGAACTTTTTAAAAAGGCTAATCTTTCTAAATCGGGTTCGCTTGATTATGGAATTTCCCCGTATAATACTGCAGCTAAGCAACGTAGAACGATATGTTATATACTAAAACTATCACTGATATATTATATAATTAACAGTGTAAGTCTATCAAAATCTATTATGCAGACTCAAGTTTTAAGTGGCCGGAACGAAATTTGCATTTGCATTATATATATATATAGTAGAGTAGACTATATATGAAAATTATAATAGAAAAAATATACCAAATTATGAAAAACAATATAATAGCCGGAACGAAATTCGCATTTGCATTATATATATATATATTTGTATAGTAGAGAAGACTATATATGAAAATGATAATATAAAAAAATATACCAAATTATGAAAGACAATATAATAATGATTTTTTAGAAGTTTTTTAATTATCTTCCACATTTTTTTTCTGCTAAAAGTGTCTCAGTCAATTATTGTTAAGAAGAAATTTTCGGCACAAAATCTCCTTAATTAGGGGAACGTTGTGATTCTGAAAGGAATTTACATATGAAAGGATTAGTTGACAGCTAGAGAAAAATACTATTAATGAACGGAGTAGCATAAAGTAATTCTGTATCGTTATTTAAAAAAAAAATTCTCTGTTGAAGTATGTTGGTTAATTAAGGACAGATTGTCATTTAAGTTCTGTGAATGTAAAAATAGTTTTTATGTAATAAAATAAATGGGCTTCTAATGTAACTATTCATATGTAAATGTTTTTTTAATGGTATGAAAAAGGACATTTTAAAAATAATTTCTCTTTCTTTTAGTATATTTATTTGCAGTAAATCTTACATTATGCAACATGATTTACTAATGATGAGTTTCTTTTTTTGCCGTTTTGTCTAATTAATTCTCGAAAGAGACTGTTTTAAATTATGAAAATTTTTATTATATATGTAGAGTGATACGTAAAAACGATTGGAAGAAGATGCTAACACAATTTTTTCTCAAAAAATGTTTAATTTTATAGATGCGTATTGTTAATGATCTTTTACCAGTGTTTTGAATTGAGATTAATGGTAATAAAGTAAACTTTTTAGACTGTATTTTAAATAGGAAATTTTTAATTTGAATGAATGTCTCACCTAAATTATTTACACTGTTTTAAATCACATTTACAGTTATTACCTCAACAATAATAATAAATTATGAAAAATATCCGAAAAGTAAAAAAAAAAAAACGTCATAAATAGAGGGAAGCTAAAATTATAGTAATGACGTTTAAAGTTCGATTACAAAATATTAAGTACTTGGCGTAGTGTTTAGACCATAGAAAAAAGCTCAACAATATCATTGAGACCAGGCATGTCAAACTCGTTTACCACCACGGGCCAAATTAAGCATTATATACAAATCCACGGGCCACATTTAAGAAAAAAGTAGATATTATTATTACCATTGCACATAATAAAATTAGTACTTACAAAACAGAGCCATGTTAAAATAATATTAAAGTAAAGTTATTTCCAAAGTTAATATTATTCAGAGCTTATTGTATTTTATTTTTGAAAAAATACTAGACATTACTTTTTATCAACCAAATCAATTAAATTTAATTGAAATTTTTAAATTGTCTTTATTTTAAAAACTGATTGTGCACGCTGGTCTGCTAATCTTTTTTTCCCAAGTAAAACAGGAAGAAAAATATTCGAATAAGAAAATTTATTTAATCAATTGTTTCTTGTACCTTGCGTTACTTACTTCATTTCATTTATCACATGCGGCATTTGGTTTAAATTACGTTTATTTGACTTGAAAAATAACAAAAGGTTGGCATTTGCGCAAAGAAGTCGTACAAAAGCGCGCTAACGAACTAGCTAAAATATGCCTAATTGCAAGCTATACTTTAAAGAAACCGGGCGATTGATAAATAATTACAGAAATTTGGAAAACCCATATCAATATGTTTTCGTTCCAATATGGAAACTCACTGAATTTTCATTAACTGCAGTAAAATTCTAAATAACAATTTTAACATCGATCATTAGAGGTAAAGTAAATAGATTAAACAGATTTTCATATTTCTTGAAATTCAAAAATCATCTTTGAATTCATTTTTGAATTTATTTTTATTATTTTCTAGACAATTCCACTCCGATGTTTTTCTAATAATGTCTGGCAACATTTAAAATGAAATGTATTTTCTTTTTGAAAAATGTTTTGTGAAAGTAATAAATTATATTTGAAAACGCTAGTATTATCAAATAACATGATAGCAATAATGAAATTTGCCTTGAGATTGAAGTTTTTATTCACGTGCTTTGTAATTTCAAATGAAAACTCCGAGTACTTTGTCCATTGCTGGTCTTTTAATAATCCGCATTCATAATTTTTCAATTTAAAATGAAAATGGTAACCTTGTTTACGAGCTCGAAATTAGCAGTTAAAACTTTATGATGTAAAGCCGTTTTTTGTATACACCTGCATACTACCTACAGATTTTTACACACTCTACATATTAAGTTAAAATTTAATTCAGGCAGAAACACACCTAAAACTAATGAAATCACACTTGCAAGAATTACAATTCATAGTCGGCCATGTATCCAGTTCTCTGCGTAGTCCTGTATATGATTTTATTTATGTTCTACAAACAACTCTTAGTATATTATATGTAAGTCAGTTTCAAAATACGCAACTCAATTAAAAGCGAAATTTATGCAATTCACACTTATACTGAGTACTTCTTACGAATTCTTTTGTATAGCCCTGTATATGATCTATAGCATTTATACACACCACGTAGTATACAGACATTAAGTTAAGCTTAAAATCGCATAACATAACTGAAAACGCATTTCCACCAATTATCCTTAATAGATAATACTTGGATTACAGTACTGTATCCGAAATCTTTTGCGTGTCCCTGTAAATGAACTATAAATGCTATGCACATCATATTCAACAGTAAGCATCTTGTAGTAAACCTTAGTAATGTATGTCAATTTTATTATGCTTGAAATCATGCAACATAATTAAAATACTCTGCAAACAGTTCTTCTCCGTATACCATTACATAATAGAATTCTTTTGTGTGATCCGGTAAATAAAGGATAAATGCACTCCATATTCTACAAAAAGCATGTTTTAAAGCCTCTCAGAAATTCTTATAAATTTCATTATGTTTATAACAGCGTAACATCATTAAAATGGATTGCAAGAGATTTTTCAACATAGACCATAATATAACAGTATTCTTTTGACTGCCCCAGTAAATGAGCTACAAGTGCTACACATAACATAGTATAATGTAACATCCTTGTTGTGAACCTCAATAATGCATAAAAATGTCCTTCTGTTTCAAACAGTGTGACACCATTAAAATACACCGAGAATGATTTTTTCTCATAGACCATAATGTAACGGTATACTTTTAAGTGCCCTGTAAATGAACTATAACGGCTACACACTTCATTTTCAATACCAAACATGCCATGTGAAACCTCAATAACACATATCAATTACATGAGAATTTGAATATATTTACACGGGTTAGAGCGCGGACAGACAAACGCCCAGACGGCCAGACAAACCGAATTCATAAACATTTTTCAACTATGTGGGAAAGTGTTAAAAATGAGTAGTTAAAAGATCTGTTATTTATTACACTTCAAGTTTTATGTCAAAAAATATTTCAAACCCATGGGGCGGGGTAAGAAAGTCGTAATGAAGTCTAATCAACGGGTAATACAGCAAAAAACGTGAAAAATTTGCTTATTACAAATATATAAATGAAACTTATATTGGACAATTGGGTGGTTCAGGATGATATGTATTCAACAACCTCCGCCCCCGCTCCAAAATCGAACAAAATTTGCTACCACAGAACCACCTTCTAGCCAATTTTCTCCAAAATTTTATACAAACCTAAACATTTCATCTAAATGTAAAATTTCGTCGAAAAATATTCACAATTTCTTCACTTAAGCTAGAAAAAATCGGGAAAATCGCTATTTTATCACCCCTTTCCGGGGGATATCCCCATTTTCAACTGGGATCAACGTCCATAGTCAAAAACATATGTATGAATTTTGGTTCAATTCTATGCATAACTTTATGCACTTTCTGATGATACAAAAGAACAATCATCTGGCCGAGTTTCTGCAAAATTTTATACCAACTTCGGACTATGACATTACCTCTAAATATACAATTTCGTCGGTAAGTATTCATAAATTCTTTACTTAAACTGCAAGAAATCGAGAAAATCGCACAAAAATTGCTATCACAGATATCACGTTCCCTTCTGTGGAATACCCCCATTTTCAAATGGAACCTGACGTCCATAGTCAAAAACATACATGTGAAATTTGGTTCAGTTCTATTGTTAACTTCATGCACTTTCTGCAAACAAAGACACATAAGACAAATACAAAGACAGATACAAAGACAAATTGCACAAAAATCGCTATCACAGATATCACGCCCCATCCTGGGGAATATCTCTAGTGTCAACGGGATATGACGACCATAGTCAAAAACATACATATAAAGATTGGTCAAATTCTATGCATAAATTCATACAATTTTTAATGATACAATAAGGTAAACGACACAAAAATCCCTATCACAACGTCCCCTTCCGGCGGAATAGTCCCAATTTCAACTTGGACTTGTTAGCCATAGTTAAAAACATATATATGACGTTTGGTTCAATTCTATGCATAACCTCATGCACTTTTCAATGATGGAAAGAGGACGGACACACAGACACACGGACAGACAGACATTTTGTAAAAACATGTTTTCGGATGTCTGACCTCTGAAACTTGCAAGTCTGTCGAAAACTGAAAGTCGAAAAAAATTTCGATTGCAGTATACTTTCTTCTATTATAGATAGAAGAAAATAAAAACTCGTTGCATTTTTACATATATTTGAGTATGATGGCATCTATTGAGGAATAAGCAAATCTTGTATTTTTAACAGGATGTCAGGATGCAGTTAAATAATGTTTTATGAAAGTCAGAAAAAATTACATTCCAGCCCCTCTCATTGATTAAAAATAAAAATTAGTCATTAATAAAATTTCCTTAGTTCGACAAAAAATTTTTACTGATAATTTGGTGGTAAAGGAAATAAATATGAATTGGATTAAATCTGTTTATACAAATATAAACGAAAAGATCGAAACTAATAAAAATGCAATGTAATGAAAGAAATGAATCTTCATTAAATAAAATTAAACTAATATTATCTCTGTGAGATATGAACTTGAGTGGTATAAAATAAAACGATATATTTTTTAATTAAATAGTAGTACGAAATCTAAAACGTAATTTATTTCATATCGAGGACAATTGTCAGTATTTATTTAAAATTTCAATACCGCCACAACAGACAACATAACTTACAATATTTATATTAGCATAAATTTGTTTATTTAACTTCGACTCTACATTAATAAATTAAAGGTAAACAAGAAAAAAAGAGTAGATACGAGAGTTTTGTTTTGAATGAAATATTTTTCTCTATACGATATAATCAACTGTAAATATACGAATAGGAACCTGTCGAAATTCGACGAAAGAAAACGTTTAAAAAGGAACAGTTACACTGAATTTATAACAAACCTATAAAAAATAATTACAATAAAAATAATTTTACACTGGTTAGTGTAACTCTTAAAAAAATATCTATATATTTAAAACGCTAAGCGATTTCTTTCGACAATCCGTGAGAACAAACTACTGAATCAAATTACATCATTTTTTTTTTAAATGAAAGCTATTGGAACACAGATTTGTTATCGTGCATTTGTTTGTTCGAAAATTTAATTAATTAACCGTAATTTTCAATTAAACTTTTACGTCTGCTAATGACGTCATAATCGGATAACGCCTACTGTTCAGAAGCACAGAGTTTATTTTCTAAACTCTGTGGTTGAATAAAAGAGAAATAATAAATATTAAAAGCACGTGGTTTTAAGGCCGAATTTGTTAATTTGCAAGTTAAATTTCGGTAAAAATACATATCCGCGTGTTTTATAAGCGAATAAAAATTCATATTTATTGTGACGTCACGGGAATATTGTCCATTGGGTTTATTTTATCATTATGCATTATAACTTTGTTGATGCCATTTTTTCATTACAATTAAATACAAAATATATTTATATTTGTGTGCATGGCGTTTAAGCATTAATGTAAGGTATATGAAGTACGTGTGAAAAGTTTGCGCCGACGCAAATGACGTTAGGCTTAGCTTGAAGTGCATTTTAACATTGATAAAACTAAAGAGAAAAATGTATATGATTGTGTTAACATGACATAATTTTACTGATTTTTGCATTCATAATTATAAAGATTAGAATTGGGGCCGTCATTGATTTCTTCATCTTGATTGCATACCTTGATTACATGTTACCAATTGCTCTTTTTTTAAATTATAGAATAGAAGATTTCCTTTTTTAATAAAAAAAAAATAACAAAATTTCACGAAGGATTTCATGAGGATTTCAGGAAATTTAAAGTTATTAAAAATAGTGTAGAAAAAAATATTGAAATAATTATTGTATTTTTAGCTAAAATAAACAATGTAAGACTAATATTTCATATAGGAATTATTTTGGTAGATTTATTATAAGTTCATTTAACAGTTCCTTATTAGCGCAAAGTCCTATTTCTTTCACTGTGAATTTCTCTTTCGATGTCAAAAAATGTTTTTCCACTTTTGGACGCCAGCCAAAATACAGTGGCAATTTTTAGAAATGTACAACAGTTGTGACAACAAAGGCGCTATCGCTTTAGCTTTCATCGCGCTTACATCACTTCGAAATACTACAAATTTCTATTTTTTACTACATTTTACAATTTCAATTCTTACATCATCAATTAGAAAAAAAGTTAGCTTTCGATTGAAATTTATTTGAAAACTGCCGATTAATTTAACGACTTTTTAAATAATTTTCAAGCATGAAAAGTTTATCAATGACCACCAGTTTACTTCAATAATGTAAAATAGCCCCTGGGAAAGTTGCCACAATTGAAAATAGATTTCCCTAACCATCATAAAAAGTGAATAATAATAATTAAAAAAAAGTGATAAATCATAAGATCAGATTATCCATAAGATAGAACATTTTGGCGCTAAACAAAACTCTGTCAGGGAAAAAAAAAAAAAAAAAAAAAAAAAGAAGACTATTTTTAGTTTATGTTGAACATAAAATTGATATGTTGAATTCGTTGATGAATATGTTCCATAAGATATCAGGATCTGCTAGGAATTGCATTTTTTTTATTTTTTTACATTTGCCAACTGTATAAGAGGAAAAATATCCCCGACTGTGATGGAAAAGGGATAATCATCCTGATTATGTCAAGGAACCGAAGAAACCATACAAATAAATTACACTTGAAAACATTAAAAATCTCCCTCATCTGCAGATAGATTTATTACTGTAAAAAATTTCTTAATCTTTGAATAAAAATTGATTAGCTTAAAACAATGACAGCGTTTTAGAAGATATGGATTTGAAACGAACAAGGATGAAAGAGGACATTTTAAAACTTTTAATTTAATAATTTTAAAACTTTTTAACGTCGAATTTCGACGGTGCTTTTGGGCAGATACAATGCACATGCGCATAGGAGCTCATTCGGTTGCATTATCACAGGGGGGGGGGATGTGTGCTTTATTTACTATATTCTGTTATTTACTGAATATGATATGAACGTAGGAATATACTATTTGTATATACTTCATAGGTCCATGAATTTTTTTTCTTGCCGTGGGGAATATGGTGGTAATGTCAAACTGATTTGCATTACACAGTTATGTACGGATTGTTTGTTTGGAGTTTGCATCGGAAATAGTACTGTATTTGACTGGGGAAAAAATTTAAATAAAATATTTGAAAGACTGTTTTATACGCATCCCTTCATAAATAATAAAGAAGCTTATTTTACTGATATTGTTATAGTATTTTTTTGCGTCAAGTTTTGACGGGTTCCATCTAGTATTATTTTAAACTAAAGTCACAAAAAATAATTTTTCTATAAACTTCAACTTTTCAAATTGTTGAAAAATAAAATTTTATTCCTATAAGTAATCGTAGTAACATATAATCAAGTTAAGTAATTAGGATGATATCAATTGAGCCTCCGATCTTTGTTATAATGAAATGAAAAATCAGCAAAATTTATTTCACTTCGACACAATCACAGTTTTTTGATTAATGAAATTTATACGTAACGCTATTTTCAACATTACAAAATTTACATACACACTTTTCATATATTCAACATATAAAAAATATTCTAACGCTCAATAGGTTCTTTATAAAAAATATTCCAAAACTTGACGTCGTATTTGCCTTGCATGCGAACATTCGCAGGATTGACTTGGCGTTCTAATCTCAGTATCGGCGAGTGAAAGTTCCAGAAAAAAAAACAGGGTCCATAAGCCGTGTTTATGATCCATGAAATAAGGCAAAAATTCGATTTTGTTACACTAACTTAATTATTTCACTTTTTAATATTAGAAGATTTATCATGTATGATTTCAACAATAGTTTTTGCATTTTGTTCGTATCACTTTTATTTTTACATATATTGTATATTTTGATGTGTTTTATAATATATGTAAAGAAGGAAGTGTTGCAAGATTGCGCTCACATAAATAATTAAGATAAAATGAGGAGAAATTGCGTATTTTTCATCAAAAACTACGAATAATACGAACTTTGAGCTTGTGCAAGTCATATAAATCCGAACAAAATGCAAAAACTACTGTTGAAATTGCACAGTATAAAACTTCTAATATTAAAAAGTGAAACAATTAAGTCCATATAACAAAATCGAATTTTAGTCTTATTTCATGGATCCTGATCCTTTATGTCTTTTTGACCCATTCGTAGTAAATTATTGAGTTTTATCAAAGAAAAATGTCCGCTTTCTTTTAAACATGACGTCATTTCTGGAAACTGAAATATTTCGCCTAGCGTCTGATAAACAGTATTACCGTAATGAAAAAATATTGAAATGCAACAGCTTTATGAGGGGAAATGCGTGTTTCTTTTAAACGTGACGTCATTTTCTGTTAAAATTTGTTATAAAAAAGCATTTTTAATTCTAATGAGAAAATTGCATAAGTAAATATATAGTAATTTCCATTACTTCCCTTTTCTTTGTAAAAATGGGAGTAACTCGAATGCTACCATTTTGAAGATATTTCCTTAAAAACATTTAAATTAAAAATAAAATATAAAAATGATTAAAAAAAAATTAGTGTGGGGTCATATACAAATAAACAGCTTTCAATTAAAAAATAATTATAAAGAATTCCTGACGGCTCGGCGTACAGGCACAGGTAGATTTCAAAGACGCAGACCGTGGGGCGCCTATTTATTGAGAATTGCAGAAGAAAGACCTATTTGCCATGATGCGGCAGTTGGGACCGCCCACTTCGAAATATACCTGTACCTGTAGGCGGAGTGAGCAGGGATTTGTTGCTTTTAATTTTTTTTTGCTGTAAGAGTTGGTCCTATAAAAATCTTGTCAGTATAAAAGTTGCAGATAATATTAAGAAGATTTATAATAAATCTAACCGGATTTTATATATTTTGAATTGACGAAGTTATGAATTTTTTTCTTCTTAAACCCCTATTTTTCCCACCCCTTGGGGGCATTTTTAATGAAATCAAAAAACTGTCATACATAAATTTTTGGTCCTTTTCCTAGAAGTAATAATAAATTTAAACGGATTCGATATGTATCATAACTAAGAAGTTATGGGTTTTTTCTGTTTTCACAAAACGTCCCCCCTCCCCCTTTGTACGATTTTGCGTATTAACGAACTTGACCGAGATTTTATGCCCCTTGATTTTATGTATCAGTTTGGAAGAGATTTGTACAGAATTATGGAAGTTATCGTGTCCATAAAAAAGTGATATAGATAGATAGATAGATAGATAGATATAAAGTTTTGAACTGAGGGTGGTTTTGGGTTCTAGGAGTCATAATCGGTGTAGATCTGTAAAAATTTTTCAGGAATTCCACCTTAATGGAGAATGGAATAGGTAGCATTTTTTACGAAATCTCCCTAAAATAGGTTCAGTAGAAAGCTACGGACAAATGACAAAAAAAAAAAACAAAAAAAAAACTGCCTTGTGTTTTAAATATATAGATTTATTTTATATCTAATTGTATAAGAAACAGAGGCCGTACAAAAAGTCCACTTAAACTTTAAAAAATCATTTTATGAAAATACTAATTACACGGAATGCACTAAAAACACTGTCAGGATTTTTTAAATATAAAAGAAAAGAAATATTTTTAGTTCCAAAAATTATAAATAACGAGCGCTAATACAAATGCATCTTTTAGACGTATGGAGAGGAGGAGGAGGAATATAAAACAGAGGTTTATTTAGAAAAATAAAAATAATAAAAACAAGATATTTTGACAGAGCTGACTTGTGCAAATCGGTTTCCCTATTACTGTTTGCTCGAATTTTTGCAGTTTAAACGGACTTTCTGCCACTATATAATTTTCACATAATTAGATAAAAATTAAATAAATATATAAATGATTATACACTAAAGAGAAAAACTGTTTATTGAAAGCCCAACGGTTGAATGCAGTCTTCGCATTTAATTTTCATTTAACATTTTACAAAAATAAAATTCATAATTTATTGCTGTGTCGAAGTTAAATAAACAAATGTATAAGTATTTTTAAAATGTTGTCTGTTCTATGGCAACAGTAAAGTTGAATGAAAAATATTAAACATTTTTCTCTTATGAAATTATTTTAAATTCGTTGTATGACTAAATTTTTATTTTTTTTAAACAAATTGTATTTTACCAGAGAAATAAATATCTCACAGATATATTAATAGCTAATTCTTGTTTAGTTCGAAATTAATTTATTTCGTTAAATTACATTTGTTGTTAATTTAAAAATTTTGTAAAAATATTTTCCTAACATTTTTCTATAAACTTAATTCAATTCAATTGAATCCTATTTATTTCTTTAATCGCAAAATTTTCAAGAAACAGTTTTGGTTTGAATATGGGAATTGTACTATTTAATAACTATGCTTACATAAAGTAAATTTTATTCTGAAAAAAAAATAGGAATATAATAAAATATTTAACTTTGGTAAAATTAAAATAAGTTAGAAAAAAAGGAATAATTTCCATCTGAGAATAATTTATTCGAAAAATGAACTGTTTTCCTTAAAAATTGAATGACAACACATAAAATACAGCTTCGCGTTACCTTCTTGATGTTAGAAATTCCCCAGTGTTTAAAGAAAGACTCGTTATAAATATTAACCTCATCCGAGAAATTTATTTCCAGAAAAACCACTCTTTCATTTCCTCTTGCAAAGGGGAAAGAAGGAAAGACCTTGATAAAGAAAAAGAAATAGCTTCAACATTTCTTTCAACGCATAATGAATTGCAAAGTGATATTTATGACCACTCAACTTCAGATAAATGTTCAAAAGCTCTTCTAAATTGATAAACTGTTATTATATGAAATAGATTAAAGACATTAGAACAATAATTATAAACATTATTATTCCAATTACGTTCTTACGCTCAAACCTTGTAATATGTGTAATTTCCTCTGACGTAAGAATGATGTAATGATAAACTCTGAACACTTTATTATGACTTTAATATCTTCAGTCCTCTACCAAAATGTAAACGCGTAAACAACTAGAACGAATAAGCTCTAAAATGTCAACTAAATATAATCTAAACTTAATTGTTAAATGTCAATTCTTGTAATGTCCATGTGCTCTAATTCAGTGAATATATATTTAATCAAGATCAAGAAAATGTGAATTTATTTAGCCCCATTTAAACTTAGTTTTTTAGCAAAAACGTGATGTGTTCAGTGCGAACGATTTACTAATAGCTTGGATCCTTTAACTGGATTACTCGTCGAAGTGAGATGCACCTTCAGAAAAGGTAAGACAATTTTATCTTATCCTTTTTTAATCTTCTTGAGACATTATCGCGCTTAAACGAACTCCTCCTTCAAGACTTACTCTAGATGGACCTGTGACCGCCGAAGTGAACCAAGCTGTTCCACAATATCTCTGATTCAACAATAATCATCTCCTCTAACAATATTTAGCATGCATTTGTTAACAGTAATAATAATTATAGAAAACGAAAACTTTTTATAAACAAAAAATTATTTTACGACTTTTAAACGATTATTATACCCTTTTACGATACTTGTTAAATATGGCTCATCATTTAATTTCAGATATGTTTTTATAACTTTTAGTGTAATGTTATATAAACAAAATTATATTGTACAATTGTGTATTCTGGAAATCTAAAAACAAATTAAACTAAATTCTTTGGTTTGTCTTAAAATATATTTTATAAATAGTCTGAAAACTTCAGGTAACATTCTACATTTTCATCTTACAAGGAAGGTCTCCATAAGCGCATACTCAGAAAATTTTGAAAAAATTGCAGAATATTTTTTTCATGAGGATATAAATATTAACCTCATCCGAGAAATTTATTTCCAGAAAAACCACTCTTTCATTTCCTCTTGCAAAGGGGAAAGAAGGAAAGACCGTTTATAAAAAAAATTTCTGCGGAACCTTGATATAACGTCCGTAAAAAAATATGAAAATTTCGTGTTTTGGCGATTTATCGCTGGGTTGGCGACACAATGAAATAATAATAATAAAAAAAACATGCATTTACGATAAATTCTCTTTTAGGAAAAACATTTTCTACACTTTATACTGAATTAGTTAAAGTAAGTTTAACTTAAATAATTTCAGTTTTATAACTACGGTTTTGCCATATATATTTATATGTACATCTAAAAGAAAATTAACGATCGCATTCTACGGTTTAGAACAAAATTTGAATTGATTAAAATTGCTTTAAACTAAAAATTAATTGTGTGATTCTGAGCTCTGTCAATTTGTCATCGATATTGTTAGTGCCGGAGACAACTAGAGAAAAGTCTTGTTGCCGTGGAAACAATGACTTATTCAAAGTCGAAATGTATAATGAAAGAATGTTTAATCGGACATTTACTGTTAAAATACACTTAAAATTTAACCAGCCTTCAAAACTGTATAAAATTAAATAACTTCAGCAATAGTTAATTTGTATATGTATTACATAACTTTATAGAAAAAATAATAAACTATTTAATCGTTGAAGTTTAAATTCATAAAGCGCTACGCATTTAAACACTCATTTAACCAGACATTTTCAAATACATTAAATTCGCTTGCATTTGGCGACGGAAAAGTTTTGCTCGCCATCTCGCGTCTTTCTGCTCCAAATACTCGAAAGTATTTTATTTCTTTACATAATTTCTGCTGGGATTCCGCAGCTAAATTTGACCGATCTCTTATTACGTGCATGAGTAGCTTCATTAGCATTTTTTTCAAAATATTCTGAGTATGCGCTTTAAGGAGGCCTTCCTTGTTAGTTATTATTTTTTAAATTATTAAGCATCAAGTAAAGAAATTACTCTTGAGTTTCGGTAGCTTTAAATAAAGCTTAAAAAATGTAAATAGCATCGTCATAGTTCCATATTTCTGAATTTTTAAAAACTTTAAATTCAAACGAAAGTACAGAAACTAAACAAAATTGCATTTAAATATATAACTGATAACAAAAACTTAAGGTAAAATACTGAAAAAAGTTGAACTAGTATTCGTTTTAAATGTTCTCTGGCATTGAAACTTTGGTCACGGGTTCTTGAATATTTGAAATACGATTTTCTAAAAAATAATAGATTTTGTTTTTCGCCATATGGTGAGAAACCGGAATTATGTTTATCTTAACACGAAATTAATTATTCTTATCAATATTAATAAATTGCATATTAGTAAATTCAATGACATGTCAGCTTTGTTCAAATTTGGATAATGTTTTTAATGAGAACAATATATATTTATTCGTACTCTACTTTATGTCTGACTGAGTCTGAATATGTTGTTTAGACTATTAAATTTTAAGGATTTGAAATTGAAGATAAAGACATTGAAAGTAACATGAAATATGAGGCTTATCCAGAAAACAAATTTGAGGATGTAATTAACCAATCCTCACTTATCATTTATTATCCCCCAATTAAAAGCAACATTCCCCTTTTACAAATATAATTCACTAAAACTTATTTTCCTTTTTTAAGAATATATCTTTCCCTTTTTAAAATATATCTATCTCTTTATCTCTTTTGTGGTTAATAATTAACAATCATTTTAATGCACACGAATTCTTTTCAGCCGTTAGTAAATTAATCAAAAAAAAAAAAATCTATCAACAGTGTAATAGTTTTATTTTGGCAGTTGAAATGAATAAATAAAAAGAAAGCATTTTACCATATGTATACGCTTATAAATTCTAGTCGATACAAATAATTATTTAAGACATAAGAACGCCGTTTATTTACGTTAGAGGTGATATTGGATTCGTTATTGTCTCTGTTTTTACGTGTAAATACATATTTCCCAGACTTAACCTTGGCATCATAATAAGTACGTTAATTTCAGTTATGCCAATTAATAAATTGCTTGGCTGGATTAGAATTTAAAATTTCCGTTAAAGGAGATTTCCTTTAAGGTTACAATATTTCTAGGTTCCAATATTTAGCAGGGTACACTTGCAATCAAATCTAACAGTTGTTCATCACACTTTTTTTTTTATAATTATGTAGTTTAGAGGTTTCTTCTGGTCTTGCCCCCCTGCCCCCCGGCGGAAACGATGTTTTTGCCGTCTTTTTAATAAAAGCTATATACATATTTTTACATTATTGGACTTTTTATTGAAGCTTTCTTATGGCCTGAGTTATGTATAATTACGCAATGAACAATTTTGTCTGGTTAAATTTACATACCCAGAGTCCAGACTTCGGTAACACGCTTTACGCTTTGAATAAGTTTCACTTTCGTGGAAATATATTATTCACATGTTTATAAGAGCTGTTTATAGCATTTCTGAGACGGATAACGCATGGAACAAATACTAATTGAACATTTTTTAAATCCAAGCTAATAATCTTTTTGGCCATTTTTAAAAGGCCATTCTTCAGTTTACATTTAGTTTATTTAGTTTCTAGAAAATATTAATTTTTGACGCAGAAATCAATATTTTATTTAATTATTATTATTACTTTAATTAACTAAAAATTATAAAAAAATAAGAATGAAATTAAGGCATAAAATGGTAAAATGAACGCTAGAATAATATTTATTATCCTCCCGAAAAGACAAAGAAAGTAATCTGAATAACTGAAAAAAAAAGAATAAAAAAAAGAAAACAGGGAGAGCTTGAATGTTAGGTGAATATTCTTTGTGATACATTTCTAGTACAAATTTACAATAAAAATGTTTATTTAGAAATAGTGGAAGGAAAATAATGATAATATAATGTAATAAAGTCGTTGTCTATCATAGTTTATACACACATGTACCGTTGGTAAGGTAATAAATTGGTTAAAGTATATAGTTCTAATATTACAACCATGAAAAATATTATGAAAATTTTACACACACATACGCATGCAAGCATTTATCATAATGTATGCAAATCGTGATAAATGGAATAGTAAAAAAGAGCAGTCTCTTGGTGCAATCCTGTACCAACATCTGTTAAAAATTCCTATTCTTAGGATTAAAGACTAAATAATTAAAAAATATATATTTACAATTTTATTTTGGTAAGCATTTACTACATACCAGAAAAAATAAGCAGAAAATGAAAACAAATATGAAACTTTTGAATTATTTTAATTGGAGGACTTCAATGTAGTTCCGATTCAGTTCATGACAGAGTTGTCAGCTACCGATAGTAGACGACTTAAATATTAATGTAAGGAAAAATATTTCCTTTTAACAGTTATGGTAGCCCTTCTTGCTCAATTACGTTACATTGATAGCGTCATCTTTTGGGTATGTTTCTATTTTCCTAATAAATACGAAATAACATAAAAATAAAGATATCGGAATAGAATATTCTTTAATATCGAAATTAAGACGCATTACTTCCCCTTGTTGCTAATGTTACTGTAATATGCATTTAAATTTAGTAATCTTTTAAAAGCAGTTTTATTCTCCATTGTACTATACTTTGATTCCTTCTTTAAACAATTTAGCACAATCCACAACTTGGAGATCAAAACCAACAAATTTGACATTACAAGTTCAGTAAAAATATGTTAAAATCGTATAATAATATGAATATAATTAGTCACTGAAAGCAAAAAGTATTTTCAATCTTTGATACTTTGAGCTCTTTTAGATAAAGGAACTGGTAGACAAAGTTCATTTTCGGGCAGCCCATAGGGTTAAACTTTTGTTTTTCTTTTTCAACGATGCTTTCACTGTTTTAATACCATTTAGGATCTGTATCCCCCCCCCCCCTCTGATTCATTTCTGTTTGAAGATTGTACAAATGCGTTATACAAGAATAGAAATAATAGGATTATTTTGCAATTCATAATGTATTTTAATTATATAAATTTGATATTTTTTCGATATGATGCGCTGCTAAAGCCATCATAGTTTTACTTTCCAAACGCATAGTGTACGGAAAGTATTATAATCATGATTTGTGTCTACGTCAGTGAATATCATAACTGCCCTTTTTGCTCCCATTTGTCGAATATGCTATAAACCCATGTCGCCAAAACATTATAGATTTTCGTAAACATCGGCCTAAGAGTTAAGTATTTACTTCCTTTTTAAACCTATTTCAAGCGAATTTGCAACCGATTTTATCGGAAAAATCCGGTGTTGTATTTGTTATGATATGTGCAAACATTTACTAAATATAACTATAGGGACCGGGGGACCGTATAAAAAGTTAGATTTCGTAATTTTTATAAAATTGATTTTTTTACTTTAATTAACGCCACAATATGAATATTTACCTCATTTTAAACGCTTTTGTAACTGGAACTATATGTCTACAACCAACGGTTGAGAAATTAAAGGTCGGCGATAGATAACATTTTGCACCCTGTATATTTTTAATTAAAATTTTTACATTAGTGTTAAAATATGTTCTAAAAATCTAAAGACAGATAATTATTTTTTTCTTAATTTTTAAATATCTTTAATTTTATCGTAAAAGTTAAAGTTAATTGTTATTATTTTTATTTATTTTATATTTAATTCCTTTCTAGAATGAAAAATACTGTTGCCAATGGCAAACGCACGAGTGTGTTCTTCGAATTTTAAAATAATTTGTTAAAAATTAAAATAATTAATGCGTTGCAGTGCTGACGTTAAGTAAAAGAACTTATGCTAGCAAAAATTGTTTTAGACTTTTATCTTTTCTGGCAATTTTGAATTACAAAACTAACTATCCAAAAATTATCTGTATACAAAGTAGGCTATTTCCAAGCGATGCTGCCCATTTTGAGGATTTTTTATTCAAATATCTACCAATATTTCCGTTTTTTTTTTTTTTTTTTTTTTTTTAAATCTACCATTAAATAAGATAAATATCGGAAATAGTGGTAGATATCGGAATACAAAAGTTCACTAAATTAGTATCACTGTTTCTAAGCTTTCGGTATGTGATTTAATTTGACTGCTTTTTTTCTTTTTCTTTCTTTTTTTTTTTTTTTTTTTTTTTTTTTTTTTTATTGAGAACTTACATTTGACTTGTGTGCTTGACATCAAGTGCCCGTTTATAAGTCATCATCAATATACAAGGACGAGATAGCCACAAGGAAACTTATAACACCATATAGTTACAACCGTGAGCTCCTCAAAGTATGTGCAATGGAGAAGGCGGGAGTCGAACCCACCGACCTTACTCCTACGCTCTCAAGCGATTAGTGGAATGGTGTCTTAACCACTCGGCAACGGACGCCCCTTAGCTTGATTTAATTAAACTTAATTTTATTAATATTTATTTTATTGTAGAGTACCGAAGTAAATATTTCGTAGAAATAATGTTTACTTAATTTCATTTAATTAAAAATCTTTCCATATCTTTTTTTTTTTTTTTTTCAAAAATTTTGAAACAGTAAAAGTTTTTTTATCACACTATGAACTTATTTATCTCAAATTCATATCTGCAGCCATTTACCAGAAAACAATTTCAGTTCAAATGAAATAATATCAATTATACAATAAATAATTTTATGTTAAGTCAATTTATTCTGAATACAATAAACAGAAAGAAAACAGCATACATAGTTTCTTTTTCAAAAATTAAAATGTTTAAAAGCTTCAATATGAATAATTTCTATTCTACAAAAATCCTTCTTAAAATAAATTGTTTTCTCTAAAAAATAACGAGAAAAGTAAGTCTCAATTATTGTGTAGAAATAAAGTGTTTTCAATAAATAAAATACACGGGGAAAATATCTTGTTTAAAGGACACTTCTTTCATACGTTGGAGTGAAAAAGGCAAAAAAAAGAATGTATTATTTCCTGAACAGACAAATGGTTGTAACTGAAAAAAAGGAAAGAAAAACAAGAAATAAGAATTTTGCGTCAAGCATTGATTATGTAACGCTTTCCAACACTTTCAGAATACTGTAACAAAATTTCACCATTTAATAAAGTGAAAGATGATATCTAAGTAAACAAGGGATGTCAAGGGATGACCGGCCCTTGAACCTATCTAAGTAAAAAATTTGGAAATCGCATAAAATACTTGAAACCCAATGCCAGCAATTACCGTCAATAGCCGAAAAAGTATTCGAATTTTTTATGCATCCCTGCATAGAATCTATAGATTTGTATATCGGGTGGTTATAATATAAGTATCTCTATCTGAACCTGTCTGTAGCTTGAAGGAATAACCGGAATGAAACCAAAATCGGCATACCTACTATTCAAGAAGGGGGAAGAAGAACGGTATAATAAAAAAATAATTGCAATAATTGCCGATAGAGGGAGCTTTTGAGTGTGAAATGTAATGTGTAAAATTGTGTGCCGTGGAGGTGTCGCAAACCTCAATTACTTTACCGCATATCACAACATGTGCCAAATATCACTCCTGATGCATTATATTCCACAATTGAGTACGTCGTGCACCGTCTATATTGTGTCCTCCAGCACAGTGTCCATGTGGAACTTGAACTTGATCAGCACAGCCAGGCGAAAGCGTAACCACATTCACTGTGACATTTTCCAATAAATTAGGTATGCCATCCGGTTTGACGCTTTAATTCACTGTTCTTGTCTTACACATTACATTTTACACTCAGTAGCAACATCTGTCGGCGGTTATTGCAATTATTTTTTTATTGCTCCATTCTTCTTCCCCCTTCTCGAATAGTAAGTGTACCGATTTTGGTTTAATTCGGGTTATTCCTTCGAGCTACAGACAGCTCTAAATAGACATACTTATATTATAACCACCCTGTATATACTAGGCAGTATTCTAAAATTTACTTCAGTCAGGAAACGGCAATCGTTCATTTCTATTCGGCAATTACCATCTATAGTCGGAAAATAATTGAAAGTCTTTTGTCATTCTCTGTCGATTTGTACGTATGCCACAAATAATGCTAAAATTTAGTTCAGTGAGAAAAGGCTTAACACAGTTCAAAATTCCTTTTCAGCAGTTTCCAACATTAAACGAAAATGTATCCGTTCTTTTGTACATCTTTTTCTTAATTCTTTTGTACAATCCTGCGTATACGATCTATATAATTTATACTCGCCAAGTAACATAAAAAAAATTAAAAATGGAACACTGAAAGCGCACTTAACAAACTGAAAACGCAACTGACCACAACTGAAAACGCACAAACTGAAAGCCACAATTAAAAACGCACTTAAAGCAATTATCAGTAGAAAGTACTGCCCTGTAAAAAAAATGTAATTTTGACAGAAAAATATTTTTTTTTTTTTTTTTACCGAAAAAAAAACTGTTTTAAAGAAAAACAGTTTTTTCCTGTAGAGAAATGTGGATTTTGTAATTTTTACAGAAAAAAACTGTTGTAATCAAAATATATAGATATTTTCTGTATATTCTCCTTCCGCTACGTGGCGTAAGACCTTCATTGACGTGATCTCGGCGGACATCTCTGCCATATATCTTGGAACGCTTGACATGTATACGTTTTGATTTAGATATTTTTAAGTTGTTTGTTGTCATTGCGTTTTTATGCTAATTTTCGTTTCATATTCGATTATTATTATGTCTATTTGATGTGAATATTTTACGTACAACTAATTTTTACTAAGAATTTTTGGTTGTGTAAATACTGCATTTTAATAGACATAACAAATTTGTATAGTCATAAACTTTAGTTTCGCCATACTGATTTTTATTTTTTATTTTGGTTTGAGAATTAAATTCACGAACTCCCGTGCGTAGAACGGGTTAAATAGCTAGTATGGTATATTTTATGTAATTGTTTTCAAAATCTCCACAGAATTATAAAAGAAAATCTGTTAGGTGTTTATGGATAAATTTCGGAAAGAAAAATAAAGCTCTTAGAAGGAAAAGTGCCGGGAACTATTCTATTAAATGCCAAAAAATACATAAGAATTCTAAATATGCCGAACAGTATGCGACCAATTTAAGAGATTCCCTAGTTGATATTAACTTTACGCCACTTGATAGGTGATATGCTATGCCATAGAAATAAAAAGTCAAAATGCAATTAAAATAACTATGAAAATAGAGTATAGCACGGAAGCAAAGATAGAGAAGTCTGGCAAGGTGGTGTCTTGTGAAAGGAAAAACATGTATGTGTCAATTATATCTCATCAAAAAGTCACCTGTAAAAAATGCAGCCAAGTCTCGTAACTCATTTACCGTAAAAAGTACTGAGATCGTATAAAGCCAAGTTTAACTATCTTATTAACTCTGAAATTTTCATTCACAAAATCACTCCTAGTCTCTACATCTTTAGTTAATTATTATTTTGTGACTTGGCAATTACTTAGCACGAGAATGTGATGTATATAGTTAGTCTTAATCAAATAATACTATAACATATTAAGGTGTAATAACTTCCCTGTGCGTATATAATTTGCTTTAGTTAAATTATCCCATCCCATAACATAGTAAGGTGTAATAACTTCCCTGTGCTGCGTAATTGCCAAGTCACAAAATAATAATTAACTAAAGATGTAGAGACTAGGAGTGATTTTGTGAATGAAAATTTCAGAGTTAATAAGATAGTTAAACTTGGCTTTATACGATCTCAGTACTTTTTACGGTAAATGAGTTACGAGACTTGGCTGCATTTTTTACAGGTGACTTTTTGATGAGATTTCACTTCTTTTTGTAAGTAACCCTCCTTTTCTTGATTTTGGGTTCTTTTTGGAGATCATCCACTGATTTTCGCTATGCCCACACTCTATCCCTATTATTTACAGGTATCAAAAAATTGAAGCTTTAGTTTCGTTTGCAAAGTACTGTAGATAAAAAGAGATTTCAGGTTCCTAGGCAAGCACTAAATTATGGGAGGGGGAGTGCCAAAAGTACTCTCAATTGCTTCCAGGATAGGCGCTATGCATCTGAGATATAACTCGCAGCCCTAGATACTTGATATTTAACATAAAAGAACTTTTTAGTATAAAAAGAAAGCCAAAATTAAAATTTCCGGAAATTTCCAATAAATCAAACTATATTCCTTTTTTCGATGGGTTTTTTTCGTTTTTTTTTAGACTTTTTTTTATTATTTACGGATTTTTTAATTTTTCCTTACTTTGTGTACAAAACCCTGCCTTTCTGCCAAATGTCAATCTTCTAGGACTACAAAATCGAATTATTTTCAAATTTTCGACTTTTTATGAATTTATTGATTTTTCGATTTTAATTCTAAGTTACCTGATTGTCATGCCAATATAGTAATTCTTTGATCCGTCTTCTTAAGATCATTTAGGTTCAATTTAGAGATAAATCAAGTGAATCTTAGAGTCACCATGATTTTATTTAGAAAGGACTATCAAGCCATAACCAGCCAGTAATGTCGGGAGGGTAGGGGGAGCTGTGAAAATTTTTGTGGGGCTAACATCATTTAACAATCCATATTTCATATGTGAAGTAAATAGAGTACAACATGTGAAAGAAAACAAACCTGTCTATAAAGAAATCGCCTATATCGTAGCCAGTCTATAGCGGAACTTTTCTATAACGAAATTCGTAAACGAAAGAAAAGAAAACCATAATCCGGGGGAAATAACATAAAACAATTAGGGGCGTTGTACTAGCTAATAGGACAATTATCTTATAACTAATGTTTCTAGCAGTACAAAATCAAATTGTTTTCGAATTTTCGATTTCTTAAACATATTTCAATTTTTCGATTTTATTTTCGAATTTTTTAATTGTTCCTTTTATTGAATAGTAAATATTACCTTTATACCAAGTTTTAAGTTTCTAAGACTACAAGATAAAAATATTTTCAATTTTTGATTTTTTCGCAATTTTTTTTTTTATAATTTTCTGGATTTTATAATTTTTTCTTATTTTGTATCCTTTATTACAAATTTTAAGTTTCCAGAGCTACAAAATCGAATTATTTTAAAATTTCCGATCTTTTTATTTTATTTTCGAATTTTATTACGTTTTTATTTTAACTTATTCTGAATCCTAAACACTATCTTCACCGCGAATTTTAAGTTTCTAAGGCCAAAAGATCAAATTATTTAAATTTTTTTCGAATTTTTGATTTTTTTTCGAGTTTTCTGGATTTTTTAATTTTTCCTTATTTTGCATCCTAAATACTACCTTTATTCCGAATTCCAAGTTTCTAGCGCAACAAAATTGTATTATTTGAAATTTTTCGATTTTTTTCGATTTTTCGATTTTATTTTCAATTTTTTTTTGTGTGTTTTTGATGTTTTCATTTTCTGAATTCTAAACACTACCTTCACACCAAATTTTAAGTTTTTATGACTACAAGATCGTGTTATTTTCAAATTTCAATTTTGTTCGATTTTTTTGAATTTTCGAATGTTTTTTTTTTAATTTTCCGGATTTTATATTTTTTCCTTTCTTTGTATCCGAAATGCTAGCTTTATTCCAAATTTTCAGTTTCTGTGGCTGTGGGATATACCCAATCTTTTTGATGACGCGAGAGTGAGTGAGTGTGTGAGTGACAAAAAATCGAAACTTTGAGTTCATATATCGTCTGCACTAATTTATGGGTATTTTTGAATTATCCATATTTTTTAATTTTTCCTTGTTTAGTATCTAATATTACCTTTATTCCAAATTTCAAGTTTCTAGCGCTATGAAATCGAATTATTTTCAAATTTTCCTTATTTTTCGATTTTTCCGATTTTTTCGATTTTTCCGATTTTTTCGATTTTTTTGTTTTATTTCCGAATTTTATTTGGTTTTTTATTTTAACTTATTCTGAATCCTAAACACTATCTTTACTGCGAATTTTAAGTTTCTAAGGCTAAAAGATCAAATTATTTTAATTTTTTCAATTTTTTTCGAATTTTTGAATTTTTTTTTTCGAATTTTCCAGAATTTTTAATTTTTCCTTATTTTGCATCCTAAATACTACCTGTATTCCGAATTCCAAGTTTCTAGCGCAACAAAATCGGATTATTTGAAATTTTTCGATTTTTTTCGATTTTCGATTTTTTCAATTTTGCTTTCGATTTTTTTGGTGTTTTTGATGTTTTCTTTTTCTGGATGATAAACACTACCTTCACACCGAATCTTAAGTTCCTAAGACTACAAGATCGTATTATTTTCAATTTTCAATTTTGATGGAATTTGTTGAATTTTCGAATGTTTTTTTTTTTTCGAATTTTCCGGATTTTATAATTTTTCCTTTCTTTGTATCCTAGACACTACCTTTTTTCCAAATGTCAAGTTTCTAGGGCTACGGGATCTACCTAATCTTTTTGATGACGCCTAAACGAGTGAGTGAGTGAGTGAGTGAGTGACAAAAAATGGAATGTTTGAGTTCATATATCGTCTGAACTAGAAAAGATAGCAAGTTTTAATTTTAAATTTTGGTCGGTCCTATGTGCCAAATACTCTAGAAAAACGAAGTTTCAAATTTTTGGGATACTCGAGCGCGGAGATATGAGGGGGTCAAAAGTGCCCTGAGTTGCTTCCAGAAAAGTATGCTTACGGCTGCCCTCTCTCGACTTGGCGGAGGCACTGCCGTGCCTCCAGATCTAAAACAAACTATCCCCATCCTGTGGGATTTGTTTTTCAATGTTTTACTTTATTTAATGCAAAACATAGATTGCATCCGACAACTCATAAAAAAGTCCTCCGGCCTGTACCGGCAGGAAAAGGTAGCTTTCCTATATCTTCGTTTTAAAATTTTAGCTAATGTTACTCGAAAACAGCAAGTTAAAATGCAAAGAAACCGTTTACAAAAGATTCGTTTACACTGAATTTGAATAAGAAATTCGCCAAATTATTGAGCTATAGCCAAGTTGGCTTCATTTATGAAGACTTATTTTTGTCGCCAAATTTGGCGAGATTTCGCCAATTGTCGCCAAGTTTGGCGAGAATTTGGCGCTAATGGATATGAATATATAGTTTTATGCGTATGATTGGGAAAATGGTTACAACAATGAAAGAAAATAATTTGCGAGAAATCGCGTTCACTAAAACTTATAAATTTATATTAAAATCATTAAAATTACAGACATTACAATACACTTTCATAAAACATTAAAAACATATTAAAATTGGACGTTTCGGATTTACATGGAAAATCCCTCTTCAACAACAACATTTCACTTAGCGTAAATCATAGTTCAAAAATATCAACAAATAGAAAATGCAACGTATCAAAATTTCGAAGTCAAAGTTACAGTTATAATAACACGGAGTATTCATTCGGGATTGCACCTGCTTGACCATTATTGACCATAAATTTATCGTTGGTTTTTTGTAATGTGCTGTTTTGTTTCAAAATGTCAGCCACCCTAGAATTTCAAACTGCTCTATCTCAGCCAATTTTTAAGATAGAGATAAAACAAAAAATGCTCTGGAATCCTTGTATCAAGTCCTAACACCTAATTAAAAAATAAACTTGATTTTTTAACTTTTTTGTATATTTATTTTAGTTTTAAAATTTTCCGTGGCCGCCATCTTGAAACAAGATGGCGGACCAAGCTGGCCAACGAACTCGGTCGAGGCATTGGTGAGCTTAATACACACAATTAGTTTCATCCAAATTAATTTATAAATACGAGCGTTATCGTATCAAATTATTTTCATTTTTTCAATTTTTTTCGAATTTTTTAATTTTTTTTTCGAATTTTCTGGATTTTTTTAATTTTCCTTTTTCTGTATCCTAAATACTACCTTTATTCCTAATTTGAATTTTCTAGCGCAACAAAATCGGATTGTCTTCAAATTTTCGGTTTTTTTCAATTTCTTCGATTTTTTCAATTTTGCTTTCGATTTTTTTGGTGTTTTTGATGTTTTCTTTTTCTGGATGTTAAACACTACCTTCACACCAAATCTGAAGTTTCCAAGACTACAAGATCGTATTATTTTCAATTTTCAATTTTGATGGAATTTGTTGAATTTTCGAATGTTTTTTTTTCGAATTTTCTGGATTTTATAATTTTTTCTTTCTTTGTATCCTAAACACTACCTTTTTTTCAAATGTCAAGTTTCTGGGGCTACGGGATCTACCCAGTCTTTTTGATGACGCGTGAACGAGTGAGTAAGAAGTGACAAAAAATCGAATGTTTGAGTTCATATATCGCCTGAACTAGAAAAGACAGAAAGTTGTAATTTTAAATTTTGGTCCTGTGGGCCAAATACTCTCTATAATTGAAGTTTAAAATTTTTGGGATACTCCAGCGCGGAGATATGGGGGGGGTCAAAAGTGCCCTGAGTTGCTTCCAGAAAAGTATGCTTACGGCTGTCCTCTCTCGACTTGGCGGAGGCACTGCCGTGCCTCCAGACTAAAACAATAAAAAACGCGTATGTCATTTTTTTAATGTTTATTCTTCTATTACATACCTTTAATATGATTTATATGTAATCAGATTAATTTTAATAATACTTTTGTAGATATTTTATAAGTTGACATTGACAATGTGTTTAATGCGGTTGATGGTTCTTGATAAGATTGGGAACGTTGGATTCGAAATTCTCGTGTTTCAGCATTAAATGTTTATGAAATTGAATATCTAAATTACTTCTTTGTTTTGTTAGGATGAAAGTAACATGGCTGAAGCCAGATTCAAACACATACAGTTTTAAAATGCAAGCAAAAACTGAAGTATCGCTTCAGACACTTTAAGATATTTTCATACAAGGTTTATGTTCGTGGAAAAGAAACTTAAATTAAGATTTTGAAAAAAAAATCTTAGATTGAAGACTATATGATAACTGAATAAGTTAATCTTGTATGCTACTTTCAATTTTTGCAATAGGGAATGGTGGTGTAATAATAAAATATAGGTTGTGCATGTTCTCTAAATCTTGAAAGTACAACTTGAAAGCACCGCTCAATGTTTTTGAGATACTTTATATACAATCGAATCCCCTTGTATGGTAAAACGAATTTAGATGGTAACTGAGCTATGGTGAAACTTTAAGTAACTGACACTTTAGGGATTCTTTCTTGTTCATATCACTATTACAAAAATTTAAATCTATTTTATACTTACTTTTGCTTTTGAAAGGATATTACAGATATATCATAAAACTAGCAAGCTACGCCCGCTACGCTGGTCAATTTCTCTTAACGTACCTTTAATCAAACGAAATATTGACCTTGAATTTGACTTTGTGTTTTAAAACCATATGGACATTTACTTGGAATGTTCTTCTGCATTTCTGAAAACAATACGAACGCCATTGCGTTATTACATTTTAAATGTGTCACACAAAATTTGGGTTGTTAGGGACAAACTCTTTTCGTTGATCATTTACAGTAGAATTTATAAAGAACGATAAAACGATATGCTATATACTATAACCATCCTTGAAAACTCATCTAACTAACAGTGAAGGTTCCGTCAAAATCCATTCAGCAGGATATTTTTAAAAGGCTAAGCTTTCATTAACGGGTTCACCTGATTATAAAACTTACCCCCATGATATTTGTCGAGAAATAAATAAAAATCATGCACTCGTGACATCATAATTCACTTTTATATATTTTGACAGAATAATAAGGCAACTATAATTTGTGACTCGTGCTATAAACAGTATACATACGTCAGGACACATTGCCATTATCATTATCTTTTTATGCGTGAAGGTTTCGCTATCGTACTCCATTGTAAAATTTGGTAATTTTTGAAATTCCATATTTGAAAAACGGCGTAATCATTATATATTTGAAATTTATATCAAGAAAAATACAATTTTTTACCTTTCTAATGCAGTTTGTCTAACAATTTAATGACAAATATTTTTCGAGCTATTAATTTTTTCAGTAGCTTCAAATGTTTCATTTTCCAAGATTAGTCTGTGGCAACGATTAGCGAAAAAGTCAGTCGTCAGCAACGCATAGCTTTCTATCAAAGAGGATTATTGTTGGCAAAATTTTGAAAAATTATACATTTTATTATTAAAATTAATTTTATTCATAAATATGGTCTAAAACTCCAGTAACTCACACCATATTTTGAAACACCAATAACTAACACAAAGTAAACCAGTGACTGACACTTTATTTAAAAAAAAATAAAATGACTTATTTTTTTAATTATAAAAACAAAATACATTAATATTTATTATAAAGAGTGGGATTTAGTAAGTTGTACTGCATTATTAGTAATGCAGAGTATATAATAAGATTATATAAGAGTAATATTTAGTACTGCATTTTTAGTAATGCAGATAGATATCCAATAACTGACATTTATGAACCAGTAACAGACAACTGGTGTCAGACACTGGTAAAATTTTGATAACTTTGAAGGGAGGTGGGCTTTGAGACCTATAGCTACAAGGCTGTCGTCTCGAATGATCCATATACATTTATTTATTATTCACAGAAACATATACATGAATTCTACAATTACATACATATGGACGAGATAGTACAAGGAAACATGACAACACAAGAGACACAACCTGGGGGTTCCACACAAAGTGTGTGTGCAATGGAACCAGTGGGAATTGAACCCACAACCTCCTACACTCGCAAGCGATTAGCGGCGTGGTGCCTTAACCACTCGGCCACGGAGGCCTCACACTGGTAAAACAACTTAAATTTTAATGGTGTTTACTACAAGATAAATTTGATTTGTTATTATGCATTTTTAAACAGTTCAAATAATAGGTTTCAACTTTCTTTAACTTAACCAATAACTAACACCGATGTCAGAAAATGGTGAAATGAAATTCTAGGAACCAATAACTGGCACCCCCCATTAAGCTAAATTAAATAACTATAAACCCTAAATTATGGCCCTAATATATCATATGCATCTTTAAACTAATTTCTACTAGTATAACTTTTTTAAACAAAAGTTTAGGATGGTTGCATTACAAATAGATTAGAAAAACACTTCCTTAATTTTAGAAATGAGGTGGTTGCTTCAAAATGGTATTTTTTGTATTCTCAAAAGTTTTTTTCTCATTGAATATGTTCTTGGCCCTATAGGGGTGAATAAATTGACTCCAAAATAAAAATAAGTGTCTAATTTAACTCTAGATGATATTACTTTGCGGAATTTTACAACAAAATGCTTATTTGAGTTGGGGTTTTGCTCAAGTTTCAGTTACTGGTTAGGTTTCAATAACTGGTGGGGGGGGGGGTTAACCCCCTATGTGTGTGTGGACTGATTTTTTGTTTTTGTTTTAACCTTCTTACCCTGTTAAGATTTTACTCAACTGTGATCAAAACATCTCACACCGGAATTTTAGTTTAAAACTGTTTAAGGTCTTTATTCACCTTAATTATTCCTGGCTTTTATTTAACTAACTTCATAAAAAAAAATCTATTTTGAATCAAATGAAATAAATTATAGAAACGGTTCGATTTGAACAGTTTAGGGTAGGAAGGTTACATAGTTTTTCTAATTCCCATAGTGGTCCCATATGTACAGAAGAAACAACATATAATGTGCATAATTTTAAAAGCAATCTTCGTATTTGAGCCAATCTTCTATAAGAGTAAAGATGCCGTTGAAGAAACTGTAAGAAAAATGGGCGTCCGATCTCGCAGGATCATGATGTGGTGAAAGTGGAGCACCTGCTCCATTTCCGCTGATCCTGTGCGGTGGTGATCCTCAAGAGGTTGTTATATAAAAGGATCTAAGATAAGGAATTTTTGAGGGAAGAATTTTTTTTGAAAAAGGGAAATTTTGAAATTTTTTGAAAAATATTAAAAAATGATTGAAAATTTTTGAAAAAAGAAAAAGTATTAGATTGATTTTAGAATTTTCTCTAGTAACAGAACAATTATTAACTTAGACAGATTTTCGATATATATATATATATATATAGGGGAGACCGGGGCAAGATGAAGAGTGGGGCAAGATGACGAATGTCTTATTTTTTCCGTTTTCCGCTAGGTGGCAGCATCAACTGGACACTACTGGCTCTCCTATCGGCCGTTCGTTAAACAATACTATAGAGACGCTGAAATCGCCATTTTTGTGTCAGTTGTGAAGCCTTGATTGTTTTCCGCTGCCACGTTATAACTTTTATGCATGTGTAAATATGGTCTGCTACAGATACAAGGGATGACCACCTCAGGAAACCCGGCTTAAGCCTTAGAGTTTGTGTGCAATCCTGAGGGGCTGACACGCCTCTATCACCAGCGAGACCACAATTACAGAATTATGTATGCAATTTTTACAATATAATATTACACATGAATTTTGTCTGATAATACAGTTATTGCTTTCATACATATGATTATTATTATTATTTCAATGTATGCAGAATATATAATTTCCGGATGAGCTATTTACAAATACTGTGCGGGCACCATGCCTAAAATTATTAGTGGTTAAATATGATGGGTTATTCTTGGCTAGCATATTTTATACAAATACTTTACTACAATTGATGTATATGGAAAAATATGATGCATACATACAGTTATTATAATTAATTCGATTATACAATTATACAGTTTAGACCATTTCCAGAATATGACTATATACAAGTACTGTGCAGACTTTATATTTTGGATTTTTGGTTAAATGGGATGCAGATTCTTGGTTAAATACTTCTAATACAATTAATAATATACTAATATGAATATACAGATGCGAATATACTAAAAATTTACAAATAATATGCAGATACTAATAATATACAGACAGTGTGATATTAAATCTCATTACAACAATTATTATATTCAAATACAAAATACAATTATTTATATACATATGTACAGAGAAAACAGGACCCCTGCTATATTGGACAAGCGGGCGCTCGACTACAGAGGAAGAGGATTGGAAAATAAAAATTCATTTTTTTCAATAAATTTCATGCAGTTGACTATGCGCTGGAGAAGAACCGGACGGTCCAGGAGATATTGTAGCCAGTTTTTAAGTGGCATTTGTGGTGATTTTTTGACATGGAAATGTGAAGTTAGAGTGCAATTTAATATGTAGTGTAACGATGTTGCTTCTGATCCACAGATACAAAGTGGTGAGTCACTTCTGTTAATTTGGAATAGGTATTGTTGAAATGGTCCATGATTTGTTAAAAATAGGTATAGATATCTGTTGTGTATTTCTAGTTGTTGCGAGACTTCCGGAAGGAAGTCTCTTGTGTAATGACCCACTTGTGCTGTAGACCAGCGTTGTTGCCAACTGTCTGTGATTTGTTTTGTTAATTCTCTTTTGAGTGTAGACGGTGGTACAGGAAGAAAAGTTGTTTCCAGCGTTTCATCGTTTGTTGCTGACCGCGCCAACTGATCCGCCAGTTCATTTCCAGCTACACCCGAATGACCCTTGACCCAATTAAAAAAGAAGTTTTTGGAGGATAGATTTATACGTACTAAAATTTCCTGAACTAAATAATTATCTATGTCAAATTTTGAAAGAGCCATTAAGCTTGATAAGCTATCCGATAAAATTAGAAAGTTGACCGAATCCTCTTCCATAGCCCAGCGCACAGCTTCTCCAATCGCAAGTAATTCGGCCTGGTAAACTGAATTACCCGAGTCTAGTTTTGCACGCCACGTTTGATGAATTATATTATTTTTATAAGCACAGAAAGCCGATACTGTGCCTTCAGCTGTTTTTGAACCGTCTGTAAAGATATGGAATTCCCCATTGAATTTTGAACCCGGACAGGTTTTTATTTGATCTAGAGTTGGTGAAATTTTATATTTTGAGATCTTTGTGGCTATTGTTTGTGCATTAATACGCGTTGATGATATCCCCAATCTAGTGACTCTAGCAAATTCAGCCTCTGCTTCCAGTTGCAAGTCCAGGGGCGGGATACCCGTTAGGACCTGCAATGCCGCTGTTGACGTATTTTTATACGCTCTTGAAATGAGTAGGAGTACTTTTCTCTGCGCTGCCAAGAGGTGACGCACACCATGCGACCGTGTCATACGCGTGAACCACACCCCACAAGCATAAGCGATTTGGCGCTGTAGGATTGCCGAGTACCATATCTTAAAGAAATGATTTGGCAACCTACCCGAAATTGACGAAAATTTATATAAATTTTGAGTAATTTTAGTAATTTCTTCCCTTTTTATTACTATGTGGGGTAGGAATGAAAGATGTTGGTCTATTGTAATTCCTAAGTATTTTAAGGTTTTGACTGATTGTAGGTTTTGTCCTTTTAGTTTGAAGATTGGGTCCCTTTTTAAGATTTTAGGTTTGCCAAATGTAATTGTTTTTGATTTATTCAATGATATTTCAATGTGGTTGCTCGTAGCCCAATTTTGAACATAATTCAGGGCAATCCTACCATTATGCTCTAGCACAGCGCGTGTTGGACCCCAAATAATTAACAAGACATCATCCGCGTATGCCACAATCGCACAGTTCTCGAAGACAAAGTAACGCAGTAAGCCCTCCAAAAGTGACAACCAGAGAAAAGGACCAAAGCAGGAGCCCTGTGGACAGCCTTTTGTGAAGTAATGCAAGATATTAGGGTTTTGCCAATCAACCTGAGCCCGCCTACTCGAAAGGAAGGAGATAATTGTATTGATATATTGCTGCGGGATGCCTAAGTCGGTTAGTGATGAGATCGCTTGGTCCCATGGAAGGTTGTCAAATGCCCCCATGAAATCCAGCGATATGAATGTCGTGTAATTTTTATTTTCTTTGTTGATGTCGATAAATGATAGTGCATTTTGAAGAGCAGTTTCTGTTGATTTTAATTGTGTGAAACCGTGTTGTTTATTTGTTAATTTATTGTTTAGCGTCAGTATATGATTAATTCTTCGCAGCAATAGTTTTTCAAAAATTTTGCCTATTATTGGAAGTAAAGTTATCGGTCTATAAGATGAATGTTCGTCGTGTGGTTTACCTTCCTTTCTAAAGTAGATAAGCTCCCCCAGCTTCCAGGCCACCGGGAAATAGTTTAGGGAAAGTGCTGAGTTAAATAAGTCTTGTAGTGTATCTGGTATTATTGCAAATATCGCTCTTATCATACGATGATCGATTTCGTCTGGCCCTGGGGCCTTGTTTTGGTTGAAGCTATATATTGCATTTCTTAATTCTCTTTTTGTAAATTTTGGTTGGTCTGATTGAGGTTGTATGTTAAATGCCTGGGCGGGTTGTACTGGCATACCTGCCGAAGGCCCAAAATTCTTTCTGTTAGGTTAGCTAATGAAGTGGACCTGGAAACCGGAAAAGATGAGTCCGGCAGAAAGCTAATTAATTTATCTTGGTAATCTTGGAATGCGAGTTTTTTTGAGATGCCAAAAGGGTCAGTTTGTTTTTTACAGAAATTGTCCCACGCTTTCTCTTTTGCACAGAGAATTTGTTTTTTATATTTGGCTTTTTCTTTTTTGTAATTTTGGTTGTTTATTGGATCGAAATTAGAGTTTTTTGTTTTATTATATAAAGCTTTTACTTTATTCCTCTGTGCTCTAAGGTCCGGCGACCACCAGGAAAATTTAGGTTTTCGAAATGAGGGTTTCTTTTTAAATGAGGTTTTTGCTGAATCTTTAATAATTTGGTAGAACTTTTCATAATGGATGTCCAGATCTTGGGATGTTTTAATTGTTTTAAAATTAATATTATGTATTAAACATTTATGTTGAACCATTTTTTGAAATTTATAGGGGGGGATGTTTTTAGTTTTAAATCTGCGTTTTGGTAAATCCATTACTGTTAAAAATAGTTGTGTAATAATTGGCCTGTGGTCACCAAAAAGTTCTGGGACAACTTCCCAGTTGCTGAAGTGTTGGAAGAGGGGTTGTGAACAGATTGATAAATCTGGTCGGCCCTCCCTTCCGCCCGACTCATAGGTTGGTTGGCAAGATGGTTCATTTAGTATTACAAGGTTATGTGCGAGCAAGAATTCAATAAGGAGTCTTCCCCTGGCATCCACCCGATTATACCCCCAAAGTGGGTCATGCGCATTAAAGTCCCCAAGGACCAAACAGAAGTCGCTCAAATGTTTAGCTGATCTCCAGTCCTGGAGGTCAGTTTCGAGTTCAGCCCTCGGAGGACAGTACAGGCTCCCAATGCTCAAAATTACGTTTTGTAGGTCTAAATTTATAAATACAGAGTTGTTAAATTTTTCTGATAGACAATGTTTAAGATTTTTGTCTAAAATTAGGATGTGACTATTTAGTGAGCTGGAGCTGTAGCATGGCACACTCAGGGGCAAAGAAGCAGGACGGCCGTCGAAGATGTAAGCGTCTTGGAGGCATGCCAGTGAAAAACCCTCTTCAATTATAAAATTTACAAATGCTGCCGTATTACTTTTGGAACGTTGTAGATTACACTGGATTACCTTGAACTTAATGCCATCTGAGTCCGGTGTTGAATGTAAGTTTTCTGGTAATGTCGATACGTTTGGCAGCAGCTATCATAGCTATAGTGTTCTGTGTCCAAGTGTCTATCACTTCCTGTACGTTGTTTGTTTTCATCTAAACAGTTCACACATCTTTTGTTGTTGGATGTGCAGTCCGATGTATTGTGATTTTTGGCACATTTCGCGCACACTTCAGGATTTAGACATTCTCTTGACATGTGGCCTAGTCGTTGGCATTTAAAGCACCTCGGTGTGATTATGTATTTGCGAACTCCACATCTGTTAAAACCAATGTTGACCTTTGTTTGTTCCAGGAGTGCTGCGTCCCTTTGTGGCACTTCCACGATGAGATTCGTTGATTCATTGTTTTGTGCAGATTTCATGATTCTGTGTAATTTGAAGTTAACTTTTTCCACCCTTAATGTCCTGAGCAGTGCCGGGGCTAAAATATTCTCCGAATAATAGTCTATGTCAGCCTGGATTCCTTCGGTGCTTCTTGCTTCATCTACGTCGTGTTCTGTTATTGCAGGGGCTCCAAATATGATTATTTTTTGAGTTCGGGGTTTTATTTTGCTCACTGTTATCTTTGGTGCTAGTCTTGCATTATCTACTAGTTTTTGCTGTAGTTCTGTGAGGTCCTTCTCATCATTGCAGGTAACTACTAAGTTACCTGCTTTTGTTGGCCTGCAACTGAGATTTGGCAAAGTCGTTGAGTCGATTTCTTTGTTTAGTGTTCTGCGGATTTCCTGTACTGTCAGGCTTCCATCTTTTGGAGTCACCACCAGAGATGGTTTCTGTGGGGGCCGCTGCTGCAGAACTTGAGAGTATGAGGATCCCTCACTTCCTTGTGGTTGATTTTTGCTACTTTGTGGTATTGTTTGACTTCTCAGCGTTTTTTTCAGTGTATCTATTTCTTTTTTGTACTCTTGTAGCGCTGATTTGATATGTGCGCCCTGTTGTCCAAGTTTCCTGTCCACTGTTTCTCTTAATCTTTTTCCTTGCTCCTCCACGTTTTCGTACAGTTTTATTTCATTCCTTAGCCTTCGGCATTCTTCACTCCATTTTGTTCTGTCATCGTCATAGTCTTCAATCCACAGCATTAACTCATCTATTTGTATTCGGAGTTTGTTCATTTGTTCTTGGTCGTCTACTGGGATTACGGCCTGTATGCCTTGTATCAACCTCTCAATTTCTTGTTTGTTCCGTTGTGGTGTTGATTGTTTTTGGTACCTTTGTGCTTCTTTTAGTTCCTTTTCTAATTCCTTCTGTTTTAATTTCAGTGCTGCTATTTCTTCTCTTCTTTCTTCTTGCTTTTCTACTATCTCCTTCAGCTTTTTCATCTCCGCATCATATCTTTGTAGTTTTTCCTTTTGTTGTTTTTCTTTCTCTTCTATTTCTGCTCGTAGTGTTTCTGTTTCTGGCAAACTGGTTTCTTTCAATTTCAACTGCGCTAGCTCCTCTCTAAGTTGCTCTGCTTCTTCATTGTGTTTCTCTGCTTCTGTGATTTTCTTGTCTAGCACCATTCTTAACTTCTGCAATTTTTCTGTGTCCTTTTTCTGTTTGCTCTTAGGTAGATTGTCGTATTCTGTTAGCAATTCGACTATCGTCAGTTTCTCCCATTTTTGCTGTTGTGTTGTTCGCGATTTTGGTGTGCTTTGTGGTTGAGAAGCCATATCGTAGTTTTTCCTCGTTCTACTTCTGTCCTCGATTTTCTTTATGGTTGAGGGAGTTATTGTTTTTCCAGGATAGTCTTGTAGTGAGATGTTTGATGTTGACTCGTCCGTCATTTATCATGTAACTCACTGTTTTAACTTTATCTTTTCCTTCGTACGCTATATTAGTTTTAATTTTAGACTTTAATTTTAATCTTTTGGTTTCTACTAGTTCCTCATCTGACATTTATGGTTACACAAAATTTCTTTTCCTTCGTTCACTGTAACGATTATAATTTTAAACTTTAGATTTAAACTTTTGAAATTTCGAATTAAGCTTTAGGTTTGTGGGGAGCTCTCTCCAGTCAAAACAGGGGGGATGATAAAAATAAAAAACTGAATGTAATAAAAAAAAAAAGAAAAAAAAAAGTAGTACTGTGGAAAAGGGCTGCCTTAGGCGCTTAAAAAAATAACTATAAATAAAAATAATTAAAAAAAGAATAAAAAGTAATGAAATATTGAGACCAGCCGGAGTTGAATTGCAGAATTGTTAGAAACGTGAAAGATGAGAAATGTTATTATGAAAAAGTCAAAATGCATTGGCTCTGGAGAAAACTTATTGAGCTGTGGGAAATTTTCAATAAACAATGACACTGGGGAAAATAAGTTTTACTAGGGTTAGAGAATACCCTTTTAACAATAAATTTACATTGTAACGACTCTTTGTGCCATGGAGCCAGAAGAAACGTAATACTGTTATTTAATGATCTCACGAATTATTTAAGAGATCCGATGAATGAAGGTATGATTAAACATTTGAAGGTGGCTCTTATGGCAGAAGTTACTAGAAGTTAAATTTAAAATATTATGAAAAAAAAAAACCCCACTTTTAAAAGGTAAAATTTAGTATTATTCACTAATAGAATCTAAGAACATAAAAGATGAGAGTTGTTGCAATTAAAAATGTCAAAAGGGCATTGACATTGGAGTAAACTTATAGAGCTGTGGGAGATTTTCCCTTTTACAATGATGACCCTTATGACAAGAATTTTACAATGTATGGACTTTCTGCCATGAGGTGCACTTTCATTCCTATTCAATTTATACCATGATTTTTTTTTTTTTTTTTTTTTTTTTTTTTTAAGACGATAATTTCTAAAGTAATTAAATTTTTGAATGGGGTTTCACTGGTGCAACAAAGAAAAATAAAATGATTTTAACTACGTTTAATTCAGGTTTTGGTGGATATATGAAATATAAAAGGTTTTATGGTGTGATGTTGGGTCAGCAGGCTTACTAGTGGGTATTATAAAGCAGGGAGGATTAAAATTTATGAGTGGGCACTTTTAAGGGGCCCGTGGCCTAAAATAGAGGTCGTAACATGAAAATAGCCACGCAAACGGAAAGTTCATTGGAAAATTTTTAACATGAGGTATTATACTTATATAAATATGAAGTAACTTCGTATGATGGGAAAAGTGAAATCAACTTCTAGTGGGGTCCAGGGCCCAACCTGACAGTGCCAAAATTAAAATGGTCCACAGAATCGGAAAGCCCATCTGAGGACCTAAAAAAGGAAATATTATGTTTTAAGAATGGATAAAAAATAAAAGTTTTTCCATAAAAGGGCCCTAAGGCCCAACACGAAGGCCTATGAGGATGTGGGCCACAGTAAGTAGAACCATTGTAAAGGGCCACGGAAACTGAGAGTCCATGAAAGACCATAAAAAAAGAGATATTATAAAGCAAGGAGGATTAAAATTTATGAAAGGGCCCTTTTAAGGGCCACAGGGCCACCTGATTGGACCAGTGGAAGAAGAGGGGGCCGGAAATGGAATGCTCACACTGAGACCTTGTGAAAAAGCTATTGGACTATGGGAAAGGTATGAAACATCCAGAATGCTTATAAATAGTGCCTCAATTAGGGGCCCAGGGCCTAAAATAGAGGTCGTAACATGAAATTGGCCACGGGAATGGAAAGTCCATTGGAAGATCTTTAAAATGAGGTATTATACTTATATAAAGATGGAGAAACTTTGTAAGATTGGAAAAGTAAAATCAACTTCAGGGGGGGTCCAGGGCCCAACCTGACGGGCCCAAAATTAAAATGTGCCACAGAATCGGAAAGCCCATTTCAAGTCCTTTAAAATGAGGTATTATGTATTAAGAATGGATGAAAAATAAAGAATTTCAATAAAAATAGGCCCTAGGGCCTATCGTGAAAGCCTACGAAGATGCGTGTTATAGCTAGAAAAACTTTGCTGTCCCTGTGAGACTATATATTATGAGAGAAATTACCTATTATGCAGTTGAAGTGTTTTATTTAACATTCCTTACTACTATGGGTAAAGTGTAATGTGCTAAATTACTGTATTTATTTGTGGGCTGATTGCCATATAACTATATGATCTACCACTCTTATGAAGGCAACTCAATTCTTATTGAGTTCGCCTACTCGAGTTTTATGCAGCGACGTGTTACAGTCAACCAACCAATCGTATGGAAATTTTGGCGTGAATGCCTTATAATGGTAGCCATTTTGAATAGAAAATGAAATTTTCACTTTGAAGCAATAAAACATGCACTTATAAAATACTGAGGGAATAATGAATAGCATCAGTGTGTAGGAAATTTAATTGAGCATCTATAACATACAACGGAGATATAAAAAAGACATATTTAGTATTTTTTAAGAGGGATTGAAAAAGAAACACTTAGATGAAAATAGCGGCGATAATAACAAAACGTAACAAGGTTTGGCAAAATGCTCATAAAAGGTCTTAAATTACACATTAATGATGCCAAAGTGCCCCATAGAGCTAAGTAAGACCTTTTACAAAGTCAAATGAACACTTAACGCTCTCGGGAACACTAAATTAATTAAAAAAAATGGGAGCTAAATTGAAACTTACCAACATAAACAAACAACCACGCCACGACTGCAAGTGAAGCACCTAGTTTTAACCAACAAAGCTGGTACGCCACCTTAAAATTTTTCCACTGCTCTGAGAATTTTTGAGAGGTTATCGGAGCACTAAGTACATGTGCTTGTAAATTTACAGGTCGGAATAAAATTTGGAAGTATTTTTTAAAAAATTAAACAAGTTGAAAAGTTGTTAAACGGGGGCCAAAATTGAAAAACTTATGGCGCAAAACCCAGCTTAGAACTCAGCCACAGCTCTATAAATTTTTGAGAGGTTACCGGAGCACTATATATATGTACACACAAAATTACAGGGTGAAATAAAAATTGGAAGTATTTTTTTTAAAAAAAATTCGAGAATGCTGGAAAGTGGGGTGAGTCGGGAGAGGCAAACTTTGGTAAGCCCGCCACTTAACTTAAAATTGAGCCAGCCATTTAAAAATTTTTGAGGATGCATCGGAGTTTTATATACATGAACACTCCAAAAATCTAAGAGATATGATGATTGGAAGATAGTTAAAAAAAAATTTCAAAAGTGACAAAAATCCGGGTTTTTCATAGAGTTGAATTTTACAAATTAATTAAGCAAATATTATAGCTTAAAATGAATAATAAATGGTACTACATAGCATCAAACTCATATACAATTAGGAATACAATAATAATTTACACAAAATATACAATTTACGAGTTTAGAAGAATCAGAAAAACATGACGGACACTGACGCTCGAATGCCATGTATCGGCGCCATAGGGCCATTGAGATTTTACTTAATTGGACATAAATCCTTTTAAAATTGGCCGATTTGGTCGTGGCTGGTCTCATTTTGAACAGAATTACTTTATACAACTTTTAAAACCGGAGAGAGCATTCCCACTTACCTATAAACGCTGTTTTACTAGCCAGACATTGGAGCGATTTTCAAATGTAACCACATAGTTTGAGAGCCAGATGGCAACGCCTGCTACAGATACAGGTAAGATATATCGTTTCTCTTTAATATTTATGAGTAACTTAGTTTAAATACTACCTATTACCATGAATAAATGTCAATTAATCGCCTTCCTTCATGGCAATGAAAACGAATATTTTTAAATAGGCAGTCCGGGGCAAGATGACGAGCTCGTCATCTGGCCCTGTGTTTCGGAATTTATTAAACTAACTATGTTGTCCATTCTATTTAAATCCTGTAAACGCTTGTTTGTCTGTGTGTTTGTTCGCACGACCTTGCGCTTCTATCTCCTCTGGGGCTAACGGGCGCATGGGATCGGGGGAGGTGTCGTTTGAAAGGGGGCGACCAGAGGCAGACATTTTTGCCATCCGCTAAGCCCCCCCCTAGCCTCCCGAAAGAAAAACCCTATCGAGGTCCGTATCTCCCCTTCCAAGCGTCCGATCGGTACGAGGAGAGTACACTGTTAAAAATAAATCCGTTAATTCACGGTAAAACTACTGGCAGCAAAGTTGCCGGACTTTTTCCGTTCCGTTAGTAGATTTTCCGTTTTGAAAGATAACAGAAGGAAAATCTCCGTTTGAAGAAACGGTAACTTTCTGTTATGAATGACCTCGGTAAAAAAAAAGAAAAGAAAAACACCGATCGGTTTGTGCTGCCATCTGTTGACTATAACAGAAGTATTTAATATTTGATATACTTCAAGAATATTTTCTGGCTGCTCTTGGGGTTCGAACAAGGGACGACAGCGCCTTGAGCCGAGTGTTTTACCGCAAGACCAGCGGGTCCTTGCCAGAATAACAGTTTGAAAGGATGATAGGGGATTTCTTCAAATCGCGGTTTGGAACTTAAACAATCTGGGGTTTACAAAACCTAGTAACTTTGAAATTAAGTGGGGGGATATTTTGTTATAAGATTATGACTGAAAAATTCAGTATTAATAGAGGGTTGAAACATGAATTATATACAGGGTGTCTCAAAAGGTCGTTTACAAACTTAACATGCTGGTCTGTCATATCATGATAAACAAGATTTACATAGGAACTTGTGTTCGAAAATGCAAACTGCGACCGCTAGAGGGCGATTTTCATGTCACCGATAATACCAGCCCAAACGTTTACGGCGAAACGTTGTTGACGTGCATGGGCACGTGTACACCTTGGGTTTTCATGCACCCATATGTGCATGTTGTGCAGGTTCAGGACGCCGCCCTGTGTAAAACAGGATTCATCCAAAAACAAAATCCACGATGGAAAATCCAGCTGTGCGACCCGCTGTTGCAAATACCAGCGTGCGAATGCAACGCGTTTGGGGATAATCGTCAACGCACAATGCCTGTACTCTTTGTAAGTGGTAGGGATGTTGCCTCTCCTCATTCAGTATGCGCATAATGCTGGGACGATGTACACCCAAGACGCGTTCGCTTGTTCGTAGACTTGTTTGCGGGTTTCTGTCAAATTCCAGTTGCATGGTTTCATTTACGACAGATGAGCGTGTAGTGCGTTCTCGACCGATGTGGCTACGTACTTGGAAAGCAGCTCCTGCTTCACGCAATCTGCGGTGCAATTGTCCAAACAAAACATGACTTGGCTGACGTCTGCTTGGGATGCTCTCACGGTACATCCGTAGCACGGCTCGTGCATTTCCATAACCGGCGTCATATACATAACGCATATCGGCCAATTTTGCGTTACTAAACCGATTCATCCTTTCCTGCAACGTCCTCGCCTGAAAAGATTACGCTTCCCACTCTCCCGTAAACCTGCGCTCATCTCCCTCTAACGGTCGCAGTTTGCATTTTCGAACACAAGTTCCTATGTAAATCTTGTTTATTATGATATGACAGACCATCATGTTAAGTTTGTAAACGACCTTTTGAGACACCCTGTATATTCTAAATTTGATTGTTAGACGCAAAATATGAATATTATATTTTGAATTAAATTCGATAAAATATGTTTGCTTTTTTGAGAAAATCGATTTTTTTCAACTATTATATATTTTTTAAATGTTAGAATATATTTTCAATGAGAGCGTCTTTTATAACTTTAAAAAACATATTACGAATAATTTCATAGGAATGAGAAAATTATTTAATTTTTTTTTTTAATTCGAAAGCATTATTTTTGTTTGTTGCTTTTTTGAGTAAAATCGATTTATATATATATATATATATATATATTACATATATATATATATATATTACAAAATTTATTTTTTTCCGCAATCTGCTAATTTATTCTTTAAAATTTTTCCATTTAATAATGTTCCGTATATAACACCGGCGTATTAACCCTCTAAGCGTGTAGAACGTAATATTCCGTTCACTAAGCTCCAGGTTTCACTGCAATATATGCAATGTTTAAGATAATATAATTCTATAGATTTAAGGAATTTTCAAAACATTGAAGAATGATTAATACTCTCAAGGGTTACATTCATATTTGTAATTAAGTTTTATTTATAATGCTGAAAGAATCATATTTTTTTAGCATTTAAAACAAAATACAGAGAAAACAACATTACAATTTTACCCTTTTTCAAAACGCTCAGAGGGTTAAAATAATTCTTATTCTTAAAATAGTTCTTCGCTATCCATATGTAAAGCCATTTTATCCTAATCCACTTAATAATATTTATTCCAAAGTATTTAAATCTAGAAATGGCCATAACTACTTAAATTTATTCTTTAAATAGAACACCTTTATTTTTAATTCACTATTAAAATTCATTATTATTCCCGTGTAGTCAAACATCTATAAATTATTTATTAAAATGTTAAAATATCATATCTCTTAAATTATTTCGCTCTAAAAAATCTTAGTTTTAAAAAAAAAAAACCATTCTATTATTAAATATTAAATGTCTATTATAATATTTCCAAAATGCTTTCATTTTTATCCTACATCAAAAATTCATTTTCTTTTTTTTTCTTTATTGCGTATTAAATTCGAAGCTAGTTTTAACTACAACCTTAAAGTTGATAAATTGGTTTGTTTATACGTCATTCGTCTGGTAACGAGATTTTCGAAACCTCTAGTAATTTTTTTGCCGCCAGGAAGTGGGTTTTCTTCAAACTTAATACACCGGAAATTCTAAATAAATCCCTTTAAAAACCTTATGATTCGAAGAAACTGAGTCACGTGACGAATGTTGTAGTCTTATGCTAGGCCCGTTAAAACCCGATGCACACGCTGATTTAAGTAGAATTTTGAAGTTTGGCGGTGGCTAAAAGAACAGAGTAAAAATTTAACTGGCGTCTAATTCGCCTCATCGTCTGTTTAGTTAGTTCTGAAAGAGTAGAGAGTAATGAAATTTATCAATAGCTAACGAGAGCATTTTTCCGAATTCGGACATGTTTTAATAAAAAAAATGTGACTGTCACCTTTGTGTTTTCAAAAATCTATCTACACTACTCGGCTGCTAAGATGAAAATTAATTTACGACTGAATTTAAATTAAGTGTTTGGTAGACATTTCTTCCATTCGTGACAAAATGCCATATATAGATATATTGCAATTTCTTATAACATGTAAGAAATAATTTCACAGGCTATATTTTTTCCCCTAGTGGATGATATCTTAAGAACAATGCTTTATTAATTACAATTCAAATAGTGTTACAGGATTGAAATAAAATAAAGATAAACAAATTTTAACGTAATAATTACTAAATGGAAATTATGTTTTAAAATATAGTGTGAAATATATTCTTTAGAAAATTTATATGATGGTTTGCTTTTAGACTGAATATATGTAACATAGTATTTATTTAATAATAAATGATTATTTGCGAAAACAGCTTAAAATTTTAAGCAAAGAGTATTTTTGATTTATACAATTTTATACTAATATATTCTCAAGAAGATATGGTAATTGAAACAATAATTTTTAATAAAAACAAATTACTGTTTCTGAGAGAAATGTTTAAATTATTTCTTCAGAGATTTATAAATGACAACGGTTCAAACCGGTGCACGGATAAAAAAAATGATTAGAAGAATTCTTGTTAAATCAAAATCGGGCGAAAGTAAATTTTATATAAAATAAGATAGGTGTAATATTTATAATTAATAAATAAGAAATATTAAAAATGTTTAATACCAGAAAAAGTAAATAATTTTATTCAATATTATGAAACATTTCAAATTCAGAGTACTCCTGAATAAAACTTTCGAAATCGAGATACCTAGCTGTTATTTGAGACAGCTCGAAATAATAAAATAAAAAATTAGATTATTTCAATCATAGCGCAAAGGCAGTGGCAGTCGTGATGTGATATAAGATAAAAATTAATGTATGTCATAATTCATATATATTTAATATGAATATATCAATAATTTTCTTTATTAAAATTATGTTTTTGCATCGAAAAAAATGCCCAAAATATGTCTGGGTCTATTCATTGTATTTATTTTTAAAAAAAATTACATGAATGATACTTTTGGAAGATTTAAATTAAAGTTTGTCATGTGTTTTTATTATTAGCATCCTCAAACCTTTAACATCTTCTAACTACGAAGATTTAAGAGGAACAAAACATAAACTATATTTTCTGGGCTGCTTTTATCCACTGAACTCAATGTGTCAAAAATGTGTGTAACCACTTGAAAATAAAAGTAGTATAAAAATTGCACTATTTTAAAAATTGCATTCATATCCGAAATGTAGACTCAATTATTATCATTCGAATGTTACCCCTCGCATCTCTCTTCGTCAATTTGGTGATAAAAAAAGCATCTGTGGGTTTCCTTTTCTTTCTCGACTTTACATTACATTAAAAAAATATTTCGGAATGTCACTTAAACTAAATTATACCTAAAAGCATTATAGAAAAGAATAACAGTTTTATGAAAACTATCAGTCTTTAAAAATTTTTACTATATACATATTTTTATTTATATAGATATTTGGTAGCGCTAAAAATAGTAGTTATACATTTTTTTTGAAATATTAAACAAAAACGAAATAAATATATTTCGTTTAACCTTAAAATGTATATTGACATTAAAAAGCATATATATATATATATATATTTTAAAGTATCATAAATAATAATATATTTGGGTTCTATTGCGTTGCATTGGAGATATATGACAGATGTTCGATAGAATTTCAGTATCTCTTTTTTGTGTTAATTTTTGTTTGGAATTTTTTTAATTTCAGTTATTTTAACTGTTTGACGTTGGCTGTTAAACTTATTTCCACTTTCACTACCATTCGCTCTCTCATTGCTTGAAATAATGATTTTAAATGCTTGATTAATTTTCGTCACAAATTTTCATAAACTCCGGTGAATGTAGTAACAGTTAACGATTTTAACTTTTCAGATACGTTATTTTAACTTTTCAAACCATTAACAAAATTTATATTGTAAAATTAAAATTTCTCTTGCGGCACATTTATTTTCATAAAGAACCTAATATTTAGATTTGTATACATGAAAGTGCATATATGTTTATTTGATTCATATACATACTTAAACAAATTTGTACACGATTTTATGTATGTTTCCTACACTGCTGACAAAATTTACGGCTAGCCATTAAGACTAAATCATGCAGAATGTATGTTTAAGGTGATTACCATGTGTAGAAACGATTTTTCTAAAACTCAAAACAAGAGTTTAATTTTATTGTATGCGTTTATCTTTAATGCAAATATTTGTCTCATAATACAGTGTGTCCATAAATTATTGTCGGGGTTTTCTTGCTTCATAACTTTTGATTTAAGAACATGACAAAAAAATATTATCACATATTCGTAAAGTACAACTCAAAAAGTGTTTTTTAATAAGACAAACGAAGTTAAATATGCGTAAAGGTGTAACTCAAAACGTTATCAATTAAATAACACAAAACTTATAATAAAATAATAATAATTATTAAAATTTTACCAAACTTATCAAAAAGTTATTAATCAATTGTATGCACAAAGTAAGATATTTTCCTTATGACAGCCTTTCATGTATATACACATGATTTTCTGTTGTGCACTCGCCCTTTTGAATAGCACGTCTCAGCATTCTACACTGCTAAATGAAAAAAAAAGTGTTGATTTTACAGTACAATACTGGCATCCCAGCTTCCAGTATTATACCGTAAAATTAACAATAATAAACAGTAAAATAAGCACTAATACGCCGCGGGGCATGCGCGGTATAATGCTAGCAGCTGGGATGCCAGTATTATACTGTAAAATCAACACTTGTTTCTTTTCAGTGTATAATGCGATCCTCGCGGATAGAATTATCACATAAATTGGCGAATATTACTTAATTTTGCTTATGTTATTAAAACAATTTTTGAGTTGTATTTTACGAATATCTATTTGTAGTTTACGAATATCTATCTATATTAATAAAAGAAAGTTTCGCTCTGTGTGTGTGTTTGTTTGTCTGCGATGGCTAGCAAAATCTAGCCCACTTAGAAATCTGAAAATTTAAGTGTGGATAGTCCAAGGTCTGACCATGTGCACCTGAGTCTCAGAATTTTAATATTTTGATAATTACTCAAGATATTAATTAGAATGTCATTAAACATCGCATCGAAAATGCCATCTTTTAAATCAAAATGGCTAAAGAGAAGAACTGTTATTGTGGATTTGCCAAAGGAAATGAACGAATTTGAAATTATTTTACTAATTAGCGAATTTTAAGAAAACTAATTAAGATATCTATTTGAAAATTTTTGAGCATATGTAAAAAGAAATTCTGCATCCGACTATGAGATTTTTGAAAAATTCGGCCGGTAATTTTTCTTAATTTATGCAAAAAACTGCCGGTGCCAGTAAAAAAAATCCGAGAATGTTTCAGACAGGGATCTGCTTTCATTAAAAACTGAACCACAAAGAGATCTGTTTCTCTGGCCGATCCCTCCATTTAGTTTGCGAAAATGCAAGGAAATAATTGCCAATTTTTACTAATGAACAAAAATTTAGATAATTAAGATATAGATTTGAAATTGAGGATTGGAAGGGGTGTCATCTGCCGGCTATTTTAGCGTATCGTCTTCGTTATGTTTTAATTATCAGAAAATGTAATTACTTTTTTAATGATCGTTTTAATGTAGGTGAAGATGGTTTTCTTGAACAAATTATTCGTTATATTTGCGGGTATGGGGAGGCAGGGGAGTTAATGCCTTGCTCTGATTTGCACAAAATAAATTCCACTTAAGAAATTTAACATTTTTAGCTTCTAACGTAGCGTTTTATAAATGTTATGTATAAAGAATACAGGAAATTTCAAATAACGATTTTCCTAAAAATTAAATTTATGTTCCTAATAAAAGTACACAACCAGTATATACCTATTAAGTGGATAGCAACAATCAAAGTAAATGAATTGTTCTTGAGCACTTGACCAAGTGCCCCCTGGCGGGCAATCATACAAGTTTCTTTATCTAACTGTGCATTCTTATCTCGGATTCTATGGGCACGATCACAACGACCATTGGATGATTCAACTTGGTTTTCGTTCGTGTTACAGATTTTAGTTCCGCCTTCCACCGCCAAGGGGCGCATTATTTTCTAGAGTTCTATGAGCCTGATTTTGACGAGAATTGGTTCATTCAACTTCCTTCATACAATGGGTACCCGTGCTGGATGTTCGTATGGAACTAATTTCGCCTCCTGGCTGTGAAAGCGGAACTAAAGTATTTTGAGCGCACGCTTGGTATACGGTGCTGGAGGCAGCGGGGACATGATTTGGAGTTTCGTTCGGAAGGTGGTTTCTTTGGTGGAAGGTGGAACTAAAAGAGTTTGCTACATGCCTACTATACGGTGCTGCAGACAGCGGGAACACACGTGTTGGAGGTTCGTTTTTATCAGAATGCGCCAGTATCGGCGGAAAGTAGAAATAAAGGATTTTCAGTCACCGTGCAAAGCACTTTTAAATAATTAATTTTATACAAAATCGGGTTAAAGATATAAAATAATACAAACTTTAGATGTGTTTAATTTTATTATCCAGGGCCCGAGCAACGCCGGGCGGGTCATCTAGTGTAATAATATTTTTTGTTATGTTCTTTAATCAAAGGTATTAAGGTAAGGAAACTGCGATAATATTTTATAGACACACTGTATTATTTTAAGAAAAAAAAGATATTTAATTACAGAATCTAAAGTGACAGTTAATGAGAGTTTATTTAATTAATTTACATAATTCTTTATAAAACTTTCTCTATTATTATTTTATATTTTTCAAAGTCATCGAAGAACAATTGTTTATTTTATTAATCTAATTATTTACTTAACAGTCTGTACTTTATGAACGACTATTTTTATATCTTAAAATGACATTTTTTTTAAAATTAGAAATTTTAATTTTACAATTTTTCTGAACATGGAACTCTTACTAAAAGCTTGTACAAGCTTATAAAAAGCCATGTAATGGGTAAAGACGACTTTGCAATAAATAAATAAATTTATTTATTTATTAAAATAAATATGTTCAATTTTATACCGGACGACGGAGACTGGTTCATGGTTAAAACCTTAGATCATTAGATCATTGGTTAATGTGGAACTTCCGTTATACAGGATGTTTCAAAAAGATGTACAAGGTGACAGAATACATTGCAACAAACACTTTTGTACAGGAAACCAACGTCACCAATCCATTTATTTAACCAAAAGTACAGTATGTCTCACTGAAAACTGAATTACCATATTTGTTCATAAATCAAAGAATAATGAAGATATTTTTACTGATTAAAGGAATTGCGGATTTTTCAACAGACTGCTGAATATCCTTCAACATTTAACATTATTCAAATACGTACACAATACAACATTGATTTTTTGAACACGAGTAGAACTACTAACAATGTTAAAATCTGTACACATCCCAAAGACTCTAAAAACATAAATGCTTATATGTTCTTATAATGCCTAAATACTCTTCAGTCGAGAAAAATGTATGTTATTTATGAAAGAAGCATTCGAATTACGGATAAACATTGCCACATCGATTGTTGTGTTGTAATTTAGGATTATGGAAATTTCAAGATTTGGCAGACGGCTAAATTTGGCCAATTTATTGCTATTTTATTTCGAAATTTGGCCAATTTATTACTTTACGGTACTTTGATTTTTAAGGTGAATCAAAGTATATTAATGCTGTAAAAAATGAAAAATTGTTTGTTTCTAAGAAATAGATTCTGAAACTACAACAGCGATTTAAAAAAATCTTTTACTGTTCGATAGCTAATAAATAGAATTCCCAAGTAGACTGCATTGTATGTGTTTTCTTTTTAAGGGGAAGACTGTAAATTAGTGGAATGGAAGTTTTCTCATTAATTCAAGTTTCACATTCACTTACAGCGGTTCAAAAATGAAGTTTCCTCAATATGTGACTTAATTAATAATATTTAAAATATCTGTTGTTGTATAATTTCTCCCAATGTAGGTAGGCATACAAAGGCCACTTGGCTTTTTCAACAATCATGCGTGTAAAGCTACCGATTTTCGTTGTATAAAATAATTGGATTTTTTTTTAATTGATAAAAATGTGCAAAAATTCATACCAGAAAAAAAATAATATTAATTATAAAAATAAAAAGTTTTATCAGTAACTAGTAACTTAAGGTGCTTAACCGTGTCGATATGGCAAGTTAGAGTTCCCGAATTAAAAAAGAGAATGTTCACTAGGGTGGAGTGAAAAAACAAAAGTTGGAATTTTGATTTCGGATAGCAGCCAAAAGTTGCCTTTTAGTACCTATAATATACGTGCAAAATTTTATGAATTTTGAAAAACTCCTTCAGGGCTCTACCACGACCTTTATATTTTCATTGTTTCACGCAATAGATTTTTACCATAAATTGTACATTTACAGTGTTCGTTGGTAATCTCGTTTGACATTTTTATATTTAAAATGTTTAGTGTAACTTCCTTTATAATTTCTAAACCTTAAATCTTTATTTTAGAAATTTTTAAACGTTTTATAGAGCTTTACAAATTATTTTTTTTCATTTTTAGCGCAAAAATGAGTGCGAGTAGAGGCAAACCGAAATTTACCATTACTAAACGTGCAGTGGAATCTTTCTTATTTGATGTGCCTTCAAAACTAAATGGAGTTGTTTTGCGAACAATAGCAGACGTTATAAAATGTTACTTATACATAAGACAAGAATTAAAACAAAGTTGGAATGGTAAAGATCCATCAAAGTCATAGGTGATTCAAATCCTAAGAGAGAAGATCGAAGAAATTTGGAAGAAAGCATCAATTCTTATAGTTTCCCAGAGGAGTATTGATCAAATGATAGACAACGATTTTTCTAAATACCAGAGTCTTATTCGATTCGCCAAATCCAAAGGAAATGATAATTACATGAAGAAGGATCAGTTTTTCAAATCTGAAGCTGTAAATAAACTTCTAGACAGTTCGGAGCGCAAATACAAGCCAATTCCTAAATGTACTTGTGAAAAATCAAGGAAGGTGCCTCCAAAAGAACAGGAATTTCTTCTTGACCAAAGGTCAGCAAGAAAGAGGGTTATTGGTATGCTCGATAAAGCCTAGACAAGTAAATTGAGACAAAGAGAAGACAGGAAAACAAGGCAGTCGATGTGGGCTGAAAAGCCAAGTTTAAATTCTGCAGTTAATCAGGGCAGTACACTTGTTATGTATTTTGACAGTGGTGATGAAGAAAGAAGTAGTAGCTCTTCATCAGGGTGTGAAGATTTAATATCCGTATCACAAGCATCTACTGCTAAAGAAGAGTCACAAAGACAAATGAGAACACGTCTCCTACGGTTTCAAGGATCTCAGATCAGTATGGGGTTTCTGATAGATGCGTGGCAGCAATAGTTTCTGCAACTCTACAAGATATTGGCATTATAATAGAAAACTATTCATCACATATAATTCACAGAAGCAAAGTACGCAGAGAACGAAAGAAAACTAGAGAATGTACAAAAAAAAAAGATGATCTAAAAGCATTAAAAGCGGGAATCGAAAGTATATATATTGTGATGGAAGAAAATATAAAACACTACATCAAGAGAAAATTGGAGATAAATTACATCGAATAACTATAAGTGAAGAACATGTATGTCTGGTTGAAGAGCATAATTCACTGTATCAGGGACACATTACACCGTCTTCCGGATCTGGAAAGCATATTGCAGAAAGCACTTTAAAATACTGCACTGAAAACAACTTAAACCTTGACAAACCATGGCTGTAGGTTGTGACGGAACAGCTGTAAACACAGAAAAAAATAATAGTGCTATTAGATATTTTGAAACAAAGATTGGCAAAAGATTGAAAGTTTGATTTAAAAAAATTCGTGAAATTAGTTACACATGCAACATTGGAAGTTGTAGGAGTAGCAGCAAGGGAAGGATATATACGAGCAAAAATCAAATCGCGAAACATAATGCTTAGTTTTGATACACTCTAAAAAATGACCAATGTTTCTTTTTTTATGAAAATATACTATAACCACGAACGAAAATATAATATGATGTTCTAAGTTATCCGAAATTCCGAATAGCGTGATCCATTGTCTTTTGAATCTCCAGAAAACAATACATTTTCAAAATTTAAAGAATTATTTATAAAAACAAAGTACTTTTCTCTGCCCGTATTTTAAGAAACGTTTCCGAAGGGTTTTTATAGTGTATTAATTAGTGTCCTCAGCCTGGAATACCTGTTTTTCGAATGCTATCAATTCTGAAGTAAACATTTTCATGCTCAAAAAAAATGTTTAACAGAAAAACATGCAAAATTAACAGTGTTAACAATAACATTAAAATTAAGATTATTTCTTTATTCTTTCATGTATAAATTAACTTATGCGGCTGAAAACGTGTACTTGAGAATGGATGACATTCGAAAAACAGGTATTCCAGGCTGAGGACACTAATTAATACACTATAAAAACCCTTCGGAAACGTTTCTGAAAAATACGGGCAGCTAAAAATAATTTGTTTTTATAAATTATTCTTTAAATTTTGAAGATGTATTCGTTTCTGGGGATTCAAAAGACAATGTAACATGCTATTTGAAATTTCGGATATCTCAGAAAATTTTATTATATTTTCGTTCGTGGTTATAGCATATTTTCATAAAATAAGAAACATCGGTCATTTTTTACAGTGTACCCCAAAGGCCAATATAAATTAGAGTGAATACTCAGATAGTTTTAGAGTCCATCGTATATATCCATTTTATTGCATTCCTATATATTTAGAAAATTGTCTTTCCTATACATTCAGAGAACTATCTTTCATGTATATTCAAAACATAAAAGTGAACTGTATAAATAATTATTTTAATTTGTCTTTAAAATTTACATTTTAGTGTACCTTTACCTTCAAGGTCTCAAAACATGACGACACTTAAATTGATCACATGTAATACTTTAATCAGTCATATTTTATGGGTTATGTTACTAAAATCAGAGAAATTCTGCAAAAAAAAAAAAATTGAATACTTTACACTACGTAGTGCATATCTTGGATTTTCACATATAAAGGGCATAATTTTTAAGAGTTGGTAGAGCCCTAAAGATGAATTCCAAATTAAATGAAAATTTAACCTAATATTCAGTGTGCCAATGGACAAATTTTGAGACCTATCCGAAGAAAAAATTCCAAAAAGAAAATTTCATGATTATTTACACTTTTTTGGTTTTTCACGTATAAAAGGCATAATATTTAAGAGCTGGTAGAGCCCTAAAGATGAATTCCAAATGAAATGACAATTTAACCTAATATTCAGTGTGCCAAAAGGCAAATTTTAAGACCTATCCAAAGAAAAAATTCCAAAAAAAAATTTTTAAGGCCATTTTCACTCCACCCTAATGTTCACCCACTAGTTTTAAGTTGCTGCATGGTTTGCAATTAATGTTGTAATTTTTTGACTGCCTATTTTTTGATTGCATAGACTTTTGCAGTTTATTAAGTTTTAATCTTTTTTTCTTTTAAACCGATTTCCAGCAAAAGAGATGTGCAATTCGTTTCTCTGTATGCCCAAGCATAACTTATCAGCAGAAGGTCAGAGCGTTATACTTTTCTGTTTCAAAAATATGTTTCTGCATTTGTATTCAATATTATTTGTAATTGAATAAAATTATCTTTAACATAATATTGCTTAGATCAGGTATAACAAACACGTGACACGCGGGCCACATTCGTCCCACTGGCTACTTATGAATGGCTCGAAAAGTCTTTGCTGTGCATTTTCCCTGTGTTTGATTCAGTTCATGTTTAATCCAGAAAATACACTTTGCTCAAACACACTAGCAAAAAGCGTGGCTTCAATGATGCCCAAATTAAAAAAAATTAATTCAAGATATGTACCATTATTTCAGAATACTAATATCATGTTTATTTAATAACAGACGTTCCGTGATTACATAAAAAAAACCATTGCTAGTAGAAAAATGGACAATGGTAGCTATTTTGATTACAAGACAGTCCAGAGTCTGGCAACATTGCCGTGGCAATAGAGATGGTAAACATCAGAAATTAGAGTGTATGTATAGACAAATCTATCTCATTTTAAAATTTCATCTCCCAGAGATTTTTGGATGCAAAAATAACTAATCGGAGAACTACAAATAGCAGATATTGAATTTGAAAATTTAAAAATTTATAGAAAATTTATAGACATTATTTTAATAAATATTTATGCGTTTCATGTTGAAACCGATACTTTATTTTAGTGCTTCCTTCGATCACATAGAAAAAAAATTGCAGTATACATTAGATATACTAAAAATGTATCGAAAAACTATTAAAATGCAGTGCTAATAAACAATAATTAAAAGTTAAAGAAAATAAAAAATAAAATACATTTTAAAGTGACACGAATTCTCGTCTTGTTTTCCTGAAAAAAAGTTTATTCTGGCCCTTCACTTTGGTCATACATAGTCGAAGATGAGGATTTTGGATAGAAATTCATTATATATTTACATTATATAGGTTAGTAACGCGTCATTGTTAATAAGCCCTAGGTGAAATTTATCTTTTTTTAGGTGCTTTCGTAATTATTATATAAATATATAGCACCTATAGTCGTCGTCTGATCCGTCCGTCTGTCCATTTATACGCATATAACAACGCAAAAACTACCCAACCGAATGGTTTGAAATTTAATATATATATATAATCGTTGCAGAATTTTGTCGGTTCATTTCAAATTTTATGAAAATTGAATCAAAACTTAAAAAGGTATTAATAAAAGTGTTCTTCATTCTATTAAATCTTATCATACGTAATTAATTCAATGATATCCCATGATAGATAATGATTCTAGGTAGCATGGTGATTACGTCTTTTTGCTTTGTTAGCAAGGTAAATCCCAAACCACATAAAAACAAATCTACAAAATTACATGACTGTTTCAGAAAATTAACTGATTCAGAAAATTAAGTGAAGATGGTGTTGAAAATTCGAAAATGAAGAGAAAAATTAAAGAATTCCAAGAAGTTTTTCAAAAATTAAAATTTTGCAAGCAGAATTTGATAGATTAGACCCAGACATCAGTAGAAGTATGCAAGTGCACCGAAATTTCGAAAATTAATTTTATTCCTACCGCAAGATTTATTGACGTGATTGACAATTGATATTTTTTTTATTAAATAAGTTAAAATGTATATAAGCAAAAACAAATGAGTCACTAACATTGAAATTACAAAGACGGCGTCAACGACCTGCGCTATCACTTTATTTTATCGCACATATATTAGCTTTTAAATAGCGCATAGTTTCAATTTTTACACTATCGAGTAGAAGGGAAAATGTCCGCTTAAATAAAATTGGTTTGAAAACTATTTACAAAATAATAAAGATATTTTATGATTGTAAATAGTTCAGGAAGGTGAATGTTTTTAAATTTTTCTCAACAAAAAGCATTTTTTTGCTACAATAATCTAAAATAACATTTTCAGTAATAAAAATGAATATACAGAACTTAGGAGAAAGCGGTAGCTTTAGCATAATTCGCAATTGATTGCCCATGATTGACCAGAGTTAATTCTTAATTTTCCTCACGTAACAAGCTAAAAAAAGTATTTTCTTTCCTAAAATTGAAAAATGTTTGATATAATTCCTTAGAAACATTATATCAAGATAGAATATAAACGAGATTAACACACAGAATAATGTTTCAAAATATCGCTTTTATTTAATTTGAAAATGTTATTTTTTGAATAATTAAGGGGGGAGATCACGTTGAGCAGCCTGAAAATGACAATAATTAAACCAGTGCGAAAAACTCTGTAGTTTGAAAACCAATGAATAAAATACAACAATTTTTTTTCTATAATTTCACACATTCTTGTAGTTAAACAAAAACACTCAAATTATATACATTTAGTAATATTAATTAATTAAATGATAACGACAAAAATGGCTTTTTAAAAATATAAATACTAAAATATGCATTTTGCGCGCAAGATTAAAAAAATTCTACTGCAGACAAATACTTAATATTTCACTTATTTTTACTTATACTACTATATTTTACACTGAACCAAAATTTAAAAGTATATTGAAATTCATTAGCATAACTGATGACTTTTGTAATTATATTCACTAAATTTACCAAAATTTTAGATTTAATTTTTCAATACAAAATTTTCTATGGCTAAAATCAGACTTAATTTAGGTTCAGCATAAAAGTATACATGAAAATTAATTATACGCAAAATTTCAAGGTTCTATGATAATTAGTTTTTTAATCAGAGTGCGCGCAATGCCAAAAAACACTGTTTTGAGAAAAGGGCTTCAAAGGCATGTCAGGAAATGGCTTTTTACAAGATATTTTTAGCTATAACTTCTGTCCTAATTGGAAATTCTTTTTGCAGTGTATTTGTAACATTTCAAGGTATCTATGTTATTTTTTTTGAAAAATCGATTTTTTAAAATCTTCAACGTGATCTCCCCCTTAAGTAGTATATATTATATAAAAAATGCTTCCTTGTGTTTTTGATGGGCAATCTAAAATATATAAAATGCATAAGAATTTTCAATTAAAGACAGTTTTAATCCATGTTCAGAGGACAGGTCACACCGGTCAGAGTGTCTTATGTCACAATGGAAACCTGTGTTAAATATCCTGGTATTACCTATATGAGGACGCCAAATCACACATCTCTGCTCATTTTAAGTAATATAAATTTGTATTTGTAAAATATTGAATTTTTTATAATTTTAATACTACATTTCAGAGTAAAAAAAAAGTATATCTATTGACAGCGTTATGCACGAAATACATATTAAAAGTAATAATGTAAAAAATAATATATATACAGAAATTGTTAAAAAAAATTATACCAAGATCAAGAGAAAACTGTTTTGTATCAAGTTAAATAAGATTTATTTGCTTCATTCTCGAATACTTGTAGAATTTGACAAAATAGTAGACTTTTGAAAATCCGATAACAATGCAAACAAATGCATTTCTCTTCAAAATATTTTTAAGAAATAACATAAAAATACAGAGAATATAGGTTTTAAAAAAGATACTTTATCGATAAGGATGTTATTTGTTTCGGAACAAAGGATAAGCCACCTACTTGACAAACATAATCCTTTTACTGTAGGAAATTTCCAATAATAAATTTGGAAACAATAACATTGTCATGTTGTGTTGTTAGCACTAGAATATGTAAGATGTAGGCTTGTTTTTGTAAAAATATATCTAAAGACTTTAACTCTATTTTTTATAAAGAAAATAATAAAGGATCTTTAATGGAAGAAAGAGTATGTAATAACATGTATTCTTCTTCTTTATTTAGAAATAGAGTACATTTATGTAATTGTGACAGTGTTTCTTTTGTAGTTATTTTAAAAAAAACAATTTAGAGAATTTTCAAACTATGTTTCATTGAAAAAGATGCTTATTTGCTCTCGTTAAGAGGGTTTTAAAAATATAGTTTTGATGTTTTTACTTGAATACTAGAGTACTGTTTTGTCGTAATCATTATTTTAAATCTTTTGTTTCATTTATTTTTCTGTAATTTATTTACAAAATGTCTGAAATGTTTGTTTGTGTTTTGCTCCGTCTGTAAGAGATTTATCTATTTGAAGAACATCACTAGACGCAAAGCTGGCGCAGAGCAATGCTGGCGCCACAAGATATCTAACTCAAGCAAGATTTTTCGATTTTTTGAATTCTTTGAAAATGCGATTTCTGCGTTGCCACATAATTTTTTCACTTTTAATTTCGTTAAGATGTTTTTCGCAAATAAGTTTATCAACAAAATTAAATTTAATAAAAATGGGATATTTTTTAAGAAAAAGTAATTTTTTGAAAAATTATTATATTCTAAAAGAAAATTAGCAACTAGCCTATATTACCATCGATACAACTTGTTGTAAATGTCAGTCTAATCAGGTGATCCTAAGAGAAGTTTCTAACTATGTTTTTAACATTTTCCAACGTAGTAGAAAAGTGTTTATGAATTCAGTTTGTCTGTCGGTCTGTCTGTCTGTCGTCTGTCCGTGCTCTAACTTGTGTAAATATATTAGGATTGCCATGAAATTGATATATGTTATTAAGGCTTACTATGGCATGCTCGGTATTGAAAATGAAGTGTATAGCACTTATAGTTTTTTTACAGGGACACTCAAAATAATTCCGTTACATTACGGTCTATGGGGAAAATCTTTTGCGGTTTTTTTTAATGATGTTACGCAATTTCCAACATATTTAAATTCATATATATCACTGAGGTACAGTACAAGAGGCTCACTATGTAATAGGATGTGCATAGCAGTTGTAGTTCCTTTACAGGGACGCTCAAAAGAATTCCGTTTCATTACGGTCTATGGAGAAAAATCTTTTGCGGTTTATTTTAATAACGCTTTACTATTTTAAATATATTGAAATCAATATATATATCCCTAAGGTGCATTAAAAGAAGCTTACTATAGAATGTTGTGTGTATAGCATACATCGTTCATTTACAAGGACAGACAAAAGAATTCGCTACTTCTGTTAACAGTAATTGGGTTTTTAGTTGTGGTACGCGTTTTTAAATTAAACTCTTTTTTTTCTATTACTTGGTGTGTATAAATTCTATAGATCATATACAGAGCAGCACAAAAGTTCTCGAGTACATTTGTGTTTATTGACGGAAATTCCAGAAGAAGAATTTTAACATGTGCTACGCGCTTCCTAATTGAACTAAAATTTATCATTCTATGCAATATATGTACAAAATTATAGATCATATATAGGGATGTACAAAAGAGTTTGGATAGTTTTCCGAATATTGTTCGTAATTGCTGGAACTGGAATTGGGTGTTTAAATATGTTATGTGTTTTCCAAATTGTTTACTTAGATATCATATTTCCCTTTATTAAACGGTAAAGATTTGTAAAATTATTTTAGAAGTTTTGGATAGTGTTACATAATCTATGCTTGACGCACGATTTTTCGTTCTTGTTAATAATTTACTTTCTTCCCCAGTCTGTCAATGACGGTCGTCATCAATAAGCAACTGTATGAAAGCGTCTGCAAAATGTTAACCACGTGATTTATTTTCAACTCAAAAGTTCAATAAGGCAAAAGTATAAAAAACAATTAATGTGGTAATTTTTTACATTCTTAAAAGTTTTTTTAAAACATACTAATTGTTTTTGCTTGGAATTTCAGCTAAATCAAACAGTCTAAGAAGCTAATAATTTTTTTAATAAATTAATTTCATTACCGCTAAGACGAAGAAGAAACAAGTATTAACGATTTATAGTCGCCAACAGCACAGTGCGCCGTTATAGTGCGGTGTCCTTGTTATAGCAGAGGTCTGTTAAAGAAGAAATTGGGTCTCTTAAAGTACCCTTCACAGTTTTGCTTAGTTAAAAAAAACTTTCACAAAACTTTTAATTTCCAAACAGGACCCTTCACAAAACTTTTCATTTTAAAATAGGACATTTCACAAAATTCTTTGTCTTAAAAGTTGACCTTTGACAAAACACTTCTCTCTTCAAATTGAATCCTACAAATTTAATCACTTAAAAGTAAAATCTGAGTGCACTTTTACATATATAAAGAAAATATGTGTATTTTACATACATATATCTTCTTAAAAATGTATAAAAAAGAAACCGAATATAACGATCATTTCAAATTCACAAACTTATAACTAGATTTTTCACAAATCCAAAAAGCTGTTCATAATTTCACAAAAATGAGACCTTGGCAGAAAAGTCTAGCCAGACCCTTGTATAGTGATTGCTGTATTAACGGTTTATGGGCGAGAGACAAACAAGTTATTAGTGATTTTTGTTTAAATAATTTAGCAGCCCGCAGCGCACAGGAGTCCGTTACAATGAGGACGCCTGTGCATGAAACGTACAGGACTCTGTTATAGTACTGGAAATTTGTTATGGTGATTGTCATTTTAAATATTTTTGGCATGCAAAGCATATAGGGTCTTGTTATAGCAAATGCCAAGCTATTTATGTATAGGCGCTTAATGCACAAGGCCCTGCTTTATTAAAAACAGCCATTATAATAATCGTTGATTAACGATTTATGGGAACGAAAATGGATGAAGGCCGTGTGTATGTACCGATAGACAACAGGGTTCGTTTTCACTACTAGGTTCTTTCTGGCGGGTTGATGGACCTGCCTGGCAGACGGATGAATCCAGGTTAGTAAGAAATATTTGGATTAGAAAGTAATTAAAATACACGAACTAAACATGCATGAATGAACTTAAAAGAAATATTCCTCTTTACTTTTTTATTTGTTATATGCTAGATAAGAACTCGTACAAATTTAAGCTCTCAGATATTGAAATTTGAAACTACAACAGCAAATTGCAATTGTTGGATCATCCATTTTAAATTTTAGTCTTATTGTAGAATATGTAAAAGATAACCGCATTGAAAATTTTCTGTTATAATAATTTGTATAGTAAAACGAACTAACAAATATCACCATGGACGATGGATAATTTTTGGAGGATAGTATACCAAAATAAATGTTCTTTTATAAAATCATTTTATTCAAAAATGTTATTTTGTAATATTTCATGCAGTACTTCTGTATGTACTTTCATGCAGTTTCTGTACTTCAAATGCTTACCATGATATAGTAAATACAAACAAGTCTCAGTTGTTGGCCGAGTAATATGTTATGACTAGATCATCGTTTAAATTCAATTTTCCTGATATACCGCCTGAATTTAGCATGTAGGCGTTGTGTAGTCGTATCTGATCCTTTGACTGCTCCAACCACAGTCGGGAATCACTTAGTCCTAAAGTGACACAGCATCATTTAAGTGAACTTTTATTTTCGCTTTACGATAAAAGTATCTGCATTCCATTTCAGTGCAAAATTTAATTGTTCTTTTAAATTGTGGGTCATCTGGAAAGTTCTGCGGTTTTTCAAAGAGATAAACAGTTTTGTCTAGTTATTTTGCTATTGCTGATAATGAGTGACCTTGAATGACCCAAATATGTACATTTGGTCTCTTCTGCTTGCTCTGCTTAATTGTTGCTTGTGTTGTGGCATGAATTTATATTTCAGTGCAGTGCTAAGAATGGAGAACCAAAAAGTCCATTTTCGTCATTTTATGCTCTTTTATTTCAATAAAGGTAAAAATGTTATTCAGGCAGCTCGTAAAATTTGTTCTGTATATGAATAAAGCGCTCTTTCAGATAACACAGTTCGAAGGTTGTTTGAGAAGTTTGAGCGCGGAAATTTCAGCCTCGAAGATGATGCCCCTCTGGATTACCATCATGTGTAAAGGAGGACCTTTTAAAAGAAGCTTTTGCTGAAAATTCACGTTACAGAGTTCAGAGCTATCACACAGACTAAATATTACAAAAAGTACAGCTCATTTGATAGCTTCTTTTAAGAGGTCCTTCTTTACTCTCCTTTATGGTCGTCCAGAGCAGGCATCATCTTCGAGGCTGAAATTTCTGCGCTTAAACTTCTCAAATCACCTTCAAATTATATTCGATATATTCCATATATATTCGAAAAATATTAATTCTACGTGAAATTGTACGGATTTAAATACTGAAATAATGTGATTCTATCATAAAAATTGAATTTTATTGAATCGTGATTTTCTTATTGTTTTGTTTTCTTCAAATTTGAAATAATTTATGTAATGTTATGTGTTCTTTTTGTGATTATGAGAAAATCCTGCAGTACAAAATTTCCAAAATGTAAGCAATTTGACTTATTATGCGCTATTATTAATTATATGAATGGACACCTCTAAATAGGAATACACTGTAAAAAAAAGACAGATGTTTCTTAATTTAGAAAATATAGTACAACCACAAATGAAAGCATACAATAACCTCTACATTGGCTTTATAAATGAAATTTGTTTTTAATGTTTCTCGGAAGAGGTTATTGGGTACTTTTTATAATTTATTCATCAGTTTTCTTAAGCTGGAATATTGGTTTTTCGCAATGCTATCTATTCTAAATTACATTGGCATCTACATTGGATTTATATGTGGAATTTGTTTTTAATGTCTGTAAATGGTAGTATAAAGTAAACATATATGTATATAGTTGACATTATGACAAATAACTTAAAAGACTACCCAGAAACGTTTCCAAAAATCAGTGGCAGCAAAGGAAACTTTGTTTTTGTAACCGCTTAAACCTCAAAAGAACACTGGACTCCGAAAGTTAAGGTAGAACCAGTTTTTGGACGCTCGCTATTAAAGGAATGAAAATAAATGTAAAAAAAAAAAAAATGGTTTATATGAATGAACATAAGTAATTTCACTAAAACATTATGAAACAAGTATGTCCATCTATATATATTTTAAAATATTGAACACATATATGGCAGTCGTTAGAAATCGCTAGAATCCTACTTTGGAAATGAGGGTGAATTTTTTTTATGCTTGCTGATTTTGAATTGTTGGTGATAAAAGAGTGTTGTCCATATATAAAAGATGTCGTTTACCTGATTCGTTAAGATGGCGAGCGATCGAATGGATGGAATTGGGGTTATGACAAGCTGGTGCTGCTAGACATCATAATGTATGTTTTAGTGTGGTCCAAAGACGCTGGGGTTAATTATTATCCGAAAATTCAATATCAAGAAGATTTGTTTTTGACCAATCACGGGTTATAACCCCTGCACAAGATTGCTTAATAGCTCTTTTGGCCCGAAGGAGGGTGAACCTACTGTGGTTCATCTCATTTCAGATCATCTTAATGCAACACGGATGACACGATTACTACTACGGTGCAAAAACGTCTTCGCAATTGAGAACTGTATTCTAGACGATTCGTTGTATGTGTTCCTCTTAATCGACAACACAGAAGTGCCCGTTTATGTTGGCCAAGAGAGCACTATAACTGGAATAGACAACAGTGGGCTTCCGTACTGTTCACAGACGAGTCCCGGTTTTCTTTGGAGAGTGATTCAGTTCATGTGTTGATCTTGAGAAAAGAAGGAATCAAATTCTACCTATGTATCATTGTTGAAACACTCATTTATAGAGGAGGTGGAATCATGGATTGGGCTGGAATATCTCTGGTGGTTACAGTAACCTGCATGTGTGCCCTGAAAGAACTCTGACTTCTGTGAAATATCGGGACGAGAACCTTGCTTCGTTTGTCAAACCCTATGGTGGTGCTATTGGTAATGAATTAATCTTAATGGATGATAATTCTCGATCGCATTAAAATAGAGTCGTTGATGAATATCCTGAGGATTAAGGTTTGGAGTGAATAGAATGGCCAGTTCAATCTTTGGGCCTGAATCCGATAGAGCGTCTTTGGGACTATCTCGGCAGACAGGTGGCTGCCGTAAATTTTCCCCTGAAGATGTTAAATGAGCTGGAACGAACATTGCTCCATGTAGGGTTGTTGTTTTCCATTTCAGTGTCTGACAACGTAATTGACAGTATGGAAAATCGATGCCACAAATACATTACAAATAGAGCCGGACACATGTATTATTAAAATCTGTTTATTTAATTTCTTTTAAAACTGACATGTCCTTTTTATCAAACAGTGGACTGCAAAAATGCAATGTTTTATTTATCCTGCTTGGTGTTAAAATTAAGTAAAATCCTATGAATAGCTGTTTAAAGCATTTCATGTGTTTATGTTCATTAATTTTTAAATTAGACACAAAAGACTGGTTGTCTCTTAACTTTTGGAGGCAGTGTATATTGGCTTATGTGGTTTCTAAACATAAGGAACAGTTTTCGGAATTATGAGTTACTCAAAAGATCTTATTGTATATTTTAGTTCGTGATTGTATTATATTTTCGTAAATTAAGAAATATTTTTTTGTTTTTTGCAGTGTCAAATATGTTTTCACGCAATAAGAAATACTAAAAATATATAAATATAAAATATCTGAAAAAATAAATCTTGAAATTCTTTTGTTTATAACATTTCTTCACGACCGACATTGAAACTTTTATGTAACATTACAAATATCATCTGGCCCAAATGAAAATATTAATAAAATTCCTATTATCTATTATTCTTAAACTTTTTCTTCTGAATGTAATAAGAACTTACTTTAAGAACAAAACGTGATAATTTAATAAACATATAAAATAAGAGAATGTTATTTGTTCTCTCTTGAGAAAATTATCTTATATAGTCATATCTTGAACACAAAGGAACCGGTTACATTTCTTATTTAACATCTGGGTGCGAAATAATTTCTCAGTTTTTTCTTGTTTGACCATTTTTGTATGCTACCATAAAAGGGTTTATTTTTTTCTCTGATTTTAATTCTTCTGAATGCTGAACAGAATTAAAGATAAATGCAAATACTTATGTGAAAAAATTCTTTTTCTATAGCTAATGAAAAAGAAAAAACTTTTGTATAGTAATCTAATTACCGTTTTGTTTATAACTCAATAATTTTTTATAATAAAATTTATCGTTAATAAAACTATTTTTAATAACTTTTTATCTAACGGTTATTTTATTTTAGATGCAAAATGCCAATCGAAATGATAAAAATCTTAATTCTGTTAAAGTTTTAACAAATAACTGTAATGAATATACTTCTATGAATTTTACTGTTAAAGACAATATATGTTTTTCTTATTAACTAAGTTTAATAATAAATTTACTCTTCCATTGGGGTAACATGTAGATTGTTTTTAATTCTTTATGTCTCGTTAATTCATTTTCTATCTATTTTCGTAAAAAAAATAGGTATAAAACATTATACATATCTTTAATACTTATAGATATATGCAAATTATGAAATTTACTATATCGTTAAGATTTTATTGATTATATCATTAGTGATTTCGGCAATAAACTATCATCTAAGGTACCTGTACCAAAGAAAGCCCCGTTAAGGTTCAGATCACAATAAACTGTGTTATATTAGAATTAAAATATTAAATGTTGTTGGTTGTAATATTTATACATATTTTTACAATATTATATCATGCATATTCTAGTCGATGTTTGATTGTAGCCAGGAGTGTTCAAAACAAAAGTCTCTTTAAAGTGGCTTTATTAGAAGTATGTATTTTAATATATTACATAAAATATTAAGGCCATGACTTTTATGATTTAACTTTAATTAACAGATATTTTGCAGATATTACACAAAAATAGAACAAAACAAAGAGTTCTCCTTGCAATACAATATTCTGTGGTTGCTCTGTTTATGGCGCCGTTTGGACAGCCACAACTTTTGATTCCATTTGCCTTTAATTCTATTGAGCTCTCCTTACCACCATTTTGATAAATTCCTTAGATTTCTACGATTATTGACAAAGAAAATGCCTTATTAGCTTTGGTAATGATAATATGCGATGAACATAAAGTGTCCCTGAATAAGACCAGGCCTTGTACTGCTTGGCCTTATTAGGGGATTTCTGTTTTTCACATATTTTACTTTCAAACACAAACATAATTAAAATACGGAATATTTCAATATACATAGAGGAAGGTAGCCTAAAATGATCCTAACGGACAAAACGATCCACATATATTTTCTTTCAGATTGGTCACGCTATCTACAGAGTAACACATTAACTAGTTGTGATAAATGAAGAAGAAGAAATGGCGGTATTCAAGCGATCATAGTATAACGCGTCTGAATAGAATTCTTTAAAAAATTGGGTTTTATAACATCTGTTATAAGGTAAGCACTAACTTTCATATTTATTTAGATATACAGTCTTTTATGTGCAGAAATATGACTTGGTTTAGTTAAAAGAGTATGTTTTTAGATGTGAATTACACTTACGTACTGTCATAATTAATTTTACATCCTCTAATTTGCCGATAAAAAACAATTTACAATTATTTTTAAATGAGGGATCGTTTTGCTCTTTGGTGAGAGTAAAATGATACTTTGGACACTTTTTAAAAAATCTATTTTTTTTTTCATTATTCAATTTAGATTAAAAATATTATTAAAATATGTTTATAATGCAAAATATAGTGTAAAACATACTAGCAAAGGGCCAAAGTTTTATTTAAACAGTTATGCCATTTTACACAAGTTTTTCCCTTAAGGGGATCATTTTAGGCCACCTTCCCCTACTAAAAGATCTTTAAATTATCCCGAAAAGCCTGCAAAGAATGTAAAATTCAATCAATAATTTACGGCGATTTTATATTAACGTTTACTTACTGTTTTTGACAAGAACACGTCGAAAGATTCAGTGGCCAGAAAATGACGACGACGTTGTGGTTGAAACTCTCCGCACGTGTTAAAGGACACATAAAGTGTCAGATATATGCTGTTGTTTGTCTGTCCGAGGCCGTTCCCTACAAGATATAGGCTGATGTCTTTATTAAGAGCATGGCCTTATTTGGTAGAAGTACCTTTTTTCAAAAATAACATAAGATAAATATAAATGTTCAGTACAAAATGAAGAAAATATTCAGTAACTCTTTCAAAGGCTGTGGAAAGTATACTTTCCACTTAATCGCTATTTCCAATAACAGAAGTTACACTAGAAAGTTTGAAAAAAAAAAATCTTTGTTTTTATAATGCCAGTGCAGCATTACCAGTCCGCTACTTTTATTGTATTAATATTTCTCGATTCGTACCCATTCTTTGCAATAGTATAATTCATTTTGTTTTCATCTTTATTAATATGCCATTAAAATGACAAGTATTACTATTTTTAAAAAGTAGTGGCAATCAAGCGATCTTAATAAGAAGACTCTTAACACTGTGCATGCGAAGAAACATACATACACAAATACACACGCACGCACATTTAATTATTTTCAAATCAATTTGATCATAAATTTCTGTGTCACACCCTGAAAAAAGGAATTGATTAAAACTACAAAACATGTTTCGTTGAGTACATTTTGGTTGTTTTAGCAAAATTCAAGTAAAATTGAATTATTTTACTTGAATTAACAAAACATTTTTTTGCTGACGATACAAAAATTTTTTTGGAATTGGAAAAAAAAAAAAAAAAAAAAAAAAAAAAAAAAAAAAATTGTTGATTCAAACAAAACTTTTATTGACCTATATTTAAACAAAAAGTTTTGTTGGGTCAACCAAATTTTTGTTGATTCAACAAAACTTTTTTCTGGGTGCAGTAAATCACTTCAACATTTTGGCAACAATATTATTTTGCCCGTGAAAGGGTTAAATAAATAAACAGTTTTATAAAAAAAATATTAAATTTTTTTGCATGTAAACTTTTTTTTATATATAAAGCAGAATCTAAATTGGTTCATGAGTCTAACTAGCGCTGGCAATAGCTTTACATTCAAATGTACAAAGAGATATTTTCTTAATAGGTTATTTTTAATAAATAAATAGTAATTTTAATTTATGAAAGCCATTTATTTTTAAATAGTGAAAGAAACCAAGAGAAAGAGAGAGAAAGAGAAGGAAAGAAAGATAGCATACAGGGAGATTGAGGTAGTGATTAAGAGATTAAAAAATGTCGCGAAAGATTAGTGTTTAGAGTTTGTAGAAAATCGCTATAGTTTTCCTGCAAGGTTTGAATAAACTCCTACTACCCCTAATTTTTTCATAATTTTATTTCTAGTAGATTCGGGGACAGAGGGAGGGGCGGGGACATATTTTTATAGTGCATTTTTGACGATATCTCTGAAAATAATAATAGCTAAAATTAAAACAAATATATTTTTGAGTTCGGTATTATGTGATCTTTCACATGATATTCCACACGATATACAAAAATATATTTTTTTTCACATAACTTAATTAGCCACCTAAATCTTTCCTAAACATATTTGTGAATGGCTAATAATATGAAAATATGTGAGTAAAAGGGCTTTATAACTTTCCCAAATTTGAACTTCCCACGTCCCATAGTTTACGAGAAAAGGGGCTGAGATAGACGGACGGACAGACCCAGGATTGATCCTATAATGTTCCCATTTTTAACACTTTCCAACCTAGTTGAAAAGTGTTTACGACTTCGGTTTGTCTGGCCGTCTGTCCGCGCTCTAACTCAAGTAAATATGCTCGGATTGCCTTGCAATTTTTATATGTTATTGTCGTTATCTATAGCACGTTCCCTATTTCAACTGAAGTGTATAGCACTTATAGTTTTTTTACAGGGACACTCAAAAGAATTCCGTTACATGACGGTCTATGGGGAAAAACCATTTGCGGTTTATTTTAATGATGTTACACAACTGCAAACACATTGTAATTGATATATATCACTAAGGTGCATTACAAGAAGTTTAATATGGAATAGGGTGTGCATAGCACTTATAGTTACTTTACAGGGACAGTCAGAAGAATTCCGTTACATTACGTCTATGGAGAAAAATCGTTTGTGATTTAATTAAATAATGTTTCACTATTTTAAACGCATTGAAATTTATATATATCACTAAGGTGCATTACAAAAGTCTTACTACAGAATATTGTGTGTATAGCAGTCATCGTTCATTTACAGGGACACACACAAGAGAATTCTCTACTGTCTGTTAACAATAATTCCTGGAAGTGCGTTTTAAGTTACTGAACGCGATTTTAAATTTAACTCACTTTTTGTTTATTACGTGGTGTGTATAAATTCTGTAAATCCTATACAGGGAAGCACAAAAGTTCGCGAGATATTTCCGTTTATTGACAGAAACTCCAAAAGGAGAATTTTAAACTGTGCTACGCGTTTCTTAACTGAACTAAAATTTAGCATCCTATGTAGTATATTTACAAATCTATAGATCATATACAGGGCTGAATAAAAGTAATCGGATATTTTTCCGAATATTGTATACGTTGGAAATTCCTGAAATTATGTTTTTTAAATATGTTATGCGTTTTCCAAATTATTTACTTAGATGTTATCTTTCAGTTTATTAAACGGTATGATTTGTAAAATTATTCTGGAAGCGTTGGACAGTGTTACATAATCTATGCTTGACGCATGATTTTTCTTTCTTGTTACTTCTTAAGTACGGAACACTAAAAATGAGTAAAAAACATGTCTTTTTAAAAAACTCAATGTATCTAAATAAATTATTAAATAAAAGTATATATTTAAAAAATATATTACTCTCTTCGTTTATTAACTGATAAATACATTGCACTTCTTTTTATTATTTTATAATTTTTAATGTTTAAACTATTTCATTGTTGCAGTTTCAGGACCAGTTGGTCTATTTTAGCGAGCGAGATTTGGTGTATCATTAACTTCACTGTTGTTGTAATTTGTATACAGTTTCAACCATAAAGTATATTTGATGATTTATCATCAAATATACCGGTTATCGGAATGCATTTACCGGTCTCGGTTAGTGCCCGGTTATCGGAAAAATGCGTTAAATTAAACTATTAATTTATAATCGAGTTTTAAAAATATTGAAATGTTGTATTGTCATCATAAACACGCTTGTGTAAATAATGTTTGTAATTCTAGCTTATCAGGAAAGGAATGAAAAATCGATTACAAAATTCTATTTTTACATTATATGCACTAAGAGAGAGAGCGTAAAAAAGAGGAACTTTGAACATAAAATGACGATGCCCAAAAGATTAAATTAAAACACTAATTGTTTATTTTATTTAAAATATGCTTCTAAAAAAATTATGTGTTCACTAATGCATTGTAAATAAAGGAAATTAATTTGTACATGCCAAATACATGAGACAACATAAAAAAATATTATGAAAATTGCAGATGAATAAAGAAAGCGAAATTCAAAATATTATGGAAATTAATATTTATTACCTCAAAAAGGAGTATAATAATTTGAAACTAATGGTGCAAATGTTTTTTTCAATTAAAACTGGTATTTAAAAACGTCATTAAAAAAATAAAATGAAGTTTTGAAATGTGAATAATTTATTTTACCTTTTTTACGCACCATTAATTGCGAAACATAAGTTCAAAATAAATTTTTAGTAAATTCGCTTCAATGTTTGTTTCGGGGAAAAATATAAATAAAAATAGAATTTTCAAATCTATGCAACGTTTTCATTTATAACAAAAAATACCGAGAAGGAATTTTCAAGTTCTTTAAAAAGAATTGTAATTAAATTTAAATACGTCATTTGTGTAATATAAGAATATTTTTGTTTCATTTAAGTAATTTGCAAATATTCTTTTAGTTCTCACATTTGGTTGTCTCATTGTGATTCCTTAATTCCGTTTTCCTTATATATAATTGTGAATCGAGTTAGCAATAACCATGAATGTGATGTCTTGGTACAGTAAAATAGGTATGAGCTTTATGATGAGGTACTTGAGGCACCCCCTAGCGAAAAACTGCGTAATTTATTATACCGTTTTCTAGAAAGGAAATTACGGTTTCTTTCTAGAAAACGGTAGATACAGGATAAAAGTCAAATACTACAAAGTTGTAGAGAATTCTCGATTTTGTAAGAAATGGTAATTTACATCTAAAAATAACTTTATTAGAAGGCCGGAAATAACTTTTTAATTACTCAATCACGAGCTCAGATATGACACTAATTACATGCAGAAGTGTGGTAATATACGTCAGATGCATATTTTCTAAGAAAACTTTAACTGTACTGCATGAAGTGAAAAATCCTGAGACTCGCTAATAGCTGGCAGTACCAACAAATTGTCCATATGATTTCTAGAAAATAACATACTTCAAAGTATTTGTATTAAGTTTGCATGACACTTCGGATTTTTTTTTACTAATTGCAGTCATGTAAGTGACACTATTTTTAACCTTTGAAAACAATGGACGAAAGAGAATTTCGTGTTTTGATAAAACATAAATTTTTGGCGAAAAAAATACAGCCCAATATCAATAATGGATAATACGGCAATCAATAATCAATTAATCATTACGGCACATCTGCTCCACAGAAAACAAAAGCTTATGGATGGTTTATTGTACCAGAAAAAAATATGTTACACGTTCCTGACATCGAAATGATGCCTCAACTACAGAAAACAAAAAAAATAATCGCCATATTGTTTTGGATGACACCAAAGTGAATGTAAGGCAGATAGCTGACATCATAAATACTTTTTCAGAATGCGTGAGGAATATTTTGCACGAACTTTTGCATATGAAAATGCTATGTGAGAGATGGGTGTCGCATTTCTTAAGAAAATACCAAAGACAACAACAAGTTGAACATTCAAAGCGCAAAGTGGCAATATTGCAGCGTAATTCAAATGTGATCTTGCACAAATTCGTAATAACGGATAAAACACAGATACATCACTACACACGTGAGTCCAATAGGCAGTCACCTTAGTAGTTGTAACTGGGCAAAAGCCGCCCAAAGCGACTAAAGAAGCAAAAATCAGCTGGAAAGGTCTTGGCGAGTATATTTTGGGGTGCGCGTGACGTAACATTCTTCGACTATCTTGAGGGGGAAAAAAGCAGTCACAGTTGAGTATTATGCAGAGTATTAAGCTTATGAATATTAAGCTTATTGGAGCAATCTGGAAGAAAAGGACACATATGGCGAAGAAAAAAAGTACTTTTCCCAAAGCCGGAGGACCAGCTAACATATACACAAAGTTACGGTAAAATTGAATGAATTGAAGTACTAATTGCACCATCACTCCCCGTCTTCTTCAGATTAGCCCCCAGAGACTATTATTTGTTTCATAGCTTGAAGAAAAAGGGATTTGTGTCAAATGAGGATTCCGAATGTGAAACTGATCCACAGTGAAAACAAATTCTGCCATTGACATATAGAAAATAAATTGTGGCTCTAGAAAAATAAAAATTCATGTCATCTTTATAAATTCTAGTTCCTTTTACTAGAGAGTTCTAGTCTCCCCTATTCAAATTCAAGAGCGTTTTCCTATGTTGTCGAGGTCAAACTTATTTAATAATCTTTGCAAATAAATGTGAACACAAGAGGTTAGTTTTAGTAACTATAATTCTAGTTTGTGAACTTATTCCAGAAATCAAGTGCTAATTTCTTGCAATTCAAATGATTCATAATATAATGTCTCGGTCCATCATCTAGAAAACTATAGACTAGAAATTCTCGATCATTTCGTTTATTCAGTTTATTTGTTTACTTTATTCGCAAAACTCGGAAATCTATATTTCTAGTTTAGGGATTTAGATAATGTCTACTTATGCGTTCTAGATGAAGGCGGTTAAGTTTTCTTTCAATGCATATTTTGGAGATTTTGAGAAATCATACTATATGAAACTTTTGGAATAAGTGTATTGCACTTGGAGGAAACTATGTTGAAGAATAAAATCCATTTTGGACAAAAGATTGTTTTTTTTGTTTGCTACTCCTGCGACAATTTAGTCCATGTAGTAAGTATGGTACAATTTCTTTAATAAGAAAACCAAGTTTAGTATGCCCAAAGTGTCCTCCGTGAGACGCATGCAGTATGCATGCTGCACAACGTCATAAATAAAGCATTTATCACGTCTTGGAACCTAAAGGACTATTCTTTTTTTATCACCATATGCACGATGACTATGTAGCATGGTCTAATTTAAATTAGTTTTGAGTAAATTCATTTCTTATTTGCTGTTTGTGCAATGAAATAATGAATTTCAATTTTCTACTGGAAATCTTGCATTAATTTTCCAATAATTATACATATTTTTAAATAGATACGAAAGAGTTGAAATTATCATGGGTCATAAAATGAGGATACATTTTATGACCCATTATGCTTGTGAAAATAACATCTGATTGATTTATGTTGAATGATTTAGAGAAAGAGTTTTAAAGTAATACAGGTTGTCGCAAAAGTCCTTGACTCATTTTAAAATTCAATAAAAGATCAAGCAATTTCCGTACGAGATTGCGGTTTGGACGAAAATGCTTCTTTTGAAGCATACAAAAAATTGTTCTAAAATTTTTTCATAGATGGCGCTGCTTCTTGAAATTTATCGAATAGATAGAATGCTTTTATACATAACAATGACGAAAGAAGCACAATACGTATGTACAGTTTTTGTCCAAACTATGGCAACCCACATTCCAGAACTTAACAATACTCGCCCTCTTGAGTTTGATTAGACGAGTGATGCAAGTCAACAAAAATTAGTTTGGTGATAATACAAACCGCGCAAATATTTACCTATTCGATAACTGTCCAGAAGCAGCGCCATTTATGAGAAAATTTTTGAGCTAATTTTTTTATTTGCCTATACAAAAGTAGCATTTTCGTCCAAACCGCACAGCACGCCAATTGCTTGATCTTTTATTGAATTTTAAAATGTGTCAAGGACTTTTGGGATACCCTGTATTATTTATAATTATTTTGTATGGCAAAGTAAAATTTAAGATTCAAAGGATTATTTTAATTATAAGTAATTTAGTGTTTCTTTTAAAAAATTCTATGTATCTATATTTTAAATCCGTTTATTATTATCTCATTTTAAATATTAATTAATATAACATAGAAAATAAGATTAAGAAAGTTAAAAAAAAACAATGATTTGTTTTCGTTATTCATTCTTTATCAATATTTTAAAAAGAAATCTCAATATAATTATAAATTAAATCACTTTATTAATATTATTTATTTTAAAAATGTTCATATTTTAAATAAATTTTCAATGAAACGAAACTTCTCATTCTAATTTTATCAAACAAACGTGAATAGAAATGAAACATTAACCCATCTTGAAGTTGAATAAATATTCTTATTTTGATCACTGCATATATAATGATTAATACGTGACATTATCCTCATTATATAATTATCTTTTTGTATCAATTGCGAATATCACTAGCGTAAATAATATGCACTTAGTTTTGCAATTTATACTTCTAGCATTTCTAATCACGTTAATACTTTTATTTGCCAACAATTATTAACGACAAACATACTTCAATTCGACTTGAACCGGCATAAAATATACAGAGATGTGCAGATTGACGTTTAGATTGAGCAAATTAAGTTTTGTTTATATCATGTTTTTAATAAGAGCACAGTATTGCATTTTTTTTTCTTTTTTTAATACTTCACAATATTCTTAATAGCAAGTGCAAAGAAAAAATTGTTGCGGCATTGCGCTCATATTAAAGAAAAAAATGCTTTCAAAATATGCAAAAACAAACATTTTTTAAAATAGTATTACAGACATGCTTAAGTTTGTAGATTTTAACTATATAGAAATACTGCTAATTAGGTAAAAATATTGCCTACATTTCAACGTACTAATGATAGTTTTAAAAATAACACATTTATTACGTTAGTGGAACATAATTGTATCTTACACTATATTTGGGCGACGTCTTATGGACCCTCATCTTTTTGATGAAATATAATTTCACGGTGCAATTTTGTCTAAGAAACATGAATATAAATAAAACAGTATTCTATTTTAATTGCTGAATAACTTATCGAATTTTAATCACCGCTTCTACAAAGATTAAGCATTCTGTTTTCAACAATTTACATTGCATTCATATTTCATTTGCTGTCTACAATATAAGGTGTGTATTACTTTCTAAATATCTCTATCAGGAATCTTGCTCTCATTTTCTATTTATTATATATCTATCACAGAGCTTTAAAAATAGCATAGACAGTATAGTGAGGATAAATTCATGCATATGAATATGCATATTAATTGTTTTAAACATGTAATTTGAAAGTAATAATAATAATAATTATTCCTTATAAGTAAAATTTAAAACTCAAATAATTATTTGAATCATTCTTTTCCGGTGTCTTTTTAAAAGTATATAAACATATTCAGATTTTATGTCAGTTTACTATGAATTCATTTTAACACTGGAACGGTGGTAGGGGTCATTTTGACCCCTGAGCACTTTTGTCCGTTGATTACTTTTGTTTGGTTGGGAGAAATTTTTTGAATTTTTTTGATTTTTCCTAAATAGATAACAAGTATTTAAAAAATAAAATTAACATTCTAAATCTGTTAATTTTTGAAATATTGGACAATATTGAATATACCGGGTGTTCGAAAAAGGTTGGACTGATTTGAAAGAATCATAACTCTAAAAATAATTGAGTAACTGCAATTATTTTATTTTCAAAGTACTCGTCAAATATCGAAGATTTGTTAGATATAGCTGTTTTAAAGTCGTAAATTCAGACGATGCGCATAATCGATGATATGTAAATGCAAATCACACCACACATTCGCAATTTCTTCGATGATTCCGGAGTGGATGATTCCTAAAACTATTGGAGTTATGGGGAAAATGTCAATTAGAAAGTTCTTCTATTCGATTTAGTAGGAAAGGATCCACTATGTACACAAATAACATAAGCAAAATGTTAAAATTGCGAATGTGTGGTGCGATTTGCATTTTCCGATTATTGATTCTGCTCATCGTTTGAATGTCACGATTTTAAAACAGCTATATCTAACAAACCTTGGATATTTGACGAGTACTTTGAAAAAAAAATACATTTACTCAATTATTTTTAGAGTTATGATTCTTTCAAATCAGTCCAACCATTTTCGGACACCCGGTATATATATATATATATATATATATATATATATATGCAATATTGATGAAAAAAATATTAATTTATCAATTGTGTTTTATTTTAGTTAGCATTAGTTTTAATTTGTGAAACCAATCAATTTTTATATCAAATTAATGAGTTATTTGAGTAGTTGTGGTATGATCCAATTGATTGCCCTGTAGGCATTACATTTACTGTACTTTAAAAATTCAATAAATTATCAAGTAGTATTAAATATAAATTAAATATAAATTATGAAATACACGTAAATTACATATTTTTTCCAATAAATTTTTATTTAAAATTGTTTTATTGTTGTTATTTCAGTAGTTTCATCAAGGGGTCACAATGACCCCTTCCTGCCGTTCCATTAGGTAAAATTTTTCCGCCGTTCTAGGGTTAAATAGGTTACATTATGTTTTTCATATGAATGCGTTAATGAAAGGTAATCTTACAATGAAATATCTGTACCCAATTGGAATATGAATACTAAACTAGAAGTTTAATAATTTTTCCTGTTTACATTAGGTCTATAATGATTGTACACATGGTTTGGTTTATACCAGGCTTGTCCAACCTTTCAGTAAGCCAGGGCGCACCTTAGCGTTTGGCTCACAATCAAGGGCGCCATTATTCATATGATTCGAAAAATGCAAGAATATTATTTCACTTTAGCAGTGATAGCTATTCCCACATGTCTACAGGATACACAGACAAAGTGGTATGCGTTATGAAAATGGTATATACAGTGGTTAATCATTGGCGTCCTAAGTTGGATGTGGCTCATCTAAAAAATTGAACAAAAAACATATAGTAAATTTAACGTTACATTTTTCTGAGGTCTGGGGATGAAAAAGAGGGGGAGAAATTTTAAAGACTTTTGCATGTAAAGGAGCTAAAAACCTTAATAACACCTGTAATAAAAAAAAGTATGCAAATATTAATTATTTTAAGGCAAATTAACTTTGGAGATGGAAATTTGTTTAAAGAAATCTAAAAAAATTAAACATTTGAAGGGGCGCCAAGACAATCTTCAAAGGGCGTCATGGAGCCCGCGGGCACCGTGATGGACAGCCCTGGTTTATACTATAATACTATATTTATTTTCACGATTGTTTCATATATTTGATTATAGATTTAATATATGTAGCAAAATAAGAATTATTTTCTACTCTATCGATCAAAAATCTTGCTCTAAATTTCGAGACATTAAAATGTATTATAACTTTATATATTCTTTATAACGTAGCTTGACATCGTTAGATTTATGTTGGATCATAAAGTGATTAATTTATTACATAATAAAATGCACATGGATTGTTCCACGAGTATTATTTTGAATTAACATTGACAGTTAATATCGCAATGTAGCGAAAGAATGCTTTAAACACAAGGGATTACTTAATTAAGTAACATACACTATATGGCAAAAATAACCGGACATGTTAATTTTACACATTTGTCAAATATAAATAGAAATTCTGGACGAATTCTTCTGAAGCTTCAGGAGTGTAAAGAACATACATATTTGACGTCAAAATTTTCAAAGAATGTTTGATTTCGAGACCAATTATGGGACCAACAACGAAATTAATAAAAAAAATTATATTTGTAATCATCCTTTAAAATAAAATGCCCGACGTGATCTGTAGCGGCACACTCCAAAAGCGATATTTTCAAAACTGAGCAAAAAATACTCAAATCTGAGTATGTCGGATAATCAAAATGGCTCCGAATCGAAATTACTCAAGTTTGAAACATGTATATTTTCATTTCTGAAAACATGCACACATTCAAGAATAAAACATCATATGTGCTCATATTTGAGTATGTCCATGTTTCAAAAATGAGTATGAATTGACTTCTATGTGATCATTTTTGAGTATTTCCATGTTTCAAACATGAGTTTGAACTGATTCTAATCATTTTTGAGTATGTCCATGTTTCAAAAATGAGTATGAACTGACCTCTATGTGCTCAGTTTTGAGTATGTCCTTGTTTCAATATTTTGACTATTTCTGGCATTTCAGAATTGATAGCATTGATTCGTCATATATAAAACAAAAAGTTTCACAACAAAATGAAAACATCGATTTACTCAGATTAGAAAGTGCCATTTTTCTCAGTGTAGCTCATGACTATGTGGATCTTGTACAATATTTGTATTCATTTGTGCAAGAAGAACACATATACGCACGGAGGTATAAAGCTTTATTTTCAAGCAATTTCCTCAAGTTTCTTGATTATACATACTATGCAGAGTTTCAAACCCAACTTAACGTTACTTCCAGTAAATTTGAGAAAGCACAGTAAAAACAATGTACTATTTTTAAATTATAAATATAATAAATACTTCATGAAATATGAGCATTTGTAAGAAATAATTTTCAATACATCATGCACGAAAGATAACAAAATGTTTTTGCATAATTTAGTAGTCAGCTATACAGGGCAATTCATATAAAAAAAGCCAGTCGAATATCGTAAAAATTCAATAATATATCGGGAATATAGTAAACTAAAATTCAGTTGCATTCTAAAAGTAGCTGAATGATAAGGGATTTTTCACAAATTGTCATTTTTTATTAACTAACTTCCAACAAGGGTGCTAGTATATAGGGTATGTCCACGCGTAGTTTTGGAAGGGATGCTTTGATTTTGTTAATTCTTTTTTTGTTGGAATGTATTCGTTAGGATTTTTCTTCCAATGAGGACTAGAGGATCAATAAAAAATGAAAAAACAAAAAATAAAAAAATTACAAATGACAATTTGTGGAAAATTCCTTATCATCCATCTACTTTTAGAAAGGAACGGAATTAAAGATCAGTATATCTCGATTTCTTTTGAATTTTTAAGATATTGGACTGCCCTTTTTATACAGGGTGCAATAAGTTATCAATCACTGACCTTTAATTTTTCAACCGTTGGTCGTAGACATATAGTTCCAACTACACAAACGTTTCATATGAAGGAAATATTCATATTGTGGCATTGTTTAATGTACAAAATTAATTTTATAAAAAAATACGAAAGCTAACATTTTATACGGTTCCCCAATCCCTATAGTTATATTTAGTAAAAGTTTACACATACCATAACAGACATAATACAAAAAGTTTGACTTATAAACTACAATAATTGACACAATTATTAAATTTCAAAGATTGATATTTTTGCACATAATTTTGTCTTTCATTGAGGGATCAGTTTAAATATGAATTAAAGTAATTCGGGATCGAAATCAGGATGCAATGCCTTTTTTCACGGCGAAACCACCTTTTGCCGATATCGCCAAATAAGGATATCACCAAAGAGGGTTATTTCATCTAAAAATTTAAGCTGAATTTAGGGGTCGTACACAAAGCGCAGTATGAAATATTGAAATTAAACAGAAAAAAAAATTATCAGTTTATTATAATATTAGAAAACGGTTTACTATAAAAATGAATACATAAAACGACGGAATCTACTAGAGATACTGCTCAAAGAGTTCTCCATTGGTGGCAATGCAAAATTGAATGCGTGACAGTACTGAGTCCTGGACACGTTGCAGCATAGAAGGTGAAACTATGCGACAAACATGGATGATCCGCTGCTTTAGATCAACCAGAAAAGTAGGATCAGTCATATAGACCTGTGCCTTGATGTTCACAGGTAGAAGTCCATGGGAGTCAAGTCCAGCGAACGCGATGGGCACTCTTCCGGACCACCATATCCTATGATCTGTTGACCGAATTCGGTGGCCACACACGCACGGACGTTTGATTCTTTTTGCGGAAGAGCCCCATCATGTTGAAACCACACCGGCATGCATGTCGGAAAAACAGCTCTTCATACCAGTCACGTACCATGTTTTTTAGCAGCTGCAGGTAACGATCGCCCGTTAAGATCCCATTGTAGAAGATGGGTCCAACAATCTGGGTTCCCCATATACCGATCACACGTTGGTTCACCAGCGTACATGCTGCCGTACTGTGCGGGCAATGTGGGTTTTTTCAGGAGACCAGTAATACACATTGTGCACGTTCACAACTCCACCCCATGTAAACGTTGACTCATCAGTCCACAGAATGTCACAAATGAACGACGAACTTTCCTCTAACGTGTTGAGCATGAAATTACAGTAATCAAATCGTCGTGCGTGGTCACCCATAAACAATGCTTCCACAAGTGTCGGATGGTATGGATGCGCATCATGCGCGTGTAACAAATGCCAGATATGCTGACGCGTGTATCCACATGCCTAGCGTATTTCCGCCGTTCTCAGTTGTGGATTTAAAAGGGCGAATGCCAGCACCTCTTCCGGTGCCACTCGAACATTACACCTTGCTCGTCTACTTGTTGTGGGTCGTGGTGCAACAGAGCTGGTCTCTATAAGACGATGAAATACATCAGTTATAGTTTCAAGCGTTGGATGTCGATCCCTAGGGAAACGTTCTGAATAAACTGTAGCAGCCGCTATTACATTCCTTTGACATTCACTATAAATAATACCATAGTATCATTTCGGCATATTGTGTGTTTGTGTAGCCTGTCATCACGATCTCAACGCTGACTAGCATGTCCACTGCTAGATGACTCGTGTTTTATCCCGAATGTGTGGTGCTGCGGTACTATTGTAATTTGCATAATCCTGATTTTTATGCTTGTTATAGATTAGCTGATGGTTTGCATTCCACTGCTATTTATTTAGTTCTCAGTGAGTATTTTTTACTTTCCCGTTGTCGATTCTACCTTTTTGGACTTTTGAATGTTTTTCGACTCCTAAAAGTTAGCTCAAATTTTTAGAGGGAATAACCCTCTTTGGTGATACACCGATTTGGCGATATTGGCTAAAGTTAGTTTCGCCATAAGAAGGACATTGCACCCTGATTTCGATCTCGAATTACTTTAATACTTTTTTTAACTGATCCCTCAATGAAAGACAAAATCATGTGCAAAAATGTCAAATGTTGATATTAATAACTGTGTCAATTATTGTAGTACAGAAGTCAACCTTTTTGTGTTATATCTGTTATGAGATGTGTAAACTTTTAATAAATTTAACTATAGGGATTGGGGGACCGTATAAAAAGTTAGATTTCTTAGTTTTATAAAATTGAATTTGTATTTTAAGCAATGCCACAACGTGAATATTTACTTCATTTGAAACGTTTTTGTAATTGGAACTATATGTCTACAACCAGCGGTTGCAAAATTAAAGCTCGGCGATGGATAGCATATTGCACCCTGTCGATGCGATGTTGCAGATAAGAGATATAAATCAGTAATTCAGATTCAAAAAAGACAAAAAAAAACTAATCATGTTTGTTAAATAAAATTCCATCGTGAAATTTAATTTAATTTATTTAATTAAATATTAAATACAGTCAACGCTCGTTATAACGACCCTTACGTGCCAAAGAAAAGGGTCGTTATAATGGGAGGGCGCTATAACGATAGTGAACGTAAAAAACTAATCAGGTGCAGTAAAATTAAGGTTTCAAAGGAAATTCTATAATACAATCTTTTTACAAACTTTTGTTTACTTTTGTATCAGATAAACATTGACAATGAAAAATTATAAAAAATCAATTTAAGAGAAAAAATACATATTTCTAAAATAACATTTTAAATTAAAGTTACATCACAAAAAAAAAATAGTTACTTGCGTATTAACTTTTATTTTCTACAAAAATGATTCAAAATTGCTGGTTTTTTTTTTTTTTTTTTTTTTTTTTTTGTGCATTTGATGTTTTCTTAAAACAAAATGTTCCATCTCGGTTAGAGATGTAAGTAACTTTCTTGTGTTTTCTTGTCTTTCAAGAAAATGTTTTAAAGTATCAATAGCATTTGAAACACTTTTTACATCAGGTATCGGCGATTAACGGCATACTTTCTTCATCCGATGACTCTATTTCTTCTTGTATAGAATAGCGAGAAATTATGTCATTTTCCGTCAGATTTTCCCCACAGTTTACATCACAGTCAGTCAAAACATAATCATACTTTATAAAAAAATTCTTATAAAAAATCAGGCGGAAAGGTCCATTCGGTCGCTGTATTGGGAAATAAGCAGCTGGTCGGTCGTTATATTGGATTCAAAAATAACATAGCATAAAGGGGATATATTTCGGGACATTTTGCATCGGTCGTTATAATGGAACGTTCGCTATAATGGACGGTCGTTATATCGAGCGCCAACTGTACTTACAATTTAATTTTAAACTGAAATTATTATAAAATCACATACAATATCATTAAGTTGAAATATTTTTAAACAGAACACAGAAAACTGAATAACTGAAATATTTTTTGTGTTTTGAAATTACTTATTGAGGACTAAATAATAATTATCGAACTTACATTCCAATTGCATTCCCAAAACAGTTAATGTATACCTTTGTATACCATAAATTTGCCTCACACTATTGCCTATGGTGATTTTAACACTTTCGTGTTGTATTATAATAAATATGTAAAGCTGGAAATTTAAAGCAGGATTATCAATATGAAAATGGTCTTTCTCTTACATTACAAATAGTAAATGAAATATGAACGCAATCAAATCTGTTTAAATAATTTAGTCAATCATTATACATATGGTAATCTAAATGAGAACATCATTCAGTTACCTGTATATAATAATATTCTATTTATATTCATGTATGTTGCCGAGGACATGAAGCATATAGGCGAAATATTATTGTTCCTAATAGTATTGCCGATCTATAATCTTCGTAGTAAATATCTTTAATGGACGAACATAAATATATCATGAAGATAATGGTTTCGAAATAGATTTAGGAACAATACAATTTCTCCTACACGCTTCACGTCATAATTGAATTGTGAATTTTAATTTTATTAAAATATATTTAGAAGTTTATCTGTTGCTAAAAACTGTAGTATCAATTTAAAATATATTGTAAATAAAGTGACTTAAAACCACAATTATGATTAAATATTTAAAAAATATAACCTATATGGCCAAAACTCCTCAGAAACTTTCAATTTTAAATTTTTTGTCAAATAAATAGAGAAAATTTTCACGAAATCATCTGGAACTTCAGGAATATAAAAAAAAACATGTTTGACTTCACATTTTCCAGTGAAGGTTTGATTACGAAAGCAATTAAGGGTCCAACAACAAATTGAGAAAAAAAATTGTAACCCCCCTGTAAAATAAAATGCACGACATGATCTGTAGCTGTAGCACATGGTATACTTGTACAATATTTGTGTTTATTTGTGTAAGAATATCACCTATATTTATGGAGACCTTTAAGAAAGGCTTCTTTAAAAATTCAAGAAATTTTCTCATGTTTTTTTTGTTTTTAGCATGCAGGGTTCGCAACTAAATTTAACGCCACTGTTAATGAAATTGACATAGTGGAAACAATATATAATTCGAATATAAATATAATAAATAATTGATGATATTTCAGCATTTGAATAAAATAAATTTTAACTACGCATGCTCGAAAAATAACTTTTTTTTTCCGCAAAATTTAGAGGTTAACTATATAAGAAAACTTATACAGGATGCAATATATTATCTATTGACGACCTTTAATTTCTCAACCGTTTGTCATAGACATATAGTTCCAATTACAAAAACGTTTCAAATGAATTAACTATTCATGCTGTGGCATTGTTTAAAGTACAAAATCAACTTTATAAAACTTACGCAATGTGACTTTTTATACGATCCCCCAATTCCTATAGGTATATTTAGCAAAAGTTTACACATATCATAAGAGATATAACAGAAAAAGTTTGACTTCAGTACCACAATGATTGACACAGCTATTAATTTCAACGTTTGAGATTTTTGCACATGTTTTTATCTTTCATTGAGGGATCAGTTAAAAAAAGTATTAAAGTAATTCGAGATCGAAATCAGGGTGCAATGTCCTTTCTACGGCGAAACCACCTTTAGCCAAAAGCGCCAAATCGGGGTATCACCAAAGAGGGTTATTTCGTCTAAATTCTTAACTTTTAGGGGTCGAACAACATTCAAATGTCAAATTAGGTAGAATCGACAACCGGAAAGTAAAACATACTCATTAAGAACTAAATAAATGGCAGTGCAAACGACCAGCCGATCTATAATAAGCATGAAAATCAGTGTTATGCAAATTACAATAGTACCGCAACGCCACACGCTCGAGATAAAACACGAGCCAGTTAGCAGTGGACATGCTAGTCAGCGCTGCGATGGTGATGACAGACGACAAATATGCGCAATAGGCCGAAATGATATTTATTTATGGTGAATGTGAAAGGAATGCCAGAGCGGCTGCGAGAATTTATTCAGAACGTTTCCCTAAGGATCGACATCCAACGCTTGAAACTATAACTGATGCATTGCACCGTCTTAGAGAGACAAGCTCTGTTGCACCACGACCCAGAACAAATAGACGGGCAAGGTTCGAGTGACACCGGAAGAGATGCTGGTATTCGCCCTTTTAAATCCACAACGGAGAACGGCGGAAATAAGCTAGGCATGTGAATATCCGCATCAGCATGTCTGGCATTTGTTACACGCAGATGATGAGCATCCATAGCATCCGACACTGGTGCATGCATTGTTGCTGGATGACCACGCACGACGATTGGATTATTGTAATTTCATGCTCAACACGTTAGAGGAAATTCCGTCGGTACTTTGTGAAGTTCTGTGGACAGATAAGTCAACGTTTACATGGATTGGAATTGTGAACGTTCACAATGTATATTACTGGTTCAATTAAACCCCCACATTGCTCGCACAGTACGACACCAGGTACGCTAGTCAAAGATTGTGTAGCGCGGTATATGGGGAATCCAGATTTTTGGACACATCTTCTGCGATTCGACCTTGGCGCGCGATCGTTACCTGCACATGCTACAAAACATCTCTGCTGGGTGTGGTTTCAATATGATGTGGCCCCTCTGCACAAAGAATCAAACGTCCGTGAGTATCTTGCCACCGAATTTGGTCAACAAATCATTGGATATAGTAGTCCGGTAGAGTGGCCATCGCGTTCGCCAGACTTGACTCCCACAGACTTCTACCTCTGGGGTTACATCAATTCACAGGTCTATGTGACTGAGCCTACTTCTCTGGTTGATCGGAAGCAGCGGATCATCCATGCTTGTTGCACAGTTACACCTGCTATGCTCCAAAGTGTTCAGGACACTGTACTGTCAGGCTTTCAATAGTGCATTGCCACCAATGGAGAACACTTTGAGCAGTATCTCTAGTAGATTCTGGCGTTTGATGTATTCGTTTTTTATAGTAGACCGTTTTCTGATATGAAAAGAAATTGATTTTTATTTTTCTGTTTAATTTAATATTTCATTCTTCGTTTTGTGTACGACCCCTAAAAGTCAGCTCAAATTTTTAGATCTAATAACCCTCTTTGGTTTTATCCCGATTTGCGATACCGGCTAAAGGTGGTTTCGCCGTAAAAAGGGTATTTCACCCTGATTTCGATCTCGATTTACTTTTATTCATTTTTTAACTGATCCCTCAAAAAAAGACAAAATTATGTGCAATAATCTCAAACTTTGAAATTCAATAACTGTGTCAGTTTTGGTAGTATAGAAGTCAAACTCTTTGTATTAAAAAAGTTATATTAAATATAAGTAATAAAATTAATTAAAAATAAAGTTTTATATATAAAAAGTTATATTTCGTATTTTTTTATAAAATTGATTTTGTACTTTAAATAATGCCATAACATGAATATTTACTTCATTTGAAACGTTTTTGTAACTGGAACTATATGTCTACGACCAACGGTTGAGAAATTAAAGGTCGGCGATAGATAACATACTGCTTCCTGTATAATGGTAAAGTATAATGGCCTAGTAAAATGGTCCCAACTAAACAATTTTGATTATATTACTATTTCATTCGTTATCTGCAGCGATAGAGAAAGATTATTTTCTAATTTTTCTCCCGATAATCTTGTTCTAAATTTGCAATTTTTATTTATTTTTTATAAGTAAGCACAAAAGTGTTGAAATTACTATTGGCATAAAATTTATGATATACGAATATACAAATGAATTGCACCACTGTTAAGAATAATAAGTAATTTTTTAATGTAACGAAAATAGATTTAAAACCAAAAATATTGTTTAAATCAATCATTTCGTAATAAACCTTTTTAAAATACTTAAAAATGCTTACATTTTTAATATCATTTTTAAAAATTTATTTTAAATAGCTATCATTTTTTAAAAGATATAACGTTTTAATTAATTTTAATGAATTGAAGTTTTAAAATTCCATTTTTTCGAATAAACGTGGAAAAAAGAAAAGAAAAGAAAAAAAAAACCCTTATCCCATTTTGGGATCTGAACGATTCCTAATTTAGATAACCGTATGTATGATGATTAACTTTCTTGATTAAACAATTTTGATTACATTACTTTTTCCTTTTATGTCCGTAGCATTAATAAAGATTATTTTCTAATTTTTCTACCGAAAGTTTAGCAATAATTGCCATTATTAAATATGTATTATAACTAAGCACGAAACGATGAAATCACCATGTGCAATAAAACAAGGATAAATTTATGGAATAGGAAAATAATTGCTCCAGAGATTTAGTTTGAAAGAAATTTGTATCGTTTTTATTTCAATATAATTGAGTAAAATTTAAAATTAAAAGAATTTTGCTTAATCTTTCAATACGTTAAAAGAAAAATGTAAACCCAAGTATTTTCTTTTTTTAATTTTTCGTTTTGTAATACTTTTTTAAAAACCGAATATTATATTAAAATTTTCCATGAAATCATTAATAATTTGTCTTAAAATTTCAATTTTGTTTTTTCAAAAGAATTGAAAATTTAAAAGTGTCTCATAGCAATAGATCTAAGGTAATTTTATAGTACACGAATATATATATTATTTGTTTAATATCGAATTGTGTTATGATATCGAATTTGAAAATGATATTGAATATTAATCTATCTATACTAATAAAATAAAGTTTCGCTCTATGTGTCTGCGTGTAAGTCGGCGATGGCTAGCAAAATCTAGCGTACCTAGAAGCCTGAAAATAGGATAGATTTAGGTATACCCTAGATTTAGGTAGTTCAAGGCCTGTCCTGATTCACCTGGGACTCAGAATTTTAATATTTTGATAATTACTCAAGATATTAATTAGAATCTTATTAAACATCGCATCGAAAATGCCATCTGTTTTATCAAAAGGGCTAAAGCAAAGAACTCCTGTTCTTGATTTGCAAGCAGAAATGAACGAATTTGAAACGTATTTACTAATTAGAGAATTTTTAGAAAACTTGTTAAGATAACGATTAGAAATTTTCTGAGTATATGTAGAAAATATTTCTGCATCCGATAATGTAATTTTTGAAAAATGCGGCCGATAATTTTTCTTAATTTTTGCAAAAAACTGATAAAATCTGACGGCGATAGTAAAAAAAAATCCGATAAAGCTTCAGAATCGGCTTTCATTAAAAACTATGAACTACAAAGAGATTTATTGACCTGGCCGATCTCTCCATTTAGTTTGCGAAGATGAAAGGATATAATTGCCAATTTTTACTAATGAACAAAAATTAAGTTATAGATAACTAATTAAAATATAGATTTGAATTTGAGGATGGGAAGGCGGGCTATCTGGTGGCTATATTAGCGTAGCGCCTCAGCTATGTTCTAATTATCAGAAAATATACTTTTTTTAATGATTGCGTTAATGCAGGGGAAGGTAATTTTCTTGAACAAATTATTCGTTCTATTTGCGGTATGAGGAGGGAGGGGGTTAACGTCTCGCTCTGATTTACACAAAACAAATTCCATTTAAGAAATTAAACATTTTAAACTTCTGTAGCGTTTTATAAATGTTTATATATAGAGAAAACCGGAAATTTCAAATGACGATTTTCGTAAAAATTAAATTTATGTTCCAAATAAAAGTACTCAACCCGTATTTACTTTATGCATACCAACAATCAACGTTGTTGTTGAGCACTTGACCAAGCGCTCCTGGCGTGCAATCCTAGAAGTTTTTTTCCTCTAACTGTGTATTCTTATCTCGGGTTCTATGGGCCCAATCACAGCGGGGTTTGGATGATTCGATTTGGTTTTCGATCGCGTTACAGATTTTAGTTCCACCTTCCACCGCCAGGGTCTCATTGTTTTCTCGAGTTCTCTCAGGCCCCGATCATAACTGATTGGGGCCCTGGGCAAAGATAAATTAGGGGGCCCCATTCGAATCGTTGCAACATTATTCAAATAGAACTGGTGGTCAGTCATATGTGTAATGCATAAACAATAATTTCTCCCCTTGGATTTTAAATAGAAGAAAATTCTTAGCTTCGTCAATTCTAAATTAAGTACCAATTAAGGTACTTAATTTAGAAACTTAATTAGAACTTAATTTAGAACTTATTTTAGAATAAAAATTCTCTTTTTTTAGGTGTGTTCGTAATTATATAAATACGTAGCACCTATTGTCGTCGCTTGGTCCGTCCGTCTGTCTGTCCGTCCGTCCGCATATAACAACGCAAAAACTACCCAACCGAATGGTTTGGAATTTAAGATATATTATCTTTGCAGAATTTTGTCGAGAGATTTCAATTTTTTTAAAAATCGAATCAAAACTTTAGGAGATATTAATAAAAATATTTATTAAGAAATTTGAATTAAAAGAAAAAAAATCGGTGCTTTCTTGTTATAGGAGCTTCCGAGGTTGAATCGTCAAGCGACCGAGATACTTATTTTATGACAGAAATTAATCTGCAGACGCAGAATTAAAAAACATCAAGATCTGAATACTTATATAACTAGCTATAGTACGAACGCACCTCATTTGTCACGTTTGACGTACAATTTCCAACTTGTTTTCTTAGTACAGAACAAAACTCTTTTATATAACTTTAGCCACTTGTTATATTACTTTAAGGTGAATTTAATAACTTCAACTTATGGAAGAGTGTCAAATACTCTAACATGTATATATGAGTTAATCAAGTTACTTTTTTTTTACATCTTTTTAAGTTGTACTACACACAACATAATATCAAATCAAGTAGATTCTACTTCACAAGTAGAAAGTGTTTTTTCAATAAATCTAAAAAGATGGCAATTTAGCTAATAAAGCATATAGGATGTTCTATGCTCTGTGCTTGCAGCCAAAGCGCGGAGTGGTGCTTTATTACTGGTGGTTGGGGTTAGCTTTGCGAAAGAGCTGAGCTCTAAGTTCAAAATGAAATTTGTTTTTCAGAAAGTTTAGTAAAAAGATGAAATTTGTATTTTGTATTTGAAAATTTTCAGAGTTGGAATTGGGGGAAGAAAAAAAGTAAATATTGTATAAATTAATATATGGATTTGGGGGCCCCTGGGCAAAGTCCCGATTTGCCCATGCGATAATAAGGGCCTGAGTTCTATGGGCACGATTTCGACGGTAATTGGTTCATTTTGGTTCATTCAACTCCCTTTACACAACGGGTACCCGTGTCGGATGTTCATATGGAACAAATTGCGTCCCCTGGAAGTGGAAAGTGTAACTAAAGGATTTTGCAGCGCCTGCTATTTGGTGCCGGATGCAGCGGGGACATCTGTCGGAGTTTCATTCGGAAAGTGGTTTGTTTGGAACAGAGTGCGCTCCCTGGCGGAAAAGATGGAACTAAAGGATTCCTTGCGCTGCTCACCTAAGGTGTGGCATGCAGCGGGAACGCGTGCCGGAGGTTCGTTTATATCAGAATGCGCCCCCTATCGGCGGAAAATGGAAATAAAGGATTTTCTGTCGAGAACTTTTAAATGAATAATTTCATACAAAATCGGGTTAAAGATATAAAATCCTACAAACTTTAGGTTTGTTTAATTATATTATCATTGGCCCGGGCAACGCCGGGTGGGTCATCTAGTATAATAATATAATTAATTATAATTGAAAACTCGATGAATTATTCTAATAGTTTGTTTTGGAGTGTTCTTTCAAGAAAAGATTTAAAAGAATTCTTAGTTTAATTCAGTTTATTATAATTAATCGGAAATTTGTCATAATGTGAATAAAGTAATAATGTGAACTTTTCATAATGTGATCAGTGTTTCATCTGATGGACTCATTAAATTTTAATCTAATAAAATTTCACAATACAGTTTTCTCAAAGAAGTGTGAACAAAAACAAAACGTTCATCTAGGAAATGAGGGGATTTTTTTCATTTCCAGTACAGTATGCACAATGATTGAGTAGCATAATCCCTTTTAAACAGTTTTGATTGCATTTTAATTTCATTTCTTGTCTGTCTGAAACATAAAGAAAAGATTACTATCATAAAGGTATTCTTACAAATAATATAATAAAATCACTTGTTAACGTTAAACTGAAGTTGTAATTAATGCTTAAAGTGATAAAAACATTGCACAAGAAGGCTTAAAATACCTTTTAGTACTATGAAGATGACATGTTTAATACAATCAAATGGCGACTTGTTCAACATCGAAAATGATAAATAAACTATTGTAGCAAAGTGTTTTTGAAGATGATAAACACAAAACACGAGACCACAGGTATAATGAAAACAGGTGCTTAAAATGATTACATTGTAAACGTTAAAATTATTATTTTACTTATTGCTTTTTTTTAATTTGTACATCATTTCAAATCAAATTTTAGGTAATTCGAAAGAGGCTGATTCATTGTATATGTTCTCGTTTTGCAAGAAAATTTCTATTGTTTCCCGGATAATGGATGGGAAATAATCTGTTGATGGAGAAATTATTTTACTATTCTTGAAATCAATCTGCAAAGGTTCTGTACTATGTACAAAGGCTCTGTAATATGTCTGGCCAAAGCTGTAGTTCTATCATATTTGATGTCTGCCATATGTTCTTTTATTCACGTTTTAAGTTTTCTGTGTGTCATTGCCGTAATATACTGTAATATTTCATCTTCCCTGGTGAACAGTATTTCATAAACACCGGAAAATTTATCAGGCTTTATTGGATCTATTTTTCTATATACTATATTTTTAAACACTTTCCAACCTAGTTGAAAAGTGTTTATGACTTCGGTTTGTCTGGCCGTATGGCCGTCTGCCGTCTGGCCGTATGGCCGTCTGCCGTCTGGCCGTCTGCCGTCTGTCCGTCTGTCCGTGCTCTAACTCCCGTAAATATGCTCGGATTGCTCTGCAATTTTTATATGTTATTGTCGTTATCTATAGCATGTTCCCTATTTCAACGGAAGTGTGCAGCACTTATAGTTTTTTACAGGGACACTCAAAAGAATTCCGTTACATTGCGGGGTCTATGGGGAAAAATCATTTGCGGTTTATTTAAATAATGTTTCACTATTTTAAACGCATTGAAATTTATATATATCACTCAGGTGCATTAGACGACACTTAATATGGAATAGGGTGTGCATAGAACTTATAGTTACTTTACAGGGACAGTCAAAAGAATTCCGTTACATTACATCTATGGAGAAAAATCGTCTGCTGTTTATTTAAATAATGTTTCACTGTTTTAAACGCATTGAAATTTATATATTTCACTAAGGTGCATTACAAGAGGCTTACAACAGAATATTGTGTGTATAGCAGTCATCGTTCATTTACAGGGACACACAAAAGAATTTTCAACTGTCTGTTAACAATAATTCCTGGAAGTGCGTTTTAAGTTACTGAACACGATTTTAATTTTAACTCGCTTTTTGTCTATTACGTGATGTGTATAAATTCTGTAGATCCTATACAGGGAAGCACAAAAGTTCGCGGACAAATTTCCGTTTAGTGACAAAAACTCCAGACGGAGAATTTTAAACTGTGCTACGCGTTTCCTAACTGAACTAAAATTTAGCATCCTATGTAGTATATATACAGATCTATAGATCCTATACAGGGCTGAATAAAAGTATTCGGATATTTTTCTGAATATTGTATATGTTGGAAATTCCTGAAATTATGTTTTTAAATATATTATGCGTTTTCCAAATTGTTTACTTAGATGTCATCTTTTAGCTTATTAAACGGTATGATTTGTAAAAATATTTTGGAAGCGTTGGAAAGTGTTACATAATCTATGCTTGACGCATGATATTTCGTTCTTGTTTAATTTTATGGACGATTTTGTGATAAGGCAGATATTGAATTTGCTAAGTTTATGCCTTTATATCCGTTATTTCTTGCGATGTTACGTAGTTTACTTATTTCATTGGTTAAATGATCAAGAGTACAGACTGTAAAGGCTTTTCTAAAAAAATGTCTAAATGCAGAAACTTTATATAAAAAAGGTGCCTGAGCATTACTTGGAATAGTTGATTGATTGACTATTGGTTTTCCATAGACAGTACGTTTTATGCCATGGTGGGTTTTGATTAACAGTGCATCCAAATAATGGAATATATATATTTTTTTTAACTTCCAAAGTGAATTTAATCACAGAATCAAGAATATTGATTTGAGCAAGAAAGTTCAGTTTAAAGGCGTTCTTGCTTTAAATTTCTGACTAATGTACCAAATGATTCAATATACAGGAAATGGTCATTTTCTCTTAAACCGTTGATGGGAGAAATATTAAATTTTAAAACTATACCAATAAAGTAATTAGAAACTTGAGGTATGATAAAACATACTCTTTGAATCTATATTCAACATGTACTATAACTACAAATTAAAAACAACATAAATGTCCAAAAAACACATACGTACCATTTCATAAAATATTTTACCGAAGGTGTTTGACTTCATATACAATGTAAAGTACAGTTTTGTATATGAAGTCAAACACCTTCAGTAAAATATTTTATGAAATGCTACGTATATGTTTTTTTGGACATTTATGTTGTTTTTAATTTATACCAATAAAGCGCAGCTATTGGCATTGATCTTAGAAGGGGCTGTATGCATATTAAAATACGAAACTTAATGTTTTATACGGCCCTTATTTTTCTCCCCTATAGGTTACATAAAAATATTTCCTTGCGTCCATGAAGAAAATTAAAAAAAATCCCGATTTTAAGACCGAAACTTACACAGTTATGATACTTTGAATTATATGAATTTTGCGTCTTATCCTACTCTAGAAAAGCATCTTTCCTTTTTAGTGCCAGGGAATACTGAAAACAGATAATCGCCATAACATATATTTTATACCACCCGATATCTTTACTATAACTAAGTCCAAAGGCGGTTAAATTGCTATGGGTAATAAAGGAGGATAAATTAATGGCATAAAACATTAGGTATTAATTGTTCAGAGGATACAATTTGAACGCAATTTTGATAATTATAATAGGGTAAAATATACAGCGGAAAATTTATCGTTCAGTATTTGTTTCATTAATACATAACCATACTTATATTTTATTTAATTTCATTTTTAATTTACTTTGAATATTGAATATTGTTTTACATTTTAGATAAATACTTTAATAATGTTTGATTAAATTAATTTTTACAATTTAATTCCAGCTAACAAACGTCAATAGAAAAAAAATCATCCCGATTAGAAACTATTATAAGTGACTGTTCTAATTTCGATCGCCTTATGTATATTGATTATGAGCTAAAGCAGTTTTGAATGCATTAATAATTCCTTTGATGTCAGTAACGTAACAGAAATATTAAATTCCTATCTTGAATGTTGCTCTAAATTTCCACTCATTATATATCTAGTAAACTAATCAAGAAGGCGTTGACAATGCCATAGGTAATGAAGTGAGATAAATTTATGGTATACGAAAATGTGTTTCAGCAATATAACGTAAAAGTTATTTTGGTTGCTATTATTATTCCAGAATAACTAAGTAAAATTTAAAATTGGTAGAATTATTCTATTTATTTAGTTTACAACGTCCGTTTTGAAATATCTAAAGATATTCATATTTTATTTCAGTTTATTATGAATTATTTTAAATTTTCATTTTAATTATTGAATGCGATGAAAAATGTAATAATTTTTAATGAAATGAAATATTACAATCAATTTTATCTATCAACATTTTTTTATACCGCTAACCAGGCCCCTACCTGCCCAGCATGCTTACCTGCCAAACCTGCCAAACCTTACCTACCACCATACCTGCCAAAAATGCTTATGCATTTTTGAAGGTATTTGAATGCCTAGCTTAACGGGTTAGTACCTGGGTGCGGGGCGGAAATCGCCTGATCACAGCATGGCTGTGATCCACCTGACTATAGATTTGTTCGCATCGCTGCTGTGCTTGATCTCTTGTGATTTGCTACCGTTATCTTTGTTTGCCGGTTCAAGGTTTCTGTTTAACTTTGTTGAATTGACAGATTTAATAGGTCCCGTAATTTAGATCCTTGATCAGGTGACGAGACCCTCACCTGACTAGGCACCCCCAGAGGTATTATTCACGGGTAACTTGGAAGGCTTTGCACCCACGACGGATTTTACATGCACCAGGTGCCTATCAACAGGAATAAAACATTATCAAAATTTGAATCTGAGTGAATTGTTTTTATTTTGATCGGCGTATGCATGAATGATTAAATATCCTATTTCAAAAAGTTTTGTATGCATTCATATTTCATTTTATGTCAGTAACATAAGATAAACATTATTTTCCTACCGGAAATCTTTTTTTAAGCTTCCAATCATTAAATATCTAGTATAACTAATCACAAAAGCGTTTTAATTACCATAGACAATGAACGGAGGATAAATTTATGCTTTAATACTGATATCCTGATAAATTATGCTGAGGATAAATTCTTTCATGGAGATGGTTTCAGAGTAATTTTGGTATTTATTATCCCAGTACAGCTAAGTAAAGCTTAAAACTGGTAAAATTAATTAATTTATTTAGTTTATAGCGTCCTTTTTGAAATATCTAAATGTATTCGTATTTTATTTCAGAATATTATGAATTATTTAAAAGTTTCTTTTAATTATTTAATATGTGATGAAAAACTTAACAATTTTAAATGCAATAAAATATTACAATGCAACTTTATCTCGAAATGTGAATAGAAATAAAACATCATTCCACTTGGAAACTGGGTGACTGTTCTAATATCGATCACCGTGCTGCTTAAACATTTTTGAAGGCATTTATATTTCATTTGATGTCAGTAACATAAGATAAACATTATTTTCCTATCGGAAATCTTGCTTTAAGTTTCCAATCATAAGATGTCTAGTATAACTAATCACAAAAGCGTTAAAATTACCATAGACAATGAACTGAGGATAAATTTATGCTATACAAAATAGGTGTTAATTCTTTCAGAGAGACTGTTTCAGAGTAATTTTGGTATATGTTATTCCAGTATAACTAAATAAAATTTAAACTGGTAAAATTAATTAATTTATTCAGTTTATAGCGTCCTTTTTGAAATATCTAAATGTATTCGTTTTCTTCGGAATATTATGAAATATTTTAAATTTACCTTTATTATTATTTGATATGCGATGAAAATTTTAACAATTTTAAATAAAATGAAATATACCAATGCAATTTTATCTCGAAACGGGAACAGAAATAAAACACCATCCCACTTGGAAACGGCTCTAATTTCGATCACCGATGTACAATGATTAAGTATCCTGCTTAAACAGTTTTGAAGGCATTCATATTTCATTTGATGTCAGTAACATAACAGAAAGATTATTTTCCTATCTGAAATCCTAACTGCTCTAAATTTCCAATTATTGCATTTCTAGTATAACTAATTACGAAAGCGCTGAAATTGCCATAGACAATGAAGTGGGATAAATTTGTGGTGCATGAAAATGTATATTAAGTGTTTAAGAGATACAATTTAAAAGTAATTTTGGTTATTATTATTCCAGTATAGCTAAGTCAAATTTAAAACTGGTAGAATTATTCATTTTCCCCTGTTCTTTCTAATCTCAACGATTTCATATTTAATATACAGGGTGTTTCAAAAATGACCGGTATATTTGAAAAATCAATAAAAACTAAACGGGCAACGATAGAAATACACAGTTTGTTGCAATATGCTTGGGACAACAGTAAATTTTCAGGCGGACAAACTTTCAAAATTAGTTACAATTTTCAACAACAGATGGTGCTGCAGTCTGGAAAAATCTAAACCACGATATTTTCCGCATATAGACCATGATCAGCAATAATATGGCGTAGTCTCTGAACGAAATTACCAGAAACCTTTGTAAACCTGTGACTTCTTTCTGTGGGGACACTTGAAAGACCAGGTGTACCGCCACAATCCAGAAACAATTGAACAACTGAAGCAGTACATCTCTTCTACATGTGAAGCCATCCCGCCTGACACGTTTTCAAAGGTTTCTGGTAATTTCGTTCAGAGACTACGCCATATTATTGCTGTGCATGGTGGATATGTGGAAAATATCGTGGTTTAGATTTTTCCAGACTGCAGCGCCATCTGTTGTTGAAAATTGCAACTAATTTCGAAAGTTTGTCTGCCTGATAATTTACTGTTGTCCCAAGCATATTGCAACAAACGGTGTATTTCTATCGCTGCCCGTTTAGTTTTTATTGATTTTTTTCAAGTATACCGGTCATTTTTGAAACACCGTGTAGTTTTATCAATATAATTTATTTTATGTAGTTCATAATTGCTAAACATTAATATAACTTTTATATTCATGCACTGTTACATATATATTTATAATTCATATCGTTTTATTAGTAATTTATTTTATATAGTTAATATTTTTTAAACATTGGATAAAGAGCATAGGCATTGAACTGAGGATAAATATATGCAATGCAAAATAGATGTTAATACTTTCAGGGATACTGTTGCAGTGTAACTTTGGTATTTATTATCCCAGTATAGCTAAGTAAAATTTAAAACAGGTAAAATTAATTTATTTATTCAGTTTATAGCGTCCGTTTTGAAATATCTAAATATATTCGTATTTTATTTCAGTTTATTATGAATTATTTTAAATTTTCTTTTAATTATTTAATATGCGTTTAAAAATTTAGCAATTTTAAATGAAATAAAATATTACAATGCAATTTTATCTCGAAACGTGAATAGAAATAAATCTTCATTCTACTTGGAAAATTAAGTAACTGTTCTTATTTCGATCACCGTATGCATAATGATTAAGAATTCTGCTTAAACAGTTTTGAAGCCATTCATATTTCACTTGATGTCAGTAACATAACAGAAAGATTATTTTCCTATCGGAAATCTTGATCTAAATTTCCAATAATTACATGTCTAGTATAAATAATTACGAAAGCGTTGAAATTGCCACAGGCGATGAAGTGTGGATAAATTTATGGTGCATGAAAATGTATATTAAGTGTTTCAGAGATACAGTTTAAAAGTAATTTTTGGTTATTATTATGCCAATATAGCTCAGCAAAATTTAAAATTGGGAGAATTATTTGTTTTCTAGTTTCATTTCTTTCTAATCTCAACATTTTCATGTTTCATAGCTTTTTGTAACATAATTTATTTTATGGGAAGTTTATAATTTTTAAACATTAGAAATATCTTTTATATTCATGCTCTTTTATATACATATTCATAATTCATTCGTTTTATTAGTAATTTCTTTTGTATAGTTAATATTTTTTTAAACATTAAATAAATATTTTACTAAATTTTAATGAAAGGAAATTTATGCAGTGTTATCTAACCGCCTCGACGTAAATAGAAATAAAGTACTATTTAGCGATTTAAGATAGCTTATTGTATTATCATAATACATATCCTAGTATACTTCATAATATATATTAAAGAACACGGTCATGTTCAAACAGTTTTAAGTGCATTCATATTTCATTTGTTATCTGTAATGAAAGAAAAATATTATTTTTTTGATCAATCAAGATTTTCTTCTTTATCTCTAAATTTTCTATCATTTTATATCTATTGTAAACTAGCTGATCCGCCCGGCGTTGCCCGGTCCGTCAAAATATAATACGAAACGCAAAATCACTTTAAAAATCGCTGCACGAAACCGTTCTTCTGGTAACTCTTTGTCTTTCGGAAATTAAAAAGAGAGATGGACCCCGAAGCGGAAGTAAATTCAATACTACCTCCTCAAATGTCTGGATCATTTGATTCAAAGCGAGTCCATTTTTGTTCAAAATTAAAAAAGGTTTACCATCGGATTTTCACAAAATTTGCATTTTCGGAATCAGAAAAATAAGCTACGTACAGACTGTGAGTTTCGATTGAATACCTCCAATATATTTCTTAATATTCGAGGATGAGTGAAAAAGAAACTATTTCGTTGTCTGGGATTATCAAATTGGTAACTTTCTTTTGTGGTTTCAATAAAAATAGTCATTTACAGCGCACGCGCAAGAAAATATTTTAGTTCCATCGCCAGGGGATGGATTATGGTCTAAACATATTTCCGACAGATGTCCCCACTGCCTACGATACCGTGTATATCAGACGTGCTGCGCACGCGCTGCAAAATCTTTAGTTCCAGTTTATACCACCAGGTGGAGCTTTCTGTTATAAATAAACCTCTTTCCAAACGAAACTCCGGCATTCGTTCCCGCTTCTTACGGAAAGTGTGCTGTGCACGCTCGAAAAATCTGTTAGTTCCACTTTTCACCGCCAGGGAGTAACAAATCTATATCTTAATTAATTAGCTATAACTTAATTAGTTCATGTTAAGTTAAATGAACCGATTTCCGTTGAAATCGAGCCCATAGAACCCGAGAAAATAAATCACCCCCCTGGATATTAATATTCATAAATGGTGGTAACCAAGGGGTGAAAAAATGATACCGAAGTTTATTTAGTACTTGGGAGACCTCGGAAGAATATTAGAAAAGATTTCGTTTGATTCGGACCGAGATTAAATGCAAAATCTTTTAGTTGTATTTTCCACAGCCAGGGGGCGCATTCTGTTATAAACAAACCTCTTTCCGAACAAAACTCCGACACGTGTTCTGTTGCTCATGGAACCGTATAGAACGCGTCCTGTGCACGCACTAAAAATCTTTTAGTTCCACTTTCCACCGCTAGGGTGCATCAAATCTATGTCTTAAATAGTTATCTATATCTTAATTAGTCCATGTTAAGTTGAATGTATCAATTCTCGTTGAAATAGGCCTTTTTTTAAATCGGACCAATTTTAAATTCAAAATCTTTTAGTCCCACTTACCACTACTAGGGGCGCACTTTGTTCTAAATAAAACTCTTTCCCACTGAAACTGCGGCACGTGTCCCTGCTGCCTACGACACCGTATAGCAGACGTGCTATGCATACGCTTCAAAATCTTTTAGTTCCATTTTCAACCACCAGGTGGCGCCAAATCTGGATCTGAATTAGTTATCTATATTTTATTTAGTTCGTATTAAGTTGAATTAACTTAATACGAACTAATCCTCGTTGAAATTGAGCCCATAGAACCCGAGAAAATACCCCTCCCGAGTGATTGATTAATTTTCAGAAATAGTGGTAACCAAGGGCTGAAAAAATTATACCGAAGTTTATTTAGTACCTGGTGGACCTGAGAAAAAGTTTCAATCGTTTAAATGGGACAAAAAAAAGTTCGGATTTTGGAGGCAGAGGGAAGGAGGGAGTTTCGATCAGAGCATTAACGCGATATTTAACCCCCTCCCCCCCAGAATTACGCCAACGACGTTAAAAAATTAGGAATTAAGGGTGTATTTCGAACAATTGTCGCCAAGGCAATCACTTTTCCGACAACAACTCCCGAAATTATCCAGAAAAATATTCAAAAATGGAGTATGTTATGCAAATTGACCTTATGGAGGTCCCCACCAAGATTTTTTAAATTTTAAATTTATTAAATTTGATTTTTTGAGTGTTTCATGAAAATTACTTTATACTTAAGCTCTCCGAAAATTTCCCGCAGAAGGATTCAAAAATTCAGTATTATATGCAAATTAACCTTATGGAAGTACCCAATAAAAATTGGAAAATTTGAAGTTTGTTAAGTTAGGTTTTTTAGTGAAATTCTCTTGGCGAATTATTAAAATCTTTATGAGAATGTTTGATATGGTAACCCTATAGGTATGTGAATATTTCTTCATTACGATGACAGATGGCGCTACAATAGCTTTTCAGATATTTTTGTGCATTATTTGCGGAAAGGTGGTGTTTTATCCAAGGGTCACATCATTGGTCAATTCGTTAAATTCTTACATTCAATTGGCTGTGTGTAAGTATAGGCGCGGTTTACGAAATATCAAACGTTTGTAAGCTTATTGAAAGACGCAAGTGGAGGGGCGTTTCATATTATTTAGGTTTCAATAACATTTATTTAATATTTTGATTCTCATGGAAATAATTTTAATGACTTTTCTGATAAGGTTATGAGCGAAAATAGTTTAATCTTTTGACTTTTTTTTCTTTGCTGTGTTATTGATGTATGATGATTGATTAATAGACAGGATTTCTGGAGCTTGCGCCATTCTGGTTTGCAAACTGGTTTTAAAAGACGGAAAAGAGGGGGGGGGGGTGTTATATTAATTAGGTTTTCTCATGAACTTTTGGTCAGAAATACAAATTTAATTTGTCTAAATGTCATAAATTAAATTGGCAATCATTAAAACTGAAGTCCCCTAGTTTGTTTAAATAGATTTTCGTAAAAAAAAAAAAAAAAAAAAAAAAATAATAATAATAATCATGCAAATTCGAGCGTGTGTATTGCCGAAAGATATAAAATAAAATCTGCATATGTTACTATATTTTTTAAATGTTGAAATGCGTAAAGAAATGGGAATTCTTGGAAAAAAAAACCCATAAATTTTGTGTGGGCGGAGAGAAAGAAACAAAGTTTTTTTCCACAAATTGAGAGTGACACATAAGAGAAATCGTTTAGGTACCTTACTAAACAATGTTAAACAGTATTTTAAAGGTATTAAGAAGGTATTTTAGGGGTATATGTACAATTTATTTTACTCCCTCTCTCCAGATTTATTATTTATTTATTCATTTTGTATACTATCATGCGCGATAGGAGAAAGCATAAATTTTGGCGAGAGAGGGTTAATTTACTTGATTGATTATTAATTTATTATTACTAGAAAGCAGCAAATAGGTCAAAATATTTATACTGTTTAAAATATATATATATACTAGGGGGCCTACCCCCTGCGAGCTACGCTCGCCAACCCCCGCTCAGACTTCGAGGCCTCTAAAAACATAACAGCGTGCTTTGTTTTAAAAATATTGGTAAATCTGTAATTGGGTTGCCATGCTTTTAACGTTTTAATGGGGAATTTTTTTATTATCATGGCCTCATATACAACTGTTGCGACAACTGACGACTGTTTTCGGGATCAAGTATAATCAATTACACCTTGAAAACCAGCTTGTATAAAATGGCTAGGTTTAAATTGTGGCTACCTCTCGGACTTTTATAACAATAACGATCTGTATTCTATTCTTCCTTTTGCGTTTAAGGCTGAAAAAAATTACATCTGTTTGTGAATAACATTAAGAACCACGGTATTGAAAAGTAATATGTTATAGACATTTTCAGTAACAGGTTTTAATTTTCTCTCTATTTTAGTGCACCATCATGCATATTTTCATGTTATTTTAAATATGTAAATTATTTATTTTAATTAATATCTATATATATGAATTTTCTAATAATTATTTATCATACAAAATTAATTAAATATTTTGTGCATGCATGCCTGCATTTATTCGGCATCAATTGAGATATTTAAACAAATTTGCTATCCGCGATAATTTTACACCATGTTATGTCACTTGAATATTGTCCATAAGAAAATCGGGTACTTTTCCAGTATAGGATCCTTTGCTTTTAGGATTGGCGTAATTCGAGTTTCAAAAACGGATAGATTCGTTAATATACATACATTTGTTGCCAAAAGTTATAAAAACAAACTCAATGAACTTTTGGTGCTTTTCTATTATAGGGGTCTTGACGCTTTTTTAAAAAGCTTGGCGCAATTCGGCATCAGAAAGTGAGATTTGGTGCCAAATGACATAAACAGCCATGGAAACAAATTCGACGATTTTTTTGTTTATATGCGTATTTTAATTATACGTATATTATTATTGTTTTTTCTATACAAATTACTTCTGATTATATATAAAATAGGATAAATGACATTCTACGCTAAACAAATTGTATAAATATTGAAAAAATGCTTCTGTATACGAAATGACAAAGTGAATAGGTTGACAGAAAGTATGTTGCCAAATTTCCTTTTCCGCCAAGGCTATTTTCTCTGTTTCGTCAAGGCCCCATATACTGGAAAAGCACCGAACTTTTATGCTTGTTTATACATGTATTTATATGTATATATACAATTTATTGATAATTGTCTTTCAATTTACCTCTTTTTGTTCATAAAAATAAATAAATTCTTTTAATTAAATTTTACAAAAAAAATAACAAAATGATATCAATAAATAATAATTACTATTAATTCATTTCCTCCCCTTTCTAAATATTAATTTAATAATTAATTTAATAATTTTAATAAATTTAATTGCGTTTACACTAAATGACGTCATTTGGACGAATTTACAAAATATTTTCAGTTTATAAATTAAATTAAATGCTGACAGGCGATTGAATCCTGACGATAGAAATGTGATTTTTTTTTTTCAAATTTTCCTGAAAAACATAATTTAATCACAATCTTGTCTTCATTATCGATTGAAATAAAAGATAAATTCAATTTCAATTTCTAAATGACGATTAAAAATAAATCAATAATCCCTATCGGGATCCTTTTCAATTTTTTTCCCTTTTTTGTCACAAAAAAACTGAGTAATTAGTTGCCATCATTACAGAAATGTCATTAAAATTAGAAAAAAATTAATATCTCGAAAACTAATTCAAATTTCAAAATTCTATTACCAGTTTTGACATCCGCGGATTTTTATGGACAATTGGTATTAATTTCACCATCAAGCGTTTAATATTTTATTAAAAATAGCCTTGAAACATAATCAGTCGTTTAATCAGTCGTTTCATAAAATCGTTTCATAAATTCGTTTCATAAAATCGTTTCACAAATTCGTTTCATTAGGATTTTATATATATAGGGTAGATATATATATGATTTAAAATTTTTTACATGCTTTGGGGGGGAGGGTTAAAATAGGGAGGGACGTGTCAGATAAAGACGTACATAGTCAAACAAGACTGCATTTTGCTGAATATAATCGTGGTCAGATAAAAAAGATTTATTGAGAAAATTACTATGGATTTAAATGCTAACTAACAAAGAACAACATAGTTTCTGCCACCCAAACAGTGAAAACGTGCCCATGCTCTATTCTGGCCCTTTTCATTGAATAAAATATGCAGTAACAGAACGCAAAAACTTTTTTTCATGTTTTTATTATTTAGGTTTTCTTACGAGCTTTTGTTCGGAATTGAAAGCTTAATACATCTAATTGTCAGTGGCGTACCCGGAATTTAATTTCGGGGGCGTGGTGACTTAAATTTCAATAACGTACTGAGTCTTACGAAAGGCATTTAATTGTGTTGTAAACAGAAATCATATTTGACAATAAGGCCGTAGCCAGAGGATATCGGGAAGGAGAGTACGAAGCCGATCCCAAAACGTCCCCCCCCCCTGCCGATATAAAATACTTAAAAACTGTTAATAGGTTATTTCATATAGTACTTCCATTTAAAAGACAGTCATTGTAACTTAAAATGTATAAAATTGTCCGGGAGCCCTAATCTATACTAATATTATAAGGTAGTAAAGATTGTTTTTTTGTTTTTGTTTGTTTGTTTGTAGGGGGTAATCTCTGGAACTACTGAAGCGATTTCAAAAGTAATGGTGGCAAATTGATGGTGACAATCCCTGCTCCAACATAGGCTATATTTTATGTCTGTGCCACTAGCCCCAGGGGTGTGCAAAAGCGAAAGACGTTCTAAAATTTCATTTTTTTTTATACTGGAGGAGCTAGGAACATGAAATTTGGCATGGTAGCTACTTATAAGATGTAAATGCTCTCTAAGAACAAATTGTAATAAAATTCGAAATTTAAAAGGGTGAGATGAGCGAAAAACGTTCTAAAAACATTCTAAATTACCATTTCTATGGAATATCTGGAACTGCAGAACCGTTTTCAAAAGTGATGTTGGCAAATTGATGGTGATAGTTCCTGCTCCAATATAGGCTATATTTTATGTCGGTGCCACTACCCCCAGGGGGGTGCAAGAGCGAAAAACGTTCTAAAATTTCGATTTTTTTGTATACTGAAGAAGCTAAAAACATGAAATTTGGCATGGTAGTTACTTATAAGATGTAATTTCTCTCTAAGAACAAATTCTAATAAAATTCGAAATTTAAAAGGGTGAGATGAGCGAAAAACGTTCTAAAAACATTCTAAATTACAATTTCTATTGAATATCTGGAACTACAGAAGCGTTTTCAAAAGTGATGGTGGCAAATTGATGGTAACAGTATCTGCTGTAACATAGGCTATACTTCATGCCGGTGCCACTTTCCCGAGGGGAGTGCATGAGCAAAAAACGTTCTAAAATTTCGATTTTCTTATACTGAAGGTGTTAGAAACATGAAATTTGGCATGGTAGTTATTTTTATAATATATAAATCCTCTCTAAGAACAAATTCTAAAAAAAAAATCGAAATTTAAAACTGCGAGATGAGCGAAAAACGTTCTAAAAACATTCTAAATTACAATTTCTATGGAATCTCTGGAACTACTGAACCCCTTTCCAAAGTAATGGCGGCACATTCTTTATGACAATCCCTGGTCCTACATAGGCTATATTTTACGTCGGTGCTACTAATCCCATGGTGGTGCAGGAGCGAAAAACGTTCTAAAATTTAATTTTTGAAGTGAAAACTTCTTTAGGCACGTTGAGCATTTTTTGAGATGGGAAAAAACCATTGAACTCGCGGCACTGTTACTGTAACCGACACTGTTACCAACACCTCTGTATATTTGAAGTGAAAACTTCTTTAGGCGCGTTGGGCATTTTTTGAAATGGGCAAAAACTATTGAACTCGCGAAACTGTTACTGTAACCGACACCTCTGTATATAAGTATGTACATGTATTGTGTATAGTTAGATATGAGGTAGGGCGGGGTGGGCGCGCCGCATGCTTGCCTGTGCGCTATTGCACCGCGGTATAGTAAGCGGTATAGTAAGCGGTATAGTAAGCGCAAAAATGTAAGCGGTATAGTACGCGGTATAGTAAGCGGTATAGCAACGCAGAAAAATGTAAGCGGTATAGTAAGTGCAGAAAAATGTAAGCGGTATAGTAACACAGAAAAAATGTAAGCGGTATAGTAAACGCAGAAAAATGCAAGTAGTATAGTAAGCGGTATATTAAACGTAGAAAAATATAAGCGGTATAGTAAGCGCAGAAAAATGTAAGCGGTATAGTAAGTGCAGAAAAATGTAAGCGGTATAGTACGCGGTATAGTAAGCGGTATAGCAACGCAGAAAAATGTAAGCGGTATAGTAATCGGTATGGAAGCGGTATAGTAAGCGCAGAAAAATGTAAGTGGTATATTAAGCAGTATAGTAACACAGAAAAAATGTAAGCGGTATAGTAAACGCAGAAAAATGTAAGTGGTATAGTAAGCGGTATAGAAGCGGTATAGTAAGCGCAGAAAAATGTAAGCGGTATAGTAAGCGGCATAGTAACGCAGAAAAATGTAAGCGGTATAGTAAGCGGCATAGTAACGCAGAAAAATGTAAGCGGTATAGTAACGCAAAAAATGTAAGCGGTATAGTAACACAAAAAATGTAAGCGGTATAGTAACGCAGAAAAATGTATGCGGTATAGTAAGCGGTATAGTAATGCAGAAAAATGTAAGCGGTATAGTAAACGCAGAAAAATGTAAGCGGTATAGTAACGCAAAAAAATGTAAGCGGTATAGTAATGCAGAAAAAATGTAAGCGGTATAATAAAGCAGAAAAATGTAAGGGGTATACTCTCTTAAAACGAAAGAGCCAAAATAACTCAAGTTGAGCCGAAATCCACTCATCTCACGATTTGAAAGTGAGCTTCTCATGAAGAGTTGAAACAACTCGAGTGAACGAGTTGTTTTTAAGCAACTCATGATTGAGTGATCTCTATTTTACTCATACTTGAGTTAAATCAAATCAATGAAGGTTAAATCCAGTAGCACTTGAGTGATTTATAACTAAGTCATATTTGAGTGAAATGAAGTCCTTTAAGACTAAATCCAGTAGCACTTGAGTGATCTGCAGCCAACTCATATTTGAATTAATTATTTAAAAAAAAATGTAAGTTGCATGTTGAATGTATACATATATGTGTACATTCAACAATTAAGTGAAAAGTGTCATTTTATATTTATATATTTTGCTGTTATTTTTGAGCTGCTTGAACTATATACCTCCCCCCCCCCCCTTTGATTCAAAAAGATAATTTTAACGGAATACTTGAATAGATAAGAATTTATGCTGTTTTAAATACTTTAATCATGGGTTTTTTAATATATATAATGATTATGTTTTCTATGCAATATTATTAGATATATTGCATGATATTTTTCAGTTTATATCAATATTATCATTAAATGTTTTAATCCTAATACTATTTAGGAATATTCACACAGTGAATATACGGGAATGGATATATTTACCTTATTTTTAACAACATATGATAAAAAAAATATGGGATTTATACAGCTTCACAAATCAAGTATATTTATTTTAAAATATTAGAAAAACAGTATATATACTAATAAAGCTACTTTTCAAAAGTTTTCGTCAACATGAAATTGATATTCTAAAGCTTTTCTTATATATTTGAGATACATTTAAAATAATCTAACTCTCAGCAACATAAAATGACTCAAACTTATGTATGCGCATTCGAAAAACAAGGCAGGTCAATAAAAATATCCAGGAAAAATTTCTTCAAACTGAGAATAAAATAAGAAATATAATTTGTTTACTTTAAAACAATATTTTTAAAGTCAGACAAGGCAATTTCCAATTTATAGTATTATGAAAGTTAGAGTTCTGAAACATCATTAAAAAAAATATATATAAACAAACGCACAGTACCGCCGAGACATTAGGTGTTTTTAGTATGTTATTGCTATCGTGTATATTAGAATGTATTGTAAGATCTTGCAGCTAAATGTTATAGTATGACCACTAAAACTGTTTTCAGAAACAAAAATTGTAAAAACTTTATTTTTTTTAATTTGATTAAATTATAGTAAATTTAGTTTACATTCAGTTTACATAAGCATCTTTGTTATATAAGATTTTATTAAGAAATCTAACGTACACAGCAATTATGATATAGCACAATCAATAGAAAATTCCGAATGTAAAATTGATGAAATTATGGGTTATGAAATTATGCGAGTTGTTATTTATTCATTTATTTATTTTACATCCTGTCTCCAATTTTTGATTAATTAATATCTGTACATTAAAAAATACTATAAATATTAATTGCATTTATATTAGTAATGAAACTAGTAAATCTACATATCAGGGAGATCAAATGTCAAATCAGCAGTTTTATTTTGAAACAATTTTATTTAGTATTTAAAATATTCAACGTGACGTTTTAGTTCTTTCATGTTTGTATTATTAATTAATACACGTAATATATCAAGCAACTCAAGAAATTTAATTTTTAAAAATTTGTATCAGTAAATACGATTCTATGCACTGATATTCTGAATTTTTTCTTGATTTTTTTCTTTATTAGGACACCCCCCCCCCCTTTTGCGAACTGTCACAATAATTTTATAACTGTAATTCTCTCAAATTCAGTGTTTTATATCTTGTATCTAAAATAGCATCTAAAATAATTAAAATACTGATCTTGTGATAATGTCAATATTTAATTTGAACAATTGATTATTCTGATAAATATTGTAATTATTATTGATATCCTAATTCTTAAATGTAATTGAAAATGGCTATTTCGTTTCATTGGTATGCTTTCATTAAAATATGTTTCTAAATAAAATCACAAAAACAGTTATCTATTACTTTTTGTAGCGTATCCATTACTGGAAGAGTGGGTGTCAGAAAATGCTGTCAAAGTTGATGTTCTGAACCGAATTTCCGGATGTGACAATGCAGGACAGTAGAAAAAAATTGTTACGAGACAACGATCGCTTATAATTTAAGATGAAATTAATTTATCGTAAAACGAAAACAGTTCGATTACGAATCATTTTAATAGTCATGCCTAAAGTTTCATCCTTTGTTTAAAAATGAATACGTAAATATTGCAGAAAGTTTCGTATTATTGAGTGCGAAAAGTATTTTTTTGAGAACTGCCTTATATTATACATAGCTTCACCAAATGATATCACTTTCACATAGGTAGCATTATTTACTATCATTGTTGTTGAATACAAGTTTATTATAAACTGTACAAACAGGGTTAATTAAAAGGCTGAAATAAGGCCAATTATTATCAGGAGGCCCATTGACCTAAGGGGATTTATGACTCGTGTGAAAGTCTTTGTAAGACGGTTGAGCTAGTATTCACATACATCCAAAAAAAAAACAGAAAAATTCAGAACTCGATTTTGAGCCCACTCGACCGCACGAAAAGTTTCAAACCCCGAACCAACATATCCACCGAGTCAACCACATTTCCAGAACAGTACAATTATGATTAAAAATTAAGATAAAATATTTTAGATAACTCAAAAAATAATCAGTTTTTTTTTCTTTTTAAATGTATAATAATTATAGAAAAGAGTGAATAAAGTGTCAAAGAGAGAGTAAAAGACCAAACAGTAAAAACAATCATATTTCATTTATGTGTGTATTTAACTCTTTAAGACTGTTCTCAAATACAAACTGGCTACTTTATGACATATTTTGTAATTAATTTATGTTCAGAAACACATGAGATTGGCCGGTGTTCTTACTTAGAAACTTTGTAGTTGAAAGATGTTTTCCATTTTATGGTAAAGACAGAATATCTTTTAGAAAGTACTGTCAAAGTCAGCGTTTGGAATCAACTTTCCGACGTCACAGCATGAAAAAGGAGAAAAACGTGTCGTCACGTAACTCGAATCGCTTCTAACTTGATAAGTAAAGTATTTATCAAAAAATGGAAAATTCATTTCGATTCCAAAAGACAGTTTTTTAAAAATTTATTTTATTATATTTTTTACATTTATGTCATTTATTTTTTTTTATTTTTATACCATAAATAATGTTGCGAAATCTGCAAATAAATTTTTTTTATTCATTCTAAGTTTTTATAATTCTTTGAAAATCGACATTTTATGCTTGTGCTTAAACTTTTGAGACAGACCTTACAATTATATTTATAAAGACATGAAAATATATACTGTACATTTAATAGATCCAAAAATGTTATTATTTTTTTTATTAAAATTAAATTTAATATAGATAGAAATATACAAACTTATACAAATAAAAATGTTATTTTTACATAATGGAAATGCTATTTGTTAATTTATTATAAATGTTATTGTTTTGTATTAAAATCAGATTTATACAAATTGAAATATACAAATAGAAATACACCAGTAGAAATACACAAACTTTTACAAATGGAAAACTTTTGCGGAACTCTTATCTCGCTTCCTGATAGAATTGAATCGGTTATTTCGAAAACCACATAAGTCTTTTTTTTCAAATATACAATATTTGTCACAAATGCTTCCTTATAGGTAGAGCCATGATTTGGGTAATAACCACATAACTCAGTGTATTCCTTCCTCTTCAAACAATACCTTCTAATTTTCGTTCATTACTTGCGACATGTTAGGTGGTTTTTGGATGCAATACCAGATTACATGCGGATACCATATTACCATTTGTCTGCAATACCATATTAAAACATAAAAATGTACCTGTATAAGAGCTAACTTCATTAATTTCGATTAAAAATATGTTTAATATAACTGTTTTGTTCAAATTAAATACCACCTAAATCGTTTCTTGCTAAAACAACATAAGTCAGGAACAGTTTTTCTGATATTCTTATTTTTATTATAAATAAATTACAAAAATTATGCAATATTTACAAACTTTGAAGTCCAAACTCTATTATCAGCCTCTATAAAACCCATAAAAATTATTTGTAAAAATACTTGTGAATAATAAAGTTTTTTGTATAATTTCTAAAAAGTTTTGATTCTGTGACTTATGTGGTTTTTTTAAATGACCGATTCAATTATACAAAAGATAAAAGACATACTATATAAAATATAAAAAATACATCAAAATAAAAGAGGAAAATTTCATTTATGGGTACATCAAATATACCCATAAATGATAACTTTTTTATATTAAGATCAATAACAATGCTTTTTTTTTTAATTAACGACCAGGAGTGAGCAAATACAGCAAAATTTGTGAAATAAAGGATTTATCACATTACATCATTACTCTTAAATTTTCAAGAAATTAAAAGTGACCCTAAAATTTCTATTAGGGAATTTGAAACTGTCACTGCAAAATAATATAAATAGAACATTAACATATTTAACAAATAGGCTAACTTAAAAATAAGAAATAAAAAGATATATATATATATATATATATTATAAATACTTGTTAAATACATTTTTGCAAGAATTTACAAAAATTGAAAAAAAATTATGTTTCGAAATACTTATTATGAAAGATAAAAATTTTCAACTTTTACACGGTACTATTAGTAATATTTGGTAATATCTGGTATAGATTTCTCATGTAGCACTCAACTACCTGGACATTTAAGCATTCGGCAGTAATCATTCCGAGCATGCCGGTTAATTCGGTATTTGCAGTAATATTAATATTATTTATTTTTTATTTAATTATTATTTATTTTCAGAGATATATCATTTTGATAATTTTCGACACGAAACTTAGTTTAATATTATTTTTCTAAATTGTGTACTATTCTAAACTATTTAACTAATAATTCTAAATCATACTTTGTTATTACATTTGTCTTAATTAATTCATAAAAAAAACTTTTGTGCTTCTTGAAAATCAATGACAGAAAGGGGGGGGGGGTAAATATTTCTACTGGCGAGTAAAATTTTTTGTTGGCTACCAGATTTTATCAAATTTGTAAATCCCTGTACATGAGGGTGTGAAATATGTAATAATAGATGAGATGCTGATTGATTACATATTGGTCGGAAGGACTTGGAAAAAAAAAATTCAGTTGTCAGAGGGATAAGCTATCTTATTGGAATTTCATTATAAAATTTCTAATATGTGGCTCTCTTAGCGGTAAGTTTCTGCAGGCTCTTGGATCTACCAGTTCTGGCAAAATACATTCCATGTAAAAAGCCTTTAGTTTAGGAAGGATTTTCTTCCAAAACGAATCATCTTTATATATTCTGATAATTTTTGTTTCTTTTGGGCACCAAAAGTACAAATCACACCTGTTTCTGCCTGTGATATTAAGTTGGCCTTGGATTTGATAGAAATATATGTGGTTAGTTGGCAGGAATGCTTCATCGTTACTTTTATATTTTAATCCGATATTATGGTTTTTCCATATTTCTTGGAAACCTGACGCATTTCTTGCACTATACGGGCATTTAATTTCTATCAATCCATCATCGGCTATTAAACCATCCGGACTCGTACACAAAAATGGATGCACCACATCAATGAACAAACCACATTGTTGAACAATATTACCAGAATCTTTTTCATATTGCTTTAGAGCGACTATTTCGTTAGCAATACCATACCTTGTTGCTGGTATGTCAACACGGTCTTTGTAGATGATTTTTCTAACTAGGTTTGAACATGATGTGGTTAGCCGTCTATCAGCAACCTCTTTGAAGAAAGACGAAGAAATCCGTTTACGTCTTTCATGTCGCCATTTTTCAGAAAGGTACTGTTCTCTAGTTTCTTTTTCTAGATCTGATGATTGTTTAACTTTTAGCTCTTTCAGAAAATTTTCTTTTAATTCTAAAAATATTTCGTCTGAAATATCCGGTTTTTGAGAAAACACTCCGTAATTTTTATCACCTCCCACTAGTGACTCATTACTTTGTTTAATTTTTTTATTTGGGAAAAGTTTTCTTTTTAAATGTCTTTTGTTCCTGGATGATACAAAATCACGAACTGGAGCTTTTGGAATGCTTCCAGTGATAGCTGTATATGTATTCTCTATCCACCCTTGAGCTGGTGTCTGATATGCTAATAAAGCAATGTATGCACGCCTGTTAATTCCACCAGCTCGTGAAAAGTCAACTCGCTTTCCGCCAGATGTCTTGCATAATTTGCTCATAAAATTTTCGGCATAATTGTTGGTGAGATTGAAAATTAGGGTGTTAGCACATGACACAAGTGTTCTGTTAATTTCAAAATTGATGCCCTCTAATAGTTTTGAATCCATACAGGGAATTTTAGATTGATCCAGGGATAACGTTTTAGAAGATTTCTTATTTCAAGGAGTTCCACAGGAAGAATGGTTGCCAAATACATGTTGAGGTACATTTTTTAACTCGCCAATGAATTTTTTTACCAGATCTTTATATGGTTCAATGTGTGTGGGAATGGCATTATGTTTTATAACTGATCTAACAGTATTAACTAGAAGAGGTATTTTGTCTTTTAAACTTTTTTTTTGGGATTGAATACTCCCATATATTCCTTTTGATGGCTGCAATCTTTCCAGTGCTCTCCTGAAACGTCGACTGGCGTGGTTAACACATTCAATTTTCAGGACAGAGCCGCCGTAGGAAATTTTTTCTCTTACTTTATACATGGTGTTTGAATCACCATCTGCAACCAACCTCATGCATCTTATTTTGTATATTTCATGAAGATACAGCATTCCTTCAACAATGATGTCACTTTCCATGCTTGTGGAGGAACTATTCCAATTTTTGAAGCACAAGTGTTCACGGTGCTTTATTTTCCCGTTATTAATCATCCTGCATACTAAACACAGTTTGTTTCTGATGCCAATAAAAATAATCTTCTTTGATTCTTGACCAATGATCACAGCGACTCCGCTTGATGCGTTATACCCTCGACCGTAACTGCGCTTACACCATCCTCCATCCACGACGGCTGTAATGTTACAGTAGACTTCTGAATCTTTGTCACCCCTATTTTCTGCAGCAGTTTTTTCTTCTAGAATAGTTCTTTCCATTGTGTTCTCAGCACATAATTTTATTATTTCCCCAGTTTTAACTTCATACTGTGAAAATTTATATCGATTCATGTACTTAACACCCATAATGCCGAATTTCTCTTCTTCCTGAGCGAATCCGGAACTTGTGGACATGGCTCCCAAAACTGCTAATTTGTTAAGGCTATCGCCATCGTTATCACTCACAATTTTTGCTTCCGCTGGACACATTGGGTTACTGCATACATAGTGAAATGTGCAAATAAGTCCATTTACTGTCATTTCTTTGTACAGTAACTTTCCTCCAAAATTACATTCATAAGTGTGAGTTTCTACATTTCTAGATTGTTTAATAACTGCCTCCAGATCACACAAAAATCGACCTGTGGGAAATTTATTTTCTTGTCTGTTTTTAGAATATTCAATGCAATATTCCGCCTCACTTTGGTTATCTGAATTTAATCGAGACGTTTCATCTATATTTTCGTTATTAGTCATGGTTTGGGACGTGATATAGAGTTCTATAGACTGCTTCGATGATGAAGGCGCTAAAATATGATTTTCTGAGCTGTCAATAATCTCGTTTTCCTCTTGCACATTCATGTTTTTCCTGAAAGAAGCAAACACAAAAATTAAAATATTAATACTTTATATACATTCAATTTTTAGCTTATTTTTATGCATTTTATTGATAATTATAGTTGTACCGAGGGCGTAAATAAGGTTTCAGAATGGTAGGTGGGGAACACTTACCCCCCACATTAACAGACCACCACCATGTAATCAATACGTATTAAAGTAAATATAATTAAACCATTAACAGTAATTTTTTTAAAAGTATTATAATAAAAAAGTAAGGATCGTAACTAAATCCCCAGACATTGTCGTTTTATCAGACAGTGGGTTTCACTAATTAATGGAGGACAATAAGAGGTACTATTATATCGGATCCTAAGCTGAAAAGGGTTCCGTAAACACCGAATTCGTATTATTTGTATAACCGAGTGCATTAAAAAATTAAGAAAAATAATATACAATAAAAAGTTACGTGTTTATCTCCAAAATGGTAGTTTGGATACACATTACAAATTTCGCATTTAAAATTAAGAGAGATATTATAATTTAGAAATTTATAGAAAAACAACTATAAATGCAAACAATAAATAAATCTGTAAATACAGTAATTTGGAATATTAAGAAACCCAGCGTTAAAACATGAAGACCTAATAACGAGTAAATAGAAAATAGTGTCGACAGCAAGAAAATATATTCCTTTAGTGTGTTAGTACTTGATTGATTCTAACAGCAAGTTTCAATGGGAAAAATCTATGACGTCATGCGATGCGTTGCTATATACTGTAGCTGTGATTTGCCGCTGAGATTCACAAATTGTTGAGCAGAACAAATTTTCCATAAAATAAGGAAGTTACGACCACGTGATTTGCAGTATGGCTGACACCCCCCCCTCTCCCCTGATGTACCGTTAAAAGTAGAGTCAGTACTCGCTACAAACTACTGATTTATGTATCGCGCTACTCGCTACACTACACTGTTCAAAATATAGGGCGCTGCACTACAAACTACTGTAAAAAGTAGCGACTACTGTAGTTTAGCTACTTGTAGCGCGCTACTTCCGAACCCTCTCTATATGCATATACTATATGCAGGATATGTAGGGGAGGGAGAGAGTACCTCGCACCTCTATACTGGGCCTGACAATAGATGTCTGCACGGGCCGAAATTTCCAGGCCCGGGACCGGCAATAACCCTACAAAACGATTGGCCCGGCCTGGTTTAAAAACAAAAAGTTCGGCCCTAGTCCGGCCCGCCCCGTACAATTTGTTTCACCCGACCAGCCCGGTAAAAAAGCTAAAACCATGGCCGGCCTAAAACATCATAACTCGACTGATTTTCAACTAAAAACAATAAATTTAAATTTTTAAAACAAAATTTCAAAGTTAAAAAAAATATAGCAGAAAAGTAATTTTTATTTTAAAAAATATTGCAGGTAAAAAAATCATTAAAATATCTATAAATTTATATATATATAATATATAAATTTATGTATATAAATATATATTTATTTATAAATATAAATTTATATATATAAAATATTATCAATAAATAAAGAAAATAAAATTTTGACAAAAATTTTAAAAATATATTCTTTAAAGTGAAAGTCACTGAAGATATCTTTTTTTTTCTTTTTTTACTTTTAAATTTATTAAAAATTTTATAAATTCTGAAGACAAAATAACAAGGAAACTTTCCTGCAGTGAATAGGGAAAAAAGTAATGAAATAGGGACAGTGATTCATGAGTAGTAAAATATCAAATAAGTTTAAAATTTTAAAATAAAATTTTAAACCTAATTAATTTTTCAACAGAGCTCAAATTACGCTGTAAATTTCCTTTGTGTTTAAAATTGTAATGTTTTAAAAAACTTTTTATCTGAATAGTAATTTTTATACATAGATATATTTCAGGGGAAAAAAATCATGCGTCAAGCATTGATTATGAAACACTTTCCAACATAGCCAGAAAACTGTAACGAAAATTCACCATTAAATAAGGTGAAAGAAGATATGTAAGTAAACAGTTTAGAAAACTTACACTGCATCGAAAAATAAATTTTTCGAAATTACCTTCCAGTGGCAAAAAAGTAGTCACATTATTTTGTGCAGCCCTGTATATGATCAATAGATGTGGATATATAGCACGATAAAATTTAGTTCAGTTAAAATATCCATATTCAGCAATTTTCGCCAATCGATGGAAATGCACTCGAAATCTTTTGTACAGCCCTGTATATTATCTGGAGACTTTTATACACACAGCATATTAAGCTAAAAGGCAACTTAAAACTCACTAGCAGCAATTACCAACAGTAAACGACAATGTATTTTTTTTCTTTGCGTAACCCTGTATATGCAGAGGCGTAGCGTCAAGGGGGACAGGATAACTTTACTAATAGTATTTTTTAATTCATACCGTTCAAAGATTAAATAAGACCAACTGTAGTATATAATTCTACTAGTAGTAAAATGATCGTCCCCCGCCCCCCCCCCCTGACGCTAAGCCACTGTGTATATGAATTTATTTATATTTCACAAACTTCTGTTAGTCTACTAAATATACTTCAGCAGAAAAATGCGCAACATAATTAGAAACTACCCTTAAGCAATTCACTTCCATAGTCTGTAATACAACGAATTCCCTTGTGTAGCCCTGTATATGATCAACCGAGTTTATAAACACACACGTATTATAAAAAAATTTTGTTAAACTTAAAAACGCACTTATCACATGTAAACTGTAAATATCGCACATGTACTGTAGCCGATATATTTTTTGTGTCCCTGTAAATAAACGCAATGCACACAAGAGAGCAATTTATAGTGCACCTCAGTAATTCATATAATTTTCCTTGCGTTTGAAATAGTGAAATATCACTAAATTACACTGCAAACGATTTTTCCCCATAGGACAGTGTGTAACAGAAATATTTTGTTTGACCCTGTAAATGAATATTAAATGCTTTGCACTCCATACAAAAAGCATGTATTAATGCGCTTTATAATTATGTATCAATTTCGTCATGTTTTGAATGACGTAGAATCACAAAATACACTTGAAACGATTATTTCCCATTGACTGTAATGTAACGAAATACTTTTGACAGTCCCTGTAAAAAAACTATAAGTGCTACACTCTTCAGTTGCAATAGGGAACATGCTATAATAAATGACAATAACATACAGAAATTTCAGGGCAATCCGAATACATTTACGCGAGTTAGAGCACGGACAGTATAGGTTAGAAAGCGTTAAGAATCACTAAAATTTGCCCATAAATAAAGAAAATAAAATTTTGAAGGATTTAAAAAATATATATTCTTTGAAGTAAAAAGCAATGACAAAAATTCTTTTTTTCTTGTTTTCATTTTTTTTTTACTTTTAAATTTATAATAAATTTTTTAAGTAAAAATTTTTTATAAATTCTGAAGACCAAATGACAAGGAACCTTTACAGCAAACAACAGTAAAACTAGTCGGATGTGCCAACCCCAAAACTTTCTTCTATCTCACACATGTTTCGCATACACTAAAAAGAATCAGCACCAATTTATATCAAGGTATAACTGAATTTAAAATTTTATTAAATTCCGTGTATTAATTCTTGAGATATGACTATTGCTAAAATCGTGTAAATCCTGCAAAATGTAGCACAGCAGCGTCACCAGTTGGGAGATTTAGACCAAAACCTAATCAACAACAACTTATGTCAACGTCTAATTGAATCTGAAGTTTGATGAAAATCCGTGCATTAGTTCTCGAGATATAGTTATCGTGATAATAATGAAAAAAGTAGCATAACAGCGTCACCTGTTGGGCTATTTACACCAAATTGTAAGCGGCATCTATTTATGTCAAGGTCTAACAGAATCTGAAGGTTAATGAAATTCCGGGCATTCGTTCTTGAGGTATAGCTATCGTAAAATCGAGAAAAAGGTGGTATAGCAGCGCCCTCTGTTGATATATCTTCACCAAAACATAATCATCGTCTATTTATTTCAAGGTCTAACTGAACCTGAAGTTTGTGGAACATAAGGGCTTTAGTTCTTGAGATAGAGCTATTGTGGAAATCGAGAAAAATGCAGCATAACAGCGCCACCTGTTGGGCAATTATTACCAAAAACTAATCACCACCAATTTATATTAGGGACTAACTGATTATAAAGTTTTATTAAATTTCATGCATTAGTTCATGAGATAGAGCGCCCACAAAATTTTTGTCGCATACATACAGACAGACTCGCAAACAGACATATTCTAAAAATAGTCAGATCGTGTTCAGGACCTTCTAAAACGTATAAATCCGTCGAAAACCGGTAGTCGAAAATTTTCATGAATCCAATACTTTCTTCTTGTAAAGATAGAAGAATGTAATTACATAAGTTTAAAATTTAATTTTTTTCAAAAATAAAATTACAAAATTTTAAAGAATTTTTTTATGTGAAATGTAATTTTTATAGACAGATATATTGCAGGAAAAAAAAACATAAATTTTAATATTGAATCAATAATTAAACAAAAGACTATTTTATAAGTCAATGTAACCCTACAGGAATCATGCATAAATTTTCTTGTATACGATTTTTTAAAAATGTAATATCAATATTGTTTACATAATACAGTAAATCTTACCTTTCATTGTCAATTTCACGATTTTCTTCAAATACATTTCTTTCTCGTTGTCGCCGAATCCGTTGACTATTCGACCGCTTAGAAATTTTTTAATCACACTTCAGATTCTTCCTTTTCTTATTTCGTTGACTTCCCATATTTAAAAAAAAATAAATTATTTAATTCAAGAGTATAGTCCAACGTTGAATGCCGGAGAAAATTATTTAAATTCTCTTAAAACATCTAATAAACCAGCCAATCATTAAATGTTCATTCATTGATTAATATCTAATTTTCCGTAACGACACTTCACGGAATGCTTATCTTTCGGTACTAATTGAAAAAGCCGTAATACGATATCCTCCCATGCACATAAACCCCTGATCTCATTTGAAGCTGGACATTGTATAGCAAACAAAATTGACTACGAAACACGTTTCATCTATTGGTCATTTTGCGCGAAAGAATGAAATGAAAGAATACCTAATTATTGGCTAATGTTAATTGAATGACAGACTGAATCTCCTCAATTTTTAAAAAAAAGTACTACCCACTTTCAAATTTCCCGGCAACATTCAGCGCCATCTATGAGGAAAAGGTAGTTTTTTTAATTTCAAAATACTGCCTTAACAGAAACAGTTTGAAACTTTTGAAACAGAAACAATATTACTTTTCTTTCTTTTTTTCCTTTTTCTTTGCTTTGCTTTTCTTTTCTTTTCTTTTTTTTTTTTGACGTACAAAAACAGTAAGTTATCGTTGCCAATTTCTGCAATCAAATACATAATGACGTCACGTACAGGAAAAAACTCTAAAAATCGCATAAGGCAAATCGCGAAAAATTCACAACTCGCTGTTCGAATTGCAAACAGCTGACGACCTCCATCTGCCAATCACAATTGCCCGGTTGACTTCCAGCTGTGCCTACAATTCTATCAGCTACCAATCACAACTGCCATCCAACGATGTTTGACTTCTAGTGAGCGATTTGCGACGATATTTCAAATAAAATACGCTGCAAAACATGAAAAAAAGTTACAAAACTCGTAAAAAATGAAATAAAAAAAATCTAATCAAAAAATCCAAATCGGGTTATTTAATAACCCGACTTTCCCTTTTAAAATCATGATTTTTTATCTGTAAAGAATTATCAACTCTCTCCAACCTAAGAAGAGAAAGAAGAAATGACGATTCTGAGCATAACTGAGGTTGAAATGGAAGCAACCACCGAACCAATGAAGCAATCTGGACAAAATTTCTTAGTGTCAAAGGAAAAAAAATCTCAAAAAATTCAAAAATCGCTGTACGAAGTCCGAATAAACTTTATTGAAAAGAGGATAAAATTTACTATATTAGGCTAAAACATTGGAACCGGATTCATGTTACTAATGCGGAAAAATTGCAGCAAAACGTGAGAAAACGCTAAAAATTGCATAAAAACTTAAATAAAAGAACATCTATTCAAAAATTCCAAAATCGGGCTTCGAGGTGAAAAACTACATGCTTAGAAGTACGTTCCTACCAAGTTTTCTAGCTCTGCGTGCAGCGGTCTCTTCAGAATAAAGCGCGCAAACACACAAAGCTTCCTTCTTTATTATAGTTAGGGATAAGCACAAAACAAAGAAATGACCATGATGAGTGTCAGGGAAAATTTATGGTATACGAAGAAGTACACTTATGTTTTCAGTGATATAACGTTAAAGTAATATTGCTTATTATTATTTCAGTAGAGTGAAGTTTAAAATGTTTTGAGTCCCCTTGCGAATCTGTCGTAAAAGGTTTTATCATATTAATATATTAAGAAAAAAAAATAATGAACGTAAAACAGATTAAAAAAAAAACTGGAAATAAAATTTTTCTTTTAATTTATTGAAAGATAAAGTCTTTTTTATCAGACTTGTTCTTCAAAGTATTTAAACAACACATATATTATGTTAATTTATTATTAATTTGGTTTAAATGGTTTACATTAAAAATGTTACAAATGGTTTACATGTTTATATTACTTTAAATCCCATGAAAATTGTAATGCAATTTCTGGAACTGAACTTTTTCAATGCTGTTTCATGTAACTAATAAGAATACACAGAACGTTTCGTTTATAAAAGAAAGTTTAATGGCGTTTTCTATTTTAATTTCCGGTTTGAAAACAAATACTTCTTTACCAATTTTTATATCGATTTATGTATCGTTTGCTATACGTAACGAAAGGAAATAATTATTTAATAATTTTTCTCTGGATCATTTTGCTATACAGTTTTAGTCATTATGCATGGGTTACAAGGACCTTTGAATGTATTGATATTACTGTGAACAATAATGTAATAAACACTTTGAATAAAAAAACGGCACCAGAACTGCTTTAGAAATACATTTTAAAAGAATTTGTTTAATTATATTCGAGTATAATGAAACAAATTTGTTTCTATTATTGTATTATTACAAATGGCATGGGCGTAGTGTTTTATTTTATTTATTTTATTGAACATTCGTTCCACGCATTTATATTTTTATTAAGTTAATTAATATATATATATTTTAATAAACAGTTTACTTTTTATGATTTTAACGTTGGTTTATAACGTCGAATGAACTATATTAAAAATGAAATGAACAATTGTAAGCAGTACTATTACTAAATTTAACATTAGAAGAAAAGATAGATATATTTTAAAATACAATTTATATATTTAAAACGAAAAGCACATTCTGTCAAATTGGTCAATTTCACATTTTATTTTCCGCATGAATATTGTCTCTTTGCGCATTCTTCAACGTTTTTTGAAGGCTTCTTCTCTCAGAAAGGGGAAACCTGATTGATTAGCCCCCACCTGTTTAGTCTAGGGGGATTGAAAAGGGTTGATTGAAAATGGATGGAGTCGTACCATTGCATTGAAAGCATAGACCTTCTAATATAGTTTTGCTCTGAGGTCAAAAGCTAAAGCCTTTTTTTTAAGAACTCGTGTTTTGACTACTAAATATGTATATTTGTTCGCAAAATTTTAAAGAGTTCTTGGATACAGTTATATTTCTAACGGATTGAAATGTCAGAGAGATTGGGAAATGGGAACAATTTTTTTGTTGCTATGTTAAAGTAGCCGTCGCAAAAACAAACAAGCAAACAAAAAAGCGAGAAGAAACCATTTATTTAACAAATAGATAACAATAATTTTTCACAAAATTTTTACACACAGGCTGTAAAACTGTTTTACTTATCACCAATAAAAATTTAAAAGAGTTCGTACAAAAAAACTTTTATTTTAAAACTATGAAACGACCCTACAAAAACAAGATAATGAGCGCTTTTATCACAAAATATCAATATTTTTTCGCGAATTTTTCATTTTAAAATGTAATTTCATACAAAATCGGGTTAAAGATATAAAATAATAAAAACATGATGCTTTTTAAAAATTTATTATCACGGGCCCGGGCAACGCCGGTCGGTGGTCAGCTAGTAGATATAATAATACGATTTGTGTATACTTAGAGAAAATGGAATGGTCTTAATATAAGTAGAAATAAGCACAAATATTTACTTGGAAATGTTATGAATTAAATGAATTTAAGAACGTAATAAAGAATCGTTATAGTTATTTATAGTAATAAAGACAAAAGAGCAAATATTCGAGGTAAAAATTGAATTGCATTAAATTATAGTGAGCAAAAGCTATTTTTAAACTAATTAAAATGCTTATTATTATAATTAAAATAATAAAGGTAATAAAAGTAATAACAAACACACATTTTAATGCTGAATATATATAAAAAAACTTATAACGTTTATTTCATATTTATATTAGTTATGTAAATATTAAACAAATAATAAATATTTATTTAAAAATGATTTTTAAATCACCATTTTAAATCCAAAAAAATTAAGTGTACAGGATTGCAATACATAAACTGGCAGTACTGAAAATCATTCCAGTCACAATTCAAGAGATAGAATAAAAAGAAAATAGATTGGGTGACCAATAGGCATGTAGAAAGGTATATTCATAATTTATTTTCATAATTAAAAAAATATATATGAGTACTTCTTCCTACGAGAATCACATTTTTGAAAACGTCTCTAAAAATAAAAAACTCAAAGACAATTTAAAAAATATATAACAGCGAAAAACAATTTGCAACATCTCATAACTTTATTTGTCATAGAAATGCCAATATATTAATTTAGATATAACAAGTCTGGATAAGATACATTCTTAGATAAATGCATTTCAATACTGGAAGAAGACGTGAGAATCACAGGCAATACAACTTGAAAGCGTTTTCGTAATCTATATGCAGATTAGCCATATTATTTAAATAAAAAAATATATATTTTTTGTGGAGAATTTTGTGGCTTGAACACCATTGTAAGTCCAAGAATTTATGTACTTGCACTCTAGTAATAAGCGTCATCGTAAATATTATTCATTCATCTTCCTGAAAGAGAAACATGTGGATGAGGACAGCATGGGATATCCGTAGTTAACGGCTTTGAGCTCGTCTATTACTGCAATGATTTTAATTTTTATACAGACAATGATTTCAGTTGCAATTTTTGTAATTTATAATGCAATATTTTTTTCGCTCTTTTTCGAGCTTAATAGCTTTCGATACCGTTCTTTCAGAAGCCTGAATAACGGTTTTCAGTGAATTTTTTGATAGCGGATATTGATGTAGACTGCATTATATTAATAATGGAAGCTGTATTGAACTGGTGATTGAAAGGGGTATCATTTGTAATAGAATGGAAATGCCGGAATGATGCAATGCAACATGCATGATGACTCGTCCCTTAATGATAAATTTCCTTCTCAATTTCTATCCTAAGTTAATTCTCTGTAACATCATTTTAGTCCCGGAATTACATTAAAAGTTTTAAGCTGTTTTATGTTAATTTTCGTTAACTCAGACGTCAAAGACAATATTTACCCCGATTGGTAACTTTTGAAACTAGTATTGTTTTCTAGGCGATACCTACAAGGTACGTTAATTAATAAACGAGACTAACACTAATTGGAACGCGTTCGAGTATGACCTAGCATGACGATGTGTGTTAGAACATGTAAAAACAAGTTAGAACCAATTTGAACAAGTCAAGTTTTCCTCAACTCGCGTTCTTCGTGCTTTAACCGAATTCAGTCATTGGGTAACGTTACAATGTGTAACATGGAGAAAAGGGTGGATGATTGCAATGAATTAATCACAACCAAAATTGTCAACCTGAACTTTCTGGACTCAACTGCGATAGGGGACGAAATCTAGTGCTATCAATATGATCTCGAAACAAAACGACAGAGGATGGAATTGCGGTCCCGAACATCCCCGAAACAGAAATTCCGGTTTGAAAAGTCAAGAACCTTTCTCATCACTTTATTTGATAGCATTGTTATTATCCATAAGGAGTTTGTTCCGCCTGGAATAAACAATCAACAAGGAGTACTACAAGAAAGTCATGCAGCGTCTGATTAAGATAATCCATCGAATACGGCCATAATTTCATAAAAAAGGGAGTTGGTTCTTACTGAAAATAATAATGTATGTCCGCATACAGAAGTCGTTGTCTAAAAATTCTTATCCAGTAAAGGAATTGCGGATCTTTATCCCCATCGTTATGTCCAAATTTGTTTCTGCCAGGTTATTTACTTTTACCAAAGCTGAAAACAAGTCTGAAAGGACATTTTGAGAATATAGAGGACATTAAAAAGAACGCCAGAGTCGAACTTGAAAGGGTTAAGACAGGGGATTTTAAAGCGTGTTCCAGTTATTTCATTTGTGCTCGTATTTAAAAAGGCCGAAATTCGAAAAAAAAATTGAAATTTCAACACATTTACTTTGATCTGTAATTGATAAACAATTTTCTTAATCGTGTTTCTTTAACGGGAAGGAGGAGAAATTTTTAACGATGTTGTGTACAAATAGAAGTAATTTATGCAACAGCAAAATGTTAAAAATTAATTTAATTAAAAATTCCTCATTATAACTAAAAATAATTCAACAATATCACTAAAACCGGAAGGATTATATTATTATATATTTAAAATATGTATTATTACTAACGCTATATTTAAAAATTTATTTTTGCTTTTAAATTTTTAAGATATCATTTTAAAAAGACATTAAATAATATATGTAAAATAATATATTTATTATTTATTATGGTGTCTGTGAATATGCAAAGTTAAATTATACTTTAAGAAATAAAAATATGTTATAGAAAATGTCATTCACAGATAAGTTTCTATATGTGTTTTATTTGTATTTTCATTTAAATTATTAGTTTATAATTTTATTTAACATGAAATAAATTTTACTTTAATTAGAATTTTCTTTAAAAATTAATAAAGTATACCTAAATTTGGCGTCGCATCTATTATGGTGAATTAAATTTAAAAATAATTTTATATTTTCAATCAAATTATTCATTTTCTATTTCAGTTTTCATAAAAATATCATAAAAATACGAAAAAAAAAGCCTCAACGAAATAAAAACTCGACTTATTATTCAAACAATGATGCTAAAGACGATTTTTCTTAGCATTTAATACTAATACTACAAAGTTATAGAAGTGAACATTTTTTTACCGCTGAAACGACTGTTATTTGAATCGTTATGTTCCCCTTAAACCTTCATTATATACATTTGATATTTTGATGAATTTAATTCGTTAAACGACTACCCTCTGTCCTTACTTTTGAGAAATACTATTTTCAAATAATAACAAATTGCTTTATTAAATTTCCGAAAAGTATTACAAAATCAGTGATTTTATTAAACAAAATTACTATTAAGAAATAGTGGTTCTTTTAAGTAAGGAACATTATATACCTGCATTAACAATATGTCAAAAAAATTCAAATTACATTTAATTTTCTTTAACCTTACACTGTTAAAAATTTGCAGCAAACTGTTTAGTCATTTGGCCATTTTTATAGAAAATGGTTACACAACCGTAACTTAAGTCTATTTAGACATTTTATTGCCTATATTATGGTCAGAATAGAGTTAAATTACGGTTATGTAACCGTTTTCTATAAAAACGGTCAAATGACCGGACAGTTTGCTGCAAATTTTTAACAGTGCATATATAAAGGGGTTTTCCTATAGAATGTATATAATTGTGTTTATATTTTTCAGATTTTTCAGACTTTTACATTTCTACCGTTCTATAAATATTCAATTCTATTTACAAAAGTAATTAATAGTGAACAACAAAGTTTAAAATTGCTGATTTTATGTGTATATGTAGCGCAAATAAAAATAAAATATTAAAAAGTAACTATTTTCTTCTTAAAGATTTATCAATGAACTCAACCTTGTACTTATGACGAAAAGTGAAAACAGAAAAAAATTCGTTATTATACAAGCATTAATATCTTTGTTTGTATTTTATGAGCAGATTATTTTGCTTATTTAAAGTCAACAAAAATTTTCTCCTGTTTGAGTCCAGATGAAAATGCATGATTATTTAATCTTCATTGAAAAAACAAAATGAATATTACACAAAACAAAATAAATTTTCATGAAATCTCTTTATACGTATAATACTTATACATAAGTCTCAAACACAAATAAAGATATGATTAAATTTAGATGAAATCAAACATATAAATATTTAAAATACAATATTTATTTCCTCTAGAAATTTACAGCAAAATTGTAACAGAAAGGTTTTTGTAGAAAAAGAAATAAATGCGTGGTTCTCAAAATATTTAGAGCATAATGTCAGTCTTATTTTAACATTTATGACTATCAAGGAGAAATACAAAATAAATAATGTAACTACGTAAAATGTAATAATGTAAAATGTACTAACTATTTTCTTCCTAAAGATTTATTCAATTTAGCGAAAAGTGAAAACAGAAAAGGATAATCTTACATACAAACATTTTTTTTCTTTTGTTTGCCTTTTACGAGAAGAATACTTAAAGTCGACAAAAAACAACAACAAAATAATTTGACTAATTAAACTCCACAAAACTATTTTTTTATTATTTTATTTTTTGCTTAGATGAACATAACATGATGTTTTTTTTAAAAATAGATAATATATATTAAACAAAACAAAAGGGAAATTCCTGAAGTCATACTATATGAATCAGACTGATACAGTAGTCTTAAGCAAAAATAACTCGAAAGATCTAAATTTTAAGCATTTAAAGTACAATATTTATATTATATCGTAACTGTTGCTAATAACTGCATTCCTTCACTTTAGGAATAGTTACGTTCATTTTAACACGTTTAAACACGTTGCTGCATCCTAAAGTCTCTTAGTGACGTGAGGGAATGCAGTTACTTAACTCTCTATTTTTAATATTTTACTATGAGCACATCTTTGCAAAACTTTTATTTTAACATATATTGTACATTTTGATGTATTTTATAATATATGTAAAGAAGGATGTTTTGCACGATTGTGCCAATATAAATAATTGAGGTAAAATTAGGAGAAATTGCGTAGTTTTCATTAAAAACTAAGAATAATGCGAACTTTGAGCTTGTGTAAGTCATATCAATCAGAAGCAAATGCAAAAACTGTTGTTGAAATCGTACAGGACAAACCTTCGAATATTAAAAAGTGAAATAATTAAGTCAGTACAACAAAATATTTAACTAATATATAACTAATTTTAGTCTTATTTCATTGGCCAAAAACACGTCTTATGGACCCTGATCCTTTACGGCGATTATGCCAAAAAGGCTTTCTGTAGCAAATAAATGTATAAATGTATTAAAAATATGTAGAAGGGTCAACGACCAAGAATACAGCAGCTATATGTGTTAAAACCTCAAAATGTTGTATTTTACTTTGATCATATTTATGAGAGTTACACTATTTATTCTTATTTAAAACTCAAATTCTTGATTACGAACAAAATCTTTTTAAATATACATCACCCTACCTGTTAACAGCATTTCGAGAGGAAAATACATTTCTGAGTTTATCAATGTTTTTTTGTTTTAATGTTTTCAAATAATTACAAAAATGTATATACAGATTAATATTTAACATGTTGTTTATTGACTTAGGTCATACTTACCAAAGTTGCTACGTTCATTTTTATTTAAAACGCAAATCTCTTGTTTACGAACAATATCTTTTTGATTTATTTTATATTTTGTAAAAATATTTTCTATATTTTGTAAAAGTAATTTTCTTTAAAATATTTAGAGCTCGCAATGTATTTATGATTATGTCGCTAAAATTATTTCAAATTTGATCATTTTTTATTTCTTATATAAATCAATTTTAGTTAATTAAGGATAAATTCCTGGATTTATACTTTCTTCTATCTTTACTAGAATAAAGTATTGAATTCGTGAAAAAAAATTTCTTCCGGTTTGTGGCGGATTTATGCTTTTTAGAAGGTTTTGAACACGATTTGACTGTTTTTAGAAAATGTCTGTGAGTCCGTCTTTCTGTCTTTGTGTGTGTATGTAACACAAATTTTGTGGACGCTCTATCTCAAGAATTAATGCACGGAATTTAATAAAACTTTAGATTCTGATAGACCTTGATAAAAGTTGGTGCTGATTAGTTTTTGGTGTAAATCTCCGAACAGGTGCCGCTGGTATGCTGCATTTTTCACGATTTTCGCAATAGCTCTATCTCAAGAACTAATACCCGGATTTTCATTAAACTTCAGATTCTGTTAGACGTTCACATAAGACGTTCTGTTAGGCGTTCACATTTCAATTCATCTTGTTATGTTTTGGTGTAAATCTCCCAACAGGTGGCGATACTATGCAGCCTTTTTCAACCCAGGTCGAAATTCATGCTAGTACCAGCAACAAAAAATAGGCTGGTTATTGCTATGTATTGCATTGTATGCTAGATTTTCATGCTATAATATGCTTATATATCTTATATATGTTTATAACTCTAACCAGCATCAAGTGAGTTAATACACACTATGACTTGCTGGGTAATTCTGGTGGAACCAGCAAATGTTTATGCTAGTACCAGCAGCAAAAATATACTAGTTATTGCTATTATATGCTTTATAATGCCAACCAGCATCAAGTGGGTCAGCTGACTTGCCATGAGTTGCAATGGCTTGCTGGTAATTCTGGTGGAACCAGCAAATGTTTATGGTAGTTTATGCTATTTTATTGCTGGGATACAGCATTTAATGCTTGTCTAGCAAACAAATACCAGTATGAATTTTGACTTGGGAAGATTTACACGATTTTAGCGATAGTCATATCTCAAGAACTAATGCATGCAATTTCATCAAACTTCATATTATGTTAGACCTTAACATAAGTTGGTGCTGAATAGGTTTTCGTGTACATCATATAACAGGTTTATGGTGCATTTCTTCATTATAAAATGCATAATTTAAAAAATTACGCTTTTTGAAATATTAACATGTATGAGATAGAAGAAAGTTTTGGGATTGGCACATCTGATTAGTTTTATTTTGCTTCTACATGAAAATAAATAATCAATTCAAATTTTTTCCGGAAAATTTGATTTTAGCAATAGTAATTTTTATTTTCTCCACATGTTTATCTTTAGAAGAATTTTTCATTTCCCTTACTTCACATTGCTAATGGAAAAATTAGTAGTCAGTTAACGGCTATGCATCTCTAATAATTCTTTAATATCTTCAAGTTAATATCAAAAATCTATACTAATATTAATTTTAACCCAATTATTCTAATTATTAAATAAATCATGCGAGTTGTAATTTTCCAACTCAGTTAAAAATAGTCCAGGCCAGGATTCGAACCACGAACCTTTGGCGCAAGCTGACAATACTCTACCCACTGTCCACTACCTATCCTGTACAAATCTGGCGGACATTTCTCCCCCAGAGAAGCTTGTTGATTATGACATCTGGTGTGATAGCTGATTCAGCTACAGAATAAATCGCAGGTAATGGAACTGCAAGAAACGTTGGATAAGTAATTACACTATATTAATTTTAACACCATTATTCTAATTGGTAAATAAATCATACAAGTTGTAATACAGAATAAATCACAGGTAATGGAACACCAAGAATCAGTGGATACATAATTACACTATATTAATTTTAACCCAATTATATTCTAATTGGTAAATAAATCATACGAGTTGTAATGGTTGAGTTGTAATTACAACTCGTATGATTTATTCGGATGGGACAGTTACTCTGAGGTAGACAGACGACCACAGCGTCTTCGAGTTTCATGTTCGTCTTTCTAGTTTGTAGATTTCGTGTTAATGTAATTTAAGGTAATTCTCAAATCCAAATTGGCTACTTTCTGACATATTTTTTAATTCATTTTTATTCGGAAACGCATTAAATTAGCAGGTGTTCCTATTCAGAAACTTGGTAATCGAAAGAAGTTTTCAGTTTTTTGATAAAAGCAGAAGATCTTTCAGAAAATACTGACAAAGTGCATTTTGAACCGAATTTCCGACGCGCGCCGCAGCAGGAGATAGGCGAAAAACGTGTCGTTACGTCACACGAATCGCTTATAGCTCGATGAGTAATTTATTTATCGAAAAATGGAAACCTCATCTCAATTCCAAATCACTTCCATGTCAGGCCTGCCAATTTTATGCGTTAAACGTTTTTAACGTTTAAAAATGAGTCAGAAAGATTCGCGTTGTTCTTGAGTAGGTCATTTGAGAATACCTTAAACATGCCTTCGCTACCTCTAAACTTGTGTTTTACAATTTATTGAACGAATAAATCTGAAAAAAAAATTAGTACAAATTAAAAATAAGGTGACAAAATTTGCCTTATTGTGTCTTTTTCATTGCATATAACCATGAGATAATCCACGTTTTATAATACAGATTGTACTCTACTTTAGAGAGACTTTTACTTCGGCTAAATTGGTCCCTTTTTTGTGTTCGAATGTTGATATGTTTGAAAGTCAAGATTTTTCCATACAAATCCCTCAGACGCGTTATTTAATTCATTACACATTTTTTGTTTTGATAAAACAACTCTTTACATATTTAAAATAACCTTTCTATTTTAAATATTGGAGAAAGAATATAAAATCAATATAATGTAAACAAAAGCGATGTTATATTAGCAAATCCTAAGTTTGGAATTCGTTTAATATATTAATCACAATATAACGATAATTGTGATAATAAATAAGAACAAATAGGTGTTCTATGATTATTTTTTATTTGTTTCAGAACAGTAAATAGATTTAAATTAGAAATCGGATTAAAATGAAATGTAAGAGTAAATACATACGAATTGTTCGCATAGCATTGCACAAATGGTGCACAGCGAGAATCCTCATATAAGTACATAAAAATTGTACAAATAACCATACCTCGACAATGCATAATTTTCGAGAAAAAGCATGATTTCACAAAATTCCTACCAATTTCTAATGCGTTACCTTTACTCTGGGCGGAAGTTATGTACTTATCTCAATACTCGCCAACGGAATACATTATCACTATGCGAAGATTGGCAATAATTCCTATCTTCCTCCTTTTAAAGACAGCCGAACGGCGGCCATTCATTTGCATATCAGACATACTCCAATCGTCCATCTCTTTTTAAATTGTTCACCTTTCACAATCCTATAGGTACAATTTTTATCTTTAAAATCTTTTTAATCTTGTTTTCCAACCGTTTTACAATTTCATGAAGTTTAATAAAGCTTATTTTCGCTGCTCCGGATGAGACGTCACACTTTCTCTTTCATATTTTTCTCGAAAACTATACGTTTCAGAGGAATAGTACTTTGAACACTTTTCATGTACTGTGACAAGTAAAGGTACTATAGTCCGTGGCAGCGAATTTCAATTTTTATAGCTCATTCGATTCGTCTCATCGAGATAAGTAATTTTTTATCTCGCATATTGGCTATTGAGTTTTGATAATGACAGGAGGCCGGGTCAAAGTTTAAATTTTCGTTCATTAAAAACAATTTTCCGTCAAAGAAATAAGTAAGATTTAAATTTATTTATGGGTCTTACACTGACATGCATTGATCATAGTCAATTTTTGACACATTGTTCATTCCGAAGACGTGAGTAAAACAAAAATATTTCTCACAGTGCGCCCAACGAGCAAAGGCTTCTTCATCTGACTCGACGACGCATTCAAAACAGCTCTGCTTTCATCAAAACTTGCAAAAACCTGCCTATCAAGTAGCATACGAATATTTTATCTGCAACTACAAATTCTTAGAATAACAGCAATAATATATTCTTATAGTAGTTATTGGTTTCTGTATTTCTATAGTAGTTATTGGTTTCTGTTCTTATGGCACTGTAGAAACAATTAATAAACTTAAATAGCACTTATTTCTTTGAAGGCATCTGTTTTTCACTGAACGAAATTTTGAAATTTGACCCGGTCCCCTGTCATTATCAAAACTCAATGGCCGATATGCGAGGTAAAAAATTACTTAGCTCGATAAGACGAATCGAATGAGCTATAAAAATCGAAATTCGCCGCCACAGACTATAGTACCTTTACTTGTAAGATACTCGTTCTTCATGAGTGAGGATCCTCGTATCTGAGTGAGGACACACTTCGGTGGTATCCGAACATCCTCTAGTATTTATACTATAATTAGTATAAATAAACAATACATTATTATTTAGTACAATGTGTTGTCATAAAATTATCAAAGAAAAATTTAATAGTACTCTTCTTCTTTTTTTTTTTTTTTGTTATTCTTAAAGAAGTTATGTTACATACTGCGTCTTTTCCATACACTTCGTACATGCAATATACGATTACCGTTGGGATAACATTGTTTTGAACATACATTCAGGCTTCATTCACATTCTTGATTGTCAATGTTTTAATAGTGAGTTGGTTATCAGATTATTTTCCTTGATTTTGTATTTAATTAATCTCCTGTAGTTTAACGAAGTCTTCATTTCGCAAACTTTCCGAAAGCACATTTTTGTGATAAATACTGATGAAAATCAAGCATTGAAATAAAGTAAGAAATATGTTCGAAGTAGAAAATTGTTCGAAAGTCCATAACTGCCTGTATAATACAAAAAAAAAAAAAAAAAAAAAAAAAAAAAAAAAAACCACTATTGAATAATTATAAAACTGAACATTTGATAATATATTTCTCCTTTACAAAGGACTACTAACCGCTATACGAAATAACATTGTATAGTAGAATTGTTCGAAAGGCGCATGTTTGAAAGTCGAGTACTGCTTATACATAATATTAATTTTGATTTCAATTGGATATATTTGTCCTGGTATGATAAGGTTAAACAAATTAAATTAAAATGAGATGGTGTCATTTACTGAGTGTTTTTATAATCTTGTCTACCAAACTTTATGAGGAGTATGTCGTGAGTTATTGAACTTCAAATTGTTTCAATTTTCAGTGTTATATATGAAGAAATGAAACTTCATTGTCGTTATTCTCAAAATAAATCTTGAAGCAATGTCTTATAATGCACAATATCATTGTCATGTCATTACGTATCGTTGCTTTGGGATAAAAATGCTGTAACTGAAAAAAAAAAAAAAAAAACTAAGATAAGATGGCGTCATCTACTGAATGTTGTTATACCCTCCATTTGTCTATTATTTTATCTGATATTCAACACATTCTAGCGAGTGTTTTGAAAGTTATTCAATTTCAAATGTTCCAGTTTTCAAAATGGTTTATGAACAATTGAAACTTCCATGTCCTTTTATCAAACTATAAAAATCTTGATAGAAACTATCAAAATCTTGACATTTGAAGGCAACAAAATATAAAAATAAATAGCTCTCGAAAAATAACAACAATACACGTAGAAATGTATTATTAACGTATATATATATATATATATATATATATATATATATATATATATATATATATATATATATAGAGAGAGAGAGAGAGAGAGAGAGAGAGAGAGAGAGAGTTTTATTAAATATATATATAATAAAACTTTTGTTAATAATAACCATCAAATCACATAAATAATCGACAATATAAGAACCGATAATGATAACAAAATACAAAGAAATTTATTAAAAAATGTGAGATTCTCAAAATGAAATAAATAGAAAAAATAAAGTTATATGAAGAAAGAATCCAATGTGCATACGGTGGAAAAATGACAAGAAGCAAATTGAAACTTATATCGTGGAACGCTTTATCAAGGTCAATATTCCACAAATATAAGTAAAAATTAATTGATTTATGTTTGAATAACTAAACCTAAGCCAAATTTATTCATTGAAATTGCCCGATCCAACAATTAAAGAAAAACGAATAGCAATGAACTGATATTAAATATCTAAAGATAGTAGGTGTAAACACAATTATAATGTAACATTACAAATATACATGAAGAGATTTATTGCAAAATTATGAAACAAATGAAATATAAAGAATCAAAACGCACCCTTTCAATAACGTTTTTCAACGTGTTAACAAAACGTTGTAAATAGCACATGTATCTTCTGTGTCAGTTGAAAGTTACAATTTAAAAAAAATAGATCAAGGATTTTAACAGATTGAAAAATAAAATTATTGTATTTAAAAACTAAATATAATGGTAATAATATTAATAAATTTGTATTTAAAAACTAAAGATAATTATAATAATAAAAAGTCAAATTAAAGTTATTACAAAGATATATTGTTTCATTCAAATATACGGTATTACAAATCGATTAAGATAGGGTGGTTTGATACATTTAAAAACATTTTTTTACTGCTAAAAGTATGTAATATGCATACTAAAAGTATGTAATTAAAATGCAAATAATGTATAATAATAATATTTCTTACTTAAAATAACAGTAAAATGTAAAGAATAAAACACAATAAGATTAAATATAATAAGTCTATTTGAAGCCAGAGGAAATGCTAAAAATTATATTTATTTACGTCACTTTAATTAAATTATATTACAAGTAATTTGTCAAATATATATATATTACACTTTATGACGTCAGTGGCGCAGTCTTTTTATCTTTAAATGTTCATTTTTTCAGTTCGTTGAAAAATAAAATAGTTTAATAGTTTAAAATAGTAAGTAAGCATTAATCTTACCTGTTAATATATTCGTTCAAGCTCCTCTGGATTTAGTGGAGCAACATCTCTGAGTTATCCAAATTGTACTTCACTGGTTTATCGATTTATACATTTGTTCTGTGTCGTTTTATTCATTTAATGGTGAAAAAGAAGTACGTGTTCTTTCGATAAATATAATGATTAAATTATGTGTAGTTTCATATCACACCATTATCGTTATGTTAGATATTTTATATTGCGGTTAAAGATTATCATATTACAATTACACAGAGCTTTGCAAGCTCTGATCTCTTGACTAGAGTTTGATGGAAGTGAGTGCAAAAGTTTTTATCGGTCTTTGAGAGAGAGAGAGAGAGAGAGTTCACTGTGGCAATGGCACGAAAAAGTCTCATGTCGTCAAATGTTGCAATTGTTGCATAAAGATCATTCCTCTTGGGTTTTTCATTGATGTTTTTCCCGTGCAATACTTTGATGATGATACGCAATTCTCTTTCTCTTCTATAATTAGCATAATGTTTTTGAGTTGAGGTTCCACTAAATGAGATTATTGCTTTTGTTTTTCCGACACTTAATAGGCAGGCACCTTGAAAATAATGTCGCATTTGAAGTATATACATTCAACTTCGATTCAATCACTTCAGATCAGGGTTCATCTTTGGGAGCAAATATCTTAATTTTTTCTTAAAAAATATCCCTTTTGTGTTTACATATATATTGAAGCTATTAATATTTTTTGGTGATACGACTGCACATCTTAGCATCGATTTTTTAAAAAATAGAACTATAATTAATAAACTTTTATTGTGGGGTTCTTTTAATATATGTAAAACAGGATTGAATGAGATTTTTTTTTGTCTGAAAGCGCTTTTAAAAACACACTCTAACATGTAAAAAATAAAATTCAATAAATTCACAAAAAAATATTTTGAAAAAAAAAAGTTTTAAAAATTACTTATAAACACTTTTCGGTTAAAAGTATTTAAATGTACAAAAAAAGAGTTAAAAATAAAGGATAAAACAAATCTAAACCAATAATAACAAGATATATACCTATTTAATGAAATAGAACCCTTAATTATTCATGTTCGATAAAACGTGAAAAAAATAATTGATATCATATAAAATCCCATTATTGAGTAGCTGGTGCTTTTGAAAGTTTTTTTATATCGTATTCTGAAAGTAAAGACCCTTAGTTTTGAAATATGACAGTATTTTACTTATTAAAAAAATTATATTTACATGAAATATTTAATATTTTTTATGTTTTTCATAGTTTTGATTGTGTTTTTCATTAAATGGAATTTATTTTCAAATAAAAAAGCATATAAATTCATTAATAAATCTTTTTCATTAATTGTGAAAAAAATTCGTCTGGTTAAGAATATCTCCATGGAATCTACAGTAAACATAAACAACTAGATTTTTTTTCTAATTAATTGAGTTATTTATTTTATGCCTTTGCCACTTTTTGTTGTTGCAACGCATTTATACAACAAAATATAGGACATGTCTGTTAATTTTTAGATTTTACAACAGATAAAACTATATTTTTTTTTGTTAAAGTGACAATAGGCGTTTTAATTTTTTTTTTATTCTTTACTGAAAAAAAATATATTTTTGTTTTGAATGGCATTTATCGGATTTTTTCATTTTTTAGTTTCATTCTAGTTTCATTTAAGTTTAAATAAAAAAAATATATCTATAGATATTTAAAAGCTGGATTTTTTTATCGTTTCATAAAAAGAAATACTTTTGAATTTTTGTTTTTAAAAATCCAAAAAGGCAATACGATTGGTTATGGCCATTCAAAATGAAAATTGTATTTTAAAATATATTAAACGTCTATTTTAATTATGTTCATGATTATTATCAGTAAGTATAAGGATTTTAGTTTCATGGTAAACATTTATGTACACATTTCTTTTTAATAATCCTTAGAATAAATATATTTGTCCATCAGGTGTTTTTTAAAATTCATTTTTTCTAGTATTTTGAGCTCGACATAAAGAATATTTAATAAAATATTGTGTTATTTGCTTGTAAGTGAATACAAAGAAATAATGTACAGTTGACCAAAACCACCCCATACATTTTCATCTCCATATTATCACAGAAAAAAAAAACTAAATAGCCAATCGACTGGAAATTATGTTAAACAAATAAGCGTAGATATAATTCAAAACTATTTGATTGTAACTTTAATATTATCATATTTAAAGTTTCTAGAAAACGACTTATCTTCTAAAATTGAAGGTACAATTGATATTTTTTTCCAGAAAAATATATATTAAAAAAATTACGACTTCTAACCTATATATTTTTTAACAGAAATATGTATTTAGAAGCTCCAAATATGTTAATCCAAAATTACATCTCATTCCGCCAAGTAATTGTTACGTTATACTTACAAACAGTACAGGCGTTGAAATATGTTTTGCAACGATTACTCAAGAATTTGACATTAGTAGTTTCAAATTTTAAATATTCATAATTCTTAAATTATTTGACCGAATGGCATCTATTTTGGTATCCGAAAGTCAAAATTACACAAAAAAAAGGGGGGGGGGCAAATTTGATGTAAAAATTAGGTTTTGTATTGAAAGTTTCAGATTTTGGAAATTTTCACCATGAAAACGAGCCCCTAAACTTTTTCTTAAAACATATGAAAAAAAATCCCAATTTCAAGTTTATTTGAGGCTATTCAAGGCTATTTGCGATTATTTGGACGACAATTTGGTGATTAAAATGTATGGAGGAGTGTTATCTTTTACTTTTATACGTCTTGACGCTCTAGTTTAATTCGCAGATTTTAAAGTATTGCTCTAGGATGATATTTTATTTATATTTTGGGTGTAGCTAACATTGAACGTATATATACCTTAAAGAGTTTATATTACTTAATATTTTAAAAACTTTAATACGTTAGAGTAAGACTTTAAATTAAATAATTACAACTGTTTTGAATTAAGGTATACCACCACTAAAATAGTCAAATTTTAACAAGTACCTAATTTACTTCTGTAACTTACGAAAATACATTTTGAAAGAAAATTTCGCTAAATACAAGGATTCACACAATTTTGTATCGTTTTAATAATTTATGTTGATAAAATTATATTTACAAGGCTTATTGCGTTATACGTTATTTTAAAATTAATTTCACGTTCCAGTCTGCTAATCAAGTTTTTTAGCGAGTTTTACTTTTTTTTTAAAGTTAAAAATAATTGCATTAGAACACAGCTAAAATATACTTAATATGAACTTTGTACCTTATTATACCTCGTACTTAATAAATCTAATTTCACTGACTGTATTCTGTTACAGAAAAATAATTATTTGTACAGAACTTTGGAATGTTGACATCTTTATATTGTTGTGTCATTTTCGAATTATGCAGAATTTTAAGTAATTTCTACCAAGCTTACAAAGAAATTGTCGAATTGTGAAATGTGCTGTATAAAATGTAGTACTGAGTAATGTGTAATTGCACATGCGTGTTTGTTTTTTATGTAACAAACTTTGATATATTAAAGTTTTTTTTTAATATATTTCGAATTTCACGATAGAAAACTAACTCTTCTGAAAAATAATTACCTATCCGGTTAACGGTAGGTACCAATCTTCAAATAATGAAGCATTTTTCTTATTGAGTAACAATGGCTGTCTAACAGAAAGTCGTTTAAAAATAAAGTACTCCCCGCCCCTACTGACGTTGCGGCAAGTAATTGTACAAAATTGGGACTGATACCAAAAAATTAGTAACGTCTATTATTTAATCTCAAACTTAAATTTTTCTTTAGGGAACGTCTATATACAGAAATTCAAACAAATTTTAAAATTTTAAATACTAACTCCTAATTTTAATATCACATTTGGATTCTGCGGTAAAATTTTACTCTCGGATACTAAACGGGAAGTCATACGGTCAAGTACTGTAGTAATTATACAGGTTATCTTAGGACTAGAGGTCTGCGCGTGTTCGGGTCTGGCCGGGCCCGCAAAATGAAGGCAAACTGTCAAACGGGTCGGACCAGGCCGTCAGAATAAAGACTATTTTTCTAACGGGCTAAGCCGGGTCGATAAAAGAAATGAATAGGCCGGGCAGATAAGAGAGCCAAACCGACCTGATATAACAAATTTAAAATGATCAAACTAAGCCGATAAAATATGAACATTTTTCAATGGATGTGACTGGGGTAAGAATAAGTATAAATATGCTGCACGAGCCGAAGTCAGCACTCAGAAAAAGGAATTGATTAAAACTACAAAACATTTTTGTTGAGTACATTTTGGTTGTTTTAGCAAAATTGGAGTAAAATTGAACCATTTTACTTCAATTAACAAAACATTTTTGCTGACGATACACATTTTTTTTTTGGAATTGCAAAAAAAAAAAGTGGTTTTCAACAAAAATTTTTTTTTTTGTTGATTCAAAGAAAATTTCCATTGACCTATTTTTAACAAAATTTTTGTTTAAATATGGGTCAATAAAAATTTTGTTTGAATCAACAAAAAAATTTTTTTTTTTTTGCAATTCCAAAAAAATTTTTTGTATCGTCAGCAAAATGTTTTGTTAATTGAAGTAAAATGATGCAATTTTACTCCAATTTTGCTAAAACAACCAAAATGTACTCAAAAAATATGTTTTGTAGTTTTAATCAGTTTCTTTTTCTGAGTGAGTTTAACAGCATCAATACAGAAATATAACATGTTTAGCGTAGCGAGTGGCATCGAACAGTTACAACGTGTCTGAGCCCGAGCATAATTTTTTCAGGAGATTCGTGCGACCGGGATCAATTTTACACTTCTTCTTACGTACTCGGGCCGGGAAGGAACTGGACTTAATTGTTCTCAGGACGTGTCGGGTAGGCAATTTTTTTTGTAAAAATAGTATTAGTCTTAATGAATTTCCGTTAAAGGAAAGTTTGAAAATCTATTTTAATAAATTCCTGAGCCTTTTTGAATCAAATAATCCAGAAATTTGAGGAGGTGGTTTTAAATTTACTTCCGCGCTTCGGGCTCCATCTCTCTATTTAATTTCCGAAAAACAAAGATTTACCAGAGGAACGGTTTCGTGCAGCGTTAGATTTTTAGAGTCATTTTGCGTTTCGTATTATTTTTTGACGGGACCGGGAAACACCGGGAGGATCAGCTAGTAAATAAATCTATATATATAAAAGAAAGTCCTTTCTCGCTAGATGATCAACGCACAGCCAAAACTACTGAACCTACAAAGACGAAACTTGCAGGAAAAATACTTCTTAGTATGTAGAGGCGCACTAAGACGGGATTTTCAGAAACTCCACCCCTAAGGGGGGTAAAAAAAGGAACAAACTTAAAAAAATTCCTTAAAAATCGGGTATTACAGTTACGTGACAAATGATAACATATTTTAATGTATTTTTGTATGCTGAATCGAATGGTATCAATTAAATACTCATAAGTCAAGTAGTTCGTGAGATATTGCACATTTTTCTAATTTGGCGAAGTCTTTGACGTCAAAATCTAACAATTCTAACAATACAAGTGATAATTTCTAAAAATACGTCCGTTACTATAGCAATGGAAGAAATTCAAATTAATTCTTTTTCTTTATTATTGCAGAAAGAAGCATTAACTGCTCAATTGGGAATTGAATATTATTCTTACGGATATTTATGTAATTGTGTATTATTATTATTTCTACAAACGTCACGATTTAAAATAAAATGTGATTGCTAAAATAAAGGGTACATATCGATTATATTGTCGACCACTTTTCCTTAAAAAAAAATCATCGCCAAACATGAACTCCAAATAAACAAATGGAAGAATGTTGCCATTGGAACATCAAAATAAACAAATAAATTAAAATAAATTCAGAAAAACCCCACTCACCAAAGTGTCCAGTAAGTTTTAACACAAAAAAAAATTACAATATATTAATGAAAATAGAAAAAAAAAATCTTGGATATTTATTTATTTACATTATTTTTCTTAATTATCCTTCTCGGCTGAGGAATAAATATTTGTGACGTCAGTTGAAATTGATCTATTGCACTTAACTATGAAACGCAACATTTTTACAATGCATTTTCTCTTTTAATGTCATGGCACAGCCGTTTAAGGACGCAATTTTTATTTTTATTTACGAAATAACTAAAATATCAGAAAAACAAAAGGAAAAATACAGGTAAATGTCGAATTAAAAACCGCTTCATGACATAACAAACACGTTTAATACTTCTGACGTCAAGTGAATGGGACTGCATTTTTGGCGTTAAATCTTATAGTTTGGCGATAGTTTTTTTTAATGAAAAGTGGTCGACGGGATAAAGGAGAAGTGCCAAATAAAGTGTCGAAGGTCTTATTAGTATTATGTATTACTTCTTTATTTGTTTTCAGTCTTCAGCCATGTTTCTCTTTTTCTTTGGGTAGTTATTCGTACGATTTCGGGCTAATTTTCCGCAATCGGATACCTCGCCAATTGGCGTATTAGCCACAATGTTGAAAGCATCGTTTATGTTTGAAGCGAAATCTTGATGATTAATCCTGTTACAGAAAATCATACCATCATCTACTATGAGTATAAATCGCATATTCACATTTTAATCAGGTAATGTTTTTTGAAAGGTTTTAGCCTATAGCTATTCTACGTTGCTTTGTTATAGAGCTAAAGAGGAAAGCTCTAAAATTATGTGAACCCGATTATTGAAGATTACTTAAAAAAATTCTATTGAACAAATTTTAATGGAGGTGATTTTTCAGGTATGGTTTAATGACCCCATAACATATCATTCTATGCTGCTTAGTGATAGAGCTAATGGGAAAGTGATTGGAAAAGGTGAATGCAGTTATGAAAGATATATCTACTATGTATTTAAAATGCAAATTCGTATTTCATTCCGACCGTTTATAATTTGAGTTCTGCTGTACGAACTTTGGTGGGATTTACACTGTTAGTTAGGCAATTTTGTGGAGATGATTGGTACTTCTCTGGAGCAAAGTTTTCGCCTCCGTTTTGTTTTTTTGAAGCGAAAGCTTGACAACGAATCCGATTACAAAAATCATATAATCATCCATAATATTTATAAAACGCAAATTCTTATTCCTTTCCGATCTGTTAAAACTCAGGTTCTACCGAACAGATTTTTATATGATTTCACTGTTAGTTAGGTAATTTGTTTTAGAAAGGTTTTAAAATAAAGTACATTGTTCTACATTGCTTATTTATAGAGCCACGGGAGGAAGTTATAGATAAAATTAGGTGAACCGATTATGAAAGATTATCTTTTTAAAGTTCTATTGAACGGATTTTGATGGGAGTTTCGCAGTGTGATAATATTTTAGGAATTGATTTTCTACATTGTTTAATTATGGAACTATGGGAGAAAGTTGTCAGTGGTGTAGTCGTAAAAAAACAGTGCATATACTCTATAGACAGAGGATATATACTAGAGAGTATATATTATAGCTATGGACGGTGTGCAGAATTTCGTCTTAAAAATTCCAGAAGGTGGACGGCGTATACCAGCATATACTTTCTACAAAATCCCTGATAGTTCTATCAACAGGTGAAGATGATTATGAAAGAAACATTTATCTGTCTACTGTATATGTATAATGCAAAGGGAATTTCGATCCTGCCGCTTATACCTTAAATTCTGCTGAATGGATTTTGCTGGAACTTGCACTGTTAGTTAGCGAAATTTTGAGGGGGAATTTTAGTGCATAACATAACGTTCTATGTTGCTTTGTTAAAAAATTAGGGGGGTGGGGGGCATTTCTATAATCAGTTGAACCCAATTATGAAACATTAGACTTTTTTAAAGATTCTACTGAATGGATTTCTATGGGACTTGCATTGTTAATTTTCCAGGGATAGTTTTAGTATATTGCATATCGTTATATCGTTCTTTAGAAAATCATACTGTAAATTATTAAATAAACGAGTTGGTCTTTAACAGCCTAAATTTCGTGTAACACATTAGAAAATATAACAGCGTAATAGCTTTCGTATCGTTTTACACCAATGCGGAAGGACATGAAGGTAAAAGTTCATGTTTCTTTAAAACACACAATCCAGTTCACCGATATATTTCGTTGGATTCAAGTTTTTTTTTTTTTTTTTTTTTTTTTTTGGAGAAACCGACCAGCATAGCGAGCAAAGCCTGCTAGGTAATAATAATGGTTAATTTTATCTGCATATAAAATTCTATATTATGTAAAAGAAAGTCCTGACTTGGGAGATCATCAACGCACTGTCCAAACTATTGAAGCTACAAACACGAAAATTGCGGGGAAAATACTTCTTAGGATGTAGAAGCGCAATAAGAAAGTTTTCCTAAAATTCCATCCCTCAAGGGGTTAAAATGGGAGCAAACAATAACAAAATTTCTTAAAAATCGGGTTTTATATTTATTTGTCAAATGATAACTTATTTCAATGTATTTTTGCATGCTGAATCGAATGGTACCAAATAAAAATATTCTAACTCCAACAATTCGTGAGATATTGCACATTTTCGAATTTGGCGTTGCCTTTGGCGACAAAACCTTAAAATTTATTGCATTGATCCCCAAGTGATATTTTCTAAAATACATTCGTCATTGTTAAAGATCAAACAATACTTGGCGAAAAAAAAAGACACCTGATATTTTGATTAGACGAAATCTCAATAATGCCAGTTTTCGGGCTCTTTGTTTTCACTTTTTTGTTTACTTTGGGAATTTGGAATTGAATATTATTCGGTATTTTTATGTTAGCTGGAAGCCAGTGATCGTCAAAAATTTTTTCATCTCGCCTATCCCTTTTTTTTTTTTTTTGCAAATCTTTTAACGTTAGCTAATAACAACTAGCCATCATTTTAACAGTGCGATATAATATCTTTAAAAACTTATTTAAAATAACTAAAATATAATCATAATTTAAAATACATAAACACAAACATATCAATACAAATAAAATGTCACGCAAAATGTTCCAATTCAAATGATGCCAATTGAAACAAGATTTGGTGAGTTTTTACTGGCGCCCAGCAATATAAAAGTATCTATTATTCTTACGGATATTTATGTAATTGAGATTTTTAAATAAAATATGCTTGTTGAAGTAAAGTTTCGAGTCTGTACGGTTTCAATATTGCACATTTTCTATAATTTGGTGATGCCTTTAGCGCCAACTCATCAATATTTCTAACATTACAAGTTATAATTTCTAAAAATTCATCCATTACTATATCTTCTTTACTACCGCCACTGCAACATATCCAGGGAGTCTCATCCTGCCACTTCAAGGCACGGCACGAGGTGCAGGGTAACTGAGATCCGAGATCAACAGCCTTATTCCTGAAATAACCAATATGAGGATCATAATTAAAGCCAGACAAATACTTAGTACTAAATACTTAGTACTTACCAAGGCAATAATTTGATATGCGATCTCTTTTCATATTTTCCTGTAGCTGTCTGACCAAAAGCGTACATTGTTGGATGAATGCAATTCACCGGTTATATTTAGTTTGATTCAAAATTTGTTTGGAGAAAGCGACCAGCGTAGCGGGCGAAGCTTGCTAGTAGTTTTATAATAATAATAATAATAATAATAATAACAATAATAGAATAAATAAATAAATTAGAAAACTGTGTCGGCAAATATTTTGTTTTTAAAATTTAATCAAGCAGAATAACAATTACATTTATTTTATACATTAATTACAAAGATTAATCATTTATTTTCACAAATTATATTCTTTTTTATGCAAAGCAGTGAATGTTGCTTTGGCAACGAATGAAATGATTAATGTTTGGCTGGCATTGCTTTGGCAATGATTGTTTCTTGGCATTGCATTGAAAGGTAGCCAAAGCATTGTAAAAGCTGCCAATTTGCACTTTCTTTTATTTACTTATTTTATCTCTTAAACCCTTCGCGAAGAGCGTCCTTTACAGAATTTTTAATCCTTCACCACCGGTTTTTCAAAACAGAAATTTTTGCCAAGTTGAATCGCAGAGATGTTATGTTTAAATAAAGCAAAGCTTACAATAAGACATAACTGGTGGGAATAATGGTGGATTCTGAACGTCTTATGCTGCACGTATACGACGTGCTCGTATTCGCTCGTTCCCAAGGGGTTAGGTTTGAAAAGACTGTAGATTCATTGCCTACAACATTACAACTGAATAATTTGTTTTTTAAATAAAATTTTTTATAACATTTATGTCAGTTAAGATGTTTTTATTGTTAAATCCACAGAAAAAATAATATACACGTAATGGTCATTCAGATAATAGTTTTGATATGTTTGGTATTAATTATTGCATACGGGAAAATAGAATAAAAAAACCCTTTAAAATGATATTTTTTCAAAATCGGATCCATTATAGATATTAAAAAAAATAATACAGCGAAATTTCGATTAACCACTTTTTATTTTTCTTAACAATTTTCACGAATTGAATAAAGTAAAAGAAAATAAAGAAAATAGAAACCACAGTGTGTCAATTTTTTTTGTCAATTTCTATTTTTCTTGAAATGTGAGATATTTTTCTTAGCATATACGAGTTTTATTCATACTATCTGAAGGCTTTAGCATAACTTTTATAAACTGGTCATAAACTTCAACATATGCTAAAGGTTAGAAATTGTTTCTGACACCAAACAGTTTTTGAAGTTAATAAAAAGCTCCGATTTGTGGTGTAACTAATTATGAAAAAATGTGATGAAAAATTGAAGTAAAAAGGTAAATGTTTTTTCAACAGGGATTATGTAGCAAAAAGGAGTTTTAGTTCTTCAATTTTGAATAAGCCGGTTTAAAATGTATTCTGATTGGTTACCTTTAAATTCCTTGTGCGTGAAAAATCCAATACGTTTAAAATTCAATTAAATTTATCTTTCCAATTATACTTTTTATATAATTCCATTTTTTTTCAAATAATACAAATTTTGAACTAATTATTTATAAAATATATGAATTATAACCTACAAATTTTGTAAGTGAAATTGATTTCTAGTTGCTTCAAATATGCGAGTCCAAAGTTAAAGCTCATTTCGCCAAGCATGTTTTAGAGTTTCACTTAAAAAACTTTAATACACTTATTTAGAAATTTTAAATTCATCCAAAAATATGAATTAATTATGAATCACTCCTAAAAGTTTAAAGTTTAATATTTTGCATTAAAATAAGTGAACTGACTTTATTGAAATTTATGCTTTCACTTGAAACTTTATTATATCTGCACGATAAAAGATTCCTCTCAATTCTATAAAATTTCAAGTTTTAATACAGCTACAGATTTAATGTTATGAAATTCCACTCTTACAAAGAAAATCTGTTGCTATTAGTAAAGACAATTTCATTTATGAAATTTCTTTTACGGGATTTCATTTTGTTTTTGTCACACCCGCAGCAGAAATGTTATATTTATTTCTCTCGCTGGAGAATAGCTGAACGATTTAAGATAATACTTCTGAGGTAAAAATAGTTTCATAAGTAGTATTCACTTGATCCAATTTCTTTTTATATCTTTAAAATGTTATTATTTTGTGTTGAGGCTCTAACATACATGGTGAACAAAAAGTCCCATTATCCTTAAAAAACGTCATAATTCATAAAATATTGGAGATAAATGTTCGTGTTTTTTTCTTCTAAGTGTTGTTCGGTATCTAAGTTTAAGTTTGCTCCTCTAGTTGTTGACAAAAATATTAAGGTGATGGTATAGGGCACGGACGGCGAACCTATGGCATGCGTGCCATAAGTGGCAGAAAGTTTTCGTCACGGCGTTGTTTGAATTTCTAAAACAAAATATAATGAAATTAAAGAAACCACACGAATTTAAACAAGCTGAGCTTTTCATATATATTTTTTTTTATTTCTGAAATGAAAGAAATTGAAATGCAAGTTATTGAATTCCAATCTATTTCAAATATGGGCTCAATATTGTATCAAATTTATTCATGCCAACTTACGTGTTTTTTTTATCAAATTAAACCAGGAGTTATATTTAATAAAATCAATCATTAAATAACCACATAGAAATAAGAAATATTTTTATAATATAATATAATATAATATAATATATATATATATATATATATAGTTTAGAAGAAACATTTTATTAAATAATTTTTTGGTTCAACTTATATTTTTATGATTTGAAAAAAAAAACAGCACGTAGGTCGGTGTATAAATTAATAGAACATTAGGAAAATATCGAAAAGAAGAATCATCAGCTATTATAAGCAAACATGGCAATGAGGAAATTGTAGCGACTTGGTATGAAATTTGCCCTTTTGAGAAATTTCCACTATTCCTATGCCTGCGCGTCAATATCTTCAGAATTGAATGATAAGCAACACCTATCAATTGAACCAATTCAGATTGCAATGCGTTAAAAGTAACTAGATATGAACCTGATATTAATTATTTGGTATACAAGATGCAATAACAGAATTTACCTTTTTAATACTTTCTAAAATATAATTGTTACTATAATTATTACATTGTAATACTTACATGTATGCTACACACACATTATTGTAATCCAAATAAACAAAAATTCAAGTAGTTTCGATCCACATTTTTTTTTTCTTTTGGCACGTCATGGTCATGTAAAAGCGTTTTTGAAATAATTTGGCACGCGGCTGTGAAAAGGTTCGAATTCCATGGTATAGGGTCCACAAAGTTTTGTTACCAATGCAGAACATTATAGGTCATGAAACGTTAGAAATAAATAATCACCTTTTTTTATTTTTTAAAACTTATCAGCAGCAGTTAAAGTGTGTGCAGCAACACAATTTGTGTGCGCCTTTGATTGCCTCACGATGTGTTAATTCAATGCATAATCGTACACCTTGTACAATTAGCTTTATCATCATAATGTCAACAACTGTGAATGTAAACAAAAAAATTAGATACTAAAAACACTTAGAAAAGATGCGAACCTTTATCTAAAATATTTCATGAGTTATAATGTTTTGAAATAGTAACGGGACATAGTGGGCATCCTTATAATGGATGTGAAATGCTGCCGGTTATTGATTAAAAGTCACACACGCAACAATAAGCAATATGTATATATAATATTACTATATCAAAGATGTGTATCATAATCATTTCCAGAGAGTGAAAGATAATTTTGTTGATTGGGAAATAGTATTGTAAATCAATTTTTCACAGAGTTATACATTTCTAATTCAGGAAATCCAAGCAGTTCAAATGGTCACATAGTCAAATGGTCACATTCACATGTTAGCAACAATAGCGTCATTCCGTACAAGTAACTTTCAATCATATGAAGTTGTTTCAAGTAATCTGAATCATGATAAAGACTCGGCCTGGTTATACATTAATATCCCCATTTAACACCCCAACGAGAAGTACATATATTTAAAATGTCATATGTTTAATGTTGTATGTGCTGCACGGGTACAATATATTATCTTAAATATATCACAAAATGAATATTTTGTCCAAGCAACATGTTTTGTTTATTTTTTTCTTTTTTCTTTTAATAAAAACCACATGTAAAAGAAATTATAGATGAATTAGGGGCGCCATTGCGACATTGTAAAAAAGTGTTCCCAGTGCTGTTCTCAGAAGGCTAGAAAGGGCTCAAATCTTCTGAGAGCGCTAAATATGCTAAATACTGCTAAAAACAAGAGGTGTTATAGATTCCTGAAAGCTAAGTACAAGATTCTACTATTAAAAAGCTTAATGAAAATTGGAATAAATTAAAGTGTGTTCCACATTTTCAAAGCGTACACTATATATCGTCAGCGAGAGTAGAAGCTGCTATGTAGCAATGTCATCTTTAAATGAAAAATCTTGAATAAACCTGATGTAATTGGAAGAAGAATGTGAGACAAATGATAGTTCAGGAATCCAAGAATTTGTGGTAGATTTTTTGTCATCACCAGGAAATGAAATTTATTTAATTAATATATGCATTTATTGTATTATAATAATTTCTATTAAGAAATAAAATCACTTAAATTACAGACACTTTTTAATTAAAATAAACATATAAAAAACATAAAAAACAACTGTAAACGTTTCTGATGAAAACTTCACCCCTCTTCAGGACAATTTACGAAGAATCACGAAAGATGTCAAAAACTAATTTACCCATATGAAAACTTACATCAAAACAACTATTACAGTTAATTTTAAAGTTAACATTTTATAAAAGAATAGGATATTCATTTGGGAAATTTCCAGCTTCATTAATTGGATTAACATCTGAATGCGTATACTAGGATTATGCGTATGCCAATCTCCGTGTGTAAAATATCATCATGAGATTATAATATTCATTTTAAAATTATGAAATATCATTTTGTACTACATATTATACAGATTGAAAAATATTTTAAAATAAAAGAATTGTCTATGAATCGGAAAAACTTTGTAATTTACAAAGGGGAATCATGAAAAACTTTATTGATGATATACAGTATATTATATACATTAATATTAGCCAAAACACCGTGAATCGATGAAACGTTCTGATAAGATTTTTACTTTCTTCTATCTTTACAAGAAGAAAGTATTGGATTCATGAAAATTTTCGACCTCCGGTTTTCGACGGATTTATACGTTTTACAAAGTCCTGAACAGTATTTGACTGTTTTTAGAAATTGTCTGTCTGTCTGTATGTGACAAACATTTTGTGGCCACTCTATCTCAAGAACTAATGCACGAAATTTAATAAAACTTTATATTCCGTTAGTCACTGATATAAATTGGTGCTGATTAGTTTTTGATGAAAATCGCCCGACATGTGGCGCTGCTATGCTGCATTTTTTGCCATTTCCGCAATAGCTCTATCTCAAGAACTAATGCACCTATTTTCATAAAACTTCAGATTCAGTTAGATCTTAACATAAATAATCTGAAAAAAAATTTCAGCTTTTGCTGCATAGTCACTCCACCGCTTTTATAGAATATCTCTATTTTGACAATGAAAATTCTCCATAATATTGTAAAGTTATCCGTTTTCTCTAAAAGCGGTGGAGTGTGTCTGCAGCAAAAGCTGAAGATTTTTAACAATGTAGACTTTGATTACATTTTGGTGTAGATATCCCAATATGGGGCGCGGCTATGCTACTTTTTCATAATTTTCACGATAGCTGTATCTCAAGAACTAATGCACGGAATTTCATGAAACTTCAGATTCTGTTAGACCTTGACATAAATAGATGCTTACGTTTTGGTGTAAATAGCCCAACAGGTGTCATTGCTATGCTACTTTTTTCATTATTCTCACGATATCTATATCTCCAGAACTAATGCATAGATTTTCATTAAACTCAGATTCAGTTAGACGTTGACATAAGTTGATGTTGGTTAGGTTTTGGTCTAAATCTCTCTACAAGTGGCGCTGCTATGCTATATTTTGCAAGATTTACTCGATTTTAGCAATAGTCATGCCTCAATAACTAATGCACGGAATTTAATAGAACTTTAGATTCAGTTAGACCTTGATATAAATTGGTGCTGATTCTTTTTAGTGCATGCGAAACCTGTGTGAGATAGAAGAAAGTTTTGGGATTGGCACATCCGACTAGTTTATAATGTTATTAAACCAAACTATAAATATATTTATATACAAACATTGTTTTACTGTACCCTTTGTTTATTTTTAAAGTTATGTTTTACTGCAGTTTTTTTAATAAATACAAATGAAATTTTAATTTGTGTTCTTGTTTACTTTGGTTATTTATATTCTTTTCAGAACAAAATTATACAACTCTTAAATAGTAACTTTATGTATTTTAGTGACCTCTAGAAGAATTTATTTCAATGTGCAGAAAGGAAAATAATTTTTCAAGATCATATACAACTGTTCTTCTACAAAGAAAAGTAATTTTCGAAGTAAACAAAAGCATTATTTTCCCTACGTGGGGATACAATGCTGTTGTTTTTACGTATTGTTCAGTACTACATTTTTAGAGACAGTAACGAAATATAAATAGTTAAGAAACCCAAGAAACATGCAGTGTTTAAAATATAAGAAAAATATTTTCCCTTATTTAAAATAAATACGCATTAATTTATTTTACGCTTTTATTTTTAAAATATTTTATTTTTCCTTTTATATTCAAGCTAAGAAATTGTTGATTTTAAATAGTATATAATTATTATCAATGAAGCTTGTGCTTTTATTGTGTAGTTACTGTTATATGGTATTTTATAAAGTGTGTCACATAAAAAAAATTGAGTAAAATTTACAAAAAAAAAAAAAAAATATTAGCGAAAATGAAAATTCTTTATATATTTTAACACTAGAACGTCCGCAAATTTTACTGAAGCTTTTAAAAAAAATATTTCACGCCAGAATTTTTTTAAACTGTTAAACTTCAATATTTAGATTATTTCTGTTATATTTATATTTTATTTATTTTCTGAATATATATGTAGTTGAATCGGCATTTGATCATTTGTTTGGAGTCAAATCAACTCATGCTGGAGGTACTAGTGTTAAACATATCTTCCGTCAAATGACATGTAGTAATCCCATTGTTATGGAAACTTTTACAGCATTCTATGGAAATTACTTTTTTTAAACCCTACTCAAAACAAGTGTTTGTATTGAATTTTCTATCGGAGAACTATACTTTTGACAAACCACCTCCAGAAATAATTGATTTAACAATTTACTTTATAGAATATTAATCCTTTGACTACTAACGGAACATATGCGTCCCACTGACCAATAGGAATTTTAACATACTAAGAATGAAGATTTTAATACTGATTTTAGGTCAGCGAAAAAATCTGTTAAATAAAAAACTGCAAAAAGATTATCTACATTAGGAGAGAAGTTGAAAGGACAAGTAGCAAGAGGATTTGTCAGTTGGAGTAATAAAAAATAAATTAGTAGTCAAAAGACTAAATGGTCATAGAAGTATTAAATCGAAAAATAAATGAAAAAAGAAACACGATTTTCAACATTTAATATCTTAAAATATATATAATTTTAAAACACAATTTTTGTAGAGATGAAAGATATAAGTGTGCTCTTTCATTCAAGATATTTATAAAATTACAATATGCAGAACTAATATTTATAGGGGGCATCAACTTGTCAGACATTTTTCGCGCAGAAAATTGACATAACAGCTTACGCGTAGGATTAAAAAATAAATTTTACATCTAGAATAAATCTTTTGGAGACTAAATATACTTTAGATGATATTAAATACGCTGAACCAAAATAAATTTGTATTTAAAGCATTTTTCAATTTTTAATATAAGAGTTGTATTTAGATTATGCAAAATTTTGAAAATTTTCAACATTATAACCACCAAAAACAATATTTTCTTGAACAACAACAAAAAAAAAATTATGTTCAATTTATGCAGACTAACATCAAATATATATTCTGTAAATTTTAGGAAAAATATTGAAAAGTCTTTGAGGCTATAGTGCGCGTTATGTCCAAAAACCCCATTTTGAGAAAATTTACAAGAAAATTTTATTATTAAACTTATTTACATTTCGGGCGTTATACATTTTGCAGTATAACTCGAGTAATTATACGAATTTTTTTACGTAGTTTGTTTTATAATGTTCAGAAAAGATTATCCTTTAATATATGTGTAGAAACTTTAAATCGAATTTTTGGAAGTTTAAAAACCCTTTTACTCCTTAAGAGATTTTTTTATACATAAAATAGAAAAATGCTTAAACCATTTCTATACAGTTAGCGTAATTTCTCCTGCGACAGATAGACTTTCAGACAAGAACAAAAGTTCACAGGAAATTATTTATTTATTAAGCTTGTATTAAATGTATGAAACTGATGAACAGTGATTGTTTCTAGAATGAGACTCAAACCTTGATATTCTAAACACATGTGATATACTTGCTAAATTATCATAATGTATGTTACAAAATCTCTTCCCTCTCTAAAAAAAATAATAATTAATTAAAATAAATAAATAAAATGATAAGTTGTCTACAGATTACAACTTTCTCTCAAAATGATTTTTGGAACTTTCGGTATAATTCTGAGTAATTTTCATAATTTTGGGTTTTATACTACTTAATTTCTCCAAAGAAATTATTTTGTACTATACTTAAAATCATTTCTTATTGTATTGCGGGATATATATATATTTTATTTATCTTTTATGATGATCTCATTGCTTTGTGAAATCTAATAAAGTTCACTTTACTCTACTTTATGTAGATTATTATGCAAATTGCATTCATTCACTTATGGTAATATTTCATCAAGAATTTGTTTTATTTATAATTAGCAAGCTACACCCGCTACGCTGGTCAATTTCTTTTAACGAACCTTTAATCAAACAAAATATTGACATTTCATAAATAACTTTTATATTTTAACAGAATAATAAGGCTACTATAATTTGTGACTCGTGCTATAGCCAATATACACGTCAGGACACGTTGCCCTTATCATTATCTTTTTACGCATGAAGGTTTCGCTATGGTACTCCATTGGAAAATTTGGTAATTTTTGAAATTCTATATTTGAAAAATGGCATAATCATTAGATTTGAAATTTATATCAAGAAAAATACAATTTTTTACCTTTCAAACGCAGTTTGTCTAACAATTTTCTGACAAATACTTTTTGAGCTATCATTTTTTTCAGTAACTTCAAATGTTTCATTTTCCGAGATTAATCTGTTGCAACAATTAGCGAAAAACCCAGTTGTCAGCAACGCATAGTTTTTTATTAAAGAGGCTGTTGGAGCAGGGATTGTCACCACCAATTTGCCACCATCTCGTTTGAAATCGGTTCCGTGGTTCCAGAGATTCCATAGAAATTGTAATTTAGAATGACTTCAGAACGCTTTTCGCTCATTTCACCCATTTAAATTTCGATTTTTTTTTAAAATTTATTCTTAGAGAGCATTTACATCTTATAAGTAACTACAATGCTAAATTTCAAATTTCTTGCCCCTTCAGTATAAAAAAGTCACAATTTTCGAACATTTTTCGATCCTGCACCCCATTGATGTTAGTGGCACCGACATAAAATATAGCCTATGTTGGAGTAGGGATTGTCCCCATCAATTTGCCACCATTACTTTTGAAATCGGTTCTGTAGTTCCAGAGATTTCATAGAAATTGTAATTTAGACTGTTTTTAGAACGCTTTTCGCTCATTCCACCCTTTTAAATTTCAATTTCTTTTTTATTTTGTTCTTACAGAGCATTTACATCTTATAAGTAACTACAATGACAAATTTCAAATTTCTAGCTCCTTCAGTAATAAAAAATAAAAATAAAACTGCCCAGTTAAACTGAGGGCATTGAGTTCACAGGCTATTCACACTAATTGTATATTATACTCTTATTTCAAAGAATTTGAAATAAGCCCATCGAAAAATAAAGAAATAAATAATATATTAAGGGGGGGTGTCATCCCCCCGTTACCCCCCTCATAGTTAACTAATGAACCCCTTAAACTAATCAGGTAAATCTCTAATTACAATGAATATATATACAAAATTTGAAGGAAATGGGATAATTCTGCATGAAAAACCCATTTATATAAATTAAGGGGGGGTATTAGCCCCCCGTTCCCCCCCTTTATACTTAATCAATCAAACCCGAAAACTAATCAGGGAAGCGTCTTAACCCAATGAACCTATAAACACATTTTGAAGCAAATAGAATAATTCTGCATGAAAAACCCATTTATATAAATTAAGGGGGGATTATCCCCCCGTTCCCCCCCCTTTATACTTAACCAATCAATCCCGAAAAACTAATCAGCGAAGCGCTTTAACTCAGTGAACCTATAAACAAAATTTGAAGGAAAACAGAATAATTCTGCATGAAAAACCCATTTATATAAAATAAGTGGGGGATATGCTCCCCGTTCCCTTCTTTATACTTAACCAATCAATCCCGAAAACTAATCAGGAAAACGCCTTAACACAGTGAACCTATAAACAAAATTTGAAGGAAATGGGATAATTCTGCTTGAAAAACCCATTTATATAAATTAAGGGGGGGGTTATCCCCCCGTTCCCCCCCCTTTATACTTAACCAATCAATCCCGAAAACTAATCAGGGAAGCGCCTTAACACAGTGAACCTATAAACAAAATTTGAAGGAAAATGGAATAATTCTGCATGAAAAACCCATTTATATAAAATAAGGGGGGGATTAGCCCCTCGTTCCCCCCTTTATACTTAACCAATCAATTCCGAAAACTAATTAGGGAAGCGTCTTAACACAGTGAACCTTTAACCAAAATTTGAAGGAAATGGGATAATTCTGCATGAAAAACCCATTTATATAAATTAAGGGGGGATTAGCCCCCCCCCGTTCCCCCCCTTTATACTTAACCAATCAATCCCGAAAAACTAATCAGGGAAGCGCCTTAACACAGTGAACCTATAAACAAAATTTGAAGGAAAACGGAATAATTCTGCTTGAAAAACCCATTTATATAAATTAAGGAGGGATTAGCCCCCCGTTCCCCCCTTTATACTTAACCAATCAATCCCGAAAAGAAATCAGGGAAGCGTCTTAACCCAATGAACCTATAAACAAAATTTGAAGGAAAACGGAATAATTCTGCATGAAAAACCCATTTATATAAATTAAGGGGGGGATTAGCCCCCCGATCCCCCCCTTTATACTTAACTAATCAATCCCGAAAACTAATCAGGGAAGCGCCTTAACTCAGTGAACCTATAAACAAAATTTGAAGGAAAACGGAATAATTCTGCATGAAAAACCCATTTATATAAATTAAGGGGGGGGAATTAGCCCCTTGTTCCCCCCCCCCTTTATACTTAACCAATCAATCCCGAAAACTAATCAGGGAAGCGCCTTAACACAGTGAACCTATAAACAAAATTTGAAGGAAAACGGACATTTCTATGAAGAGTTATCGCATTACGTACGTGCATACATACATACAGAACCGGCTGGCAAGCTCTCAGGGCTTGATAGCCGGTTTGATAGCTAAAAAATCGCAATTTTAGAACGTTTTTTGCTCCTGCACCCCCTGGGGTTAGTGGCACCGACATAAAATATAGCCTATGTTGGAGCAGGGGTTGTCATCATCAATTTGCCACCATCACTTTTGAAATCGGTTCGGTAGTTCCAGAGATTACCCCCTACAAACAAACAAACAATCTTTACTCCTTTATAATATTAGTATAGATATAATTTCTTATTATTTTTCATTGAGAAAATGATTATTTAAATAATAATTAACGTTATAAAACCTGTTTAAATTTATAGAAATATGCTTATATTGTAATCTATTTAATTTTAGTTCGAATGAAATTTCATATAAAAAATGTGTTTTAGTTTTTAGATCAAGTAAAAATATACTAAATTACTAAAAATGTTCTATGTTTAAGAGTTTTAAGTACTACTAATTACTGTACATTTAAAATATATAATGATACTCAAATTAGAACATAGATTAAATGTTGTTTCAATTAATCTGAAATAATTATGCTGGGATTTGAGTATTAAAATTAAAATTTCCTTTGAAACTTAAGCTTATTAAACTTATTAAAAAATGATTTTGATTAGAAATTAATTGATCCTGAAATTATATCGTATACAAATATTTTTTAACATTTCATTAACTTAAAGATATAAAACTATTTAAATGAACAATTAAACTAACTGTAGCAATATTAATTAGCTCCCCTGGGTATTATCTGTCAGTTTCCAGCTATACATTTCTTAATATCGTATAGTCTCATAAATTCTTTTTAATAATCCTCATGGTTGTAGATTAAAATGAACACCATGATTTATACAGATAAGCTTGCGGTACATAAAATACATTTTAAATAGTAAAAGTGCAGTTATTTCTATTTTTTTAAAGATTAATTATGTATTAAATTGAATAAACTGGTGTGATACTATAAAAACATTTAAAAAAGTCTTAATAACAACATAAAATAAGGAATGCGCTAGGACTTTCGAAAGAAATTAGTTTTTTTCGTTAAGTGCAAACAAAACGTGCAATCACTTTGAAGGCAGGAGTAAAACTTTCAATCTGCTCCTGCCTTCAAAGTGGTTGCACGTCTTCTTTACGCCTGATGAAGAAATTCTTTCGAAAAGCCTAGCGCATTCCTTATTTTATGGTGTTATTAAGAAGTTTTTTACATCCAGAAAAAGTAATTGATTAAAACTACAAAACATGTTTTGTTGAGTACATTTTGGTTGTTTTAGCAAAATTCAAGTAAAATTGAGCCAATTTACTTGAATTATCAAAACATTTTTTGCTGACGATACAAAATTTGTTTTTGGAATTGCAAAAAAAAAAAAAAAAAAAAAAAAAAAAAAAATTGTTGATTCAAACAAAATTTCCATTGACCTATATTTAAACAAAAAGTTTTGTTGGGTCAACCAAATTTTTGTTGATTTAGCAAAACTTTTTTCTGGGTGTATGATTTTATTAATTATGTATGTTTTCTTATTGCAGTAAATATTCTATATTTGTGATTATTAATGATCATTCTTTATTATTTTATTTGAAATGCATCATTGAAAATTATATTTTTTAGACTTCTTGTGTTTCATTCTGATGCCTTTTGAAATTACTTCGAGATTCTGTGCTATAAATGTTATTCTATCCTCATGTTTGTCAAATTATTGGCTTTTCGTTTTACATTTATTTTGCCTTCGTTGGCATTAAGAGGATGTTATAGTGACCCTCGCCGAATGGAAATACCTATGTTCACCCATGGAAAAGTTCTAAAAATGAATTCATTGTCTAATATATTTTATTTTGTTTTTAACTGTATAAATTGGATGTCCTAAGTCGGATTATTGCGCATTTAAAAATATCTTCCGAAATTTTAAGAATTTTCAAAAAGACGAAAAATGTAAAAATAATAATTTCCTAGTTTATTGCTTTCTTAAGAACTTAAACTTTAGAAGGAAAAAAAATAGTACATTTATATCGGATGTCAACATTATAATTATGAGAACAAAATTTCAATAATTATTATAGGTAACTGCTTATACTATCTTTAAATTTTCTCATAGATTAGCAAGGCATTTAACGAACTTTGTACAAGAAAATTTTGCTTCACAATAATGTTTCCTTGAATTTCAAGGGTTTTTCCATTTGTAATATGATATTTTTCAGCGTGATATTCAAATTGGGTGTAATTGCGAATATATCTTTAACCGCTGAAGGAAAGAACATACTTTGAACTAGAGCCCTGCATCGGATTGGGCAACCCAGTTCGAGACGGGTAGCGTTGATGCTAAATTTTTTCGTTGTAGTTCTGGTTGACTTTAATCGTTTCGGGTGTGGGTCGTTACGAGTTGCGACTTAACACTTGCGGGTCGGGTTCGGATTGACAAGTTTTTTCAAAAAAAGTCTAGAATATTTTTTTAGATGATAAAACTATGTATTTTAATATTAATGGGTATTTACAAGTTAATTTTTTACCTCAAAAGATAAAATTGATGTTAGAGATATAATCTTGGGGTATGTTTGAATTTTCTTTACTATTACATGAAAATGTGTTTTCAAATTTCGGGTTCGGGTTCAAGTTTGCCGGGTCAAAGTCGGTTTTGGATTGACGCAATTCTTTTGTTGGATTCGAGTCGGTATTTAGGTTAATTTTGAATAGAATTTCGAGTTCGGTCCCAAATTTTCACCCAGGACTCTACTTCCAATTGTCAACCATAGTTCTCAGATATTGCTTTAAGTTTACAAGGGGCTGTATACATATTAGAAGACGAAATAATTTTTTATAAGGCCTCTTTGTCCTATAGTGTATATTTAGAATGATGTTGCCTTGTGTCTTAGAAGTATATGAAACAAAAATACATTCTTTTACGACCAAAGCTTACCGAGTTCTAATACCTTGAATTTCAATAGTTTTCAGCGTTTGCTGGTACTAAAACTAAAAAAAACTAGTTTTTAAAGTTATTCTAAAAGAAAGTTCGTAACTGTACTAAAAGAACATGATTCAGATGTGGGCAGATATGCATATATATTTTGAAACACATTACTAAATGTTTTTGCATAGTTACCTTGCACATGAAGATATTTGTTGTAAAGAGATACAAGTGTTTATCTGCCAACATGAAGATTCCCGCCTGTAAAGTTATCCACGATGCTACAGAAACTTCTACCATATCATCGTCATCAAAACATTGGACATCTAAGAATTTCCTGAAGTGCAAGGGAAGGTGAAAATCGCTATGACTAGAAGGACAAGTTCGCTTTATTGTATAGACGGCCGTACATCTCACAGACGAAATTTGTAAATTTATGTCGCATATCCCCAGCATTCAAAAGGTAAATTACAGAATAAATATTCTGTAACATATATTTGAAACCCTCTAATCCGCCTATTCATATTTTTGAGCTCCGTCGGATTACCATAAGCGTAGGATTAAACAAAAAAATAATAATTAAAAGAATAAAAAAAAGGCAAATAACCGTGTGATTGGCGCGCCAAAAAGCGTGCGCGAAACACACATTGCGTACCGCAAATTTTTATTTTTGTTTCCATTTTATATTTAATTTTACGTTTTTTTAATGTTAAAAATTTATTAGTAAAATTACATTGAAAATGTTACATAATGATTACAATTGTTGAGTTACAATTTTTTAAGGTAAAAAAAAATAACAAATGAGTAATAATTATTAAACAACATAATGAAAGTTAACACCTTTCCAGGTTTTTATTCACTTTTCTGTAGTCATCTCGCTATCCATCGAATGGAGCAATGTTAACAACAAAGCTCGTTGGTAATGCCTTTCCAATGCCTTTAGAACACCTTGATCCAGTAGCTGAATAACTTATGTAACATTCGCTAGCCAAAACACTACTTGGATATCGCCATCAATTATATCATCCGTATTAGGGTGTGATGGAGCATTTTCTAAAATCAGTACAGCCTTTAATGGTAATTTTTTTGCCAGCAGCTCTTTTTTTTTCAAGAAGAACGAATACAAGATGAAACCAATTCTGAAACGTTAAAGAATCATCCACGCTTTTTGCTGATTGCAGTACTTTACTGATAAAAATCCCATTTCAATGTTTTTGAAGCACACAGGACGTGCAGATTTTACAATCGCCAAAAAAGGCAGTTTATGACTACCATCAGCGTTCGTGGATAGCAGAACTGTGACCCGTGCTTTCTGTTGCTTGTATCCACGTGCCGCTGATTCACTTTCCATCGCTAAGGTTTTTGATGGGAACATTTTGTAGAAGAGTCCCGTTTCATCTGCGTTATAGACCTCAGTGGGCACCGGGTTGTTTTCTTTAATGAGTTTCTCGAAGTCCTTCTGAAATTTCTCTGCCATCTTTTCATATACTGATTTGCTTTCTGCTGTTATCGGCAATTGACGAACGCCATGACGTTTTTTCCAGCGACTCAGCTAACCGTTTCTGGTAGTAAAAATTGCACCATCCATAATTTTGTTCAAAGCGTGAGTCTTTTCCTTCAGAATTGGTCCACTGCAGGAAGACCTAAACCTATACATTGTACAAACCAAAGGTATAGCATCTCATCCACTTTATCATAATCAGGTTTTCTTACGATTCTCCGTGATTTAGTGGCAGTTTCACTATCCAGCTGGCTAGCAAACTTGTATATTTTATAAGGGTGGATCAAATGTAAACGGAACAATGGCTATAATTTAGTTTATTTTTGTATGAGTGTGGTGAAACTTTGTGTAGAGCCAAACCGAGAAGTAGGAAGATAATCCCTACTGCGAAAACGGACTTGAATTAGATAGTCCCGCAGAAGCATGTGATCTGCACTGACGGTCAGCCAACAGTACCGTTTGGCCCGTTGTTGTTGTTATTCATCTGCATCTCTGGAATGTTTGTGAGTAAAAAAGAACAACGCAATGTCATTCTTATTTAGTGGCCGAACGAGTTGGATTTTGCGAAGTGCCTCGGAGAATAAAGGCAGTGTATGGAGAACATGCACTGTTATTGATTCATGTGCAGGACGGACAAAAGCACTTCCCTGAGGGATTCTGGTGAAGTGTCGGTGGATAGTGTTGGAATACCAACCGTACAGCCACATCATTCGTCATATGACTTTCCGATCTTTGGTCCGCTGAAAACGGCATTGAAGTGTTGTTGTTTTCACTCGGACAGCGAAGTCATGGACAATGCTTGAAACTGGTTCCTATTTCAGCCAATGAAATTCTACGAGCAAGGTATTCATTACTTGGTAAAATAGTGGGACAAGTTCTTGTGTAGCTTTGGAGATTCTGTTTAAAATAAACTATGTAATTTCATTCTGTGGCTCTTGTTCCGTTTTCATTTGAACCATCCTAATATCTTTGTTTTTGACAATGTCGAAAACCGTCGATCGGTCAACTGCATACTTATTTCCCAACGCTGTTTTAGAATGAGCTTTCTGAATTTTTTTATTATTTCAAATTTTTTCTTTATGGTTAGCATAACGTGTTTATGCTTTATGCTTAGACGCCATCTTGAATGACAGGATAAATTTAAAATGAACGAGACAAAATTTACTACAGTACAGTAAACTGTACGGTCTAAGCTAAAAACTAAACTTACACACAATGCAATGCGTCAGAAAGAAACAAGGGAAGACACGGATGGAACGAAGGAACATCCCGCTTTACGGGAGGATGAAAGAAAGAAAATCAGAAAAATGAACATGACTGAATCTGCTCGCGTCAGATTAGTCGGAACGTCGGATTACAAGACGGGCGGATTAGACGGTTTATAGTGTATATCCTCTTAAACATCATTCGCGCACGATTTATATGCTACATTGCTACCAATATTGAAGGTTTTTTTTTTTCAAATCAAATATACATAATTTAAACCTAATGAAATTTACTGAAATGCTTCTTGAAATTTATTAAATACAATTTATTTAATATTTAATTAATAAGTATTAATTGTTATTATAATTATAATTATTATAATTGTTTATTTAATAATTATCATAATTTAAATTTAATATTTTCTTTTACTTAATAAAATTTCTGTTTTTTATAGATTTGAAAACGGCAACAACAACAAAAACAACAAACGGAAGTTTGGCCGCTATGCACGTATCAGACTTTCATCATATGGACATTGTTATTATGTCACTCTCTTTTGTTATTGAGGACATGCGTGGGTAGAAAGACACATTATTAAGATATAACGTCCCCAAATCTCATTTTCCGAGTAACTACTGTATTTTCTCGAATTGATATTTTTTCTAATTTCCAAACACATTGAAGTACTATATTTTTAGTACTAGCATTTTTAAATATCTTAAAATATTCATTTTTTACTTTTCCTGTATTGGTTATGTAGAAACGTTTACTATGTTTTTATTTGCTGCTGTTCAAAAATTAAGCGGCAGTGACCGGACGCTTTTGCTTTTTACACGGTTTATCGAATATCTACTGAAATTCTTCAAATTTGAGGATGTACATGTGTGACTTCAAGAAGAGTAGAAACAGTATTCTGCAATGAAAAAATTAATATCTTGAATATTTGATGAGATGTGGGCATTTGTATAAAATAATTTATAACTGCGCATGCGCAAACTATGCCAAAGTTTTTTTTATGATTTGGTAGTCAATTCTATAGAGTAACGCATATAAAAAGACCAGTCAAATATCGTGAAAACTCAGAAAGGTACCAGCAATAGAGTGAGCTAATTCACAAATTCGGGTGGAAATCCCATATAATCCAATGGGATAACCCCCTGAATTTGTCAATTAGAACCTTTCTGAGTTTTCACGATATTTGACTGCTCTTTTTATTATGCGGTAGTCTATATAATTGACTACCAAATCATGAAAAATAATCTTTGGTATAGTTTGCGCATGTGCAGTTATTTCATACAAATGCCCATATCGCATCAAATATTCAATATATAATTTTTTTTAATTTCAGTATACTGTCTCTACTCTTCTTAAAGTCAAACATGTGCTTTACATCTTGGAATTTCAAGAATGTATTTGTAAAAAAAAAAAAAAAAAAAAATTGTAAAATTTGTAAAAAAAATGCAGTAGATATTCGACAAACCGTGTAAACAGCGAAACCGTCCAGTCACTTCTCCTTAATTTTCGGACAACGGTATATAGTTTGTTTTAGCTTAGTGTCATACTCTATTAAACTCATCAATAAACGTTGAAAGATAGAAAATAATCTGACATGTTGGGGGATTTCTGAAATTCATCTGCAAAAAACTATCAAAATCAAGAGTTGAGTACAAAGTTTTATTATTTTTTGGTTGGAACTTACACATTCGGGATAACAGTATTTTGCTAGGTATGACATAATTTGAGTAAATACCGTAATATGCAGATGACTGCTGAAACCCATCCTGGCAAATGATATTCAGGAAAGCATGATGCAATTTATTTCACATTGAAAGCTTTACGAACGTTCGCTTTTAGTGACATATTTTTAACAGGGTTAAATACATTTTTAGGTGTGAGGATGGATGTTGTTGCGCAAAATTACATTCCTATAAAATTTTATGGAAAATGTTGTTTAATACTATGAATGTATAGTTGCACACTTTTCTGAATTAAAAAATTTTATTTAACAATAAATAAACGTACTAAGTGGTTTTATCGAAACTATTTTTGTTTTACAGATACCGGTAAAAAATAAAATAAATAGCTTTTATTAAAAATATGAATTAAATTTTATACAGCAGAATGCCATCTGCAACTAAACGTGTAATAAAGCGAGTAATCTCGTTGTCTTTATAGGCGACTTCAGAAATGACAAAATGAAATTTATTAGCAATTAATTGTGCTACTTCCGGAGGCAAGTGCAATTTTTAATCGAAAAACGTACGATAAAGTTACTTTAGTTTGTTTCTACTTTACGTATTTTTTTTGTTTATACTATAATTATAAAAAGAAAATAATAGATTTGGAAAATTTTTCGACTTTCGTGTTTTATGGATTTTCTCGTTTTGGATTGTTCTAAATTTGATAAATTCTGGGATCAATGTTCGCCTGCCTGTGTTTTATACTAAATTTGTAGGTGTTGTGGCACAAGAATGTATTCACGAAATTCCACGAAACTTCATATTTAGTTGGATCTGAACATAAATAGTTGCTGAATAGATTTTATGTATATCGCTCAATGATATGTATTGCAACGCTGCTATGAAATACTGTTTATAGAGCTTTTCAGCTATATTGCGGTAACTACAGCATGAAATTGCACCAAACTTAGTATGTAAGATTATTATTAAATAAAACTATGTGTATTTAATTTCAGTTTTGATAAGAGGAGGCACTGCTCTGTGTTTTTGCGTTTTTTTGCAATATATATAGATGAAAAAAAAAAAACATGCGCTACCCCATATTTAGTTTGCCGCAAATCTATACTTATATAACAGAACATGTTCTGACTGACTCAAAAGAAACGCCGAGCCTCAACCAGTGCTCCTACGGCAATAAAATTTGAAAGATATGTTCCTTATACATTGTAGGCACCCACTGAGAAAGGGTATATGAAAATTCATCTCTAAGGGGATTAAATGGGGGGGGGGGTTAAAAGTTTTAGGTCATTTTGCTATATCTCAGCAGTAGTTTTAAGTAGGAGCGTGAAATTCAGAATAAGAAATCTATTAAAAAATAGTTAAACACGTATATCAGCAATTTCAGAAATTCAACCACAAAGGGGGTTAAATGGGTAGGTCTGAAGTTTTACGTCATTTCGTCATATCTCAGAAGCAATTTTATGTAGAAACGTAAAATACCTCTAAACCAATCTTCTAAAAATTAGTTAAACACGCATATCAGCGATTTTAGAGGAGTTTTAGTGATTTTAACGCCAACATCGGCTATGAACAATATTATGAAAGATTAGGCGAATAAGACAACTATTGCTGATTTTTTATTACATATTTTGAATAAAACATTTTTCCAAGTTTTTTAAAAATTAATTTCATATCCTAATAATATTATAAATCTGATTGTGTGCAAATGTTAGGCTGAAGCCAGCGTCAAAATAAAGCATTTAATGATCTTGTATCTTTGCATATAAGTTGATTATAACCCTCAAATGAATATAGGCTGGTTTTCTTTTCTTATTTTTCAATATTTTTCTTAAAAATTAAAATTTTCATTATTTTTAGACAGAATAAATAGACATTTTTTCGTATATTTTACAATGGTTGGTTGGTTTGGTTGGTTTCGCCCAAAGGGCCCGGTTTTGCAACTTTTTTTTAAATGGTTAAATTTATTTTACCGTTGCTAATACTTTATCGTTGCCAATATAAAATAAAACCCCTGAGTAATAATTTTTAATCAACAATTTATTTTCAAGTGAAAAATTTCCACGTGAAAAATGAAAAGGAAATGAATTATTTAAGAATTAAACAGAATATGAAATGATGTCATATTAGAAATAAAACGTGCGTTTTCAAATATTTGATAATAATACAAAGTGCAAAAATACGAGTAAGTATGGAAAGCAAGCGAATATGATGTGATATATAGAAAAATAAAACAAATTTGTTTTGATGTTGAAATAAAATAATCTTGGGTTATCAAATTATTTGTGATTAATTTCTCTTATTTTTTTCTTTTTCTTTTTCACGTGAAAGGAATTATTTTAAATGTATGTGTTGTAAATTAAAGTTCTGTGTTTTAAATGAAATGAGTGAAAGATTTATATTTTTAATGAATTCAATACAAATGATGGGATAGGTTGGCGATTTATCGTCTGCACACGGCTAACATAAAGTTACCATATTTTTATATTTAAATTTTAAAAAGTAAAAAATAAATAAAAATAAAAAATATTGGATGGCAAATGTCAATGATATGCATCGCAAAATTATCCGTATCGAAAATCAGAAAATCTTAATAAAAATGACTATATTTTTTAAAAGAAAGTTGCTTTTCTCATAAAAGCTAAAGGTTTAATATGATTGTGTTGAAGTAACAGCATTTTTCCTCTATCATTTTCCCACAATCGAAAACACATTTGTAAATCGTCGTTTCGAACCGGAATTTAATTTTACATTTCTTTTAGTTTTAAAATAGGAAAAACTTTGTTGTCTTTTTTAAATATAGCTTTTTTTTTAAAGTTGTTTCATAATAGATTTTTGTAAAGTCTTGCAGGATAAGAAAAATTGCATAGGGCTAACTCCAGGCGTGAATGTAGTGTAAGTCACATAGCCGAAAAAGTTTATTGTTCTTAGCCACCGTTATTCTTTTTTAGATTTCTTCACTGTATTTAATTGCAGATGTACGGGGTTGAGTAAGTGAAATTTTTCTTTACTATAATACTGGTAAGCTAACACCGCAGCCATTTACCTCTCTGTGACTGACACTACATCCACGCATGGAATTAGCCATAGATTTTAAAGCAATGTTTAAGTAAAATTACAATATTTTTTAAACTTAAAAAACAACAATATTATCGAAAAGAAAATCGATATTACCAACAAATTCGCGTAATGCAAAAGCAAAGAAGAAATAAAAAAGTAATGAATCTTTTCTTCCAGCCGAATTGTGTAAACTTGAACAAGCCGATCGTGCCAATTCATAACATTATAAACGTGAAAGCGCGTTCTATACAGTAGAATTTTTTTTACATATAGGTAGAACAATTATGAGAATATGAATGTTAGGGGTCTGTAATTAGGTCCATAGTCAATTTGATTTTTTTTTTATCAAGTGAAATTTGGCGCAAAATTAAATACATTGTTGTAACCAGATTTGTTTTTTGCGTGGTAAACACTTAATGGTATTTTAGATGATCATTTCCCCGCTCACCTTTGATGCCAACTATGACTGTAAAACATATTAAAAAATATTAGCCGATAATTTTCTAATTTTCTTATTGCTTCATGATGTAAATAGACTTCCTGGTTCATACTTTAAACCTGAATCGGTCATGCCATTGTCGTTCAATTTTTATTCCTTATCCTAACCCTAATCGTATCCTATCCTAATCCTGATAATAACTTTAAAGAATATTCTTTGACACGAATATGTAAATGAAATCAATATCCATAAATGGAATGAATGGAAAATAGAATAAATAGAAATGGCAAAATAAAATAACAAGAAAGTACATTTATTCGTCACCTAACCCTAGAGAAAGCGTAAAAAATTTCAAGCGCATGAAATAAATCAAAATAATCCTATATATACTAACAAAAATATGTAAATTTAGATTATCAGATTTGTGTCGTCGGTATTTATTTGCTTATAGTGTTCTTGACGCGATAGAGAAAATATCGAGGTTAAATTGGGCAGAATTTAAAGTACTTTCTAGCAACCTTTATTTACATTTTAGAATCGCATCAGATTGTTATCTATTTGTGAAATATCTATCAATTTATAAAATCCACAAGCAGTTTGTTCACTATTTACACCACTTAGCGTGAAGCACTTAATTTAATATATACATAAACAAGATAATGTAATAAGAAGTATATAACATATGTCTATGCAAATAAACAATATAATAATGCCCATTTAGCAATGCACACATATACAAATTGTACACCAAATACCACCTAAAATGCACTGTTGTATAGAAGAATTCTGCCAGTGTTGTTTTTCGTTTTACGAAGAGCGATTCATCGATTTTCACGATTTTACTTGGTCCTCCTTTTTTCATTAGTTGCAGTTTCATTTTCGCGATTGTATATATTAGTTGGCATGAAATTTCACTTTTTTAAGACTGGGTTATGTCAAGGCCCCTATAGCAAAGAAATACCGTATGGGCTCCTATAAAATGTGATAAAGCTTTGGTTAATTATATATGTTGTTAATTATCAAGTGAAATGTTTTACTAAGTTAATGCATTTATTCTTTTTTTAATGTTACGTGAACGAAGTCACGGGTAACAGCTAGTTATATATATATATATATATATATATATATATATATATTATGGTACATTTCTTCCTCTTCTCATTTTTTGGAAGTAAAGATTTACAATTTAAATAGTGATAGCGATATTTATGGGCTCGGATATGCACAAGGCTTCGTTACAGTGATTGCCGTATAATCAATTTATAGACATGGAACCCAAATTGCTCTGTTAAAATAATTGTCATTGTAACTATTTATACACCCAAAATTCACAGGGCCTCGTTACAGTGATAGATGTATTAATGATATATGACTGAAAAGCACACGTGGCCCTATTATTTTAATAACCGTATTGACAATTTCTGGGTGGGAAAAAGATAAACTGCTTAACGTAAAAACAAATAAAATGAAACAGGACCCATTTACAATGATCATCATATATTTATTAGTTATTTTGTTATATTTTTATTAGTTATTTCCGTGTAATTTAAAATGAAGTATTTCATATGCTTGCATACGCTTCAGAAACATCTCCCCTCCCCCGACACAAGCGACTGTCTTGACGGACATAAACCTCATAGTCATCGTATAAAAATGACTAGTACGAATCGATTAATAATAACGTCTACTAATTAACGCTATACTTAAATTTTGATCAGGTGGTCATCTACATACGGAAGTTGTACACTGTTAAAAATAATCTGAAATTCACCGGTATTTTTTTTCTGAATTTCACAGAAAAAGTCCCTTTTCGCGATAAAAGGGTATTTTCCGTTAAAAAAACAGAAAGTTTCCTCATATTTCCTGAAAACAACAGAACCGACGGAGACGAAAGGGGCCAACGAAGATATTCCGTTATCTGCTGCATATTTATTTTCAATGTTTAAAAAACTGACATGTTGCTGCACAGAAAAACTAAAAATTCAATAAATTAAAATTTCGAGTTTATTTAAAACAAGAAAAATAACAACAAAATAGTGCTTTCGAATTAAAAAAAGTAACAATTTTCGCATTCTTTTAAAATTATTTCCAATTTATTTTTTAAAGTTATAAGAAAATATTTCCACTTAAAATATATTCTAAACAAACAAATTAAAAAATATATATAATAGTTAAATTAAGTGAAAAAAAATCGATTTTACTCAAAAAAGCAACAAACTAAAATAATGCTTTCGAATTAAGAAATAATGCTTTCAAATTAAAAAGTAATAATAATAACAATTTTCTCATTCCTTTAAAATTATTCGAAATTTATTTTTTAAAGTAATAAAAAGCACTCGCACTGAAAATATATTCTAAGCGAACACATTTAAAAAATATATAAGAGTTGAAAAAATATCGATTTTCTCAAGAAAGCAAACATTTTTTATCGAATTTATTTCAAAATATAATATTCATATTTTACAATCAAAATAAAACAACAATCAAATTAAGAATATGTATAATTCATATTTTTATCCTCTATTAATATTACAATTTTAAAACATCACCTTCATCTCATAACGAAATCTCCCTGCAATTAACTTCAAAATTACTAAGCTTCAAAATCCAAAATTGTTTAAGTTCTAAGCCGCCATTTTTAGAAACCCCATATCATCCTTTTAAACTGCTACTCTAACAAGCGCCCACTGGTCGAATGGGCAAGACACTTGATTCGAGGCACTGTCATCCCAGGTTCAAACCCGATGTCGACCAGAAAATGTTCTTGTACTATATCAGATAGTAAATACTCCCACAATATTTCGACAGATGGCAGCACATATAGAGATGTAATTTTTTAAAACCGAGTTTAATTATAACGGATAATTTCCTTTCCTACCAGTGCAGTCAGGAATATTTCCGTGATTTCTGGGAGCGTTAATGGAAATTTACCGCTTCTGTAAACGGAGTTTGTCCTTCTTTTATCTTTCAAAACGGAAAATCTACTAACGGAACGGAAAAAGTCCGGCAACTTTGCTGCCAGTAGTTTTACCGTGAATTTGAAGATTTATTTTTAACAGTGTACCAAACGCGAAATTTCTTAGCACTAACATCTAATTTCACGTTTTATTTGGATTTTTTTATACTTTTGACCTTTAGATACTAAACAAGCAGTGTGTGAGTTATGTAGTGCTTTAGGAATTATGTAGGTTTAAAGTTTGGTACTTCCAATGTTAAATTCATTTTTAACTGTTGCAAAACAGATTGCAATGCGACTAATTTTTTAAGAATAACTCAAAAGCTGCTTGTCGCAATGATCTGTAATTTTTATGTTATGTTTGAAGCTTCTAGTAAATGCTAAAAAATTCTTAGGCTACAATTAATATTTTTTTCGAAAACTAGTTTAGAATATAAACATATATTTGGAATTAATTTTTGAAAAAAAATTTAAATGTATAATTTGTTTATAGAAATCTCTGTAACAAGCAATGAACGATTTCAGATCATGTCGATAGTTTCCAGATAGATAATATCGTAAAACGGATGTAATTCACAATGCAAGATAGAAATTTGTGAAAACACCATAAAAACGTAATGTTCAAGGCGTTTTCAACGAAAAGTGTCTTTCTTTATCAGGTGCATACAAGTCGTACTATCACTTTAAAAGTAGGGACAAGACTGAAAAGAAATGGAAGATAAATCTACCAGCCCCTTTCTCTAATTTTCTTTTCAGTTGAATTAATACATATATTTAAATGAAAAAAAAGAATTCAGCATCTTATAGAATCTTATTTATACTGCTTACGTTAATAAATGAAAATAACAAGGTACTATAAAGAACATTATTTTGAAAAGAGACATCAAATTTTGCTTGAAAGAAAAAAATACACTGCAATCATTTACTTCAAAACATGTGAAACAGAAAATGTAAGTTTATTGTTCGAACTTTTTCATTTTCCAAATAAAATGTTCCGTAATAATGACAACAAATGTTTCTTATTTGAAAACTTTTTGTTAAGAGGATTTATTTTATTTATTTATTTATTTTGTTTTACAATATAATTCTCTCCATAAGATAATTCCATTCAATGTCTATTGAGGTCTCATTTAGTTCTAACGTAGTGATCTGAATTTTCTTACAATTTTTCATATTATTTTATTATTTGTTTATATATAGTTTCACTTATAAATTTTCAGGAGATACCATATTTTAACCAACTTAAATAATTTTAATTTTATGTTTAGAAGCTTTCTTATACTGTTTAAGGAATTCTGATTTTTAAAACTATTGATTTATTTTCTAGCCAACCTCTAAAAAACGAAAATAGTTATTAATAGTCCATTTCCCAAGGTTCTGATTGAAATATATAAATATATAGCATACGATACACATTTTAAAAAATAAAATAAAAATATACATAGAAGTCAGTGGTAAATAATGGTAAAAAGAGAGCTTTTGCTAATAAAAACAAATGGTGATAGGTAATTACCCATAAAAAGTACTTATTTCTTTCCATAACTTCTTTCTCACATCTATTTTTTCTGCGACATATCCTATTTATAAAATAAGTTTATTATTTATTATGGCTCTTTGTTTTGTTGAACAATGATTAAGATGATCAAAGTATTACAGAATTCAACTAAAATAATTTTGATTTTGTGCATCTCGGTTTGTTTTTGTGCATTTCAACTTGTTTTTGAGCATTTATTATTTATTTTGAAACATTGTATGCTATTTTGTTTTTCAAATTCTGTTTTCTTCTTCTTATTATTATTTAAGCAACTCGTCTGGGATTTCTTCCTCAATAACAATCCTTCTTAATCTTTTTAATGGATTCCATGTTTTCTTTTGAAAGCTTATTTAGATCATATTAATGTTGTTTTTAGCGATCCTCTACATGAATCTATATTCACTATGCAATGATATCATGAAAAGTAGTGCTAGAAATGTAAGGTATTTCGGTCAGTGAGACCGTTATGTTATAGTAAATATATTTGGAAATATGGAACGAATAATACAGTGTTATTTCGATGTGGATGGTGTGATGTGACTTGTATGTGATTCGTCCACTTCTTATGCTATTGTTACATTTATAAACAGAAAGGTACAGGGTTTGTATAAAAAGTAATGAGACCGAATTCGCGAAACAAATAGGTATTGAAGATATATCTGCAAACAATTAAAATTCTTCAAAATAAGACTGTTGTGCCTTGACACACTTCTGCCAAAAAATTGTTCACGCTTAGAATGCGTCCTGGAAGGCATTTTCTGGAACTTCCTTCAAGAAGCGTGTCAAAGCCAATTTGACATCTGTTATGGTTCCATGATGGTGTCCTTTGAGGGCTGTCTTCACTCGGGAAACAGGAAAAATTCCACTGGGGCCAGATCGGGACTGTAAGGGGCTAGGGAAGCGCTGCGATGCCGTTTCGGGTCCAGGTAATCGTTCATTACGAAGAAGGTGCGGCTTGTTGCATTGCCATGCATCTTCCAATGTCCCACTCGATTGATCCTTCCCTTCAAAGTTTTTTGCTCTTCCACGTATAAAGCACCCATTACGCCCCTACTGTTCAACCGAGCCTAGGGACAGGGGTCCACTAAAACGACGGTACGAACCGCAAGAAAGCCCGTAAGCGGCTGACTCTCGGCGCATGTTGAAGCTGACTTCCGCCTCCATTGAAACCACCTGGCGAATGACGCTGTGACGTACAGTCGCATCAGAAAAAAATAGGTATTACTTTTTATACTAACCTTGTAAGCCTGGTAAAAAATTGTGTTACAACATCTTCATTATTGTTAAATTTATGAACACTCAGGTTCGGAATGGAATGCAACACTTTGTTTCTTTTGAGTGAATAAAAGGATTACGAGCCTGGTTTCCTATGCCAAAGATTATTTGTTCTATTTTGCTTTACCTATACTTAAAGTTTAAATAATCAATTCGGAATCACCTTGTAAATGAAATCATCATTACTACCAAATACTGACAAAGTTTTGGAGAACATGATGTTGTCTGGCCAATCATGTCTTAGCCTCTTGAGTCTTGGAATTCCTGAGTACCCAAATGGGTACCTAGATTCTTTTGCTCATAAAAACTAAAATAATTGATATATTTACATTTTAACTTCACTTCTTTAAAGTTGAATGCTTTTGCTTTAAACTGAAACCAAGAAATGGCAGCACCGATGTCGATTTCCTTATAAAATAAATGTTATTTTAACCTGAGTTTTCAAAATGCTTTCGAAACACTGCATCCAAGAAAGTAGGTAATTTTCGCAATTCTTGAACTTAAAAACTTGATAATAAAAAAAAAAAATTAAGAATTTGCAGATTATTCACTTATTTAAAGCTGTTATTTTTTTTATTGTGTAATTTTAGGTTATTGATAATTAAATTGATATTTTGGGGGGGACTAGTAATTTTATGTTCATATTTGTGAACCTAAATTACAAGCCCCTTAAAACAATAGATTTCTAAAAAATATATTTTTTGTCATCCATGATGTCATTTGTTTGTTTAAAAGAAAATAATTATTATTTGTATTATTATTTTAACTTCGTGTCTCAAGAGGTTAGAGAATCAGTAATGAATCTTGAATCCTTTGAAATATTTTCTCCAATTCTACATTTTAACAGGTCACTGGAAACAAATATATATATATATTTGTATATATATATATATATATATATATATATATATATATATATATATATATATATATATTATATATATATAGGATGGTTACATTCCAATTTTCACCTCCACGAGGTGTACAGTTTGGGAAGCTCATTATTCATCTATTTCATTTTTGCCGATTGAAGTGGAATTGCTTCCAACATTCTAATCTTGATCTCAACAATTAAGTAATATAATATTTTTCGCAGTGCTATATTCTAATATAATTTATTAAACGAAAGTATGAAGTTTTAAGAACTTGGATTATTACATTTCATAAACTATCCTTATCTATGATTCGCATAAATCTAATGCAAAATCCAAAAATGACACGGATATTCTGTCTCCGGTACGAATAATCTTCATTCTAATTTTGCAATATTTTTTTTAACTATAAGATAAATTAAAGCAGCAGCTCCGACTTGAATTCAAAGTCTAACGCTGAAAATAAAAAACAAAAATAATTTTGTTTTATAATTTGTTATTAACTGCTTTAAAGATTCAGTTATGTAGCTCGATTACTAATTCGGAAAAATGCTAAAAATGCTAATATGAATACCAAATTTAAGTAATTTAATATTTTCTGTTATATAGTTCTGGTATTTTCAGTATGATTTAAATCAAATAAAGACCAAATTACATACTTTTTATAATCGTGAAAGGTACCGATAATGGGATTTTTTTAAAGAACATCAGCGATTTTTTTTAAAGCCCTTGGCTAAGAGTTTGCCAAAACGAGAGGTGTCAGCAATACAGTATTCTAAGATACTATAAATTGCGCAAGGATAAATAAAATGTAAGATAAATATTCTCTTTGATTTCAGATTAGCTTTAAAATAATTTAAAAAAAGTCAATTGTACAGATATAACAACGACTTTGAAAATTCAGAATATATACAGTTATTTTGATTGCTTCCATTCTGACCACCTGCAGAACACTATTTATTTATTTTCTGTTGATATCATAAGAAAAGCAAAAGGATATAGGGTGATATGGGATTTCCTCCCCAATTTATCAATTAGCTCTCTGTATTGAATGTATCTTTTTGAGTTTTCATGTTATTTGAATGGGCTTTTTATATGAGTTGCTATATAGTATTGACTACCAAATCATGACAAAAAATCTTTGCTTTAGTTCGCGCATGCGTAGTTAAAATTTATTTCATACAAATACCCATATCTCATCAAATATTCAATATATTGATATTTTAACTGCAGTAAAGTATTTCTACTGTTCTCTGTCAAGTTTTTGAAAAGCGGTGTTAAATTAGGTTGAAAATTCTGCATGCTACAAAAAAATATATTTACATTTTTCACAGAAACGTTAACATCTTCAAGACTATACGTGCTATTCTTACACAAATGCGCACAAATGTTGAACCGGACCTACATAGTCATTTGTTGTAGTGATAGACCATTTTGAGCATTTTCTATTACTTGGGTGATCACAAATATTATTTTATTATTAAAATTATTATTGCCCTCCCCCAATTGTCCTCGCCACAAAATCTTCACTGAAAATTATGAAGTCAAACATGTTCTTTACATTCTTGAAGTTCAAGGACAATTCCTAAAGAATTTCAGTAGATATTCGACAAAGCGTCTAAAATCGAAAAATCGGTCACTGCCCCTTAATTTTGGACATCAGCGTATTTTAATCTACGATTTAACTCGGCCGTTTTCCTTTTTCTGCTTTTAAATATGTTAGAATTGATATATAGCATTGATACTAACTTTTAAAATATTTTTGTGCACTGTAGTGGAAAAATTCATAGAATATTTGTGTTATCATTATAAAATAGGTATAAATTTTTACTGGCTAATGCGGCTAAAAATTTCTTTTTAGTCAAATTTTACGTTTTATTTCTACCACTGTCTTTGAAGTTCAATCGCGAAAATTTAGGAATAAATAAGCCAAATGTTTCTATTAAAATATAGTGGTAGGAGAAAACCGCAAATTCTTGCAGCTATGTAAATCTATGAATGAAACACAGCCTACAAGTAAAGACGATTAAACACGATATTCTTTTGTCAAGTGTTTAAAAATTGAAATGGTATATTGCTAAAGAAGCAAAATTATCCTATTCTTAAAATGTTTTTCTTTTATTGCATTTAAAATATCGTTGCAAACACAGGTGGATTATCCCGTGACGCCAGCTGATATCACTCCAATTTAGTTAATAGAAATGACACGGCAACTCGTTCTTCTATATTGTGATGGTTTTAAAAAATCATTCACCTTTGTGTGCCTATAGAATGTAATAACTCTTTGGTCACTGCCGTATTTATATGCTTTTTTCCTCGACCTTGTCATTAGTTGTTTGAACATGGGTGTCGTCTACCACACATTAGACAGCCTTCAGTTTAGCGAATTATTATTCCTCTGATAGATTTATTCTTGTTCTTTGTAGTTCTTACTTAGAATACAAAACAATCGAGCAGTCGATAAATGGTCATTTTTATATTATTAAACATATTACTTATTTTTCGTCAAACAATTTTTTTTAACAAAGTATGTTCTACAAAATTAATATATATAAATAATATATATATCACTATATATATATATATATCACTTGAATCCACGTTCACCTTAAATTAAAATTCATAACATTACAAGATACATTACTTACAGATGTTTAATTTTGATGTAAAAATATATATTTAAAACCAAGTATTTTCAAATGCATTCGTCATCAGGGTTAAAACAATAAAAAGTACAATCAGAGATGAAAAGTAGTTGGTTGGTGGGTGAAAAAATGTACATGACTGTCGGAATAAGTTAATCTATATCGTTGGAATATCATAGGACAAGGCATCGTTAAAAACACTATCACTCTTGGACAAAATTTCTAAAGACTCTCTAATAGAGAGATCGTGAAATCCGAACATTTTCTTAATAATTCTGTGGCTTTCTCAAAATGTATTTTAAAATCACTTTTCTGGGTTAATTTTGAACTAGTGGTGCTAGGACGGCTTAATTTAATATCAGAAATACGTTCTTTAAAACCATATCAATATAATCCAATTTGTATTTTCGTTATCTGTTGTAGTTAAATATATTGTTTTAAATATATTTTTTACATCAAAATTAAACACCTTTAAGTAATGTATCTTGTACTGTTGTGAAGTATGTTCTTTTAACTGATAGCAAAAAATATGCATTCACAATCAGCATCAAATTATTTAGCGTGTCTCTTAATTCACATTTTAATTAAACATACATTGTCATATATTTTTCTCAGTTATTATAAAAATAATAAATAGTCTACTAAAAAAAAAATTGGCCATGATTTAATGTGACGGGTCAAACCAAAATCCGTTATTCAGTGAAAATCTTTCAGGTATATATTAGCAGCTTCTGGCCCGTTCAGTTAGAATAGTCTATCTATATGATTACAAAAAACATATATCCTTTTTAATAAGAAACTTTTTTCAGATGTTATTTCTGTCATATAAACTGGCAAAAATATTGTCATTTTATGTCAAACAGAATTAACAATTCACAGGAGAACAAATCATGCAGTCTTCCGAAAAATTAATCGTCCTTTAAGTTTATATTTTAGAAGATTCTATAATATTACAATATTTTATGTCCAATTGTGTCACACTGTTAAAAATTTGCAGCCAAATGTCTAGTCGTTCGATCGTTTTTATAGATAGAGGTTTCAAATTTTAATTGCTTAATAGGCGTATAGCCAACATAGTGAAAAGTACCCAAGCCCGGACTCGAACCCGGGTCATCGGTATAGCGCGCTGCCGTTCTACCAACTGAACCACTTGGGAACGATACTCAATTTGGAACTATTTCACCATAACATGTTGGCAAGGCTACAAACGCCGCACAAGAGGGAATATTTTTCCGTGAGCCGCCAACCCCGGGGCAAACACGAAATCAAAGAAAACCCAGCATCGACAATTGAATAAATTCATATTTAATACTTGGAAATTTTTCCAGAGAAAATTTCTCACGCCTTAGCATTCATAATATTCAAATTTTAATTGCTTAATAGGCGTATAGCCAACATAGTGAAAAACCAACATATGCTGCGTTGAGTAGCCAACATAGTGCTGCGTTTGTAGCCTTGCCAACATGTTATGGTGAAATAGTTCCAGGCTGAGTATCGTTCCCAAGTGGTTCAGTTGGTAGAACGTCAGTGCGCTATACTGATGACCCGGGTTCGAGTCCCGGCTTGGGTACTTTTTCACTGTGTTGGCTATACGCCTATTAAGCAATTAAAATTTGAATATTATGAATGTAAGGCGCGAGAAATTTTCTCTGGAAAATTTTTCAAGTATTAAATGTGGATAACGGTTTATTTAACAGAAACGTTATTTTATCTTGGCCATAATATGGTCAATAATATTGTCATAATGCCTTTATAATATGGTCAGGCAACCGTTATTTACAAAAACGGTCGAATGACAGGATAGTTAGCTGCAAATTTTAGACATTGCATTGTCAGACATTCTTCTCTATTCATTCATTAAAATAATTCATCTCCCATATCTCAAACAGATAACAGTATTTTTATTTGAATTTATTATTTCCGTCTGACAAAATTAGAAAAAAAGCTTTAAATATTGCGAAAATTGCAATAGACTGTAGATTTTTGTTTAGCGATTAATGTTACTTTCTATTTTGAACTATGCAACTTTTGTAAAACTGTGTCATTGTACGTTAAACTTGTAAACGTCTAATGAATATGCAATCTATAACGAATGACCGGAAAAGAATATATGCTATAAAGCTGCTATTTAATAAATTGGTAGATCTACTCGGTCTGACTCAGATAGTTTATGTCATTTAAATTTCTTTTTCTCGTTGAATTGGCCTTTCAGTTTTATGTCTTATTTAAATTTTCTTTCTATCTTTATTTATTTTACTTTTTTCGTGTCAGAATAAACGCTTATATTTATATTTTTAATGCAAAATATATATTGAAATATTTTATATTTTAATAAAAACAAACTCGGAAATTTTGCTGATCATTCAAAAACTTTAAGAACATTTTATACAATTAATGAAATATGTATAATGCATTGTTGTTTATTGCTTTTACCTAGTCACACCACTAAGATAGTACATGCAAAATTATATAAATGAAAAACACAAGGTAAAACCAAATATGAACCGTTTGCCTTTTTTTTATATCACTAAAGTTTTCTGGTTCATTTAAACATAATCGTGCAAAGTATATAGACATCAGCAGGGAAGAAATGAAAACATGCATAACATTTATGTTAGAAAAACCTGCGGAGCTACAATCCCTTAGGGATCATGGCCTACAGTGCTTGAGCATGGATCCTGAGATGCTATACAATATATGTCCCGGTTAGGTGGTCAGCCTAATGCGCAACCCACAGTGTTTAGTTTCTGAGCAAGCTTGGTACTAACTTTATCGAGCCCGAAGGAAAGAAAGTTTGAGTGAACGTTATCCAGGAATCGAACTGTGGACATGTAGCTTGATAGCGAGAAGTTCTAACCACTACACTACTGGGCTTCAAAATGTTTTTAGCAATATATTTATATATGATGCTTATGATTTTCTATATGACTGTTAATAATAAATGTACCCTTACACAGAATATTTATTATTATACATATAATTTTTTTATCTATACAAGAACCATTTAAATTGCCTTTTTATCGATTTCTGAAGCCACTTTTACTCTAAATGCAAATTTGGATTTATCAGGTTCGAAAAAACACTTTAATTATGAATTAAAATGTATTATGAGACTGTGTAAATATTATGAAACGCATTTTCAATGGTAACATTTTGAGGCTATAACTATTATAATAATGAAAAAAAAAATCTCTTAATGGGAGTAGAAATTCTCATTTGAAAATGCAAAATTACATCGTTCATTTGCATGTTAGCATACGTGAATCGGCAAAAAAGGCAATTTCAACTTTAATCTAAAGTATGACCCTCTAAAGTGGTCGATTTTACATATTTGTCCATAACTTCACAACCGATTATCAAAGTTATCATTTAATTTTTTCGGAGTTTTTGGCAATGCAATTTCTTTTTTTTTTTTTTGTCGAAGTATTATATGTTTATATTTATAAATTTTTAATAACTGCATTATTAATTAATAAAAAATATTTAAAAATCGTTTACTCTAAAATACCTTACGAGTTATGTTTGACGTTTTAAAACCACACGAGTCTAAAAGTAATAAGGTGCGTAAAATATAATTCAAGTTTTAAATAATGAATGTTCCTCTTTATCATTTATTGGTTAAGTTTTATAAATTTACTAGTAGGACAAAAAAAAAAAAGAGAGAGAGAGAGAGAGAGAGTAAAACAAGGAAACGTTTCACACAACCACCTTCAAATTACTCTTTTTCTGCAGCATTGCACTTCTGTCAGCTCGAGTACAGTCTTTGAAAATACTCCTTTGGATGAAACGATCGTCATTGCGTCCGTCGCAGTTTTCTCAACCTTATATACACGCTCGGAACGGAATTCAAATTTCAGGACAGATTGCTTTCTGCCAGTACACTTTCTGCAACATTTGGAAAATTTAGTCGGCAATTTCTCTCAAATCTGGTAGAATTTGTTTCTCACAAGTTGTTTTTGAAAGGCTATTTCTGCTTTCGAAGAACTCGAACGATTAAAGTTTACTGACGGGAAAAACTCTACACTGCAGGCGTACTTCTTTGTCACCACATATCATGTCACATGTGCCTCTAAATCTCAGTAAAATATTTCATCTCTTTTCCAATCTAGGTTAAAGCTATCAGAACAGTCCTGGAACTTTTTAATACTATATGTATAGCTTTCCAACAAATGGTTCCAAATTGATAAAAATTTGCATTTCCATGTTTTTTATGTCTAATAATACAATACAGTAGCATAGTAATAGGGTGGATGATGTATCATTTTATTGTTTTATTGTTCAAAAATTGGACTGTAATCCTTGCAGAATAAGAAATTTCATTATCAGGGTGAAGCATGAGTCCTCTATCATTCACCTCTTGAAGAATTTCTGAAATACACTTAGGGATGTACTGTTTAGCTGTAACTGTTTTCTGTCCCTCTAGGTTTATGCCTTTGACCAGCCCTGTATTTCTGAAGAACACGACGTACATTACTTTATTTTTATTGGTAGTTGACGTTTCATGATTGTTGGTTTAGGGTCATCATGAAAGACCCATACTTTACTTTCTTGACGTTTTGGAACGTCAAAAACGTGTATACGTCTCATCACTCTTTATGATTTTAAAAACAATTATTAAGTAAACACATTATACGCAAAAAAAAATATATTTAGTAATTTTAGTGTTTCTTTACGGATTCTGACACGCTTTGCGTTTTAGTGTTCTGTTAAATTATGGGGGACCTAAAACAAATTAATTTATTTTATAAACATTTCATGAATAATTATATGTATAGCTGCGAATCTAGTGTTAAGTTTTTTCTGTATCATTTCTTAGATAGAGACATCGACCTATGATCTATTCGAGACTATGATCTATTAAAATTTTGTACGACATAAAAATTTTCTGGGCTACAGCTAACAAAGATCTCCTTATGTGTTCTTCATTCAGGAGACAATTTCGTTCTCTTCTAAATTCTGTAAACAATCTCAATACAACGGTGAGAGATGGAACTTTCTTTCCATATGCTATTTGTAGACGTTGAAGACTTTCTTCTTGTATTAGTCCCATTTTAAAATCCCAGAAAATCACAGCGCGATGATGCTTCCTCGTCCATTCCATTTTTTCTTCTTTCAAAATTTATTCTACGATAGCTTGCACTTGTTGCTACAAGTTATTGTCTGCGGAGATAAAAGTGTTCAAATTTAAATGTTTTATCGGACCAATAATTTATTTTGGAGCGTATCGTCTGTCCCTGTCTCAAAACTGTCATGTTACCCACGTATTTCAAATGCAGATTGGATTAATCTAAATTAACATGAATATCTGTACAATCTATATTTGTATTTTAGTAAATGCTAATAATATTCATACCTGTTAATAATACTGATACCTGTTAATAATACTGATAGACTATTTATTTTGTTTGTACTGCACGTGTAGAGTTAACGAATCCTTGTCGGTGCTCTAATGTGAAAAACATTGTATTTTATTTGCACTGCTGTTTTATTTAGTTTATATAATAAATCTCTTGTGCAACAATTTTTCTGCCTTATAAATTTTAAGCTATAAAATATTTCTTACTCTCTCTCTGTATTTTTTTTTGCAGCACGAATTCTGGCTTATTTAGCTAGTAGATAACTTTAATTCCATGCACATCAATACAAGGTTGTGCGTAAAATGTCCCACATATTTCGTATCCATTTGCTCATTATATCATTCGCATTTTTCATTCTTTTTTATCTTTGCTCATTTTGTGTAATGATGCTTAATACTGATGCCCATTTAAAATAAAATTCGGAGTCTGATCATTTTTCAAAATCCCAGAATAATTTTTTTACAACATATATAAAGAATTTTAATGTTTCCTAATACACCCAGTGATTTAAAGTGATTTGAATGGTACGTCAGTACAAAATATATTTTTAAAAAATAGTGTGATTTTTTCTTTGATTTTTTGACTGTGAAATTTTAGAACGAATGAAAGGATTGTAAATTGATATTATTTTTTTAAGTTTATAAACTGGATTTAAAAAATAACTCATATCAGAACATCGTTCTTCTTATTCCAGTAAAGAGTGTAAATAAATCACACATATCTTAACTCTATTTAAATATGGTCTATAAGCTGTACGTTAATTTTATAAATATTTATTCCCACATTAATGAATTTATTTTTTTATTTATGTGCAAATATTTTGTTGTACATTTTTTATATGTACATAGTATATAAACTACAGATAAATATGTTTTAGGATTTTTAAAGTTTTTAGTGTATATATATTTCCCGTATTATCCTTATTATATCCTTGTTGATAATAAACATACTAAACTCGATTTCAATATAAATATTTACATTTATTAGATGGATAGTAATCGATACTTTTTATATTTAATTTATTAATGCATGTAAATTTATCAGAATATATAATTAATGTGTATCAGATATATTATAAAAAGTCTGAGTTGTATTTAAATGTAAATATTTACGAGTATTTCTTTTGCAACCAATTCAGTTGATAGTTTGTGAACTTCTGAAGCTAGCTATCCTATATAAAGAATTAGAACAGTTTTGTAGACGTAGACGTGGTACATAAAATAAGTTTATAGCAAATATATGTGTAATTTAACCCTTTAATAGTTTCATTTTTTTTGACACAATGAACTAAAAACAGGGAGAATACGCTACTTTTTCGCATTAAAATATTTGCCTTATATAATCGAAAAGTGCCTGCGTAAAGATACTTTAATTGATTGCAGTGAATTATGATTTATCCCAGGTTCGAGATGTTAGAAGGAATAAAAACTCCAGTTTTCGATGGAGGTTAAAAAAAAATTATTGCAAAGAGAGATTTCGGCTGTGCAGCAGTAGAGAGGGTCGTAAACAGAGACAGGCTTTCAGCGGTCTTTACAGGATATAGTCCAGGCATTTGGTAGAAAATAAAGGAAAGTTTTGGTGTAGTTTTTTTTGTGGGGTCCCTTTATGTTTTTTTGGGTCGCTGAACACGAATCCGAAGTTTTCCAACAAAATTTTTTTCGGGAAATATGTTTTTTTTAGAAAAAACGTGTAAAAAAACGGACTTTTTTCCGTTTTTTCAAAATAATTCAAAAATTATACATTTTACGTGAAAGTCGGCAATATATGAATTAAAGAAAAGAAAATTTCTTACATTTTATGTATTGAAAGTTTTTTTCTCTGATCAATAGTTTAGCCGTGAGAGTGCCTCAAAAATGGGTGGAAAAAACAAAAAACTGTAAAAAAACGGGAATTACGGTACTGTATGTCAATGTAACATAGAAACTAATCCTTTTACGCAAATGTTAACTATTAATGTTACTAAAGATTATATGTTTGACTATATTTTATGCATTTGAGGCAGAGGACAAGTGCGGATCCGACACCAGGGGAAGGTGGGAGCAGTGGGGCAGATCCAGCTACTCTCATGAGTCAAATTTGCTACTTCTCCGGAGAGCTCGTATTCTAAGAGGCGGTAACATTGTAGTCCAGTAGAAATAGCATTTTACCTTACAAAAATTCGGGTAGTTCTGATTTTTGGGTATGTTGTAAAGGTTGACCCTCTAATAAAAAACCAAGTTTTCGACCTTCTAGACCTTGTGCGTTTTTTACAATATTGGAAAAACCTATATTTTTCGGCGCTTTTTTCGATTTTTCTTAAATAACTCAATTTTAGTGCATTTTACAGACAAAAGCACTTTCACCATTTTGTAGAGCATAAAATTCTCTACAACATGCAGTATTCAGGTTTGTAAATTGTCCAAATACGGGGTAAGATACAGAGCCAGGAAAATAGGGTAAAATTTGGAAAAAATGTAAAAATTCACAAATGACGTTAGTTTTTGCTTAATAACCTACTTTTAGTGCGTTTTAGAGACAAAAGCACTTTCAACATTTTATAGAGCAGAAAATTCTCTACAACATGCAGTATTCAGGTTTGTAAATTGTCCAAATAGGGGGTAAGATATGGAGCCGAGAAGTAGGGTTAAATTTGGAAAAAAATGTAAAAATCCACAAATGACGTTAGTTTTTGCTTAATAACTTACTTTTAGTGCGTTTTAGAGACAAAAGCACTTTCAATATTTTGTAGAGCATAAAATTCTTTACAACATGCAGTATTCATATTTGTAAATTGTCCAAATAGGGGGTAAGATATGGAGCCGAGAAGTAGGGTTAAATTTGGAAAAAAATGTAAAAATCCACAAATGACGTTAGTTTTTGCTTAATAACTTACTTTTAGTGCGTTTTAGAGACAAAAGCACTTTCACCATTTTGTAGAGCATAAAATTTTCTACAACATCCAGTATTCATATTTGTAAATTGTCCAAATAGGGGGTAAGTTATAGCAAAAACTAACGTCATTTGTGGATTTTTACATTTTTTTCCAAATTTAACCCTATTTCTCGGCTCCGTATCTTACCCCCTATTTGGAAAATTTACAAACATGAATACTGCATGTTGTAGAGAATTTTATGCTCTACAAAAGGGTGAAAGTGCTTTTGTCTCTAAAACATACTAAAAGTAGATTATTAAGCAAAAACTTACGTCATTTGTGGATTTTTACATTTTTTCCAAATTTAACACTATTTTCCTGGCTCCGTAGCTTACCCCCTATTTGGACAATTTACAAACATGAATACTGCATGTTGTAGAGAATTTTATGCTCTACAAAATGGTGAAAGTGCTTTTGTCTGTAAAACGCATTAAAAGTAGGTTATTAAGCAAAAACTAATGTCTTTAGTGGATTTTTGCAAATTTTACCCTATTTTCCCGGCTCTGTATCTTACCCCCTATTTGGACAATTTGCAAACCTGAATACTGCATGTTGTAGAGAATGTTATGCTCTACAAAATGGTAAAGTGCTTTTTTCTGTAAAATGCACTAAACTTGAGTTTTTTAAGAAAAATCGAAAAAAGTGCCGAAAAATATTGTTTTTTTTCAATATTGTGAATACATGTTACATCGACATACAGAGTCGTAATTCCCGTTTTTTACAGTTTTTTGTCTTTTACACCTCCCAATTTTACAGTATGAGGACTCCGGCAGAGGAGCACCTTCGACTCATGAGAGAAGGTGGAACTGCTCCACTGCTCCCACCTTCCCCTGGCGCAGGATCCGCACTTTTCCTCTACCTCAAATGCATAAAATACAGTCAAACATATAATCTTTAGTATCATTAATGGTTACCGTTTGCGTAAAATGGTTAGTTTTATATTACATCGACATACACTACCGTAATTCCCGTTTTTTTACAGTTTTTTGTTTTTAACACCCTTTTTTGCGGCACTCTCACGGCTAAACCATTGATCAGAGAAAAAAACTTTCATTACATAAAATATAGGAAATTTTATTTTCTTTAATTCATATATTGCCGACTTTCACGTAAAATGCACAATTTTAAAATTATTTTGAAAAAACGGAAAAAAGTCCGTTTTTTTACACGTTTTTTGTAAAAAAAACATATTTCCCGAAAAAAATTTTGTTGGAAAACCTCGGATTCGTGTTCAGCGACCCAAAAAACATAAAGGGACCCCCCCAAAAAAACTACACCAAAACTTTCCTTTATTTGCTCTTTTTTATCCCCTAATGCCTGGACTAATAGCCAGTAGGAGCGAAAGTGAAGTTCTCACTTCAAGCGGAGCTCAAATCGAATTATTACAGAGATCACCAATCGGGTTGCCAGTTTGGCGGGATTTCTTTCAAAGAGAGCATAACATCAATGGAAATTTTTGAGATAAAGTACCATTTTTTCTTTCTTTCTTTTTTTTTTTTTTTTTGAATAGATTTTCTTAATAATTTAAAATTATATCTGCCAATGACCTTTTTAACGGCCCGGGTCACACGATGATTTCAAGATTTTTTGGGACGGGCAGATTTGAATTTTACAGCTGCAGTTTTACGCTATTTTTATAACGACGGATGATAGATACCATTTATTGAGACAATATTAGGAGATGTAATCATTGCACTCTTGTTCTGGGTTTTGCCTAACACAAAGGATATTTTAATGAATGAATATTGCGCAGTTAAAAGAATGTGTTATTAAAAATCCGTTGCAATCTCAGTTTAATAAAGCAGAGTATCTATGAATATCGGGGGGTTGCGATCGAGAAAAAAATGCATTAGTGACTTAACAAAAATGTAATTAAAAGGGAATGCGATTTCTCTGTTAAATATTACGTGACCTGACATAATGAAATTTTTGATTTATTGCATAGCAGGAAAGGGGCAGAAGTAATGTATGATTCTCACATCATAGTCTACCAATTCATAAAACGAAAATTACAGTTAAATATTAGTGGTATTCAAAAACTTTCAGTAATGAAGCAAGCATGCTCTTCATGCCCGAGCGGCGTTGTGACAAAACAGTTAAGTGGTTAAAATGTGCTACATAAAGCCAGATGATCCATTTAACAGAGAGCTACCGACACATGTTTATTGTAGCTCTGTAGACGCAACACATATAGAAATACAGAAAAACAAGATTTATGTATAATGAAGCAAGAAATAAAAGTATGTAAAACTTTCTTTAAAACTAAAGTACATAATTGATTAAAGTAAACATCTGTTATTGCTCACATATCTCATTTTTAATATAATTCGTTTTATTTTTTTTCGTCGCAAAAGTTTTTTTTAGTGCAATATTTACATATGATCAACTACTATAAAAATATTAATTTCACAAACAGTGAAATAAAAGTTATGTTTCATCTGTATTAAAGACAAGGAGGAATTTTTATATTCCAGTTACAAAATGTTTTTATAGCATAGGAATAATATAATAATTCTTATTAAAATACTAAATTTAATAAAACTATTGAACGTACTGAAATTTATATCTAAACTATTTAAATCTTTCTAAAATAATCGTTTTAAGAATAATGTTTTTAATTTTAGGTTATTAGAATTTAGAAAAATATCGCATAAAAATAAAGATTAGTACTTCATACATGTTGTGTTTAGTATTAACCCATAATGTAATATTTTTAAAGCTATTATGATTCCTTAAAAAAGAGATTTGTTAAGTAAATATATCATTACGGAATTTCTATATAACTTTTTATTTATATATTATTGTTGTTGTTATTATTATTATTTGTCATCAATGGATTAATTTTTATACAAAATAAATATTTGTTATATTTCTACAATTATATTTGTTCAGAGATTATTTTATCATTTTGGCTTTGCATTTTTGAATTGAAAAATAAAGACAGTTCTTTTACATCTATTGTGATTGTGCTAATTCAAGGTATATAGTTTAAGAAAAAAAATTTAGTAAGAAGACTTTTATTTGTGAACTTTTATATAACTACTGATTTAATGTCTTTTTTAATTGCAAGGGATTAATCTAAATAAAAACATTAAACTCTTTGTTTTTAAAAGGATATTCTTAAATTAATCTTTGTAAAATAATAAATATCGTAAGAACAGTTTTTATTTTTGCAATGAATAATGTCAGAAATAAATTAAACACTTGTATTTTATGCTTATCATTGTGTTAATCCATAAATATATAGTTTAGGACGAAAGATATCCATATTATATAGTTGAAGACGAAAATATAAGTGCTCAACAAAGAGAGAAGGTTGATACGTAAACATATTATACAGAATGTCGTTCGCACTTTATGGAAACGATTTTAAAATTTAATTTCTACGCATAAATGACATATTCTTTGCAACAATTTTACTCTACTGTATAGCACTAAATCTTGATTATCAGTGATTATAACTCTGGATCGAAATTTCCATCATAGTCGATTTTTCTCTTACTACAATCGTTTTCTCCCACACCTCTTGGAAAACTTTCCAAAGTCCTCCAATGTGTTGTGGATAGCGTTTGCTAACGCACGCTTTAACAAACACATAGGTGGCGATAAATAAAAATTTATCATAACAGTGGATGAAACATGACTTTATTTAAATGAAATATCAAAAGAAGAGCAATTTTTATCAATTAATAGAAAAAAATGGAAGAAATAGGTTTGTGAATGTAACGAAAAATTTCCAAAAGAATTCATGATTGCTGATGGATTCTGTTATGAAATTAAAGTAATGGTAAAAAATGCAGTAAAGCTAAGGTGATTTTCCTTTATTACCAGTAAATTATTTTAGAACCCAATTTTGAAGAAGAAATTCTGGCTTTATATGAAAATGCATTAATTGAGCTTCATATGAAAAAATTCTCTCAGTCGTCCATAACTCAACTAGGCATATTTAGCAAAGAAAGAATCTCAAAAGGAAATTAAATTGTGTACTAATTGAAGAAATGCATGTAAAAATACCTGACGCATTCCCCTTTCATTAATGGCATTTTTCTGAATTTGGATTGTTTAAATGAATTCACAAACATTGAAAAGACTTTGGAAAGTTTTTACAAGAGGTAACGGGGAAAACTGACATGACTGTAACAAGGCAATTCCCTTATCATAGAAATTTTGAGCCAGAGCTTTAGACAAAAGTCAAGGCTATCCAACAAAGTCAAATTGTTGCAAAGAATATGTCATTTATGCGTAGAAATTAAATTTGAAAATCGTTTCCATAAAGTGCGAAAGACCTTCGGTAAATGCATTGCAATTGTACGCAATTTTTAATACAAGTTACAATCTCTCTCTGGTGAATGTTGACGGAAGAGGATTATTCTGATATTTTTATAATCAAATCTTTTAAATAATAATAATAAATTTTGATAAACTGTAAAGTAAAAAACCATGTATGTATTAACTAAAGGGGAAAGGAGTAAAATATTCAGTATTTAGTTGCAAATAATTTTAATATATATTTTTTTAATGAAAGATAATTTTATATGAAAATAGATATTCCTAAATTCAATTATGTTTCAATTTTACTTAAATGGAGAGAATTAGCGATGTTTTATAAAGTGAAATAAATGTTCTGGCAAATAAAGGTTAATTTTAGCTTTCAAAGTATTATCAAAATTTCTTTTATTTTTTTAATTCGGAGCAGAAGAATCTCCCCATTCCCTTAATAAGTTCTTAAGTTATTAGTCTCTAAAATTGTGCTCGGGCATTGTCAGAGTCGGTATTGATGGTGTTCACTTGGTAGTAGTCCTGTTTCAATTCAATTTAATCAAGGCCAAAAATGTTTTTCACTTTTTTTTTTAACTTTCTAAGCTAGAACTGCAGTTAACTTTGGCCATTCTAAACAAATATCCAATATGGTATTTACCATCTGACCACCGAGCAAAAGGGCAAAATTGTAACGTTGTTTTCACTGGACTGTTTTAATATGTTAAAAAATATGATTTTCTCAACATGATATATAGAATTTAATCCCGTATAGGAATATAATCATTGAGAGTATTGATCATTACTCAATGTTATAAAACTGCATTATATCTGTGGAATTATATTAATTTAAATAATACTTGTTTTGCAGTGAAACCTACAGCTTATAGTGAACGGATATGTCAGTTCGCGGCGCTGGAAAGGTGAAAGTAAACAGTATTACTCTATGTTTTTAAAATAATCACCTTATGATGTATAGTTTTTTACAGGCACACGTCAAAAACTTTAATACATTATTATCTACAGAGAGTCAAAATGATTGATATTGGCAACAAAGGGATTTAACGTGAATGGAAATAACAATAAAGTGTTGCCTGAAAAACTTTCTGTTGTACCAAACCACTCTCACTAGAATACGCCAATTGGCATGTAAAGTTAACATTAGTGTAATAATTTAGAAAACAATCTCTTCTAGTCTTTTTTTAACTAAAATTAGTACTTTTTGTAAATTTTAAAGCTTTTATTAATTAGGAACATTTTTTTCCTGAAAGATAAACCTAAATCGCTTTCAATAATAAAAAATAAGAGTTAAAAAAAAATTCCTTTAATAAGTATAAAACTAGCTATATCTTTAAATTTGACATTTAAAATTGAATTTATTTAAAAAATATATACTGTTTCCTTTTCGTAAAATTTCTTTTCAACACTAACGAAGTTTATATCCCTCTGGGTCTTCGCATTTACGTGTTCTGAAATCATTTCCAAATGCTTTTGTTCAAGATAATTAAAATATTGAAAAACTGAAATTTTGAAAGACAAAATATTTTTTCTTTTACATTTTGCCTTTAAAATCTTTAATTTAATTTTTCTTGCCTTGCACGAAACATTTTTTTTCGCGCTGAAAATTGTTTCCTCTAAATGGAAGATCTTTTTGTTATTTGATTAGAAAATGAGAGAAGATTTAAAATTAAGTTAATAACACCTGTCGGTTCACACTTATGTTCGCAAAACTTCTAAAATTAAAATACTTAATAATGTCTAAAATTTATGTAAGACTGACTGAAATAACTAACATTTATGCGTTTAAAACAATAAGAAAAATACGCCTATTATATCAAAACAGGTATGCTTTATCCCGTCCGAATTCTGATTTTCGTTCATAACTTTAACAAAATTAAGACACTTTAACGACATTTTCAATGAACTGACCATGATTTATAAGAAAATTACTAAAATTTATGTGTTTAAAATAATGAGAATTTTTAAAAGGTGTTAGAATACACTACAATAAAGATTTTTTGAATAAGAAACAAAGGCTGCAATCTATTTATTCAACCAAGATATAGGTTAGCTTTATCCAGTGTGAATCCGGATTTTTTGTTCATAACTTTAACAAAAACTAAGACACTTTAACGAAACTTTCAACGATCTTGATTTATATGAAAATGAGTAAAATGACTAAAATGTATGTGTTTAAACAAATGAGAAAAACTATAAAAGTTGCTAGAATACACTACAAAATGGAAATTTTGTGTATGAAAACAAAGTTGCAATCAATATATTCAATCAGAAATACAAGAGTGCTTTATCCAATCCGAATCTGGATTTTCGTTGAGATCTTTAACAAAAATTAAGATAACTTAACAAAATTTTGAACTAAATGACCTTGGTTTATGGAAATATGACGACATAACTGAAAATTCATAGTGATTTGTTCAGTGGCGCCGTATGTAACATCTGCTACATACTGAAATATAATAAGTCGAGTTCAGCATTGACTGAACACAGATGGTAGCCACATCTACCTACTCTCCCGATATTGTTACATTTTACACAAATCAAGGAAAGTTTGTTACAAATGATAATTATGGAGGAATTGAAATATGAAGAATTAAAATATTCTCATTAATGTTAAAGTGTGGTTCCAATTGTAATAAGACACCCTGTATTTTTGGGTGAATAAATGGATTCCCTACCTGGTTTCTTATACAAAAACCATTTGCTTTTAGATGCTTATTTCCACTTTAAGTTTGTTCGATCTTTTCCAGAAGTATGCAATATGCTTTTTGTATATGCATGATTGCACTGCTTATAATTTTTAACTTAGAAAGTTGCATCAGTTCTTTAAGAAAATGTTTTTTGACAAAGAATTTTTTTCTAAGAACATTGTACATAAGAATAAGGTATAGCTTAGTTTTAGTTGTTTTGTCATTAAAAGTAACATATGAAGCATTAAAGAAACATTCTCCGTTTTCTATTCCTTAATACATTAAGTTGATATTGTTTACAAATTGTTTCCAAGCACTTGTGAAAAGGTAGAATAGCATTGATAATTATTAGATTCAAATGTCAATAATATTGAAATAAATTTAGATTACATCACACATATTTCCTTTTGAATAAAATTAGATATATTTCCAGTCTGAAAGAAAGTCATGAAATTGCCTTTGATAACCATAAAAATAAAACCATCTGTAAATTTAAAATTATTATATTAAGATTTATAAAAAATTGTTTTTCATCACTAAGGAATTTTATTTCCATCTGCGTAAATGATTTTGGAAAATCATTTAAAATTCTTTTAAAAAAAATAATTAAAACATAGAAAAATAGAAATTTTGAAAAAAAAAAATGTCCATTTTTATATTTTGTTTCAAAAAATTTGTTTCAAATCTCTGAAAATTATTTATTATAAAAGAAAAACAGGAACAGATGCTTTACACTCACGCAAACATATAAACATAAGTTTGGCGACTTTTTGGTTAGCGCGATTTTCAAGACCGCGCCAAACGAATAACTTAATACAACGGCTAGGTTGCCATTAAAGGAAGAAATCCCCTAAATTTGGCGACTTTTTTCCTTTTTTTAACCGATTAAAAAAAAACTGTGCGTGAGTGTATGACATCATAGCCAATCATATTTTAATTGCTTAATAGGCATATAGCCGACATGATATAATATGCCAACATGTTATAGTGAGAAAGTTCCAGGCTGAGTACCGTTCCCAAATGGTTCAGTTGGTAGAACGTCAGTGCGCTATACAGATGACCTGGGTTCGAGTCCCGGCTTGGGTACTTTTTCACTATGTTGACTATACGCCTATTAAGCAATTAAAATTTGATTATTAATTATGATATGTTTTTAAAAATGAGAGAAAATTTTTAATAACCTTAATGACATCTGTCGGTTCAAATTATAGATCAGAGATGGCTAACATATGGCACGCGGCAGAATATTTTTGGCGCGCATTGTATGAGGTTCTAAAGCAAGATTGCACAAAATACACTAAATTCGTGCATTTTATGTAATATTGATTGTCGTAGCTTGTCTGAATTCGATTGATTGAAAATTGGAGAAACTGAAATGCTACTTATTAGACTCTAGTACTCCTTACTAGAATTCCAGTGTAGTTCAAAACCAGTTCAGATTTTTTCTTCAAATTATTTTAGGATTTGGAAACCATCGAAAAGGAAAGATAGCCAGGCATTATAAGTAAATATGCCGGTGATAAAATTAAGACAATTTGGTATTTAAATCCAAATGCTTAGAGTTGTTTAACCCATTTTAGGCCAAGCATAGAACTTTTATAAAATTTGGTATTATTTGCATTGAAATTTGCTTAAATTACATTCATTAAGACACCAAAAACGTTTCGTGCAGAAAAAATAACATTTTATCTAATTTGACGTGACCATTATTAATTTACCATTAAATTTAAATAAAACAATTTAAGTTTTCTTATGACATTTGTTTTATTTTTATTTTATTTACAGGACTTGCAACTTTACTCCATTATAAAAACTTATGATTAATCTCAAGTAGAATAATTATACATTTTCATTGTCAATAACCGTTTCAAGTAAAAAACCAGCGTATTTTGAAAATTTCTCAACAGAAAGTGATTACTTCAATTGAAATTACTAATATTTTATAGATGTCTCCAGAATCCTTAAAAATAGCAGAAAAATAAAATTAGTGAAAAATATACGTCACAGTGTTAATAAAAATATATCTATTGAAATGGTGCGTTTACGCACCTTTGGCCGAAATTGGGTTAAAGAATATGGCGCTTGCCATTCATTTTCCTGCAAGTAATAATTTTCGGAAATGAATAATATGTCAACCTCAAACAGAAACGTTTTATCAAATGAATGCATTTCATCTTTAATATTCTTAAGTATGAACTTGATACAAGTTATTTATCATTTAAGATTTTTTTAAAATCGCATTTTTAAAAAAATTTAATTTATAAAATGTTACAGCGTATGTTACCCATGCTTAGAAAAAAAAAAATTAAACAAGTTTTGGAAAAGGTTTGTCCTACTCTCAGTCTTTTTAAAAGTGGGTTTATTTGCGTTTGTTTATGATTTTCTCCTCCACTAATTCTCTGCTTATTGTTATTAAACAAGAACGAAAAATCATGCGTCAAGCATAGATTATGTAACACTTTCCAACGCTTCCAAAATCATTTTACAAATCATTACCTTTTAATAAGCTGAAAGACAACATCCAAGTAAACAATTTGGAAAACACATAACATATTTAAAAACTTAATTTCAGGAATTTCCAATGTATAATTCCAACATATACAATATTTAGAAAAATATCCGAATACTTTTATTCAGCCCTGTATATGATCTATAGATTTGTATATATACTACATAGGATGCTAAATTGTAGTTTAGTTAGGAAACGCGGTGCACAGTTTAAAATTCTCCTTCTGGAGTTTCTGTCAATAAACGGAAATGTGTTCGCGAACTTTGGTGATGCCCTGTATATGAAATACAGAATTTATACACACCAAGTAATAGACAAAAAGTAAGTTAAATTTAAAATCGCGTTAGTAACTTAAAACGCACTTCCAGGAATTATTGTTAACAGACAGTAGCGAATTCTTTTGTGTGTCCCTGTAAATGAACCATGACTGCTATGCACACAATATTCTGTAGTAAGCCTCTTGTAATGCACCTTAGTGATATATATATAAATTACAATGTGTTAATTAAACCGCAAACGATTTTTCTCCATAGACGTAATGTAACGGAATTCTTTTGACTGTCCCTGTAAAGTAACTATAAGTGCTATGCACACCCTATTCCATATTAAGTTTCTTGTAATGCACCTTAGTAATATATATCAATTACAATGTATTTGAAATTGTGTAACATCATTAAAATAAACCGCAAATGATTTTTCCCCATAGACCGTAATGTAAAGGAATTATTTTGAGTGTCCCTGTAAAAAAACTGTAAGTGCTACACACTTGAGTTGAAATAGGGAACATGCTATAGATAACGACAATAACATATAAAATTTACAGCGCAATCCGAGAATATTTACAGGAGTTAGAGGACGGCCAGACGGCAGACGGCCAGACAAACCGAAGTCATAAACACTTTTCAACTAGGTTGGAATGTGTTAAAAAAGAAGTTATGTTTTTAGTAAAATCTACGTCATGGTCTCATTTCAAGTTGTCAGCCCCAAAAGGTATCTCACAGTGTTATTAATTAGTGAGATATAAATTACTGAAACAATAAACTATCAATGATAAAGAGAAACATCATCATTTGGATGATCTTAAACAATATGCATTTCCTTGTCTTTTTGTTTTGTATGGTATCTTGTAAAAGTCCCAAAATATGACTAATGTAGCTCTAAAAAAATACTACTTTCAAAATAAAAGCAATCTGTAGCGAATGGAAACGCCCTAATATATTTGAATATTACAGTACTTTTTAAACTTTCTCAAGATAAATATTTTATAAAAAGAAATTCCATAGGAGCTTAAACATGTAAAGTAAACGATTTTCCAAAGTGCCAAAGTTGTCAAATAATCCAACACATGGAATCAAAATTTTTACTTTCAAAATATAGATAAATGTAAACATCCAAATTCAAAGAGCTTCGTTTAAAATATTCATGAGGGATCAAAAGAATTCATTGTTCGTTTGCTTATATGTTAGGAATATATATATACCTTTTTTATTACCCTATTTTGTACTACAGCAAAAATATCGACAAACATGCATTTTTATCTGTCTTTCATCAGTAAAAATCCTTTTTTTGTAATACTTGAATCTATTTTATTAAAATCAGGATTTACGTATTGAAAATAACTCCAGTTATTCATAAGTATCCAAAAATATAATAATTCTCAATTTTGTTAAATTTACATTAATTTCCGAGATATTAAGTTTTTGTAATTTTTAATGTCATTTCTGTATCGGTGGCAACTAAATTATTCGATTTTTGTGACAAAAAATAAATTATGACACATGGTCTGCTATCAGAACTTTTGAAAAAATATCTTTCTTTTTCTTTTGTTTGTATAAATCGATTTAATGATTTTCGGTTTACATTATCTTTTTAAAAAATGTAATCTAAAATATATCCGCGTCACTGCTTTCACATTTAGGGGAAAGTTGGGTAAAACCGGGTACCTAACAGTTTTATTTTGCTGATAAAAGTCTAGAAGGGCGGACAAGTGAGAAAATCCCACAAAAGTGTTTGGGAACATCTAGGTTACTGAAAAACCACCGCTGTTGCCACAGGAAAATGTTTCTCTACTTGGGAAAAATCGTTTTCTATGACCATCTGAAGCAGATCTGAATTTTGGTGGTAGGGTAAGACCGGGTACTAATCAGAAATTAAGTTTTTACACGTCCAGTAACAAAAAGCTATATTGTAATAAATTTTGAATCAAACTTTAAAACATATATACATTTTTAAGGTCAGTAACTGTTTCTTTTTCAGGTTTTCAAGCAATTTTTAATGTTGTCATGAAATAGCTTTCTCAGCTTTTACTTCTCGTATCCTCTGCACTTTTCATGTGTCTACCCTTTAAAGACTGAGCATTGTATCTATCCTTCACCACCTGTTGAGTGAAGAGACAATTCATTGCAGAAATCAATGCAAAACCACGGGTACCCAATTTTGCCTCAACAGAAGACCAGAAATCAACATGGTTCTTCTCCTGTATAGGTGGACGCATACACTTCTACATGGCATCAAAATATCGTGTAAAAACTATAGAAAACAGTCGTTTACTTACTTAAATAGATCTGTCAGGCTGGATTTATTTGAATAGCAGTAAATACGGCGAAAAATTAGATTCTTGAGGTGAATTTGTTTCTATAAGCACTGCACGGACACAAAGATTAACTCACTTCAAAAGCCGTTGGCACACTGCTAGGGGAAGCTAATTTATGCAGTTAAGTCGGGTGTTATCCGCAGGGTAACAATCATCAAGCGAAGAAACAGGGTACTCGGTTTGACCCGCCTACCTAGTTTACCCCACTATAATTATTACCAAAACGCGAAAAATGTGTAGTATGATTGAAACGTGTGAAATAGTATTAACTGAATTTGTTTAAAATGTAGAATAATCTGCTCTGATAGAACATGGAGTTCTGAGCACGGAATCTGAAGATATGCACAGATCGTATACTTAGGTTAAATGTTTTTGTGTAAACCATAGCCACCCTCACTACAGAACTTGGCTATAATGGCCTGTGCTTTGAATAACTTAGACAAGTAAACAAACATAAGCTTGAAGATAAAGGCAAGCTCACAGTATTTTGTACAAAATTATCTCCATCAATCAAATTCTATTATCCGTATGTTGTTATTCTCGTATACAAGCATTATCACTTATAACTAAATCAAAATCATCTAACGTGCAAAATGTTATTTCGCAATTTTCTGTTATTTTAGATTGAAAAAAGAATTTCTAGCATATAATAAAAAAATGAATAAAATTATTTCTACTTTTTTTTGAAAATATAGAATAAAATAATATTTTTTTATCCTCACTCCAAACACATAGATATATCTCATGCAAATTAAAATGAAACAAATCGGGTTGCTACGCCAGCTGGTGTTATAATTAAACAACAAAATGCTCAAAATCGAATGTAGTTATATTATTTGTGTAATTTATATGCAGTGAAGGTTATCTTCATTGTATGGAAAATATTGCATTTTTAAATACATCCAGTTTATGACAAAATTCAATTAAAAAATCGGCTGCAGTTAATAAAAGTTCAAGTCCAAAATGTAGATAATTTTATAAAACTTATTACCAAGAATCTAAAAAAAATATTTTTTAGAAATATGAGATACTTCAGCTCTTAAAATAAGGCATAGAATACTTTCTCTAAAGATTCGGAACCCAAATTTTGAAAAAATAAAAAGTTATATAAGAACAAATGCAGATGTTGAATTATCTTGTTCAATATATTTATCAGGGATTTCATATAAAAACTCGAGAATTTTTACTGCGACGTGAAGAATAGAACCAATCACAAACAATCTAACGAAAATGTCATAAAGATTTCTCTCCGCCTGTTAAGCACCAAATTAACAAAATATTAATAAACTGAACACCAAACTTCTATACAGAATGAGTATCTTTTGTACTTTTTATGATCACAACTATTTCCCCATTATCTTGTATGCAACAATTTAGGATTGAAATAGGCATGTAATTTCAGAGACTGTGTTAAATTACTTTCAATTCTTAAAAATGTCTATTCATACAAGGTTAAGTAAATTTGAGTAAATTAATCAATACAGCTTTACTTACCTTTAAACAATCCATTAGATTTACTTATTTTTTGAATATTCAGTTAAAATATTAATTTACTTTATCTTTGTTCCAGCATTAAAATTAAATTTGTCTTTTTTAAGCGATTAAATGCCTTGAAATGATTTTTATGTAAGTACATACGAGAGGCAGTCGGAAAATAAGTTTCCCCTGGCGACTGTGGACAGATGTGTGTATGAAAGACAAAAAATATAATGAGACATTAAAGATAAAACATAACTTTATTTTTCCACATAAGTACCAAGTACATTGAGACATTTGTCCTACCGCTTTATAAGCTTCAAAAAGCCCAACAGGAAAAAAACAGGGCTTTGCATACGGACGAAGCGTTGAACGGATATGGGCGAAAGACGACACAGCAGGTGAACGCGAACGTGCAAGACACCGATACACCATTCGGTAGAGGTCGACCGCGATAAAGCAGATGGCGCTGTTGCAGTGCTTGCGCAGATGACGCTGTTGTAAATAAATAAGATTATACAAATATTGGCATAAAATATTTTAAAATTTTAAAATTTTCCAGTACACGGATGTTAAGCAAAGTTTAGTGAATTTATTAAAATTAATTTGAATTAGATTTAATAAATTCACTTGAAAACATTAATTGGAAGTCAAATTAATTTTATTTTACAGTCACAGAGATTAAAAAAACTCGTGCCTACCTTTATGTAAAATTAAATTAGGCAAGCGCTAACGTCAAAATAATTTTTATTTTATAAATTTGTTTACTTAATTTTATCTCCGCTGTATATATTTATTTATACCATTTATTTGTATAATAATTCTTTGCACCACCCATTTACACAGACATTATTTTATTTTCAAACACAGAAACGGCAGTGTACACGTCTAAAAGTCTTAAAAAACCCATTTAAAACTACACAAAACTAGTCAATCTGTTAAAAATTGTAAAGCAGTAAAAATATTTTCACCTGTCGTTCTCAGGCATCCCCAATCACTGATATGTTTTTTGCTTCGCTAGTCAATCTGTTGAAAGCCCCCATTTTGCTTTTTTCTAGTAACATATGGCACCATCTGTCATCTAATTTTACGTGGATCATATCATTGCATGTTTCTAAGTTTTTTCAACAGATTGACTAGCGAAGCAGAAAACATAACATCAGTGACTGGGGATGCCTGAGAACTGCAGGTTTTTGCTGTTTTACAATTTTTAACAGATTGACTAGTTTTGTGTAGTTTTAAAAGTGTTCTTTAAGGCTTTTAGACGTGTACACTGCTTGTTTATGCGTTTGAAAAAATAAAAAAATTCTGTGTAAAGGGGTAGTGCAAAGAATTATTATATTAAAACTGACATTATGTACGGTCATTTATTTGTAGTTTTTTAACATACATATGATAACTTTTAAAGGATAGTTGTCATGTTCGCTTTAAACTAATGCAATATGGAAAATAAAATCGCTTCAAGCATAAATTTATTTATGAAAATTATAAAATTGCATTACTTAAGTATTTATTGTTTGTGTTTTTCTTTACTCAGAATCGAAATGAAAATTTTAAACTTTAGCTGTAAATGTTTCGAAAAATTGATTTTTCTTAAAATAAATAATTTATATTTTTTACAATAGGAGATCTGTTTGTCTTAATATGTTTAATATCAGACTAATAAACATTAACAAAAATTCTCAATATCAATTCCATCACGTACGTATAGATAATATTATCTTCTAATTTAGCATCGGCGTGTTTCATTCATACAATTTATATATATCACAAGTACAGATTGTACCACAAGATTATCTTTCGATAACAAACCTTAAAAAAAAATCAATGTATTAAATATTAGTATTTCCTTAATTCAAACCCCAAATAAGTCAAATTTCGTAATTTTCAACACTGTTAAAAATTTGCAGCAAACTGTCCAGTCATTTGACCGTTTTTATAGAAAATGGTTACATAACCGTAATTTAACTTTATTCTGACCATAATATGGGCAATAATATGGTCAGAAAAGAGTTAAATTACGGTTATGTAACCATTTAAAAAAAAAAAAATGTCAAATGACTGGTCAGTTTACTGCAAAATTTTAACAGTGAACTGTTCAACGTTAAAATGCATAAAACGTGTAACTATTTCTGAAAACATCTGAAACGAATAACTGTAAACGAAATTAATTAACATATAACATCTTGCATATGTGTTAAATTTATGTACACAGGAAAATGAGAAATCGTATACGGTTTAAGAAACTTTAAAACTTAAAGGTTACTGTTATAATGAGTGCGTTCTTCAAATAATGGTGGATATATATTTTAAATTTTTAATTTCAGATGAGTTTATTTTTATTAGTGCAATAAAATTTATATTCCGTTTGATTTTATAAATGAGTCATTAATATCTACGATGATGAAATTCGTTTTCAAAAATACGAATATTAACCCTTTCAAGAAAATTCGCCACTAAAAGTCACTTCGCGCCTCCCGGGGTGTACTGTTGAATCCAGACTTTGAGTAAACGGATGCATAGCTGCGGCGTCACAGGAATAATATATATATATATGTGGAAATACTGCTAAGCTGGAATAAAAGTTAGATGTGGGAGAGAATAGTTTCATTACAAAATTGTCCAAAGCACAATTTTATTTTGCAGTTGATTTGGTATCCAGGTTCGTGTTACAGGCAATAATCACTGAAGAGGAGGCGTACCAATTAAGTTAATACAGAAACAGTCGAGATAAGAGTGATACAAATTGTTTCAAACATAATTTGCACTTTTTATTTTGGCGTGCGGTTTTTGTTATCTGTCGCCAACATATACAATGAATTTGGCGATATTCATGCAAAGGAACAAAGTATTTTGGAGAGTTAAGGGAGTAAATTTGAAAATTACAGACCGGCGCAACATTCGTGGGAAGAGAGGGTTGTACAAATTTTTGTAATTACTGAGATGCTGACCGGGCCTGTATGATTAAAATGGAATTCATGAACGTTAGAATTTAGACAATACTAAGTGCTAAATTTAGATGTTGGTTGCAAATGAGAACTGAAAATTCGTTAGGAAAATGACGGCGTAGGAGGAAGTACAAAGAAAGCAGTTACTTTATCTTTCTTTTTTTTATTTATGTTCGCAAATGCCGGCTGGTGTGAAAAGGAAGAAAAAAAATGCAGTATGGGTGTGAATGCATATTTCTTTTAATTCTACAGGCTGAGAAATGAAACTGACATGACAAGAAAAATGCGTAATATAAGTTAAGTAAAACCGCACTGAATAAAACGGCTATTAAAAATTAATAAGCAAAAAAGGAGAAGGGTAGAATAAAGTTATTTTACTGTTAATAAAAAATAGGAAAAGTTACACAAAGTAAATAATTTTGAAACAACAAAGGGGGAAGGATTAATTTTAAAGAATAAGAAGATATGTAATGAGAAACGTCATTACATATCTCACCCCGCGAATGAGAATGAAATCCAATCCTTACCTAATAGCGCGAGAAAATACCGTGTCTCTTTGCATGAAAATATAAAAAAATACAATAATACAGTAATAAAAATGTGAAAATGCAAAACAAACCTGTAATGAATCAACATGCAATACTGGCATCATAAGCATCATAACTATTTTGACCATCAAAATTTTAACCTCTGTATAATAATCTTTTTTTTTTTTATAGTTGCAACTTTTTATTTAACGAGGTTTTCTTTTTAACATGGATATCCTTAGTTATTTTAATACTTTTTCATTTTGATCATTCTTTCTTTAATCATACGGTACCGGGAAATTTATAACAGTCCTTTTTTTTATTTTCTTTAAGGACTTCAATATGGTCATAAAATAGAGAAGATTAAAGCAGACAATCTATCATTATTCTTCTCAAAAATTGATTCATTTGAATCTAAACTGATGCCAAAAATTTACGTTTACAAAACAAACAAACACATACAATAATAAAACACATTACAAATGTATAAAAATGTAGAGGAAAAGGTTATATATATATATATATATATATTTAAGTATAAATTGTAATAATGAATAAGTATAATTAAATGAGCAAAAAAAAATTATAAAAGAAAATATTTCGTGTATAGCACGGGACAGAAAAAGAATGCATGTGGCAAACTAATAAAAAAATCTGCCCCAAATCTTGTCATGTGACAAATATAATGTCTCAAGCTTAAGTGCTTTACGTCCTAGGGAAAATATTGACGTAATGAGAGTCCATATTATGGTTGTTCTTGACCACGATATTAATTCCTTGCTCCACCTTGAAGACCAGAAGTGATCTCCAACAAGGAGTACTAGTCAATGTCTTGTATGAGTCCTTTTTTAAAAAAATGCTACACCAATTGATGAATGTCTCTCCGCACTATTAAGTTTGGGAGTATAGGGCACAAAATTCTGAGTTGACCTGAACTTCAGATGGTAATAATTAGCAAAAAAAAATAAAAATAGCTATGTATTTATCTTATTTATCAAACTCAAAACACTATCCGAGAGTGTAGAGAGACAGTTTGTCATTATCGTGAAAATGCAAGTGCAAGTATGTCCTAAATTTAGCTTAGTGTAAAAAAAAAATGCATTTATTTATAATATTGGAAAGACAGAATAGAATTGACTTAGGTAATTGAAGTTAGGATTACTGTCATTGTGTGTGAAATTTTTGTATTGAAAACCTTTTGTGATTTTCAGAGTGACATATCAGTCTGTGAAAGAGATAAAACAAGCCTCTTTTTTTTTTTTTAACTAAACACAGTTAAAATGTTCAATATTAAGTAGAAATGTTTAAGACATGTATTCTTATGTGTAAGCATATAAAATTAAAAGTTAATTTGAAGTAAGATTAAAAAGGGATTGTTAATCTAATATTATTTGTAGAAGGAAATATATTATGAATTGTGTGATATATATATTTTACTATAAAACAACATAAGCAAATGAGAAAAAGTAAAGAGATATTATGTGGTAAAGCTTATTTTATATGTAAAGGAAAACAACACAAAAGAGTTTTATAGTCGTTTTTGTATCAAGACTAATGTCATAACTCTAACATGTAAGAAGAACAGTGTATGACCCAACATATCATCTGAGTATTAATGTGTAGAAAGGTGCTGACAGGAATCTTTGTTTACCAACAAAGTGAGGGTGGCCTTAGAATGCCTTGAAATTACACAAAAAATTGAGTGTGAAGTTATTTTACAAAGATGAAAAAAGAAAAAAAAGTGTGTATACCTAATAAAATTAGACATGTAGGAAGGGTAAAGGAAAGGAAAACTCAGCGGTATGTGTGTACAAGACTCAGAATCTTTATGAAAAGATATCGAGTCACCAATGAACCAAGCACAATATGGCAAACGCTATGACATGATCCAAGGATGTGCCGTGTAATTGCGTCAATGAGAAAACTATGAACTAACCTATGAGTAAACAATGAGTAAAGGTTTCCGTATACACTAAAAAAACTGAAAGTACAATGAACTATAGGCAATGAGCGTTTTTTTTTTTTTTTTTTTTGCATAAAAAAAAACGAAACAATGATCTATTCAATGAGTAAACAATGTGTAACTATGAGCAGCAGTTTTCCGTGTATATAAGAACCCTAAAAAAACAATGAACTATATGTGTTAATGTTGCAATGAACTATATGCTTAAAAAACATATAAAAATACCGTTGACAATAAAAAACTATTGAGAAATAGAAATTCCAAGTGGATTTATTAAAGAATAAATTAAAATAGCAACGTGGAGTAAAGTGAGAGTTTGTTTATGTTTCAATGCAAGTGGTGTAAAACTGAAAAAAAAATTAAAGTTAAAATAATATAAAAGTTTGTATGTTTGAGTGTAAATAGTAAATAAGCGAGGAAAAAAATGCATATGTGTGTACATAACCAGTTAAAATTACCTTGTATGAGAAAACAAATGACTACCCGCATCAAGAAAATTACCATATAAAATAATGCATCATATCATTGAACCATTTCCGATCGTTAAAATAGGTAAATGAAAAGATGAACTAAACTGTACACAGAGATACTTACAAAAAAAAGAAAATAAACTCTAAAAATTATGTATAAATGAATAGAAAGAAAGGTAAAATGTTATGTTGTGTATAGAAGTATTAAAATAACTGTATACCAACTGATATGCATGTAGTTAGCTGAATTACAGAAAAAAAATGTAAGGAGTGTGTTTTTAAGTGAGAGGGCAAAATAAAGCATGTTATTAATTCTTTTTTTTTTTTATTAACCTAAGTGTACTTGTAAATATGTTTCCGTTCTTCACCAATGTGTCGCTTTAGTGAAGGACAATCATGAGCAAATGCAGGGTGACAAATATCAAATTGAGTGTTGTTATTATTATTATTTGTAATGCAATTAATTCATTTTGGAGTGTTTGCACATTGAGGATCATAGTGTGGACCTGAGCAGACAGCACATGTGAAATGGTTACAACACCCTTTTGCAAGATGTTGATATGTCTGACATCTAAAACAACGTTTAATGTCTATAAATGGTTTCACTGGGTAAAATTTTGACTGAATGGGAATCTCTTTACGATAGAGTAATTTTTTAGAACTTTCCGGAGAAATCTCCAAAATCCAATTAAAAGCATTTATGTATTTGAGTTTGTATTTTTTTATAACTTGGATAAAAGGGACCGGTGAATGTAAAATGACAGAAATTCCTAACAAATTATCAGGGATATTGTATTTTTCGGGTAACATACAAATTATAATACGAGTGGGCTTAAGTTCCTGCACATTAGGAGGGTCGATAGACATATTTTGTGAAAATTTGACAGCTTCTGCACATTTTGACTGACACTTTGTAATACTATTATAAGTCGTGGTAAGTTGTGAATCTTCGTGATATATTTCCTGAGATTCTACATTGTGTAAATGTTCATCCATAACAATTTCAGTTTGTGTGCATACATCATGCATAAATTTACGTTTTTCATTTTTAGGAAACCTTATCTTAGCAATTTGTGTTTCTTCAGACTTAAGTTCATGTTTATTTTTCAATGATAGTGTGTGAAGTCGTTCTAAGATTTTTTTTGTTTACAGTAAATAAATTATCTTTCTCTTTCACTATTTCGTTATGTTCCTGTAAAACAAATTTATAATTTTCTATGAGAAGTTTAAACTGTACATTTATTTGATTTCTTAAGGTCAAGAATTCTTTAGACAAAGCAGGGTTATTAATCGAAGTGACAAGTTTGTCAAAAGCTTCGAAGTCAGTGGAAATAATTTCAGCATCACGATTTAGTGTCTCTTCAAACAGATGGGTCCAAGAAATTTTGAAATGGGATTTGTCTAAGATAGAAATGGGTTCGTTGTTCTCAATTAAAGGAGCCTGTTCATATGACGTATGAATATCTTGCATAGATTTCTGTTCATTTTTATTTTTCCTAGGCATTTTTTTGCGTTAAAAAGATAACTAATTATCAATAATACTGAAATAAGCTATAAATTAAAAAAAAATTAAGTGAGAGAGCAGATATGGGGAAATAACTTTGTACAGAAATGCCTTTTAAAAATACACACTACATAAAATAACGATGGTTAACTGAAACAAATGCTATTCCCTTTTTTTTTTAATTATGAAAGAAGAATAAAATCCGTAAATATGTGCAGAGAGTTTTTTTTTTTTAAATTGAAGTAAAATAAAACCAAAATCGAAAACTTAGCCTTTTTTGATAAATACTATCGAAATGCATGTGCGCGATCACCAAAAAGTATGTATTGTGCCAGATTACTTCATCAAAATTCAATCAAAATAAGATAAAGTAACAAAATATTTATGCTGGGCTCTACGTATATCTTTTTAAGTTAAAGGCAAAAACTATAATTTCACAAAAATACAAAAAAAAAAAAATCTCTCTCTCTATATATATAGAACTGATAATAATTTCTTTTTTTTTTTATATAAACGTACTTACCGTCACCATGACTATTACACACAAACATCCTATCTGTACTCTTCAATTTTTTTGATAAACATCAAAATTATGCAAACATATTTAGATACAATATAGAACTGATCTTCAGTATCTTTGATTATATTGGAGGTAAAAAAAAAAAAAATGTAAAACAAAAATAATAATTAATTGAGGAGTTCTCAAAAAAAATGTGTAGAAGTAAACGAAAAAGGAAAAACCATAATAAGTAATTGTTAATTAATACAAACCTTTGAGGAAAACAAAAAAAGAAAAATTACGTCTATTTTTTTTTTATAATGTAACTTCAATTTGCAAAATGACAACACACAAAAATATATATATCTATATATATATAGGATATTTCAAACTATTAAAAATGTCGCTTAAAATAGTATTTTAATAATATGAAAATGAAGAAAAGAAAAAAAGTGATTAAATATTCTGTTAAAAATATTAACCAAATATTGATAATGGTTAAAAAAAATCTTGAGCATGAAAAGAGAAGTATAGGGAAACAATGCATAATTATTTTAAAGAAACATTTTTAATTAGAAATTGGGAAAAGAATCCTTCTCTGTTTATGCTCTGAAAATCCTAAACTCTTATACGATGTTGAACGTTCAACTAATTTTATTTATTTACTTCTTTTTTTGCACTCAATCCATTATCTATCTGTTTATTTATTCGTTTAGTTATGAGAGAGAAAAAAAATATATTGGATTTGGAGACACAAAGTGCCTCATTTTTTTGTTATTATACGTTGTTATACGTGTGTCACCAATTCTTTCAATATGTAAATATTGAACATAATCCACAGAAAGGAGTTTCTGTTTTCCTATTTATATGAACTACTGTCGAACACAATCTAATCGGCGCGGATAAGTTGTCATGTGGCTGCTGAAAAACACCTAAATTATAATAACAGTGCACTTTGTCGTAACAAGAAACAAACGAGTACTTCTTTATCACGGACCATGCGAACGCTTGCCACTAATAACTATGAAAATCACTTAAAAACAGCTGTAAATCTTTTTTTTGACCAACAGTACACACATGAGTTTGAAAGAGATGCACTTGCACACATTGGATGGAATGTTGTTGCTGAACGATTCCAAAACTAAGAGCGTGAAGCGCAATTTGAGACACAAGGGAGTGGTAGAAAATCTTCGTTGAAGCAGCGAGCAAGTGATTTTCTTTTCTTAAACTGGTCGATGCTGAAACATACACCGCACTGATACACATCAATTCCGAGACGGAGCACAGAAAAGGTGGCTGTTACACACAAGGAGAAAAAAACAGCGCCAGCATAGGAGCGAGCTCTCATGACCGCTGCGGCGGGGCGGGTGGAGTATTTCCGAAACTAAGAGGAGCGAAAAATATTCAGCCGACGTATCACCGGACTTCCGCATTTAGCCGACCGACGATAAAAACAATTGATGAGCGCTTCACAGTCACAGCTCTGGATTTCTGGATATTAAAACACAGGTCACACCAAAATCCATGTCACAATTTACTGGAGGATTATCTTTTTATGAAATAGACAGTTCGGATAGATATCTTCTTTTAGTCCATATCCTTTTTTTTAGTCCTTGTGAATACATCTTTGATCGAACATATGATTAAATTAAAAATCCTTCCTCTCCAGTGACGAAAACACTAATTTTTCTACGCTAAAAGTTTTAACACAATATTTTTACAGGTTCTCTGTACACCCGATTTACATCAAGTATAAAAATCTCGAAACATTCAGATGATTTTTATTTGCATGGTGTATTTAAAAAGAAAAGAAAATCTACAAAATGTTCTCACCTGAATACGTGGGTGGTTTTTGCTCATGTTTTTACAAGATGTGTCCACAAAATTTCAAGACTGGTCTGAGAATACAAAATTTATTAAACATTTTTGTACAGCGAACTAAAATTCTTCGAAATATGACCCTTGGGTATCAACACACCGTTGCCAGCGTTTTTCCATTGTTCATAGGCTCTCTGGAAGTCTTCGCGTACAAGGCTGGTAAGGGGACCTTGTCGAAGCTGCCTAAAATACTGGAATCGTGTCGAATCGCTACCCTTTCAGGTCTTTCTTGATCCTGGGGAACAAAAAATAAAGTCGCTGATAGCGAGGTCGGAGCTGTAGGGCGCTTACGGCAGTATTGCCACGTTAAACATAGCCAAAACTTCGGCGGCGGTGAACAACGAGTGAAAGGCCGCATTTTTGTGGTGAACAATACAATCGTCTCTGATGTCTGGGAGGACGTGCCGGACCCGATCCTTCAAATGGTGGAGCCCTGCAGCGTAACACTGACCTGTGACAATCTGTCCGGCAGGAACAAACTATTTGTGAATCAGTTCTTTAGCATCGAAAATAACAATGAGCATGCTTTTCACGCGTGATTTGCCCATGCGAGCATTCTTGTGTTTTGGAGATGAGGGGCTTCTTCTTGGTAGGCCTCTTGAATCATACGAAAAGTTTCTGTCGCTGTTTTCTGAAGTTTCACTCAGAAGTTTACAGAATTACGCTGCTCCAAATGACGCTGCATTTTCCACTGAACCAGTTTTCGATGGGGGTCAATGACCCGCACTCACTCCACTAGCGATCTACTCACTCCAACGCCTCGGAGGCAACTGTGCGTTCCGTTAGCTGACACCCTCACTACTTCACTCTGTCGGTGGAACGAGTATGCTCGCGCGCCCCAACGCAGGAAACAATCAGTCTTGAAACTTTGTGAACACACCCTGTACAACTAAATATCCATAGAAATTATATACAGGCTTCCTATATATATTTATAACTCATAAAAATTTTAGATTTCGGACGGAACCTATTTTACTTTTAATATTAAACGACTAGACGCGGAAAAAAAAACTTTCGAAGAAACACAGTTTTTTTAGAACTAAATATAAAAAAAAAATCTCGAATTTTTTACACGTGCTCCAAAATCATTATAATTATAACTGCTAAGTATTTCAAAGTGTTTGGACAATAAGAACTTTATTTGTAATCTATTAAATGTATCAATGCGAAAAAAAAAGATCTTTCAAGCGACTTACTTCTTTTCTTAGTTCTTTTTACCAACGTTTTTAAAGAAATTTGTATACAGGCTTCGAAACCATTATATTTATCACTCAATAAAATATCAAACAGTTTATACAGTAAAAACTATTTTTTAATATTAAACAACCCGATGTGAAAAAAAATCTACAAATATAAAAATTTTTAATTCTCTATTTTTTGCCGAAATACGAAAAAGTATGTAATATCAACTTAAAGAGCATACATTTTCGTTTAAAACGACACAATCGGTTTTAAAAAATATAAATATTGTGGGACCTCTGATACGAGGTTCGTTTTAATGTATTAATATACTTTTGTTTAAAAGTATAAATTCTTACCAAATCGGGTTAAAGAAAGTCATACAAATTTGAAGTTTATTTAAGGTTATTATCGAGGTTCTAGCCAACGCCGTCGGGCGGGTGACGTAGTATAAAATAATATCGCTTTTCTTTTCAAATTTAATAAAGTACCATAGCTCTAAATTTTCAGAGGGCAAGATGTAATGTGGAAAATACGAACTGGTTTTTCATTTCTAACAGATGAAGTTGCATTAATAGTATTAACCGCGCTACGGCATTATTAGATATGGCATGCATCATTATATAAACAATGTATACATTATACTTACAAAATTCACGTTGCATATTCACGAAGAAAAAAGTAAATAAATAATACAAATAAAAGTTTGACAAAAATATATATTCGTGAAAATATTTGGAAATTTCAGCAACTGTCTAACCATATTGTATTTCTGTACATAATAAGGTGAAAAAATATTTTCTTGGATTGAACGACTGCATACTATGGTTATAAAAGAAATATTTATTCCAAAATTTTGCCACGTTTTTTAAATAAAACAATTTTTTTATTCGAGTGTAACATTAAGTAAATATATTTTTATCTCTAAAAGCATTTCATTAAATTTCACAAAACTTTCACTCTCTGTACCGAACAAAAGAGATTTTTTTTTAAAATTAAAACATGTCAAACGTAAAAAAGACCATTTAGAATTAAAAATTATATGTTGTTTAGCACTACTAATTAATTTTTTTTCACTTGTTTTTAAATATTTACCTTCCTTTAATTAAATGTAGAAGGTTAATCAATATTTCTTCTAAAATTTTCTATATAAAAGAAAGTAAAGGCAGTAAATATTTTTTTAAGGTTCTTAAAATAGTTTTTATCTCATATATGACAAAGAAATTCTTTCAAACTCTTCTACAGTATCCACCTTTCAGTATTAATTATCCCGTTTTCTTTGATTGTAATGTAAAACACTGTAACCAAATTTAGTTTGAATATCTTGAATTTTTTGAAAACATTTCATTTTCATTAAGAAAAGCATTATTGATATTTTGTCAAATGAATGAATTCTTCTTTATATATTTATATCTAATGGGTTGTTAGGCTAGTTTATTAGAAAATATACATATGTAAAACTAGCTCTTAGTAATTTTTTTTAACCTTTTCAAGGATGCGTTTTATCTTTTTCTCGAGCACCGTGGGAGTGGGTTTTTTTAAAGTTCAAGTTGTGCAGTAATCTGAAATTTTATGAACTATAAAGAACCTACACATTGTGAAAAACACAAATGTTTTTTAATCTAGGAAAATATCGAAACGGACAATATACAATAATCTTTTCCAAGTTACCCAAGATTCCGAAAAGTGTTTTTTATCTCTAGATATCTCAAATACTCAAATACCTCAAATCTCTTTGAGATTTAAAAATGATTTATTTTATTATTTTTATATTTTAATTTTAATTTTTCTTTGCTGCGACCGATTTTCGGAAACGTTTTCGAGTATTTTTATAGTGTTTTAATCAGTTTTCTCAAACTGGAAAATGGGTTTTTCGGATGCTATCAATTCTTATGTAACAATTTTCATGTTCAACAAACATGATAAATTACATTAACATTAAAATCAAAGTTAGTTTGTAACTTTTTCATGCACTGACAACAAAAACAAAAACAAAAACAAAACAAAAAAAGAAACAAAAAACAAAACAATTTACGGTACAATACTGGCGCCAGCTGCCAGTAGTATACCTTAAAATTAACAGTAATAAACAGTAAAATAAGCACGTACACGGTAGCTTATTACTGCTTATTTTACTGATTATTACTGTAGTTGTTGTCACCTAAACGGTTAAGATAATGTCTATGTAAACAATTTAAAAAACGTATAACACACTAAAAACCCAATGCCAGCAATTACCGCCAATAGTCAGAAAAATATCCAAATTATTTTGTGCATCCCTCTATAAGATCTATAGATTTGTATATAAACTACATAGTATGCTAGAATTTACTACAGTTGGGAAATGCATAGCACAGTTGAAAATTCCCCTACAACAAATTTTGTCTATAAACTAAAATGTACTCGAGATGTTTTGCACAGTCCTATATATAGGTTCTATAAAATTTATATACCCCAATAAAAATCCAGAAAAGGAGTTAAATTTAAAAACACGTACCACAACTAAAAACGCACTTCGCACAATTATTATTAAATTATTATCGATAGACAGTACAGTAACCGAATTATTTTGAGTGTCCTTGTAAATGACCGATGAATGATATGCACAGCTCATTCTATAGTAAGCATCTTGTAGTGCATCTCAGTGATATATATAAAGTTCAATATGATTGATTGTATTCGTGTAAAATTATTGGAGTACACCGCAAACGATTCTTACCCATGGACCGTAATGTAACGGATTTCTTTTGGATCCCCCTGTAAATGAACTATAAATGCTACACACTTCATTGTCAATACCTTCAATCCAAACCAAACCTCAATAACGTATATCGATTGCATGGCACTCTGAATATATTTACCCGATTTGGAGCACAGCCAGACGGCAGACATACTGAATACAGACAAAGAGAATTCATAAACATTTTTCAACTATGTTGGAAAGTGTTATAAAACAAAATAATTAGGATACACTAGTTTTATTTTACATTTTTACTTTCTTCTATCTTTACAAGAAAGTATTGGATTCATAAAAATTTTCGACTTCGGGTTATCAACAGATTTATACGTTTTAGAAGGTCCTGAACACGATATGACCATTTTTAGAAAATGTCTGTCTGCGACTCTGTCTGTCTGTATGTATGTATGTGACAAAAATTTTGTGGGCGCTCTATCTCAGGAACTAATGCACGAAATTTAATAAAACTTTACATTCAGTTAGTCCCTGATATAAAATGGTGTTGATTTGTTTTTGGCAAAAATCGTCCGACAGGTGGTGCTGCTATGCTGCTTTATTCGCGATTTCCGCAGTAGCTCTATCTCACTAACTAATGCATTTATTTTCATCAACCTTCCGGTTCAGTTAGATCGTGACATAAATAGACGCTGAGTATGTTTTAGTGTCGATATCTCAACAGGTGGCGCTGCTATACCGCTTTTTCTCGATTTTTACGATACACTGTTAAAAATTTGCAGCAAACTGTCCAGTCATTTGATCGTTTTTGTAGAAAACGGTTACATAACTGTAATTTAACTATATTCTGACCATACAATGAGCAATAATATGGTTAGAATTGAGTTAAATTACGGTTATGTAACCGTTTTCTACAAAAACGGTCAAATGACTGGACAGTTTGCTGCAAATTTTTAACAGTATCGCTATATCTCAAAAACTAATCACTAAACACGGAATTTCATCAAACTTCAGATTCTGTTAGACCTTGACTTAAATAGATGCTGCTTACGTTTTGGTGTAAATAGCCCAAAAGGTGGCGCTGCTATGGTACTTTTTTCATTATTATCACAATAACTATATTTCAAGAACTAATGCAAGGATTTTCACTAAACTTCAGATTCAGTTAGACGTTGACATAAGTTGTTGTTGATTAGATTTTAGTCTAAATCTTCCAACAGTTGGCGCTTCTATGCTGCATTTTGCAGGATTTACACGATTTTAGCAATAGTCATATCTCAAGAACTAATTTAATAAAACTTTAGATTCAGTTACATCTTAATATAAATTGGTGCTGATTCTTTTTGGTGTATGCGAAATCTGTGTGAGATAGAAGAAAGTTTTGGGATTGGCACATCCGACTAGTTTATTTATATTGGCTAGCAATTTTTATTGCAGTGTGAAATGAGTGATAATATCCATTATTAAACTCTCCACTTTGCTCTATGAATCAAGTTAGATCAAACACCAAAGACTCCTGAATGTTTGTAGGACTAAGTTGTATTGTCAGATGCTAACTCTGTCATATTAATAATACATTAACAAATAAAAATAGATGTCCTTTTAAAAGTACATTTTCGTTTCTTTCCTCTTTTTTTAGCATAATTTAAAACCTTCATGTGTTTTCCAATTTTTTGAATGCTTGTTGATCCTATCCCTGCAAATTTATATAATACTTTTTCAAATAACTCATAAAATCGACTCAATCCATTGAACGTATTTTATCAAAAGAAAAAGAGATTACTCGAAAGTAATCCATTTTTCAGTGCGACAATCTGGAATAGAAATGCATGATAAAACTAGACACAATAGCAAGAAGGAGACTGCAGTCCCAAAAACCCTTTCAAATGATAGCATTTTATTTAAGATTAGGAATCTTCTAGTTCCCAGAATTTCTAAACTTTTTCAAAGTTAAAAGGAGAATTGAGAAAAATATTTGGGAGCAGATAAAATAGAAAATGTGAATTAGAAGAATCCTATGGATATTTTGTAGCAAAAAGATACTTTGCCAATATTGTTTGTAACAGATTAATATTTGACAATATTGATAAAAATACTGCCTCAATATTGTCCTGTTAATATGCTAATCTTGCGCATTACTTGCAGGAAGAAATTTGCTATTTTGTTTCCAATATTTTCAGTGTAAAGCCAATATTTTTTCAACAGTTGCGTTTCACTAAAAATATGTCCAACATAAAAATAATATTTCTGCAACAGAGTATTTAATTGTACATATTTCAAATGTAAATTTAATATTTATCCAATATTTTTATTTAATTAGAAGTTTGTCGGTAAGAGCAATATTGGGGCAATACTGGATCACACTATAACTAAAACTGGTTTGTATTAGATAAGTTAGTAATTTTATTCTTTGATGCAAAAAATTGTTTTTAAAATTAACCCTTTGATAACTAAAGAAATTTATTTAAATAAAAATAAAACAAATATTGCAATGTTATCTTATTAAACACTTCATATTATAATACATCAAATAAAATCAAAGTGTTCATGGCAATGGATATAATTATGACTATAGCTGATTAGGCAAGAGTTTTGCATGTAAGAAATCAAAGCATACAGTGGATATTATGTTAAAGTATCAGGGATCATTTCTATTATTCCTGATGTTAACATATGATTTTTATGCTCTACAAAACGCACAGTGATGAATCTAGTGCCATACGAAAAGTTTTTGAGCGGTATTTTGACACAGTCGAAGTAGCACAAAATGTTTGGTTCAACATCGACTATTTGCGGAGTCCAGCGGTTGGCAAACTGTACGGAATGTCCGTCTTGCGTACCATTCGCTTTTGAACAACCATCCAACAAAAGTCCAAGGTCTATTTTTACAATTGCCTAAGAATCTATTCCAAAAACAAAATGCGCAACGACATTATCTCAACAATTAACCTATATTTTCATATTTCTGGAGTGCAACGGTTGGCGAACGGTAAGGAATGGCCACCTTGCGTACACCCAGAAAACAGTTTTGTTGAATCAACAAAAATTTGGCTGACCCAACAAAACTTTTTGTTTAAATATAGGTCAATGAAAATTTTGTTTGAATCAACAAAAAAAAAATTTTTTTGCAATTCCAAAAAAAGTTTTTGTATCGTCAGCAAAAAATGTTTTGTTAATTCAAGTAAAATGGTTCAATTTTACTTGAATTTTGCTAAAACAACCAAAATGTACTCAACAAAACATGTTTTGTAGTTTTAATCAATTCCTTTTTCTGGGTGTAACATTCGCTTTTGAACCACCTGCCAACAAAAGTCCAACCGTCTATTTTTTCAAAAGCCCAAGAATTTATTAAACACTAACTAGGTTAACTAACAATTAACCTTTAATTTCATATTATAGAAGAACTTCGGGTGTTTTGGAATACTACATGTGGGGCAATACAACATCCCGATGTTGTTTAAAACTGGAAAATCGAATACAATTACAAACTTGAACTATCTGATAATAGTTTTATAGACCAATATTATTTTACGAAATTTCATCGCTTGCAAACAAATAATTATAATAATAAACGTATTTTGCGGGTATTGTGAAATAGTTGGGAAATAAAGGGAGTTAAAAATATATAGGGAGAAGTAGGGAGAAAATGAACAAAATTTGTCAAAAAACAGATATAATGGTATCGAGAGCATGAGCAAAATATAGTACCTGAGTAGGCAGCCAATATACTTCATTTCATACTTTAACCCTTTATATTCTGAATTAATTTTCCAGCTACTTTTTAACTGTATTTTTGCATCATTGGATAAGTTTTGGTGCAGAATAAACATAGGAAAGAGGAAAATAATTTTTATAGTGTTTTAGTGGCTAATTGTGCAACTGTAACCACCATAAATTTTTTACTCTATGATATAAAATAAAATAGTAAATTTCAAATACTAAACTTCAAATAAAATACAGGAAATGTTCACCTGTAGAGTATAAAAAACAATAGAAAATAATAGAATTAAATAACTAGTAATAAACCACTAAAATTACTCAAATGAAGAACAACAAGCATGTCAATTCTATTGCAAAATGGATTTCGAATGTAGCGGGGCAAATGTAAAATCCCTACAACGCAAAGAAAGAGGATATGTGCTTGAATTTGCCATCTCCTGCCTGCTGTCAGAAATACACTCTTTGTGCCATTGTGAACACCGTTAGGAAAAACGGTCATATTACGAATATATAGGTGTTTTATTAAAGTGGTACTTATAAGTACCGTCAGGATAAAAAGGGTTAAATTTGCACAAGTAATAAATATAAGGATCCATCTTTGTGCCATCATAATCATGGAATATTATGAGATATTGGTATTCCATACAACCCGACACCGCCGGTTTGGGAAACCTCTATGTTCATTGATGTGAATCGCGACATAAAAAACGAGTATTACATCTTTAATTGTTAGTATTTCGGTGTACATTATGCTTAATTTTAATGTAAAAAAATTACTTCTAAAAATGAATAAAAAATATAGAAAAAATATCTCCTAAAACTTTTCAAACACGTAAAACAAATATTTATTCACACAACACGTCCTGACGCCGACCGACGAACTGCACGTTCTGGAGGTGTAATCTGGAAACGTTCTTAAGTAGTTTCTTAAGTAGTTCTTAAGTGATATTGCCGCTTGGTGGCGGCACTTTACCAAACAGAAACTTTGAAATTCCTTATTACCCGACTATTCCATAATACTAGAAGTTCCTCTACCGCTAAAATAAGAAGGTTTTCAGGATATTTTGCTCCCTGCCATTTGAATGTGTCAGATCCTGAAAATGTTGAGATATAACGGAGCAATTCTCCGATATTTCATTCTTAATTTTAAAACAAAATGATAATTACATTAGATAAGATTACATTAAATAAGATAATGTACCTAGTGAGCTTTTATATATATTAGTTCATTAGGCACATATCCAAATCTATGGATGTAATTATTATCTCATTTTTCCTTTTAATTGAGAAAAATTCCAGAGAACTACTTAATTCTATCTAAACATTTTCAGTTTTTGACAGATTTAAACAATAATCAGCAACATATCCCAAACATCTTATTTTAATTATATCAGCTGAAGTTATATATCTTCGTTTTATTAATATAATTTCGCTATTAGATGTAATATTCATTAATGAGACAGCTGAAACAAAAAATATATATACATTATACAATAATTTTTTTGCATGTAGTAGAATGTTTTAACAATATTTTAAATACAATTTTAATTATCACTGAATAATACAAAACATAAATCATATATCCTACCAAATCAAGTTGAAAATGCTATAAATGAACAAAAACTAATAATTTTCCTGTTTACAAGGGAAAGGGGTTATATGAAAACTCCAAACTAGATAACACCAGTCGAAACTTGACAGTAAATAACTTGATGGTTTGGTAGACAAAAAGTTCCATCATTAAATGGTAGAATTTTTTACAGAATATTTATTAGCAAGAGTTAAATTTTTTTTAAAACATCCTTTTTACACCCGGACTTAGAACAGGCGTTTACAGAGTTACACACACAGAATCTTACTTATTTATACAAAGTCATGGGTTGACAATAATTAAAAATACATCAGAAATAACAAAAATATTTAAAAAATCAAATTAAATATCAGCATTATTTCCCCGTAGTGGGCATTATTGGCATTAAGTGTTTTGAAAGTTTAAAAAAAGTTTTGCAGTCCTTTCAATCCCTGATTTTTTTATTTTCTTTTTACGAGTCAAAACTGTAAAACGTTCTTTAAATTTCTGCAGAAGCAGCTTTCGCTGTGTTTGCATTTTGATACTAATCTGTTCTTTTTACCCATTATATTCTTTCAGAAGAGCTGTTGAGTAGATGTTATCATTATTTCATATACTAAAATTAGAATAGTTTGTAATAGTTTGTACAACTTTTACAAACTATTTATTTGTAAAAGTTGACTTGAGAAAAAAAAATATAACATAATCACTACTAATTATTTTCACTGAAGTTTTTTTTTTTGTGAAAAGATCGTATAAAATGATTACTGAAAGGAAATTATTATGACGCAGTATATTATATAAATTGGACTAAATTTCAATTTTAAATGCTTTTTGCGTTATAAAAACTTTGACGAGCTTAAAGGATTAAGCTTGAAAATAATTATTTGAAGATTCTTTTATTTATTCAACAGGCAAAATATCTTTAAAAAACATTACAAACGGAATGTTTATATAAAGTGAGTCTAAGTTTGAACACTAAAATATCACTACAGATAACGTAAAACAGGCTGAATAAAAATTCAAAAACCTTTTTCTACACAATGTAGAAACATACCGATAATACTTATACAATAAAATCCTGTTTTAATGTGCGTCTTGGAACTGTTTACTCCTATCGTTATTTACATTTTAGGTGAAGTTCAAAATTAGGATTTATTTTAAATGGTATTCTTAAAATTTTTGCCCAAATTTTTAATAAATACGTTAATAAATTTAAGAAACCAAGTTTTATACTTACGAAAAATTCGAAAATATTTCACAAAAATTAGAAAGAAAATGGGGCAAAGAGGGTAAACGAAAAACGAGAAATCAATTACTTGGTGCGATATCAGCATTTACGCATGCGACAGGCATAGTAGGAAGTTGATGTTTCATCGACCGTGGACCAAGCGAAAATATTTTTGGTTGGCCGAACAACGCTCTAAATTGGTTCGCCTCGGTTGACTTATTGTTGGCATGTCAAACCGACCATTTTGCAATGTTTTCCCCAAACTGCCATGTGCTAACGATGAGCCAAAATAATATCTGCTATTTGGATTGCACTCAGATTTCGTTAAAACACTGTGTTTGATTAAAAATTGTAATTAATTAAAATTTAAGGTAAACACATATATATATATACATATATATATGTTTTTACCTTAAATTTTAATTAGTTACAACACGTATATATATATATATATATATATATATATATGTGTGTGTGTGTGTGTGTATACACTCTAAAAAAAATCCGTGAAAATACAAGAGATTTTCCGTAAAATTTTAAGGAGAAGTTTTTTTTTTCCAAAACTTCAGTACAATTTTCTTAAATGACATTAGTTCCGTTAAAGATATTTCAAATCCGTAAATATGTAGAAAGTTTTCCGTAAATTTAATGGATTTTTTTCACATTTCTTTCAAAACAGTACAATGTCCGTATTTCTTCCAAAACAGTGCAATTTCCGTAAATGACTTTAAAGGTTGAGTACAGAAATTGCCTTCTTTGAAATGCGAATTAAGATTGTTGTATTTACTAGAGTTCTCCTAGGATACAGGCTGGCCTGGCTCGACCCGCTGGCCCATTCTAACCGAGGCCATGTCAATTTATTGAGAAAATAATAGTAATATTTATATTTTTAAAATAAATATTGAGAAATTTATTTATTTTTATAAATTACAGATTTTTTTTAAAAATCTATTTTTTTTTCTTGATAGTACATCAAAATTATGATTTTTTTTCACTAATTTTTTAAAAATGTCTTTTAACTTTTTTAACGTGAGGCAATATTGTGTTATTTAAAGATTTCATAACATAATATCTCTGCAAATTACAGTTATGCAAATTGGTATTAAACTAAACTGATTTGGCTTATAAATTTATGAATTACGCTAAAATTTATTATTTTATAAATTATAATTTTACAAAGATTACAATTTTTTCCTTAAATTTATAAAATTATTTAATATTTTTTCTTCACTTTTATAAAAATGAAATTTTTAATTTTATAATGTTTTTAATTTATTTCGTTAGTTCATATTTTTATAAATTAAACTAATTTAATTTAAATTAAATCAATAAGTCCAGATTTAAACTTACCTATCCCAAGGTCATTAACTTCCAATTTTTCTCTAAAAATATATTTTTTTGTTTTAATATTTTTAAAACTATTCAGTGTAACAGAACCGTATGCAAAAGCTCTTAGCATAGCTGAAATATAATAATTTAATTTATTATAAAATTGTTTATTTACATAAGTTTTTTTAAATAAGAGATTAAAAAAACAATTTAATAGTATGTAATAAACACGTCTGATAAAGATAACTGTTGTTTTTATTGGAATTGATAAATAAATAATCAGGCAAATAATTTAAAAAAAGTATATGTTTGAAAAAAAGAAAAGGTTAGTACCAGTGTTGAATTCAGGGTGTGGCCAGGAGGGGACATCACCCCCTCCCAGAAGATTTGAGATTTTATACTTTTAATGATCAAAAAGTGCAATTTCCACCCCGGGTTTCTATAATGTCCCTCCCCCCCCATGGAGCCACAGAAATCCCTCCCGGAGAAAAATGTCTGAATTCAACACTGGTTGGTACTATTGCAAAAAGAAGCAATCATTAATCTTAATACAATGTTTTATGCATACAATACATAACACATTAAAATTTATCTGTTATGAGGCATCAAATAATACAGCAAAATATTGAAAATTATGAAAAGAAAATATTAAAAACATCGGAACTCACAAAAAATCCATCTACAGAATGAACACTGTAAACACAAACGTCTGAAATTCAGTTAAAAAAGTATCTTAAATGGATGGTCACATTTTAAGTGAAAAAAAAAGTGTCTTACTTTTTAAGACATCTTTTTGCATCTGAAGTTAAGACAGTGGAAACATCTTAAAACGCCACCATTTTTAAAACACTTGAAATGTCTGAAAAAGCCGCCGTTTCGTCAAATTGTTTGTTCGAAAAAAAAGACTGATGGCACCATCTATTGACAATTTTAGAAGCATCTCGAATTGACCGGAGGAGGGGAATTTTACATAGCATTTCACAAGTCTTGAACGGGATTCGAACGCGCAATCTTTGGCTTGGGAGGCAAACGTGATGACTGCTTTGCCAGTGAGACCTTGTGTGATTTTCATTTTAAATGTATCTACCGGATGTTGATGTGTGATTATATTTTTAGAAGGCAGATTGTATTTTTATCGGTGCTGTTATAATATCAGCATGTTTTAATTAATAAAGCTAGATTATTATTATGGTTTTTCTATGGTTAATAAATAATTAGAATATGGCTGGATTAATATAATTAATTAGAGAAATTGCCTTTGTTCAATGAATGATTAGAATATGCTCTAGTTAATTTGTTGATCAGAAATAATAAATTTTGAATTGCATATTGGAGGAGAGATTTTAACACGTTACTGTTTATAGAGGGGAAAGGGATTAATTTTAAAGGGGCATATTTTAAATTTGATTTTTATATGAATATATTTCTTAAATAAAAAAAAAACTCCTAAAATTTTGATTATTATTATTTTTTTTTAACTTTTGGGAAAATGGTTGTTGCTTTCGGTTGAAAATGGACCAAATGATGTTCGCATTTTACTATTTTAACTGAAATTCTGTAACTTTAGAAGAATTTTGTAAGCGTTTTTAACGAAATTCTATAACTTTAGCAAAATTTATCTTTGAATAGGCAATAGAAATGCATAAAATCGTTACAAAAATGTTAAAGTTACAAAAAGGATATAAGCAAAATATCAGATATGAAAAATAAAGTAGAAATTTAGTAATTTCGTGTTATAGCGGCCTCCAAGGATGAAATATTTTTGTTTCTATTTTCATTAATATATTCTAAATTTGGTACTTTCGTGTAATTTTTTTTTGAACGATTTTGTAACAACAAAAATAATCTGGCCGTGAATAGGGAAACATTTTCGTCAAATATTTGAGATGTTCCATTTCATTAGAAATCACTTAATTTCGAGACGAAATAATTGTCAAAAATGTTGAAATATAGATTAAGAATTGCGGAATAGTCAATAGTGAGAGTGTTATTTTTGACAGAGGAAACAGCTTCGTCAGATATTTGAGGATTCACGTTTCGTCAAAAACCACGTGACTCTGTGACGAAATGATTGTCAAAAATAACGAAATAGGGCTTAAGGATTGCCGAATAGTCAAAATTGAGTGTTTTATTTCTGAGAGTGTACAATGCAAAAAAAAGTGTTGGTTTTACAGTATCTAGCAGCTGGGGTGCCAGTATTATAACGTAAAATTAACAGTAATAAACAGTAAAATAAGCAGTAATACGCTGCCGAATCGAAAAATATCGAAAATAAATCACTGGCTGAAACTCAGCTTAGTGGTAATAAGACTTGAAAATTTAGTGAATTATAATAGTATATTAAATAAATAAATATTTAAACTACGCCGAAAGGCAAACGAAAACTGTTAGCGAGCACCAAATTTATATGATTTAGAAAATATATTTGAATACCCACGCATAAAATGGAATTTTGAAAAATGCATAATAATATCGAAATAAAGAACAAGAATCTTATTAAAAAAATATCTGCATGGATAAAATTTACCTTCTATACTTAGACACATATCATACGTAAATACTAAAAAAGTCCTGTGATAAAATACACGTAATAGCTAAAGTAGACTACAATACAACCACATAACCCAAGCAAAATCATCCTTTTTTAATGATTTAAGATAAAATACTTATTCTAGGCAAGTGACTTGAAAGCTATTATATAAATATACACGTAATAAAAACTAAATTCGTATCTGACAAATATATAACAGAAATTATGTGACGTTATTAAAACAAAGATATAAGAAAACCTAAAGATAAAACTTACTTTTATTCGTTAAAATATTTTCTTTTATAATCCGAGGAGCTCTTGTATTTATTATATTTGTGAATGCATTACGTCGTCATGTAATGTCGGCGTCCCTATCTCTGATACTCATCACTGCACCTGCCAGCCCTGACCTCCCACCCTTCTCATTTCAGATGGGATCAACAAAAGCAATGTCTTAATTTAAAACATTTTACCATATTAAGACACTGGCCGCAGAAACCATATTGATTCATTTCTACCACCAGTCGATTAAGACACAAAAGTGTCTTAAATTAAGGTATCTATTATGTCTAAGCTCTATATTAAGACATTTACGTGTCTTAAATGCATTTTCAGTGGGTTTTTTTTGTCTTACTTTAAGACTCCTTTATTTGCAGTGAAACCTCAAGTTTTTGCATCATAAAAAGCGACCAAAATAAGTAGCAACATTTGAGGACGAGGCGTGAAGAGTCATGGTGCAGTGGTCTAGGTCCTCAGCTTCGTAAACGGGAGAATACGGGTTCGATTCCGCTGGTGGCAAGGGTTAGTCAATTACTATACACTTAATGAAAAACAGAAGCAGAGGTGTATCTATCCCTTCTAAGGTTGTCATCGCGAAGTAACTTTTTTTTTTCTTTTTTGGTCCTATAAATTTTATTTTAACGACATAAAAATTTCTAAAAAATAGGGAAGATATCTTTTATAAAACGGAAATTTAAAAACGGATATTTCAGAATTCACGGAAAATTTCCTGGAATTTACGATATTTTTTGTCCGTTAAAATACGGAAATAGTACTGGCGTTTCGATTGCCGGTACAATTTCCGTTTTTTTTCAGGAAATTTTTTTTACAGTATATATATATAGTAAATCTAGTAGCCAGGAAAAATTGTATTCGCCAATAAAAAATATTTACCTCCTCCCTGCCCCATCCTTGATTTTCAAAAAGCACAAAAACATTTTATAAATTATTTGAGAAACAAAAATAATAATAAGCACCGTTTATAATTATTAGTTGCATAATGTAGAATCCATACTAATATTATAAAGTAGTAAAGATTGTTTGTTTGTTTGTTTGTAGGGGGTAATCTCGGTAACTACTGAAGAGATTTCAAAAGTGATAGTGGCAAATTGATGGTGACAATCCCTGCTCCAACATAGACTATATTTTATGTCGGTGCCACTACCTCCAAGGGGGTGCAAAAGCGAAAAACGTTCTAAAATTTCGATTTTTTTGATACTGGAGGAGCTAGGAACATTAAATTTGGCATGGTAGTTACTTATAAGATGTAACTGCTCTCTAAGAACAAATTCTACTAAAATTCGAAATTTAAATGGGTGAGATGAGCGAAAAGCGTTCTAAAAACATTCTAAATTACAATTTCTATATCGAATATATGGAACTACAGAACCGTTTTCAAAAGTGATTGTGGCAAATTGATGGTGACAGTCCTGCTCCAACATACGCTATATTTTATGTCGGTGTTACTACCCCAAGGGTGGTGCAGGAGCGAAAAACGTTCTAAAATTTCGATTTTTTTTTTTTACTGAAGGAGCTAGAAACATGAAATTTGGCATGGTAGTTACTTATAAGATGTAAATGCTCTCTAAGAACAAATTCTAATAAAGATCGAAATTTAAAAGGGTGAGATGAGCGAAAAGCGTTCTAAAAACATTCTAAATTACAATTTCGATAGAATATCTGGAACTACAGATTCGTTTTCAAAAGTGATGGTCGCAAATTGATGGTGACAGTCCCTGCTCCAACATAGGCTATATTTTATGTCGGTGTCACTACCCCCAGGGGGGTGCAGGAGCGAAAAACACTCTAAAATTTCGATTTTTATTATACTGGAGGAGCTAGGAACATGAAATTTGGCATGGTAGTTACTTATAAGATGTAAATGCTCTCTAAGAACAAATTCTACTAAAATTCGGAATTTAAATAGGTGAGATGAGCGAAAAGCGTTCTAAAAACATTCTAAATTACAATTTCTATATCGAATATATGGAACTACAGAACCGTTTTCAAAAGTGATTGTGGCAAATTGATGGTGACAGTCCTGCTCCAACATACGCTATATTTTATGTCGGTGTTACTACCCCAAGGGTGGTGCAGGAGCGAAAAACGTTCTAAAATTTCGATTTTTTTTTTTTTACTGAAGGAGCTAGAAACATGAAATTTGGCATGGTAGTTACTTATAAGATGTAAATGCTCTCTAAGAACAAATTCTAATAAAGATCGAAATTTAAAAGGGTGAGATGAGCGAAAAGCGTTCTAAAAACATTCTAAATTACAATTTCGATAGAATATCTGGAACTACAGATTCGTTTTCAAAAGTGATGGTCGCAAATTGATGGTAACAGTCTCTGCTGTAACATAGGCTATATTTTATGTCGGTGCTACTACCACAGGGGGGTGCGAGAGCGAAAAACGTTCTAAAATTTCGATTTTTTTTTATACTAAAGGAGCTAGAAACATGAAATTTGGCATGGTAGTTACTTATAAGATGTAAATGCTCTCTAAGAACACATTCTAAAAAAATTCGAAATTTAAAAGGTGTGAGATAAAGCGAAAAGCGTTCTAAAAACATTCTAAATTACAATTTCAATGGAATATATAGAACTACAAAACCATTTTCAAAAGTGATTGTGGAAAATTGATGGTCACAGTTCCTGCTGTAACATAGGCTATATTTCATGCCGGTGCCACTGCCCCCAGGGGAGTGCATGAGCGAAAAACGTTCTAAAATTTCGATTTTTTTCTACTGAAGGTGTTAGAAACATGAAATTTGGCATGGTAGTTACTTTTAAGATGTAAATGCTCTCTAAAAACAAATTCTAAAAAAAATCGAAATTTAAAACTGTGAGATGAGCGAAAAGCGTTCTTAAAACATTCTAAAATACAATTTCTATGGAATCTCTGGAACTACCTAACCCTTTTCAAAAGTGATGGTGGCAAATTTTTGGTGGCAATCCCTGCTCCAACATAGGCTATATTTTACGTCTGTGCCACTAATCCCAGGGTGGTGCAGGAGCGAAAAACGTTCTAAAAGTGCATTTTTTTTTTATACTAAAGGAGCTAGAAATTTGAAATTTGGCATTGTAGTTAACTTATAAGATGTAAATGCTCTCTAAGAACAAAATTAAAAAAATCAAAATTTAAAAGGGTGAAATGAGCGAAAAGCGTTCTAAAAACATTCTAAATTACAATTTCTATGGAATCTCTGGAACTACAGAACCGATTTCAAAAGTGATGGTGGCAAATTGATGGTGACACTTCCTGCTCCAACATAGGCTATAATTTATGTCGGTGCCACTAATCCCAGGGGGGTGCAGGAGTGAAAAATTTTCGAAAATTGCGACTTTTTTTATATTGAAGGAGCTAGAAACTTGAAATTTGGCATGGTAGTTACTCTCTAAGAATAAAATTTAAAAAAATCGAAATTTAAAAGGGGGAAATGAGCGAAAAGCGTTCTAAAATCATTCTAAATTACAATTTCTATAGAATCTCTGGAACTGCAGAACAGATTTCAAAAGTGATGGTGACAATCCCTTCTCCAACATCCTCTTTAATATAAAGCTATGCGTTGCTGACGACTGGATTTTTCGCTAATCTTTGCCACAGATTAAACTCGGAAAATGAAACATTTGAAGTTACTGAAAAAAATAGCTCAAAAGTATTTGTCAGAAAATTGTTAAACAAACTGCGTTTGAAAATTAAAAAAATGCATATTTCTTAATATAAATTTCAAACCTAATGATTATGCCATTTTTCAAATATTGAATTTCAAAAATTACCAAATTTCACAGCGAAAAGATAATGATAAGGGCGACGTGTCACGACGTTTATATTGGCTATAGCACGAGTCACAAATTATAGTAGTCTTATTATTTTGTTAAAATATAAAAGTGAACAGTGAAATGTTAATATTTTGTTTGATTAAAATTCGTTAAGAGAAATTGACCAGCGTAGCGGGCGTAGCTTGCTAGTAGTATATAATTTAGAAAGACAATGCAAACTAAGTTTTCTAATGAAAATTATAAAAATTATATATGTCTGGAAAAAAAAGCTAACTACTGTTAAGACTGAATTAACTGGCATGTTCGAGAATTGGTTGTCGAATGCTTTAAATGTCTAGATAACTGAGTGCTGCAAAATGGATATCTGAGGAAGAGGGCCTCGCTGAAATAACGAAGCGAAAAAAAATGCTTGCTTATTTTCCTATCGAAAATTTTCAAACAATTCTGATTTTATTTTTACTTTAAAATTTGCATTTAATGAACTTATTTTTGCGAAATCTATACTAATATTATAAAGAAGTAACTATTGTTTTTTTGTTTTGTTTGTTTGTAGGGGGTAATCTCTGGAACTACAGAACTGATTTCAAAAGTAATGGTTCCAAATTGATGGTGACAATCCCTGCTCCAATATAGGCTATGTTTTATGTCGGTGCGACTGTTCCCAGGGGGGTGCAGAAGCGAAAAACGTTCTAAAATTTCGACTTTTTTTTATACTGAAGGAGCTAGAAACATGAAATATGGCATGGTAGTTACTTATAAGATGTAAATGCTCTCTAAGAGAAAATTCTAAAGAAAATCGAAATTTAATAGGGTGAGATGAGCGAAAAGCGTTCTAAAAACATTCTAAATTACAATTTCTATGGAATCTCTGGAACTGCAGAACCATTTTCAAAAGTGATGGTGGCAAATTGATGGTGATAGTCCTTGTTCCAACATAGGCTATATTTTATGTCGGTGCCACTACCACAGGGGGGTGCAAGAGGAAAAACTGCTCTAAAATTTCGATTTTTTTTTATACTGAAGGAACTAGAAAGTTGGAATTTGGAGTGGCAGTTATTTATAAGATGTACATGCTCTCTAAGAACAAATTCTAAAAAAATTCGAAATTTGAAAGGGCGAGATGAGTGAAAAACATTCTAAGTTACAATTTCTATGAAATATCTGCACCTACAGAACCATTTTCAACAGTGATGGTGGCAAATTGATGGTAACAGTCCCTGCTGTAACTCAGGCTATATTTCATATAGGTACCACTACCACAGGGGGGTGCAAGAGCGAAAAACGTTCTAAAATTTCGATTTTGTTTTATACTGAAGGAACTAGAAACTTAGAAACTTGAATTTGGCATGGTAGTTACTTACAAGATGTAAATGCTCTCTAAGAACAGTTTCTAAACAGTTCGAAATTTAAAAGGGTAAAATAAGCTAAATGTATTCTAAAAACATTCTAAATTACAATTTTTATGGAATCTTTAAAACTACCGAAACGATTGTAAACGTAATGCTCGCAAATTTATAGTGACAGTCTGTGCTCTAACACAGGTTATATTTTGTGTCACTGTGACTACCTCAGGGGGTTGTAAGAGCGAAGAACGTTCTAAAATTGCATTTTGTATTATACCGAAGAGATTAGAAACTTGAAATTGGGCAAGATAATAACTTATAAGATATACATGCTCTCTATGGACAGTTTTTAAACAATTCGAAATTTAAAAGAGTGATATGAGGGAAAACTGTTCTAAAAACATTCTAAATTACAATTTCTATGGAATTGTTCAGGACAGAAACTTGAAATTTAACATGGCTGATACTTTTCAAGACACAAGTGCACACATAGAACAGTTTTTTTTAAATAAATGGAATTTTAAAAGGGTGAAAGAAGAAAAAAAGTTCTAAATTACGATTTGTTTTTTTACTAACAGGATTAGAAACTTCTAATTGGCATGGCGGTTACTTTTGAGAATCCAATACTCGCTAACAATGTTTTTTACCGAAATTCAAAGGGTGAAATAAGCGGAAAGCGTTTAAAAAGCGTTCTAAATTGCAATTATTATGGAATTGCTAGGGGTAGAAACTTAAAATTTTACATGGATGCTGATTTGGTCGCACAGAATAATTTGGAAAAAATCGAAATTTAAAATAGTGAAATGTGCCAGAAGCGTTCTAAAAACGTTATAAATTACGATTTATTTGGAACTATTAGGGCTAGAAACTTGAAATTTCGCCTGGCTGTTACTCACGTAAATGATCACCCAGAACAGTTTACTAAAAATGCGAAATGTAAAAGGACAGGAGCAAAAAAAAATGTACTAAAATTGCAATTTATGTGATACAGATGGTATAGAAGCTTCGTATTTGGTATGGTGGTTACTCTTAAAATGCAAATGCCCGCTAAGACCAGTTTCTAAAACAATCAAAATTTAACAGGCTGAAATGAGCTAAAAACCGTCTAAAAGCGCTCTACATTATGATTTAATTGGATTTATTCGGGTTAGAAACTGGAAATTTAGTATAGTTGTAACTTTTAAGATACAGACGCTCGGTATAAACAGTTTATTAAAAATTTGAAGTTTAAAGGTGTAAACTGAGCGAAAAACGTTATAAATTATGTTTTTTTCTAAATTGTTAGCGATAGAAACTTAGAATTTAACATGCCTGTTAATTTTTATATGTAAATGCTTCCACAGATCAGTTTTTACAAAATTCGAAATTAAAAAAAAGGTGCAGAAGCAAAAATATTCCAAAATTGCGATTTTAGTGATGCTGATGGTATAGGAAGTGAAATTTGGCATGATGGCTTTTTTTAAAAATTCAGTGCTCGCTAAAAACGGTTTCCATAAAAAAATCGAAATTTAAAAAAGTGAAATAAGATGAAAAAGTTCTAATAACCTTCTAAACAATGATTTATCTGAAATTATTAGGGATAGAAACTTGAAATTTTACAGGGCATTTACGTTAGAGACACAAATGCATCCATGGAACAGTTTTTAAAAGTTTTGAAATTTTAATGTGAGCAGGAACAGAAAAGTTTTAAAATTGCAATTTCTGTGATATAGTCATTACCGAAATTTGCTTAATTAGTGTGGCTTAATTAGTAATTTCTGAATTATCTGTGGCAGTAAAATTTCCTCTAATAAAAATAGGCCAACGGATACTACTTGGCATTTTCAAGAATTACGCGATCAAAGCCGCGGGTTTTGCTAGTTAAAAATAAAAGTTAAAATATTTTTTGCCAAGTTGGCTTCCCACATGGCAACTTTGTGTCGCCAAATTTGGCGATATTTCACGAAGTTGGCCAAAATTTGGCGTTATTGTGGTAACCCTATCATTAGGAATTTTCAACATATACTCATTGTATTCATATGTATTCATCAATACATACTCATTCATATGCTTTCCATATAAATGCTGGCGTCGTAAAGTTGCGGGCACCAACGGGATTAAAATGGATGAATGTTGCAACAATGAAGCTATTTTTTTCATTTAATATTACACAATCGCAACGTTATTTCTATGGGGAAAATGCAAGTTTTGGGCCGACATTGCCTCCCCTCCTTAGGGATAGAATTATAAAAATTCAATATGCAATTCATGTATTGCCCTCAGGAATACATATATATTCCAAATTTCAAAGATCTATGTCAGCAGGATGTGGTCGAAAAATGTGTGACAACATTTGACTGCCACAAGCAGAATTGTAAGTTAAAAGAAAGCATATAATAAATAGAAATATGGTGTTTTTATGAGTGATTGAATATAGGTTAAAATAGGGCATAAAACTGACCCTGTCTTTAGAATGAATTTTATCAAGAGAAAACAAGAAAGAAAAGTAATCTCTTTTTAAATTTAAATAGAGCAGTCTTGAATAGAAATGTATGATAAAGCCTGACACAATAGCGGTAAGAAGACTGACATTTAAGTTTTTCAAGTAATAACATTTTCTTTAAAATAAAAGAAAAAATCTTTCTGGTGCTTAGAATATTTTACATTTTAAAATTATATCTTTAAAAATTAAGACATGGTATTTTTTTGTTGAATGCAATTCATTTGTTATCCTTTTAAACATAAAAGGATATCACATGAATAAAATAAAAATATATATATTTGTGTATATTATTTAAACACATCACTTTTCGAAAATTTTACAGATCCTTTGAAATATTGCATGAAGTCGACTCTATTCATTGGACGAATTTTGTCCAAAGAAGATATATCTATCAAAAGTGAAAAAAAATGAATGAGACAATCTTCAATAAAAAAGAACGGTAAAGTTAGAGAAACTAGCGATATGAAGACCGAATTCCAAAACCCTTCCAAATGATTGCATTATATATAGGACTAAGAATTTTTTCAAATCTAAGAATTTGCGAAATTTTAACCCTAGCCAGTCTGGCATCGTAATTATAGGAAATGTCTTTACATTTACTAATATTTCGTCTTTACTACAAGTGCTTTTGTTATTATATATTTGTAATAATGATAATATATGTTTTTATGTTTACTATTATCACATTATTTATGTTTGAGCATTAGTAATAAAACCAAAAACCAAAAAAAAAAAAAAAGTTCACTTAAATCTTTATATATCGTTGCTGAGACTTTCATTTCAAACATCTGTTTCATTCTTTAATTTTAAAAAATATGGTGTATTTGTCGATACCAATAGTTTATAATAAAAGAAAAGGAAAAAATACTGGAAAGTTGTTAGGTATATTTAATACTGAAATGCTAACTTTTTCAAACGTCTTAAAAAAAGACTATAGCTTATTGTCATAATAATAGTACAAAAAATAACTATATTCGTTATATTTCAGTAAAAGACAAATTCGTTAAATTTTAGTAAACTTTAATTTTTACTCAAAGTTTAAAGAAGTAGGACGTGAATGGGTTAAAATATAGCTAAAAGTGAAAGTGCTTGTCACATCCGTCATGGCAGCCACCTTGATATTGAGACATAATCAAAGGTAGATTAAAAAACACTGTTTATATAAATCAAATAGGCAGAGACTGCGATGAAGCTTCTTAATTTATCCTACACTATTATTCACTTAACGGTAATTTAGTCCTTTAATCAACACTCAATAATATAATAAATGCAAGATTACTAACTCAAAACGGATTTATGTATCGAAGATTGGCTGCTCAAATGTCAATCACAAATAGTTTCGAGACTATCGCTGTAAATAAAGATTAGCTCACAATGTCAATAGCTATATCAATGTCACTAAAATTAGAAATCCGTGGTCGCCGATCAACTTTATTTAATTATACGAAATTTCACTCTTACCAAAACTGGCAACTTCTACTTGGCGAAATTCTGCACTTCCGATACTTGTAGAGCATGCGCACATTTTACTCCAGAAGCAATAGAACTGGTCTCACAATTCTATAGAAGGCAGGTCTCGACCCAAGATCCACCTATACAAACCTTCTCTGTTGCTTTTATACTCTGCAAAATGACCAGCATAACGTACTTTGCATAAAACCACAGCAAAAACCACTAACCGCAGATTTTGAGACCTACAGACACACTCAGAAAATTGAAGTAAAATGAAGGATCGATGTCGCGTTTGAGCACACATGTTAATATCGACAGAACATTCTCATTCAAAAAACTAGACTCCCATTATAAGAGAGTTGTTAGTCCCCTACAAGTGGAATTGGGTAAAGTCTTTTGAATCAGAAAGTAAATATGTAACATATGAGTGCGTACTATTGATCTTCCAGTAGCAATCTTTAAAACCTTACAGAATTCAATTGCCTAAAAACGATATGGAATAAAAGTTTTGTAAAAAGTATGTTTTTATATATTAATGCTATATTATGGTAAAATTTGCTAACACATATTTTACAGTTCTCCATACACATTAAAACTAGTCGTTGGGGGCTACCGTAATACTTACCCATCATGGAAATGCATAATATAAAATATGAAAATAAAACATGTGTAAACTATTCATAAAATGCATTGCAATTCAAATAAAATCGTGGCTTGATGACGTCATAAACTTTAATGCTCTTTTACTGAATTGCGTAAGAGAAACATCCTTATAACTCTAAAAATGATAATCATATTAACTAACAGTTTACTGCGTCGGATTAAGCGCCTCTTTTCCAATTAAAATACATCTTTGAATTGAAATTTGAATGAAATACAGGGACATGAAAAATCGAAGAGTGTGGAAAATGTGATTACGAAAATCTCGGCAAATCATTATCCGATCGACTTCATTCTTTATGCAAAATGTATGTTCTTTTTATTAAATTTTATATTCATTCCTTTAAAAAAAACAATTTCGAAAATTTTTATATGCTTTTCATCTGAACGAATATTTCGAGAGTTCGAAAAAAATAGTTCCGGATAAACGGGGTTACTGAAATTCAATAAGCTTCTTCTTATTATTACATACTGAGTACATATCAAATTTCAAGTCTCTATCTCAATTTGTTCGGGAGATAGAGCGTTTACAGATACACAGACACACACACAGACAGACGGACGGCAAAAAGTTTTTCTAAAAATATATTTTTCGGAATCTACAGTGTCTGAAACGTGCAAATCCGTCAATTTTGTTTTTTCGATTTTTAAAACGATTACAAGACTTACCCTATACTACGTATGATGGGTAAGTAATAAAGTAGCGTTGAGCATCAGACCGCATGAAGTACCCGCCAGACAATATTAAAAATATATAAGTATTATAAGTAATTATTTTATCACCGATTTAACTGTTGCTGAATGTTGTAACTAATAACAACCTGTCGTAATATTTAAAAATGTGTATAACAGATATATATTAATACTATTTAATCCTTTATATTTCTGAAATTGTATGTACTCTTTGAAATAAGCCACAAAATTGGCCCTATCTATGAAACGAATTTTATCTACAGATGAGAATTCAACTGAATGTAATCCATTTCTGAATGCGACAATCTTGAATAAAAATGCACCAAAGAACTGGACACAATACCGATAAGAAGAATGCAGTCTAAAACCCTTTCAAATGATAGCATTTTATTTAAGATGGGGTATTTTCTGGAATTTAGAAATTCTAAACTTTTTAACTATATTTCACAGTTAAAGAAGAATAAAGAAAAACCTTTGGAAATAGGAAATAAATAATGTATCATTGAATGCAAATTATATGGTATGGATGTTTTCAATAGACTTATTTCAAAACATGTGCTGTTTAGTTAACTAGAAAGGAAGTAATAGTTTAAAAAATCAAATTATAATTTGTAAATGTGTGCTTTGGAACATTTATGTAATTATACAGTTAAACTTGTATTCATACGTATGCAATAGTTCTCAACATAAGGTAATATACACTATACTTATTACAGAATTAACTATTCTTAAGATAATATTTAAAAAATGGAGTTTTTTTACGTAATTTGTTTCACAAATCTTTAAATTTAGTTGGGAAATTAAACATACATTCAGTGTTGTCTAATTAGCATGCATTTTGTTCAAATACCATTAATATATGTTCAAAAATTATAAAACTAATTTAAAATTACTATGCTAAAGGTATATTTCAGTCTTCGAAATTCCAGTGAAAATAGTCATAAAATAATAATGTTAAAATTATATCAAAAGTTTTAATGTAATTTTAATAGTTGATTCTCTTTTATTTCATTAGTTGGTTTTCTGTGTGTTTTAACAAATCCATATATTACTTATCAGTATAACCTGTTATTTTTTTTTTAATGAAGTGTTTGTTCGCATTTATGTAAATGTATTAAAACAAATATTTTAAGTATTTTTTATTAAACATTATTTATCATGAAATGGAAATTGATCGAAATTGATACTTTTTGATTAGCGCATTTCTTTATAAAAGTTTACATGTGAATACAACGTATATGTATATTAATTATACAAACACAGGCTGTCCCAAAAAGACTAAAACGCGCATTACGTTTTTACCTGTTCAAGATATTTAGGCAATGTAATTTACAAAAGTATTCAAAATAAGATGGTAAATAAGAGTATGTGGAGAAAATGGTTTTGACATTAATATTCAAAAAGTTACACCTTTTAAATATTTATACGGTCCCTACGTCCAATAAATAATATTAAAAAATATTTCTATATGGTGTGAGAAGTACGAGAGTAAAAACCACATTTTACTGCAACCAAAACCCACCGAATTATGATATTTTGAATATTAAAAAAAATCGGAGCTTTCTGGCATTAAAAACGGGGTTTTCAGTTTTTAAGGCCGGAAAGGTCCAAAATTTCATAAAATTAAAAGTATTATAACTCGGCGAGTTTGATCATAGAAGAATGGAATTTGTATTGTGTTGTACTTGTCCCAGAACTTTTTCAAAATATAATGTATAGGACCGAGGGACCATATAAAAATTTAAAAAGGGTAAGTTTTTGAAAATTAAGAGCAGGATTAGTTTATCAACATAATCGAAATTCCTATCCAATTTTTTAACACTTTTGTAAACTACATTGTTCACGTATCTCCAACAGGTTAAAAATTAAAGTTTAATCTTTTATACATACATACATACATGCATACATACATACATGCATACATACATACATACAGACATACATATATATATATATATAACTTAAATTAGTAAGAGTGAAAATAAAAATGTACATTTTAAAAAAATTGTACATATTTGTTTTAAAAACTAATATGAAAAAATTAATATAAAAATTCCTAAGAATGAAATAAAATGCAATTTTGTTTTACTCAAAATAAATAGATTTGAACGCAAAAAATTCTCCCAAAATATCCCCAGTATATGTCCAGTACTATTACAGAACTTACGCTACACTATTGTAAAATTTAGCGCTTTCAGAACGCTCTTTGATTCACCGACACGACATTGATAAATCGTACACGATTGTCGTGAGAAGACATTGGTCTACTTAAAAATGTATTTATATGCAGTACATACCTATGCATTTTACCTATGGGAATCGGTTAGTTTAAATTTAATTGTTTAAATGAACTTTAAAAAAAAATTCTTATTTTTTTTCGCAAGAGATGTCGCTAATTAATTCTATATAGAAGGTAGAACAAAGAACATCAAAATATTTTTTAATGTATTTTGTCTTGGAAAGTTAATAAATTATTCATCTACAAGATAAATCTATCAACACCATGCGTTTAATTATAATATAGAATTTGTTATTTAGATTTATGATGTGTAGAACAGAGATATCTGAATTCTGAACCTGATTATCTGAATTAATAAATATATTAAGTTGGAAAGCAATGTCTTTGTTTACTATATTCTCTAAAAACAATAGATGCAAGAAACTGTATATAGTGCAACAAAATTTAACAAATATTATAATAAAAAAATATAGAAAACGTTTTCATTGTATTATTGTTTTATGTTTCTAATTCTCAATCTAAATTCCCGATCGAAATATTCTATTGTAATAATTGGCATAGAAATAAAGCAGTTTAAAATGTGACAACATAATAAAGTTTAGTAAAGCTGTTTTGTATTTTATAATAAAAAAGCAGCACGGCAAAATAGAAGTTTTATTGTAGGAGATGTATCTGGTATATAAAAACAAAAACTCATTCATGATGCTATTAATCCACCGAATATGTTATCTATACTAATAAAAGAAAGTTTCGCTCTGTGTGTTAGTCTGTCGACGATGGCTAGGGAAATCTAGTGCATCTAGAAGTCTGAAAATTTGGATTTAGGTAGTCCAGGGCAGGCCCTGATGCACCTGAGGCTCAGATTTTTAATTTTTTAAGACCTGGGCTCCCTGGGGCCCATTTATTTTTTGTCCTAAATTGTTAATAACTTTTGCCCCATTTTAATCCGATCTTCTTCGTTTTTGGTACCCCTTTCTCCATTTAGTTATTCCCCCATTTCTACATTTCAGTTAGGATTCTGGCTGATTTGAACTTTTTGTGCGTTATGTATTTTCCCCCCTCGCTAATTGTGTCACCCTATCAATGCATAACTTTGAGTCTTGCATAAGTTGAGTCTTGGACTCCTCTCTCCGTATCACCACCCTCATATTTTTATTGGGGCTCTATAGTTCTTTTTAAGCATTTGTTTAAATTTTTATTCTAATGATTAATTTATACCTTATGCTTTATTTAGACTAATTGAAGATCTAAAGCGCTAAGTACTAGGACCTTTTAAGATGTTTTTTCTTAGGGCCCTGCTTAAAACTACAGTTGGCCCCATTTCAGCCCCCTTTTTATAGGCCCCTTAAAAATCGTTAGTTCTACTACCTTTTCTTTTTAACAACTTCTTAGGACTACATAAATGAAAAAAATATTTCTCGGACAAGACCTGGGGCCCCTGTGCCAATGAACGACTTGCTTGTAATTGTGGAATAAATTATGTTATTAACATCGCTTTTTTTATTTTTGAGCCCCAGTTGTCTTATTTTAGCGAGACTAGTTGGCCACAAGAGAGTATCTTTTGTGATAATCACATTCTATATAATCTACATTGTTGCCATTTGAGTGTCACCATAAATAAAAGGCCGGTACGCACATGCAGCATTGAAAATTTTTGTCCAAACTGATGCGATTCGCATTCCGGATCTTGGAAATACTCGCCTACCTCTATAATTAGTCCTGTTAAGCGAGTGAGATGAATTAAGATACATTGGCTATAATGACACGCTATCTAAATTTTTGGTTAAAGTGATCTTACCTATCACATTTAATTGCTTACCTCATGAACGTCACTATCTTATCTACTACTTTACTACTACAATTTAAAAACGTTCTAAGTTCCTATCGCTCCCGATTTCGTCCAAAATCTTTTCAACCAATCAAATTTTATTGGACGTATGTCGTCATTTTATTTATAAAGGGACAAAAATTGCTTATTGTTCCAGATTTTGCCCAAACTCCTCTCGATCAATCAATCATTTTATTTATCATGTGCCAGTTCTCTCACATTTATAAAGGCAATCTATTGCCCATTGCTCGCATTTGAAACGCAATAGGCATTTTTCTATTATTTGACGTGTAAAAAAACTACACAAGATACGGTGTATCCTTTTAGCTTACAAAATACTTCAATTACAGTTTTTTTTCCGTAGGATATCAAACGTCATGTTGCGCCTTTAAATATCTCATAACTTGAGCTTCTGCATTTATGGGGTTTCCGAAAAATAACTATTCTAAATATATTCTATAATATATATAAAAAATATAGAGAGAGAGTTGCTATTGAACTTTTAAAGTTAGAATCAATTTTAATGTGCAGATGACCCCCAAGCACAAAATAAATTTATTTAATTGGAAAGGATTTTATACGAACATACTTTTTTCTTTATTGCATAAGTTAGCATTGAAGTTGAAGCGACCATTCAAAATTTTGCTTTTCTTTGCGAACTGTATATACATATTGTATTTCGATGTTTGAAAATAATTTTCCTAATAAAAACAAAGTTCAACGTACAATATGATCATCTTAATGAGTTTTACTATTTCGTATTTTCTAAGACATATATAATCGGAATATTTTTCATTGAAATCGGTAAATTTTTATGATTTTTTTTATTTTAAAAAGTTTAAATTCCTTTTCTTTTTACAGAATGATTACTTTAAAGAAAATTCTTATGTATTAGTAATATATAAGGAAGGAAGTGATGACTTCCTAATTCCTCATGAATATTTTCAATCAAATACAACTTTCATGAATATTCACATGCACTTGTATTGTGAAAGCAAATATTTTGATGCCGGAGATCATCTTATTTGATGGCATTACCTGTTTTATGAAACGTCTACATTGTTTTTTTAAGCCCTAGAGGAATTTATCTTTGCAAAAAATGTAAATTTACAACAATACATTTTTATTTTTCTATACAAGTTGCTAAAACTTTTGCATGCATCGAATGTATTACATAGATAGTGTGTTTGTATTTCACATCTAATCGTGCTATCTTAGAACACAAATTATTCGTATGGATAGGAAGGTGTTATAAAATCTCTTGGAAATTACAAATACAAAACAGATTTTTTTTTTTAAAGTTTTATTGCAATTTCTGTAATGGTGGCAAATGAATTATTCTATTGTTATGAAAAAGGATGAAAAACAGGGAAACCCAATGTATAAAAATGAAAAATTATCTGTCTGTCTGCTGTACAAACGTTCTGTACAAATCGACAATTTAGAAGCAATAATCGTCCAATTTTAGATACAGACGTATTAAAACACTTCCGAAGCAACTAAAGTAATCCGAAATCCAAATAAACGCTTTGAAACGTTGAAAAGTCGGACCAAAATGTTCAAAATTTGGGTACTTCCGTATTCACCGCATGACAACGGATAAGACTACTACTTAATATCACTTTCTATTTATACTCTAGCTATTTTCTGAAAAGGAAAGAAATAAAGTGAAAGTCAAATCCAAAAATTTTATTTCTGTTTGAAAAGTTAATGATACTTGTTAACGTTAGAGGTCATTAGTTAAATTTTGAGGCGAAGGAGTTAGGTCGTAATTTAAATATCGAATTAATGTTAAAGGTGTATACATGTGGTGCCCAAGGTGATGGAAGGCGAAAATAATTTAATTTTGCATAGCGTGTGCAGCACGCCTGCTATACAATGCCGTAGGCCGCAGGGACCCATTCCGGAAGTTCGTTCGGAAAGAGGTTTGTTTAGAACAGAATGATCCCCTGACTGTAGAAGGTGGAACTAAAAGATGTTTAATTATTTGACGGTCGATTGGGAAAATTGACCAGCGAAGTGGACGTAGCCTGCTAGTATTATTTATTGACCCGATTCCTCATTAAAAATAATTTTTTTTTTAATTTAAATAGATGGTGAAAAAATAGCTTGATTATTTTTTTAGAGAACATTGGTGGAAATAAAAAACAGATATTAGAGTTTCACAAGTTTCTTTATTCTAGAGAACAAAAGTTATCTGTCTGCTAATTTGTATCTAAAAATACTTCCAACTTTGCTTTTTGAACACTTTCGAACATAGTTGAAAAGTGCTTATGAATTAGGTTTGTCTGTCTGTCCAAGCTCTTACTCGCGTAAATATACTCGGATTGTCATGTAACTGATATATGTTATTGAGGTTTTACTATAGTATGTTCTGTATTGAAAATCAAGTGTGCAGCACTAATCGTTAGAATACAGGGATAGTCAGAAGGATTCCGCTACATTATGGTCTAAGGGGAAAAATCTCATGCAATGTATTTTAATATTGTTACTGTATTTCAAACATATTGAAATTAATATATATCAACATCACAGAAGTGTACTATACAGAAAGCTTACTTTAGAATATGGTGTGCATAGCATTTATTATTCATTTACCGGGACACAAAAAATGCTGTTAAAGTACTGTCTATTAACAATAATTGCTGTATGCGCGTTTTCAGTTGCGGAACGCGTTTTAAATTTTTTTTGCCTATTACTTGGTGTGTATAAATTCTATAGATCATATATACAGGGCTGCAGAAAAGACATCGAGTACATTTCCGTTTATTGACGGATATCGCTGAAGGGGATTTTTCAACTCTGTTATGCATTTCCTAACTAAACGAAATTTTCTCATAGTATGTATACAAATCTATCGATCATATACACGCCTTACAAAACTGTACAAAAGAATTCGGATAATTTTCTGACTACAGATGGTAATTTCTGAAATTATGTTTTCAAATATGCTACGCGTTTTCCAAATTGTTTATTAGATATAATCTTTCACTTTATTAAACGGTGAAGTTTTGTTACAGTAATTCTGAATATGTACAAATGTGTCTAATAATTTATTTTATTTCTTGTTTAAGTTCTACATTCAACAGAGGAAGTTACACAAAAACAAGATTAAGTTGCTTGAATTTAAATGGACAATTATTGACCCTTTTTAAAATAATTCAATTTAAATAAAAAAATGATTTATAATATTTTTTATTTCCTGAAGATGGTTGTTAAAACGATTTTTAAGAGCATTAAAAGTGGAATGGCTTACCGGCTAAAAATGGCATCTCTTTTTTTCATACATAAAACCGAAGTATGTTTGTTCACCAAAACGATGTTATGTTCATTTCACCGACTATTAATTAAAAGCGAAATCTTGAAAAATAAATGTATAACAAATGACAACTGAAAACGTGCATTTTCACCAACAAAGCAGCAACGTTTTCTATAATTGCAACTAAATCATGTATGAATCAAGGTGTAATTTTCACAATTTCCATTTAAACTACATTGTAAGTATGATTTCGTACATGAAATTTAGTATTTACTACAGTTAATATTATAAATATTATTAAGTGTACATTAAATTTGGATTTCTGTTTCCCCCTCCCCCAAATAAAAAAATTTCATGCAATGCAAATGCAATACATGGGGTTGATTCATACTTAGTATTACTATGAAAAAATAATTTAAAAATATTTATTCTATTACTTCAAATTCAACACAATTATACATGAAAATAATTGTTTTTATTTTGCTCAGATGATTAAAACATAGTAATTTGTGAACAAAAGTACACAAATTAAATAAATTATTACAAATTACACATTTGTAATAAATAAGCAAGAAATTCCATGAAGTCACACGAACATTAAAAAACAAATAAATTCCTAGAAAATACACATTCGTAATTAATGTATAAGAAACTTTATCCAGGATGTCACACGAACATTTTTAATCATTTTATTATTTGAGCATTTTCATTCATCCATATTGAGAGGAAACACCTTTGCTCCGTTAGACTGTTTTGCCAGTTCAGAATGACGTTTTCCTTTTACATTATAGCTTCTAGGATATATGTTCCCGTTAACTCAAATACAAGTTGTGCATGAGTTATTCGTCTAGAAATGTACGAAACAATGTCAAACAATATTTATAACGAAAGTAATTGCAATTGAAAATATATTATAAAAAATGGAATTAGTAAAACATTAAATAATAAACAAATGTTAATTTTAAAAAACTGTCCACTCAGTCTGACAAATTATGTTTATGGTCTGTTGCAGGCCTAGCTTGTAGTACTTATTGGGTATGTGCAGTTAATTTTAGACGTTTATTTTTTTCACGATATATATTTTTTTAATTTTCACCTCAGCGCATAACTAATTTCGGATTGCATTTTAAAGGATAATCTTGATTTGTTTGTAGTCTTTTTAGCACTTTCCAACCTAGTTGAAAAGTGCTTATGACTTCGGTTTGTCTGGCCGTATGGCCGTCTGCCGTCTGGCCGTCTGCTGTCTGCCGTCTGGCCGTCTGCGGTCTGGCCGTCTCTCCGTGCTCTAACTCCCGTAAATATGCTCGGATTGCTCTGCAATTTTTATATGTTATTGTCGTTATCTATAGCATGTTCCCTATTTCAACGGAAGTGTGTAGCACTTATAGTTATATTACAGGGACACTCAAAATAATTCCGTTACATTGCGGTCTATGGGGAAAAATCAATTGCGGTTTATTTAAATAATGTTTCAGTATTTTAAACGCATTGAAATTTATATATATCACTAAGGTGCATTAGAAGAAGCTTAATATGGAATAGGGTGTGCATAGCACTTATAGTTACTTTACAGGGACAGTCAAAAGAATTCCGTTACATGACGTCTATGGAGAAAAATCGTCTGCGGTTTATTTAAATAATGTTTCACTATTTTAAACGCATTGAAATTTATATATATATATATATATCTAAGGTGCATTACAAGAGGCTTACTACAGAATAGTGTGTGTATAGCAGTCATCGTTCATTTACAGGGACACACAAAAGAATTCTTTACAGTCTGTTATCACTAATTCCTGGAAGTGCGTTTTAAGTTACTAAACGTGATTTTAATTTTAACTCGCTTTTTGTCTATTACGTGGTGTGTATAAATTCTGTAGATCCTATACAGGGCAGCACAAAAGTTCGCGAACACATTTCCGTTTATTGACAGAAACTCCAGAAAGATAATTTTAAACTGTGCTACGCGTTTCCTAACTAAACTAAAATTTAGCATCCTAGCATATACAAATCTATAGATCATATACAGGGCTGAATAAAAGTATTCAGATATTTTTCCGAATATTGTATTTGTTGGAAATTCCTGAAATTATGTTTTAAAATATGTTATGCGTTTTCCAAATTGTTTACTTAGATGTTATCTTTTAGCTTATTAAACGGTATGTTTTGTAAAATTATTTTGGAAGCGTTGGAAAGTGCTACATAATCTATGCTTGACGCATGATTTTTCGTTCTTGTTTGATAAATGATCACTTTCACAGGAAATCAAATCATGTACGAGGGTATAAAATTTAAAGCTTGACAAAAATAGGATGTGCAAGATATATTTATTAGTTTAATTTACTAGTTATTTCATAGCATTCGATACAAGTGTTATCTGAGTAAAATGATTAAGTTTTTAAAAATATATATATGTGATACAATCACCTTATGAAATTTTTAACAGAAGTCGATTTATACAAGCTTTAAATATGAGATTTCAAAATTTTCGCTCATTCCATCAAGAAATTGTTTAGTTATGTTAAAAAAATTAACCGCATTACAATCTCTTTTGCAACAATTAAAAATGAGTTCAACTATAGGAATTCCAAACCTGCGTAATATTACTATACTGTCATACATGCCTAATAATTTGGCGATACATCTTGGTCGCTTGGCAATTCATCTTTCGGAGCCGTTATAACAAAGAAGTGCCGATAATAATTTAGTTCAAATGAATTAGAAATGTTCTGTTGCCTCCCAGTGAAACTTTTGCACCTCTCATGGGAGATGTACCTCACGCAAAACCACTCTGATAGATGTATCTAATAATTAATAATATTCTTATGCACTGCTTTTCATAGAACATAGCTATTGCGTTGCATCACATATGCCACAACTGCCTAACACATGGGCGACAAAATATCTTTTTTCTGACCCAGTGCTCTACGTGTGACGATTTGTATAGTTGATTATTTCACATAATTTTACTAATATCATATTATAAATACATCGCACAAAATTTAATCAGACTCATTTTTTAAATTAAAAAAAAAAAAGAAACGGGCTCCGATTTATAATTTTTGAGTCAAATTTCGATTGCAAAAAAAAAAAAAAAAAAAAAAAAAAAAAAAAATAATTTTATTGAGCAGTTGGAAAATGATCTATTATATTTTACAACAAGTTGTTCAAAATAAAGTAAAAATAAACTTTTGTAATATGTATTTTTTCTTATACTTTTTATTAGATATCTTACAAAATGTTTTATAAAGTCTCGTAGAAACTATCGAATTTGAATATGATCGAATCTTTTTCACAGTAACTAACAAACCAGAATGAAGAAAAAATGCGGTGGTAAATTTGAAATTACTACAGATAAAAAGTATTTTCGGAAAAGCTATAAATTACTGATTGTGAGTTTTTTTTAAATTAAAGAAACAAAATTAATCAAATCTTCTATTCATTTTAATTTAAATAATAGTTTAAAAAAAATTTAAACGTTTTCTATTAATTTAAATATGTCTAATATTTGGTGATTAATCAAACAGAACAACATTTCTGTCAACATCATATTTTGGACTTGTCGTACATTTTCTGATTCTCTTTAATCTTTTGATAATCTGTCTTTATTGACATTCAAAGCTCCAAGAGAAGACAAGGATGGTGCATGTAATCTGGAAAGAGTGAAGTTTCTGGGATCTTTAAATTAAAGGTAGAATATTTTGAATTGGAAATTCTTTTCACATTGCCTAGAAATTTAAGTTTTAAATAAATAAGTACTGAATAATTTTATTTAATCAGCGATTAAAGAAGTAAATGAACAATATATATATATATATATATATATATATATATTATATTTGAAAAATAAATAGGGAGATCTTTGTACCTAAGGCAACTTTTTGTTTAATGCTGGGGAGATTAGCAACAGGGTGTTTCACAAAGGACCCCTAACTTTAAAAATCAATAACCCGGAAACGGTGATAGATAGAAACATGAAACCAGTTTTATGTTTATTAAAAAAATCGTAAGAATCTTATACGTAAATCTCCAGATTTAGTTAAAAATAGCACCGATAGATGGCGTGAGAGCGTTAAGAATCCTTCTAAAGAGAGTTCAGAAGCATAGAAAGACTATTCGTTGAAGATTTCGTCATTGAAATTTGGCCGCAATTAGCGTATAGTTAAAATAATTCCGAAAGTGGTGTATACAGTGGAGGAACGTGTGTTTATTGTGTTGGAGTACTACCGATTAAATCAGAGTCCTACTGCCACAAGGAGAAGTTTTCAAACGCGATTTCAAGTTGCAAAAGGCCCAAATGGAAAAAAAAAATTCTTGAGCTTTTCAAAAAAATTCAATAGGCAGGCAACGTGGCCGATGCGAATTATTTTCACTATACGAAAATAGCGGTCAGATTTCAATGGCGAAATCTTCGACGGCTAGTCTTTCTATGCTTCTGAACTCTCTTTAGAAGGATTCTTAACGCTCTCAGCGCCATCTATCGGTGCTATTTTAAACTAAATTTTGAGATTTACGTATAAGATTCTTACGGCTTTTTTAATAAACATACCACTGGTTTCATGGTTCTATCTATCACCGTTTCCGGGTTATTGATTTTTAAAGTTAGGGGTCCTTTGTGAAACACCCTGTATCAACCACGTTTAAAACTGTTAAGCTAATGTGCATATAGTATTTCTGTGTTATTGGAAGTGTCGTACATACTTAAAATTGAAAAGAATCGTTTTTTTCCCCTTAAAGACTGCAAATGGTCCTAGATACAAGAACATGAACGTATCTATGGCTATTCCCAGAAATTTTGGATTTATGTTTAATATATTACACAAATACACAGACAGGATATTCCATACACCAGTGGTGACTTACCAATAAAAATAATGAAACAGAGCAGCAAAAATTGCGAACTTCAACGTTAAACATTGATTGAACATCGAAGGGCTTTGGGAAGAGGATAAATGAAGCAAAAATGTTAATCATGTAATTATTTTAGAATTCACAAATATTTTTTCACTGAACTCAGTTCGACGCAGATGTCACTTTATAGATTAAATACTTCCAATATGGTGGGTTAGTGGTATGTTGATTTTTGTTTGGTTATTTTTCCATATTATTAAGATAAATCAATTTTACATATATTTTAAAACACTTGATTTTTTTTACCCATGTGTTATCTGATGATAATTTTTTTTATGTATGTCTCTTGTTTATTATATTTTTGTCGTAATTAAACATTTTTTTTATAAGTATGATGTTTATAACTTTTATACTATTACTGGACACCTTTAGCATCCAAAGGAGGCTTTAAAAAGCGTTGGCGCATGGAGTATGCCGACCGTGTCTGTATGTTACTAGAAACCGCCCGTGTTATATTAATTCTAATTAAAATAGTTTTTTCTTTAACAATTTAATGTTTATTACATTTATAATACTACTGGACATTGCACATTGCATTAAATAATGGTATCATTAAAAGTTGTTATTTAGGCTTTATAAACCGATGGTGCATAGACTGCGTCGCCTGTGTCTTTATGTTACTACAAACCGCCCGTGTCTTTAAAGGTTAAATACCATTTTTTTCAAAATTCTAGCATTAAAGCTTTATAAAGAAAATTAAAATATTATTTTCACGATTTATTCCACATTATTGCAATTTTAAAAGTTTTTTTCCCAAAAATATTATTATGAAAAAATATCAAATTTTCAAAAGTTTATTTTAAATATAAGCGGCAGGCACCTAAACCTTCAACAATCCTTTTGTTTAAGCAGTTTGGAAAGGTAAATGGTTAATATGAAAAAAAAAGGTTAAAAAGGTTAAACATCAGAAATAATAGATATTTATAATCCGCTAGATGTTCTGCTATTAATTTATTAATATTGAAACATTTTAATAAATTAAATTAGTGACATCCATTTTAGAAATTAAATGCATCATAAAAACTTAAATATGTCAAGATGTTACATTGGCAAAGATTATGTTTACATCTGTTAATACTGACAATTTCCTACTGACAAGTGTAAGACCGAATAACAGTCTTTGAAACACGGCAAATGGTTTTATAGCTATAATAATATGAACGTACCGAACGGACCGATAGTTGTACTTTGGAAATTTTGAATTTTGAATTTAGACTTCATAACACACAAGGAACGTACATAAAAATAAAAATGAAAGCCCGAAAAAATTATCATTAGATAACACACGAGTCAAAAATCAACTAGTTTAAAATATATTTAAAATTGCTTTACATATAATGTGGGAAAATTACAAATCACAAATTAACTTATCACTAACCCATCACAGAGAAACTATTTAACTTCTAAATAAGTTTTTCAAAGTTCTGGCATGAAAGCTTTATGCATAAAATGATTTTTTTTTCAGGAGTTAATCAACATTATAACAATTAAAAAAGGTTTTTGACAAAGAATTATTACAAAGTTTTATTACAATTTGAAAATCTTGTTCCAAATATAAATGGCATATACTAACAATCTGAACCACCAGCAATCCTTTTGTTTATTCAATTTGTAAAGGATTTTTAAGTGCTTCGTAAAGACTATAGATGAGAAATAATATATATTTGTAATCAGCTAAATGTTCTGATACTAATATATTAATATTGAAACAATTAGCTAAATTTTGTTAGCAACATTCATTTTAGAAACTAAATGTATAATGAAAACGTACATTTGTGAAAAAGTTACATCCGCAAAGTCTTTGTTGTCACCTATTATTACCAAGATTTTTAAAGAAAATAAAAAGTGAATAAAATGATTGTTTTCAAGTATTGCTGCGGACATAAGTACAAGGCAATTATTTGGCACTAAGTATACCATTGGATGATTTCCCTCAAAATGAACTCTATTAAATATGCGATGTAAAATTGGTGATATATTGGGTTATTGCAAAAGTTCTGTCGTATATTAATATATAATTTTATTACTTTTAATACCGGTAAAATTTTAATACCTGATAATTTTGTCATACCTGCATGCTTATGAAAGCTTTCATTTTTAATAGCTTTCCTTTCATTTTTTTATAATTTTATTCCTTGTTTATTTTATTTTTTAAATAATATTTTTCCTTTAATTTTCTTTTTTTATACTTTCATTCATGTAGTTTTTAACTACAGTTAAACTAATTTTCTTTAATGCCTCCCTTTATGTCTTTGCAAGTCGCTTACATGTCGACAGGATGTAAAGTCGCCACACAACTCGGAAGTCCAATCATAGCCTTAATTTGTTCGCACAACTGATAGGTAAAATTATCAGGTATTAAAATTTTACCGGTATTAAAATTCGATATTAAAATTCGACATTAAAATTCGACAGACCATTTGCAACAACCTAACATTTGATATCGCATTTAAAAATTCAGGAAACAATTAAAACTAGGTTCTGTAATTAAAAGAAAAGCATTTTATTATATTTTAAAACATAATAAAAGAATTCAACTATAAAATTTTATTTTTGTTTCGGCAAAATAGTTACCACCTTTAACCCCTCACAACTTGGGCCTATATCCCTAGTGTAGATAATTGGCCGTCAATAATCAACCCAACCCAACCCAACCCCTCACAACTTCCTTAATCTGGAATTTTAAATGGCAGCAATAACAGCAACTTTTGTTCTCACTCACCCCACTGAATAATAATTAAACTCAGATCCATATATTGTTTAAATGGGATTATTTTCATACATTACGCATGAAAAAAGAAAAAAAAAGAAATGCTGCAAATTTTCCAGCGAGTTATAGATATGCTAACGATTTGAGCGAATTATTTCATTCAATTTGACAAAACTTTTCGCTTGCAGTATCGGATTAAAAATGTAAAAATTAAATTTATCTAATGTAAATCTGTATATTCATATTCATTTTGTCGTATGAGCTCGAAAAAAGTGAAATGCATATGATGAATATATGAATGAATATGAATATATGAATATGAATATGATATGAATATGAATATGAATATATAAATTGAATGTATGAATTTAATATATTCTCATCCATAAAGGCAAAAAGCTTCTGAACAACACTATAAATAATTTTTGTGATGTTACTGAAAATTTTTTTGCCTTTCTTTATACTCATTCATATTGAATTATGTAGTTATTGTCATCTGAAACAAAATTATGCTCATTTTCTTTTCCGAAAATGCTTTTAACTTGAGTCGAAGAAACCTAAACTCGACTCTAATTCAAAAAGACTGAAAGAAAATTTGAGTCAAACTAACTCGAAACAGAATCGCAGAAATAAAATTTGGGCTAACCCGACAAAGGTAAATTGTATTACCCGACCTGATATATGATTCCAGATTCGTGATCGGCGTCGCGTTTCTGGAGGTTCGTTAAAAATAATTTTTGTTGCATTTCGAACATGAAATAAATAACTATAAAACATTATTTTAAATCAAATTACCGTTATTGTTTATGTTCTTTAAAATATTTTTTTTTGTAATTTTTTTCATAAAAATGTCTATAAATAGAACAACGATTTCATTTACACTGCTGATATATATATATATATATATTTCAAATTAATGCCTCAAAAAGAAAAAAAAAAGATAATATGCCAAATAAACTTATCTTGCTCTGAGCTTAGTAATATCCTGTTATCAACTTCTCAGCTAATATCTATGTATTTTCTCATGTTAAAAATTTTCTATTACACCCTATGGATGTGAAGTTTCCAAAGGTAATTATTACATGAGAAAATCGTTAAGTAACCTTAATCTACTGCGTTGAATCACCTGATAAGAAGAAAAAATCAAATATGAGCAGGGAATCTGAACATTGTAACATAATAAATCTCTCTATATATATTTTTTATCGGCAACTAGTAGGCTAAGCCCGCTGCGCTGGTTCATTTCCCAAATGAACCTTGCAAACGGAATGGGTAATTCGTCTTTGTATTTTAAAGCAATATGTTAACTTCACCTGGAATGTCCTAACGCATTGGTAATGTGATACGAACGCCATTGCGCTATTACATTATCTTATACGTTAGACAAAATTCGGGATATTAAGAAGCAACGCTTTTAGTTGATCATTAATTGTGGAGTTTGGTAGGAAATGTGACCGTTATGACCAATATGAATTAAAAGGTTCTCTAGTCAGCACACTACAAAAAAAAAAAAGAGTATCACAATTATTTCAGAGTTTAACCATTGAACTGAAATAATGTTCGGGTTAATCATTTTTGTTTATTATTTTTTGAACTTTGGAACTCTCAGCTAGGTATTAAGTGTGGTTCTGGTAGCTTATATACGATCTCACATTACATTGCATTATATTTCGTAATATACGTCTTCTTCTGACAGGTTTACTACAGTTTTCTAATTTAATATTCCAACAGAGTAAACACAGACAAAAATGTAATAAATTAGATGCACATAAAGAACAGTGTTTAACTTTTATATTTAACCCCTTCAAGGGTAAAGCACTTACATTGCTTAAATTTTGAAATAAATGAAAGACACCGGAATTTACGAACAAATTTATTTGGAAATAAGCATAAAAGTCATATTTCACATACATATTAAACGGAAAATTTTATACCAAAACTCTGGTATCATGCTAGCATTTACGAATTGTAATGAAGTGATTTCATAAATGTACCACCGTCATTGAGATGGTAGAAAAACGTGAGTCATAAAAAGTGCATTTTTAAATCTGAATTGTTTGAATAAAATTAAAATACAGTCATTTGTACAGACTTTTCATTTTATGAGTTGCAATCATGCTACCACTAACATGGATAAAACCTCGATAACTTATTCTGGTATAAAAATAAACCTCTAGTTTGCATCCAATAAAATCTTCCGTAATCCACAGCCAAGTTTGAAGTCAAATATTAGAAATGTTTGCAACGATATGGTTACAAATGTACTAGAGTTAGCTACAAAAAGAGTTAATTACGCGCGTTAAATAATGGCAAATTGCTTTTGACTGAATTATAGATATTTCCTCAACAAAACTCCTTGAGAATGATAAATACAGTTAGTTATGCAAAATTTTTAGAATTAATCTTTTTGGTAAATTCTTGAATCGAAGTTTTTTTTTTTTACATTTCTTTAATGAGTATAATAACACGGAGTCTTGCTATTTTTATATTCATAAGCTTGCTATTTTTTTTATTTTCAAGATTACATTATTCTTCAGTCTGTTGCCTATATAAACCCTACATTGAAAAAATAGTTAATTTGTCACTACGTTTAGCTGCTGTTGCTGCGTGTCAGTCGAAATTGCTTTATAACGATCGAAATTTTATATAATCTGAATTTCAGGTATTTTTTTAATCTACATTTTTAACCTTATCAAGGCTAAATGATAAATCAACAAATATTGTTCCATTGGCCACCATTGACATTTAAATGTTTTTTCTTACATTGCAAGTATTGCTTTTTTAGTGATAGTAAAATAAATGCAGATAAAAAATCTATAATAGTAAATCTTCTTTTGTTTGTTTTCTTCATAATGAAAAAACAAAAAAAATACTAATCGCTAAGTTCAAAGTTAGTGTAATTTTCTGCAATCGGATTCACCGTGCAGAGTCCCTTTGAAATATAAAAAAAAACTTGAAACAATATAGTAATGACCCGATTACGGAAGATTAGAACAATATATATTTTTAAACCTTCAAAAAGAAGAAAATATATGCAAAAAATAAAAAAAACTAAAAGGAAATGCCGATTTAAAACGAATATTGAACGTTTATTTCAGCTAGCAATTTTTATTACAAAATGTTGTAAGAAAAGAAAACCCCTAAAAAAAATGACCAATTAAAAATTAAATCGAAAATTTATTTCAGCAAGAAATTTTTTTTGCAAAAAATTTTCTTTTTTGATAGTAATAACGCATAATTGTATATATATTTTTAAAGAATAATCTTTAGTTTTTAACAATGGAAGCCTTCAATATTTCTATAAGGAAAATGGGTGATATGTTAAAAAAATAATTTTTTTACACTAAAATTTAAATATTTGACCCCATTTTTAAAAAATCAACTGCTATTTATATAATTTACATTCCAATGTAATAAATTACTCCACGAATTACACATGACTCCGCGAATTACACATGAAAGAACACCATTATTTTGAACATCGCTTGAACAGATGCCTATGCCTTTTTGTCTTAAAATCAAATGTTTTGGCGACAAAAGTAAAATCAAAATAGTAAATTAACAAATAACATGTACTTCACAAGTACATCACAAGTACAGTAATTTTTATAATTACATCTGCTTGTTTCTTCTGTAAGTCACATGACGATGGAGTTCATTGGAAGATCATTGGTAATTGAAACAAAAGGATCTAAGTTCGAGTCCCAGCCTGGACACATTTTCAGATAGGTAAATTACTACTCGTATGAATTATTTACCAATCAGTTGATTGTGTTAAAAATAATTATAGTCAAATTAACATTCGTATAAAGGTTCTTAATGTTTGAGAATTTACAAAGTAATTAATTATCATTTTCTATTATTAAATGTTTTATATAAATATTTAAATCATAAACGACGATAAATAGAACCATTATGCAGAATCCGAAATCCGTTTTATTCTATAATACACTTCAACTTGCATTACGATATTTAAAGTTGTACTGTTACGAATGCAAATTTACATTTGTTAAGATTATCGTTTTTATTGAATATTTATAGTTTCGCTTTTTACATTGTAATTAATGAAACATACTTGCTGAAAAATTGCTGAAATTGGAAAAAAAAAAAATTTTTAACTTTTTCCATGGCAGAAAATTTATGATGCAAACTATAGTAGTAAATATTTCTTTTAAAATTAATTATGCGGCTTTATAATTAAAATGCCTACGATTTATTATGATGAGTTTAACATTATATGAATAATTCATTTTTTTAAATTGCATTTTTGACGAACATTTATCAAAAATGATGATTAACTATAAGTATGTAGAACACAACAACAACACAAAAATGGAGTTCAATTTCTTTATTATTATATTCATGTACCCATATTCAAAATAGCAAATTAACTTTCAAAAAATGAAAAATTATGAAAGATTTTTTCTATATAACAAAGAAAAGTAAAATACAGCATTCTTTGTCGGATAATTCTTTTGTATAATATATTGGAGTAACGGAAATTGCGAATCGCTCAAATTTCTCTTTTGTTTTAATACTATCTTAAAGACTTATATTTCACCAGCTTGATAAAATTTGTACCATAATTAACAATCTATTAGTAGATAATTTGTTTTATGTAAAGACTAACGCTTTAAAAAACTTACATCGAAAGAATAATGAAAGTTTTCAAATTGAAATATCGCATTTAAGTTTTTCTTAAACATGATTGATTACAATAATCACACAATAATCATGCTAAATTATTTTATTTTTCGAAACTCTATATCCTTCCAGTAATATAAGAACTCATTTGTTGTCCGAAATATGTTTTCGTTTTTTTTCTACTTTATCCTTCCATGCACACAAATATACTCATATTTTCTAAATAGAATTATCTGACATTTAAATATACACCGTATTTTTCATACAGTACTTTTTAAATGCATTCATCTCTACGTTTTTCTTTTTACAAACAGTGATAGACCCATTCAAAAAATTGACCATGTAGGAAAGTAGCATAATAACGTATACCTTATTATTAGAGACTTCTTAAAGCCTGAATCTGACGAAACTTTGGGAAAAGCTCTATACTTATCCTTGTACATTAATACAATTTTAAATATATGATTAGTTTATTATAATTTTTATTAAAGAGGGATTATTTAAAAATGTCAAATCATCGGAAAGTCAAAAGTCAAATCGGTCTTACAAACGCATGAATATGTTAATATCATTCCGGAAATGGAAAAGTTTAGACTCAATTTTAAAAAGGAAAAATATGTATTCCGTTACAACTCTAACTAAGGAGCTTAACTAATAATATTTGAACTATAAGCCTAATGATATAGTATTTAAAGGCGAAAGGATAATTATCTGCGTTACAATTTAGATATTGCAGAAAAAAAGCTGAAATGTAATCTTTCTTGTCCATGTAGTTTTGACTACGTTTTCTTCAAGCATTATTTACAGGAACTTTAATTATTGTTTTAGTAAATCTTTTTTTATTTCGCGTAAGATGTCCGGTTTTACTCCAAGAGATTGTGGATCGCAAAGCAAGCCGTAAAAATTTCCCTTTAAATGCTAGCTACAATTTTAATATGACAAATAAATTTTCATTAAATATGCTGCACGTAATAATATAAAACACTTCAGTAACTTAAAATATGTTCTCATTTAAAAATTTTGAAAACTAGAAAAAATGAAAAAAAAAATTAAATAAACTTTTAAAAACAGAAACTAAATAAATGCCTGTATGGAGATATCATTTGGAAGAGTTCTCTTTCTGGCTTAAAGCTAAGGAAGTAAACTGTGACCTTCAAGAGGGCTGATCAAACTGAGTCAAAATTGATATATATGGTTTTACTCGACTACATAATGGCTTAAGTCACTTGGGAATTTCAGGCATCACAAAGGCTGCCATGCTTGCAAAATAAGCTCTGACAAATATAAATATCAGTACTCTTTAATTACAAGCAATTCCTTATTCAATTTTATATCTTAAAATATTAGATAGGAAAAAAAGTATTAAACGATTGGCAGACAAACTAGAATTTATCAGACACTGGAAGAACAACTAATAACTACAACAACAAAGTTTCAACGGATTTCTATATTACACACAGAATTATATTTTATTTACTTACAAGGCACGGTAGTTTTCTTACCTTCCTATTTAATAATAATAACTCCACATTATATCAATGTGAATTTGGCTCCAAAGGGCACTCAACATTTTATCAATATGAATTTGGCTCCATAGGGCGCTAAACAATATATATATGTGAATTTGGCTCCAAAAGGCACTTAACATTATATCAATGTGAATTTGGCTCCATAGGGCACTCAACATTATACCAATAAGAATTAGGCTGCATAGGGCACACAACATTATATCAATGTGAATTTGGCTCCAAAGGGTACTCAACATTATATCAAAGTGAATTTGGTTCCAAGGGGCACTGAACATTATATCAATGTGAATTTGGCTCCATAGGCACTCATTACAATACATTTTTGAACATTGCCTAACCATGCTACATATTAGTGTGGATCAAATGAAAATAGAACAGGAGCCACAGAATGAAATGACATAGTTTATTTCAAACACAATCTTAAAATCTACACAAATACTTTTCCCACTGTTTGATCAAATGGTGAATACCTTGGTAATAGAAGTCCTTTGGCTGAAATCGGAACTTGTTTCGAATATTGTCCATGACTTCGCTGTCCGAGTAGAAACGGCGACCCTTCAATGCCTTTTTCAACGAACCAAACATTTCATAATCACATGCAGAAAGGTCCGGGCTATACGGTGAGAATTCCAAGACTGTCCAACAAAACTTCATCAGTTTCCCTTACGGAAGTGCTTGTGTCAGTCCTGCATACGAGTGACAATGACAGAGCATGTTCTCCGTACATTGCCTTCATTCACCGATGCGGCTCGCGAAATCCAACTTCTTCTATCACTAAATAACGAATAACACTCGGTTGCTCTATTTTACTTGCAAACATTCCGCAGACGCAGATGAATAACAGCAACCGATTGTCTGACAAACGAAACTGTTGGTCGATCGCCAGAGCATACCACGTGCCTCTGCGTGACTACCTTGGGCAAGTTCATTTCCTCAGTAGCAGTTGCCTTCCTTACATACCCCCTCTACCCTGTACACAAAGTTCACCTTATTCATACAAAAATAAACAAAATTATAACCACTGTTCCGTTTTCATTTGAACCACCCTTATAATTTCCATTACAATCTATCTCTATCTACAGAACAAAAATTTCTTATAATCATTACAAAACCAATATTGCTAAAAAAAAAGGCTCATTATTCCTTTATAGAACAACTCGTTATATTCAGACAACAAGACTGTAATTCATATGTTTTTATTCTTTTATCCTTAACCTACTTTTATATGTACCAGGAAATCTCATCAGAATATGCTGTCCGGTGTAGGGAATATAGTTATGCTTGCTTTCAAATCATTTAGAGTCCGTATGTTTCCTCCATAAACACGATCTTTCAGGAATCCCCACAACCGGAAGTCACAGGTATTCAAGTCCGAAGAACGAAGAGGCCAAGTTGTCGGAAAACTTCTTGAAATTACCCGATCATTTCCAAAGTGGGCACGAAGCAGTGCCGTCACTTGCTCGGGCTATGTAGGGTGGTGCATCATCTTGCATGAATACGGTAGTCTCTAAACACTCTCGCTCTTGTAAGGATGGAATGATCTGCTACTGAAGGAGGCCGCAGTAACGGGTACCCGTAATGGAACACCTTTTATGACCCTGAGAAGTGTTCTCCTCAAAACAAAAGGGACCAAGAATGAAATCAGCCGTAAAGGCCCACCATACAGTAATGTAATCAGGGTGCAAAGACTGCTCAGTGTTCATGCACAATATTAGGACTTGGAGTACCACATACGTGACAGTTCTGAGAATTCACTGCTCCATCTAGGTAAAATGCGCCTCGTCCGACCACAAAATGTTCCAAGGCCATGCATTGTCAACGGCTATTCTGGCCAAAAAATCCTCGCAAATTGAGTTCGTGTGTCTGGGTCTGCAGGGTTCAGCGGTTGCACAACGTGAATCTTGTATGGATACTACTTTATAATGGATCGAAGAACTTTCGTACTGTAGACCAAGGGAGAGACAAATCACGTGACACCGCTCGAGCACTGGTCGAATAATATTGGGAACCGGACGCTCTTTCGACCACAGCAATAGCGACTTCTTCGGCAGTTTCATTTGAAATCCGTTTCCGTCCTCTTCCTTGCAGCACACCCAGCTCCTGAGTCTCTTCGAATTTAGACATCATCTTTTTTAAAGCCTGCCTCGACGTTGGTCCTTTTCGTAAGCTTTTCAAGCGCCGATATTCTCGCAGTGCAATTGACAAATTACTGCCGTTCTGATAAACCAAATTCACCAGTAACGCTCATTCCTCCTTCTCTAACGGCATGGTGCAGAATGACTTTGCGGCAGCGACTACTGGCTTTTTAAACCGCTTCAAATTTGCATAAAGTCCTTTCTCGTAGATGAAAACCGCCATCTATCGGTTGAAATTTGAACTAATATTTTTATTACAGATTTCATTTCTCCATGATCCATATTATTTATATTCCAAGTTCCATTGATATCTGTCAACCACAGCGGAATCTACGTAGGTCTGAACAGGGTAACTTAAATTATAACCACACTGTATATATACAGACTTTAATTTTTTAGTTGCGCGTTATACGCGAAATATACGGTATTTAATGCTTATTTTATTACTGACAGAAAATTTATGACAATGATAGAGTTTCTTGTACGAAACATATGGTTCAACCTGCTTCTGCATGATAACCTCATATAAAGTGGTATTGAAAAAAAGGAAAAAAACCTCACAGAACTGGTCTTATTTTATTTTTACTACTTTATTTATTATTAGCTAACACGACAGGCACTGCCTGGGCCCATGATAAGATCCTTAAATATACCTAAAATAAGTGCTGAATGATTTTATATGTTTAAATACAGAATTTTACAGTATACACAATTAAACGTAATTCTCGAAAATCACTTACGGAAACGAAGTTTTTTTAAAGGTCTTAATAGTGATATTTTTTAAAGCCGAAGGCGTCGTTTTAAAGGATAATGAAGTTGGTATGATTTGGTATGTTTGGTTTTTTTTGTAATATGATTTCCGAAACCCATACACAATTTAAAACATCGCAGTAAAACGGAATTTGGAAAAGCGAGTTTCGCAAAGGAATTTTATTTAAATTGTTAATATTCATATTTTTCGAAGCGAATTATGGCATTCGAAAGGAAAATGAACGTAGATATCGTCTGGTATTTTTAGTTTTTTTCGTATTTTAATCAAAAGCCCAGAAGTAGATTTTAAAGATTATAGAAATTGCATAAAACACCAAAACGGTACTCGGGAAACATTTTTAACACAAAATGTTTGATGTAGGAAAGAACACAAGTGTTCTTTTTTCTACCGGATTGAGGCTTTTTAAACCTAAAAGTACGATCTTTAATTTGGCGTAATCAGTTTTTCCGTATTTCGAAAAGTTACGCCGATGCAGGTTTAAAACAAGTGGCGAAAACGCACGAATTTCAAGTTTCTTAAGTAATTTTATTTTAAAAGGGTTAACTTTAATATTTTTCAAAACGGATTTATCCTATAGAATGTAGATGTGGTTTGATGTCTTCCGTTTTTCCGTATTTCGAACCGTTCCGCCAATGCGTATTTCGTAAGAGTGGGGAAAAAAGGCCGTTTCCGAACTGTCAGATCATCTCTCTTCTGTGCTTCGGAATGGAGTTTCTGGGCCGCACCGACGCATTGTTTTTTTTTGGTCGATATTTTTAATTGCGGGGTTTAGTTAATATCTCGGCTAATTATAAAAGAAAAACCAATGCTGGTGCAGTAGAACCTGCCTCGGAATATCCTCATCCAAATTTTCAGACCCCATACCCGGAGTAGATTTATTATAAAGTAAGGTTTTCCTAGTCATTGCACACATACACACACATGGTTCTGCATCAATTCATCCTGCAGGAATAATCGTGGAACAATTCATCACAGCGTCAATTCGTCGTAGTATCAATTCGTGGTGGCGTCAATTTGTCGTGGCGTCAATTCGTCACAGTGTCAATTCGTCGAGGCGTCAATTCATCGCAGCGAAAATGTTTTTGAAGGTGATGATGATAAAAGTTAAGATAATTTAGCAAAATTATTTAATGAAATTTTTTTTTCAGAAATAGAGAATTTTAACTAACGTTTTAAAGGCCGATTTTAGATTAAAATATTCATATAGATATATTTCTCCTTTTATTGCTTTAGACTAAAAATATCAATCATTAAAATACAGAGGATTTTTTTATATGTGGTTTTTGGGAAGTTCCGAGTAAAGAAATACGTGTTTAACGCACTTGTCTGGAACAAGTGATTTCTTATTTAAATTACAAATGGAATAGATATTGCTTCTGATTACCTGAAAATGGAGTGAGATTTAAGATGAAAGTACAGCTTGTACAATGTTAGATATAATACTCTATATCTGTAAAACAAATTATCATTAAATATATTTACTAAATTAACTTTACTTTTATCATCCTTTCCTTCAAAAACATTTTCGCTGTGATGAATTGACGCTGCGATGAATTGACGCTGCGACGAAATGACGCCGCGACGAATTGACGCCGCGACGAATTGACGCCGCGACGAATTGACGTCGCAACGAATTGACGCCGTAATGAATTGACGCTGCGATGAATTGTTTCACGATAAACTGTACTCGACGAATTGACGCGACACCCACACACACAGACAAACATCTTTCTTTTAGTAAATATTATTTTTACTCCTCTCTTTGCCTTAGAGGGTTAACTTTAAAAACAGAAATAACATTCTTAAAGGAAATGCGAGCTATGCATTTACACTAGAATCTTCTAAATCCTTATGTCTAACATAAATATATATTTTTTCCTTCCTTCCTCAGATTAGGATTTCCTGTATATCGATTTAGAGATTTTCTCATTCAATTTTGGACTACAAGACTAAATCATGTATTTATCTGAAGGGATTTCGTTAATGTTAGCATCAGTATGAATTCCCTTTTTATTGGAGTAGAATATTTTCATGTAATAAAACGTGATATTAATAATACTTTAAGGAATTTTCTTTCTTGTGATGACTTAATTGTCCTAATTTTGGGAAAAGGATTGTAAAAAAGTGATTCATCATATAAACATAATTTATATGATTTTCTTGACAAAAGTTCCCTATATAAAAGAATGTTTTTTTTATGTTTCTTCTATTAGTTATACAAAACATTCTATTAAACTAATTATTTTTATGGTGAATATTTATTTGCATAATTAAAGATCCTTAGTATACACCTACTTATAATAAATAAACCATTTGTTAAAAGTTTGATAAAAGTTTGTAATTCCTCAAAAAACAGTGCTATCATGTTCTATGTGTTTTCTTACGCTACATAATATTTAAATACATTATTAACTTTTACTTTCCAGATACAATATGTAAGGAAAATATTGTAATCATATCTTTTTTTGTGTGTGAGATAACCCTCAAACGGTACTTTCGAATGAGCTCTCAAATGGCGAATATACACTCAGAAAAGGAATTGATTAAAACTACAAAACATGTTTTGTTGAGTACATTTTGGTTGTTTCATCAAAATTCAAGTAAAATTGAACCATTTTACTTGAATTAACAAAACATTTTTTGCTGACGATGCAAAATTATTTATGGAATTTCAAAAAAAAAAAAAAAAAAAAATTCTGTTGATTCAAACAAAATTTCCATTGACCTATATTTAAACAATTTTTTTTAAATATAGGTCAATGAAAATTTTGTTTGAATCAACAAAAAAAATTTTTTTTTGCAATTCCAAAAAAAAAAAAAAAAAAAAAAAAAAATTGTATCGTCAGCAAAAAATGTTTTGTTAATTCAAGTAAAATGGTTCAATTTTACTTGAATTTTGCTAAAACAACCAAAATTTATTCAACAAAACATGTTTTGTAGTTTTAATCAATTCCTTTTTCTGAGTGTATTATGACCTACTGTCACAAGAAATGTATCGATTTTCTTACAAATCGGCCGACGGAATAGGTATATAATGCATTTTTAAACTACTTTCGAACCATTTTTCAACCGATTCTATAATTCCAGTCACCTACACTGAAAAAAAAAAAAAAAAAAAATGATGTACTGTAAAAACAATTTTTTATTTTATTTTTTGCAGTGTAGGAGATGTGACAGAATATAAGTGTTAAATATTGCGGCGATGTAATCAAGCATCAGTAGTGTAGACGTAACGTCTCAAGTTTGAATACGGGAGGTTTAAAGTTTGAATGCGAGCGATTCCATAAAGAAAAAAAATGGTCATAGTTTTTGTAAATATCTCAATACGGAAAAGTGTACTCACAATATGATAAGTTGAATAATCTTTGATAAAAAAAAAATTTTACATTTGGTAATAGTTTTGAACATATTGGTTTAATTGTAGTACATCATTTTATAATTTATTTGTGTTATCAAGTTTAAGCAAACTTTGTTGATGTTCAGTACAAGTATGATATGAATTTTCGTTATTATTGTATATAATTTTGTTTTGCACTCTATTTATGTACTGTCAGTGTAATGTTAATTTCTCAAAATCAATTTTATTTACATCTCCCACTGTTTCCGTTTTTGCCAAAGCCAGACGAAGTTTTTATTGGGGGGGGGGGGGGGTCTTCGTTTTCAGAGGTTTTTACAACTTGTCTCACAGTTAAATTTCAATGGTTTCAGGGATTTAAGCTAAAAAATTTTTGGTAGGCCGCTTTGTTCTGTTGAACGAGTATAAAATTTAAATATATATATTTACTTTCTGGAAATGTACAGCAGAGTTCCGAAATTCATGTTGAGTCATTCAAGATTTTTTGGAAGTGAAGGCCATCATTTTTTTTAAATTCTTGAACAAGTAAATAAGTATCGAGTAAATTAGTTTTGGGTCTTACGCGTGATTTTCTCTAATTTTACATTCTATTAATGTATCAAACATTCTTTACTATGGAAAATGTGTAAAACTGAAGTACTGTCTATATATTTAGATTTTGCAATTTTTAAAAACAAATACTTTTTTGAGACAACTGCTTTTCAAAATAATCTTTTTAAACACATTTGAAACATTTCTGTAATTAGACATATATGTGATCAGCAGTTGAAACTATTTTGAATAAAGATATCGCTTGTATTGAAAATACAGTGTGGTCATAAAGTCTTTCCCTGATTACAACAATTTATTGCAGAAAAACTAATATTAGGCATATGCTTGTTTCAATTTATTGTAAAGACATTTATGAAGTTTTTAATGCAAATACTTACGTCAGTAAATTTCTATGTGAGCACCCTTGGTAGCTCGAAGAATGTCAAGGCGGTATTCAATTTCTCTCCACGTATTGCCCAACATTTGGTTGTCACACTAGACACAGCATCTGTGATCCTGACCTTGAGTGTTTCAATATCTTTTACTGGTGTTGCAAACACTCTGTCCTTTATGTACCTCCAAAAGAAAAAATCTAGAGGTGTTGGTCCATGCCGTCCGATCCATCTTCCAGGAAATTTGTCATCAAGGAACTCACGAAAGACAGTGATTGGATTAAAAATAACTTAAGAATATGACTTTTCCGTAGTAAAAATTTTACAGTATGATATTCAATGGTTATTTCGTAATAATGTTTTGTAACCACCCTGTATTATAAACACATATAAAGAAAATATACATTTTCGCATCACTCTATTGAAGTATATATTTATTCATTATATTATTCTAATAATAAATTTATTAAAAAGATGGAGTTTTACTTCAAAATCTACAGTTTAATTTACAAAATTGCAGACAGAAATAGAAATAACATTTTAAAAGGAAAATGCGAGATGAACATTAACAATAGGAACTCCAAAATCCAGATTTCTAAAAAAAATATTTCTATCTTTTCCATAGAGATTATGCCATCCTGCATATCGATTAAGGAATTTTTCCCATTCAGTTGTGGGTTACAAGATTAAATCACGGATTTCTCAGAAAGAATTGCGCTAATGTTAGTGTCATTATGAGTTCTCTTTTTATTAGAACAGAATATTTTTTTTATAATAAAATACCGCATAAATCAAGGAATAAGGATTGTTCTTTGCCGGAAATGATTTTAATGTGCAGTAATTTTCGAGAAAGGATAATGCAGATGGCGATTCATCATTTATGATGACATTTTTACGGAAGTATTAAAATAAATGATGAAGTAAGTTTTCTGCGTACTCTTATCATTAATTAATATAACTTTTTAAAAAACAAATTCATTTTCTATAATACATTTACATATATGCTCATTTTGCATATGCAGCGAGCTGCAATAGAAGAATGATTTGCAAACAAAATTTTTGTTAAGGTGTTATACCAGACAAATTTTAAATTCCTTTTTAAGCTTTTTGAAGTGAGGAACATTAAATTTTATTGTTGAAAAATTAATTAAATTTCAGATAACTCCAAAAATCTACCATAATTTTGCTAAACGTTTCAAACTAAAATGCCGTTACACAGCTACTTTGTTTCTTTCACTGGTGTTTCCCTATGTTTTTAAGTAACGTTTTACTACAGGGCTTTTAATTTCTTTGCCATGTTTCAAATTTAGTGAAGAATTTTGCTTGACTGTTGCCGCATGTAAGATATTTTCAGTTTAAACCTTTGCTTATTTTGTGACAAAAATCATTCATTACAATAAAAAAAAAAAACACACACACACACCCAAATTTAATATAATTTCTATTTTGATTAAGTAGATGTTTTACAATGAAAATCTATTAAGTGTAAAAATGAATTTACTGAAATACTGATTTTTGACTGGAAGTATAGTAGATTCAGTGTTGAATCTTTTTGCGAATTAAGCAAAAATATATATCATTTTTCTTTTCATAGAATGTTTAAAATTGCGATGAATTTCTAAAAAGTAACTATACAGTTGCTAAATTATAAATTTTAAAATTAACTTCAAGTTGTTGCTTTGAAGAGTTCTTGTTGTTCATGTAACGTTTGTTGTCAAATTATTTCAACTGAAAAACAAATAATATGACTGTAGTTATTAATTGAATGATTATATATACAATGTATTTAAACAAAAAAAAACACTACAGAAATTTCCTTTAAATAAAATGTAGTTTAAACAGAAAGAATAAAATTGAAAAAGAATTATTTACTGAAAAAAAAAACACGTGGAAAAATGTCCTTTAAATTTTTCAGCTTTGTTTTTCCGACAATATGCATCAATAGTATTCCCAGATGCAATATATCATATTAAATACTGACTGCTACTTTCTGTAGGACTTAGAATACACAACACCTTATGCACCCCCATAATTGACTATTTAATCTGTCGGTGTACTGCTCTCTTGGTACTAAAACGTCCTTATTTAATTTGCAATATATTGGTGCTTTGTGATTAGTTCCTGGTGCAAAGAATAACGACAAAAAACAGAGCTGCTTTTAGAAAATGTCAACCAAAAAGATACCTAGAAAAATTAGGCGACTATTGCTAATTAATTATGAAATCACGCGAGCTTTTCATCTTTCATTCATTACATCTTGAATACGTGAAAGTATAGTTAAACTTTCATAGCATGCTCAAATTATGATGTAAAAAAAAAATACCCTCTTGTATTTAATTATTTAAAAAAAAAATTCCATTACAACCAAATATTAAACAGAACCACTTATTATAATGTATGAAAAAATTATACCCATATTTTTTTAAAATGTATTTACATGTATTTATTTACTCTTCTGTTTATCATACATTAATACTTAATGAAATAATTGAGCCTGATATTGTTTTAGAATATTTTATTGCTGTGATATATTATAACCTAGAAAAACTCTTAGATTTTTCGTCCATGGTTTCTAGTTTTGATCAAATATTCTTTCTAATAATCTTTATTGAAAAATCTATTTCACACAGATCTGACTTTGCGAAGAGAAAACGTATTTATGTTACCTTTCTGTACTATTTGGAAATTCATTATAGAGCGTTAGCCAAAAGATAATGATTTATATAATGATTTGACCCAAATTTTGTCGCGGCACACAAGTATATCATAGCACAGAACTTCCAAAACAGTGCTTTGGAGTTATACGCAGAGATACAAGATAGTTATGGGAAGTTTAAAAAGTTATTTTAAAAATCCATGCTCAATCCTATGTATTCAAAGAGCCAAGTTTAAACGCTTTAAGAGCCTACACTAGTCACGCGAAGAAACGCTCAAGCTAATGTTAAGTCTATGGGAAGGTTCTTGCACGATTTCTCGCTCGCATTTTAATATTTTTAAATGATTTTTTTTGCATAGGATAGCTGAGGCCGATCCCTAACGTTGTTAGTTTTTACTTTTTCGATTTTAGTTACAGTCTTTTTATAAGCGGACATTTCTAATTTCGGAACCGCTTGGAACCGGTTCTGAAAGTGAAAGCACCCTTATATAAAAAAACTGGAACCAAAATCGAAAAAGTAAAAACTAACAACATTGGAAATCATTTTTTCCGATAACGTTTATGTTACCATGGTTACGAAAGTATTCCGCTTCATCTGAAAAAATCCTTAGATTTAGCATTCAATATCTGATTGATGTTAAACATATAAAAATGAACCATAAACCTCATATTACAAGAGCTTTTATGCTAAAATATGCACTGAATTACTGAATCCTAAAATAATAGATTTAGTCATTTATTAATAATGTTTAGTGACACTATAATTAATGAATTTCTAAAGAAACATAGTTTATGACTATTAATTACAGTCAATCGTTATTAAATGTATGTAATTCGAGTTATTCAATATGGTTTCAATTTATCCAATACATCATTAGAAGAATGAAATACTGACAAATATAAAGCTTACACCGTAAAGAATGAGGCAATTGCAAAATATCAGTTCAGAAACAAAATATTAAAAATAATACTTAGTAATTCAAATGGATATAAATTCACTATTTATTAAAAAAAAGTATTGCAAAAGATTGGTAAATATATTCTGAATAGAAATTATTCTTGCATGTTAATAAGATATGCTATAACCTTTGCAACAAATCAATCTTGGTTAAAATGTTTACACATTGCGCCAATATTACACTAATTGAAAATACTTCCAATGAAATACAAACATTAATTACACAGTGGAATTACATTGGATAAATTATAATGAATATCAATATCACATAAATATTGGATTTAAAATGGAAAGATTGCCAATAAAATGGCTAAATATTTGTTGTCAATATCAGTAAATATTGGCAAAATATAAAGCCCCTAATTTAGTGGCAGTATGTCATGAGTCGCATCACTGAGGTGCAATACAAGAGGCTTACTGTGGAGTATGATGTTCATAATTCATCGTTCATTTACAGAGACATACAAAAAAATTTGGTTACAGTTCCGTCTATTAGCAATAATTGCTGGAAGTGCGTTTTCAGTGGTGGCTGTATTTGTTTTTAAATTTAGCCCATTTTTTGCACATTAATTCGTGTGTATAAATTTTATAGATCATATACAGGCCAGCGCAAAAGATCTAGAGATAATTTCCGTTTATTGACGGAAATTGCTGAAGAAAAAATTTCAACTCTGCTATGTGTTTAATAACTGAACTAAATTTTAATATACTATGTAGTATATATATATACAAATCTATGGATCAGATACCGGATTGTACAAAAGGATTCGGGTTTTTTTCCGATTATTGATTACAATATCAGAAATTGGGTTTTCAAGTGTGTTATGTGTTTTCCAAACTGATTACTTAGACATCATCTTTCATCTTATAAAACGGTGGAATTTTGTTAATGTATTCCAGAAGTGTTGGAAAATTTTTCATAATCTATGATTGATGCGTGGTTTTTTGTTCTTGTTTATTATGTGAGCATTTTAATCCAACTGCCATGTTCGAATTACTGAAATGGAGTACAATAGAACAATGTTAAAACTTGTGACAGCTGCCGCAGGAAAACAGCGCATGTTGTTAACATTATTATATAAATAAATAAAATGAAAGAAATTCTGAGATTTGCATTTTATTTACGACTTTAAAATAGATACAAAATATTAATTTATAAGTAGTAGTCACATTAATTTTAACATTAGGTATAACAAAACTTTCTTTTTTAGATAGAAAAAATAAAACAAAAACATTCTTTGGTATAAAATGGTTCATCAACTAAAATATAACATGAAAAGTTCATGAATTTTTAAAAATACAAGAAATTTTAATTAAATTTGGAAATTAAATTGTAGAAAAAACTTCATTGAAAAAATTTCGCTGTCAAGCTAAGATAAAAATAAAATATTCCAAACATTCTCTTAAATCACTAGTTATTCTTTGAAAAATTATGACTAAATATGCCTTTATGAAAAACTAGCAAGCTACGCCCGCTGCGCTGGTCGGTTTCTACAAATGAACCTTGAATCAAACGAAATATATCGTTTAATTTTATCTTGTATTGGAAAGCAATCTGTATATGTACCTGGAATATCCTTCCATATTACTAAAAAAGGACGCCATTTCGCTATTATATTTTCAAATGTGCAGTCAAAATTTTAGCTGTTATAGACCAACTTTTTAATTTGGTCATTTACAGTTAGGGTTTGGTAAAGAACGATAGAACTATATGCAATATACTAAAACCATCACTAAAAATTATCGAAATTACAATGCTAACAAATTAACTAACAAAATCCATCCAGTAGAAGTTTTTATAAATGCTAATCTTTGATAGTCGGGTTCATTTGATTATAGAACTTTTCCACATGATTCTAAAACTAACATAGAACTATATGAAACATACTAAATCCATCCTTCAAAAGTTATCTAATTAACAATGCAAGTCACAAAAATTACACCCAGTAAAAACTTTCAAAAAATCTAATCTCTCGGAATCAGGTTCACCTGACTATATAACTTTCACTCATAAGTGTTTGACTAAGTAACGTAAAACAATATGTAGTACACTAAAACCATTCCTGAAATAGCATCTAACTAATAATACAATTCTCATCAAAATCCGTTCAGTAGAACTTTTTCAAAAGGCTAAACTTTCATAATCGGGTTCTTTCCCCCATAACTCTATAACTGAGCAACCTAGAACAATTTGTTATACAATAAAACCTTATCTGAAAAATTATCTATCTTACAGTTTAAGGTCTATGAAAATCCATTCAGCAGAACTCGAGTTATAAGCAGCCGAAACGAAATTTCATATATAAGGTAGAAGTAAATAGAAGTATATTGCTATTAATATAATTTACATTTGAATAGAAAAAGGGTACTTTTCGGTCAGCCAGGCGCCAGTGATATATGTACATATAAATAAATATGTATATGCATATCTATATCTATATATTCATACATATAAGTGTATATATATACATGTATGTATATATATATATATGTGTGTATATGTGTAGATATATGTGTATATATGTGTGGGTATATATACATGTATATATATCATTGGCACCCGGCTAACCGAAAAGTACCAAAAAAATACTCGTACACTTGAAAAAACACCTTTTGCCTTAAAATCTAATTGTTGGGGACAAAAGTAAAATCAAAATCGCCAAAAACAAACGATAAATCGCCAGATATTGTCCCCATAAGAATCTTGCAAATTGAATAATTTTTTAAGCATTACGAACATTCCCAATCATGTTTAAATTAAATATTTTCATTTTATTATATTATTTCTCATCAAAACTGTTTTCCTTTTTTTTTCTTTCTCTTTATTTTTTCTTTCTTTTCTTTTAATAAAATTAGCAACAGTTGTTTCTTTTATTTTTCGAGATGTATAGTCTGTTCAATTCTTTCTGCAACAATAATGGTCGCCAAAAAATTAGCAATAGTAACCTTTTCGTCCAAAATAACAGAACTTTCCATCATAATTATATAACTAATCTACGTAGAACGTTGTGTTATATACTAAAACCTTCCCTGAAAAATTATCTATCGAACAGTGCAAGTTTCATCAAAATCCATTCGGTGGATTTCGAGTTATAAAGGAACGGAACGAAATTTCCGTTTGTGTTTTATATATATACTAGCATGCTACGCCCGCTGCGCTGGGCCATTTTTCTAAATGTACCTTAAATCAAACGAATTTGCTTTGTATTTTAAAGGAATATGGATCTTCACCTACGGATGTTACCCTAGTCAAAATTTTCAAACGAACCTTGAATCAAACGAATTTTATCAATGGATTTGAGCATGTATTTTAAAGCAATAGGGACGTTCACCTGGTTTTTCCTTTAATATTGCTGTAAACGATGCGAATGACATTGCTTTATATTATATTATACATTTGACAAAATTTAGGATAATAAGAAGAAACTCATTTAGTTGATTATTTATAGTAGAGTTTGGTAGGGAAATGAGGCCATTATGAGATTATGACAACTGAACTAAAATGTACTCTAGTCAACACACTGGTAAAAAAGAGAGCATTACAATGATTGCATAGATTGATCTTTGAACTTAAGTAATGTCCGGGTGATTCATTTTCGTCTGTAAGTTCTTGAACCCCGTCCCTCCTTCTTGTCGCTATGTGAGGTTCTGGTTACATAAGTACAATCTTATTCTATGTTACGTTATATTTCGTAATATACGTCCTCTTCTGGCAAGTCTACTACGGTTTTTCATCTTTCGATTACGACAGAGCAAATACAGTCAAAAATGTAATAAATTGTTTGCAAATAAAAAACAAAGTTTAACTTTCATAGTTAAAACAAAATGGTGAAACATAAAAAGTACATTTTTAAAGCTGAATAGTTTGAATAAAATTAAAATGACGCCCTTTTCACTGTCTTTCCTTTTTTTAGAACAGTTGCATTAGTGTAACCATTAACCTAAAAAAAACGATGATTAACACTGATAGGCAAATAAACCTCTAGTTTGCATCCAATAAAATCTTCCTAATCTTCCATAATCTTTTCAATATTCAAGTTTGACGTCAAACATTAGAAGTGCTGGAAACGAAATGGTTACTAATGTACCAGAGTTAGTTACAAAACGAAGTTATTTACGCTCTAAACTATGTTCCATTAAATCATGTCAAATTGCTGTTAATTCAATTATAGATCTTTCATTAACAAAATTTCATACCTTAAATAAAACTGCCAATGATAAAGTTAGTTATGCAAAATGTTTAGTCATAATCATTTTGGTGAACACTTAAACCGAAGATTTTCTCTGCATTTCTGTAAAAAGTATGATAACACGCAGAAAAAGATTCATTTGTCCCTATGTTTAGCTGCTAGGTCTTATGTAAGTTGAAAATGCTTTATAATGATCGAAAAGTTATCTAATTAGAATTTCAGGTACTCGTGTTTCTTATCCAGGCTGAAATGATAAATCGACAAATCTTATTTATTTCATTCGCCAACATTGGCATTAAAAAGTTTTTCTGTACATTAGAAGCATCGCTTTTTTGGTAAAACTTTGCTTCATAATGAAAAAAAAACTTAAATTTAGCAATCACTAATTTCGAAAGTCGTCTAATCTTCTGTAATCTGAATCGTCGTCCAGAGTAGCCTTCAAACGCAAACAAAACATCCAACAATATGGTAAAAATGCCAACTGGCAGGTGGCCGGAATACGGACGATTAGTCCAATATCTTTTAAAAACCTTCCTAAAAGAAGGGTAGATATGCAGAAAAAACTAAAAAGAAATGACGAATCAAAAAGAGCATAGAAAATTTATTTCAGTAAGCAATTTTTATTGCAAAATGTCGCCTTTTGTGATAGTAATAACGCATAATTGCCCACATCTCCTTAAGAATATTCGGTACTTTTCGGTTAGCCGGGCGCCAGTGAAATGTATATATCTATATATACATATATATGTATACATACACACATATATGTATGTGTATATATATGTATATATATATACATGCATATATAAATGTGTGTATGTATATATATATGTATATATATGTATACATAGATATATACATTTCACTGGCGCCCGGCTAACCGAAAAGTACCGAATATTCTTTAGTTCTTTTGACGCAGTGAATATTTCTATAAGTGAAATTGGCGATATATTAAAAATAAATAAATAAATAAATAAAAGAATAGACAATATTCGCTGATCTGGGTTCGAGGCTATAAAAATCGTATGTTTGGTGAAAAACATACCGGGATGTTTCCGTAGCAAATTTTTAAATCTCTAAAATTCAATTATTTTATAATATGTGTTTGAGTGGTAGACATTCACTAAAATTTAAATATTTGATCCCATATTTATAGCAATAGCCGCTATTTACATAATTTGCATTTGAATATAAATATTTACTTCAAAAAGGATCTTGTATACACGAAAAAACACTATTATTACTAATATCGCTCAAGCTGATGTCACGTTGATGCATTTTTAGCTTAAAATCACATTGTTTGGCGACAAAAGTAAAATCGAAATAGTAAATAAACAAATAACATGCAACTCGTAAATGCAGTCATTTTTACAATTGCACCTGCTAGTTCCTTCTGTAAGTCACATGGTAGGGGCGTTATATAAAAAAAATAACAGAAAGAAAAAAATGTCAATCAAATTTTATCTAATCAAATTATTAGTTGCATTTTTGTTAACCTGACACAAACGATAAATCGCCAAATATTGACTTAATTCTAATCTCATGCATTTCAAATATTTTAAAGCATTACAAACATTCCTTTGGGGTTTAAATTAAATAGTTTCGCTTTATAATAATATCCCTCATTAAAAGAGATTTTTTTCTTTCTTTTTCTATTTTTTTGCGGGGGGGGGGGGTATTTTTAAATAAAATTAATAACAGAATTTTTATTTTATTTTTCTATGTGTTTGCATTTATTTCTGATATAGCCGTTTCAATTCTTTCGCCAACGATAATGGTCGCCAAACAAATGACCTATGGTAACCTTATCGTCCAAAATAACAGAACTTTCCATCATAATTATATAACTAATCTACGTAGAACTATATGTTACATACTAAAGCCTTCCCTGAAAAATTATCTATCCAACAGTGCAAGTTCCCTCAAATTCCATTCAGCAGAACTCGAGTTATAAAGGAACGGAACGAAATTTCCGTTTGTGTTTTATATATATAGTAGATAGTAGATAAACAATAATACATGAAATGAGAAAATTCAGTTCTCATCCAACATAAACTCTTTGCTTGTCTCTCCTTTTTTTGTATTTTTATATAAATTATGTTTAATAATTAAAAATTATTTTTAAAAATTCCTAAACAAACCTTTATGGATAGTTACGAATAATAGTTGAAATGAATATTTTCAATCACCATCGGAAATATAAACTCTGTGAGGTATCTTCTTTTACTGCATTTTAATGTAAAATTGGCCCAGAAAATTTCTAGCACTGTACGAACGTCCTCATATTTCGCAACTTCGAAAGATTTCCATGCATATAAAAACTGTGCAAATATTTTATTTCAGAAGTACCACAACAATAAATTAAATTGATAATTTCAGAATACCTTTAATAAAACATGTTCATAATATCAAACGAAAAAAATAACATTAGAATCTATACGAATTTCTAGAACTCTGAATGTAACATGATATCCCTGAATAATATCTCAGGGACAACAAGTAATAAATATATCTCTGCAATGGAGAAAACTACAAAACTGTTAGCAAAGTACAATTAAATTTTACGAAATAAGAGTATAGTTCACAAACAAACGTTGTACACAGTAAAAAATATATATATGAAGCAAATATTTTTAGTGTCGAAAAGATGTATATGAAAAATAAGAAAATTCTGTTACAGAACTGATATATTTTTTTATATTATTTTTAGATTTATGCAAAAATGTTATGAATTTGTCAAAATAATTTTTTTAATAATTTTTATAATAAGAGATTTTTATCATGTATTCTGGTCAATATATCTCTTTGCAATTGTTGTTGTATTGCAACTAAAATAAATGGAAGTAACTAAACTGTTTTCATGTCGGCAGATACTCATTCTTGTATTTCTTTCAATCATTATATTACAAGTAAAATTTTTAACGGTTTTAAAATATCCAACAGTTCAAGAACGAGAATATTTCGTTTTAGGACCGTTGAGAATGTGTTGCCTTAAAAAAAAAAAGGTTTTATTACATCTTATTGCCGTTGAAAAACAGCAGAATCAGTTAAACATATTTTTATATTTATTACGTTGCTGAACAACTATCTCAGTGTAGTGGGATTTTTTTGTTTTAACTATTTGAACACAGACGTGTACTACTTGCGTTAAAAACAGATAATTACACTGAACTACTAAATAATGGTAAATATTGAGTAAACTCTGATACTTTTATACACCTGCTTTCATTAAAACAGGGGAGAAAATATTAAATGGCCACTTCTTCAACGGTACTAAAACCAATTTTATGTGAACTTTTAGAGATATTGTTTGTTCTCTTTTTCAAAGACACATTTTATTCAATAACAGAGATATTATTTAAAAATGTATTTAATTATAAAATTAGCATCAGTATGAAAAAAATCATTCTGTAAATTATAATGCAGTCTATAAAATTGTATTGGGGGTAAATGGATTTTTCTCTTTTACATCTCCATTGAACAATTATCGACATTTGCATTTTATGCGTTACTATTTTGATAATACTCATATATTGTCTTTGAAAAATATCATTGGATGCAAATAAAATATATTAAATAATAGCAAAGCTGCGCCTGCTGCGCTGGTCGGTTTCTCCAAACGAACCTTGAATCAAACGAAATATAGAGGTGGATTTGACCTGGAATATCCTTCCGCATTACTGAAAACTATACGAACGCCATTCCGTTATTATTTTTTCTAATGTGTAGTCAAAATTTTACCTGTTAAGGATCAACTCTTTTTTCTTATCATTTACAGTAAGATTGGGCAAAGAATGACAGAACTACATGCAATATACAAAAACCATCCCTAAAAATTATCTAACTATTGAGTAGAACTTTTTAAAAAGGCTAATCTTTCGTAATCGGGTTCACCTGCCTATATAACTCCGCACTTAACTATTTGACTAAGCAACGTAGAACGATATGTAATATATTAAAACCCTTCTTGAAAAATTACCTACTTAGCAATGCAAGTCTCATTAAAATCCATTTAGCAAAACTTTTTAAAAGGGCTAATCTTTTATATAAGAGTTCACCTGATTGTAAAACTTTCCTCCATAACTCTTTAACTACGCAACGTAGAATGATATGCTATAAATACACTAAAATCTTCTCTAAAATCTTCTCTGATACACTAAAATCTTCTCTGAAAAGATATAAGAATATTGATCATTAAAATTTATGTAACTGCCAGTTATTTATCGTTGTCTTTTCTAAATAAATACTGCAATTGCGTCAAAATGATGTAATTTAAAAGTTTTGCATGCTTTCACTTAAATAGTATTTTCTTAAAAAAAGAGATTTGCATTCCATAAATAGTGAGTCGCAATGTTTGGCACTGTTTGCAATAAAAAAAAAATTGCACTTTCAGAGTTGAAATAAATGGCACCTTAGCATACATCTTGGCATGATGTTGGTATAACGGAAAATTACCAAAATTATCCAAAAAACTTTGTTCCAAAATACGCCAATTTTCTGTAGACTCGATTATGGAATAAGTCCACTTTAGAAACATAGAATCAACTTAACAGTTTTTAGAAGTTAATTATGCGCCAAACAACGCCCGGGAACTTACGACAAACGTCTGTAGACCCGATTATGTAGTTTAGCTACTTAATTAATGCACATGATACAAACTACACCTACTTTCCAATCAGGATCAGTGTTTACGGCTAGATGTAGTAAATATGTCTGTCATTGTAGCGGTATTTTAGTTTGACCTACGAAATCATGACATTCAATATTAGCAATATTTCTGACATTATTAACAGTCCCCGGAGCGGTCGTATTTTTGGCCACCAATATTTTTTAAATTATTCTAGTGATAGGTTACTACAAAAATTGCAAGGAAATGTTAGCTGGGCGCATGTGATAAATAGCTAAATATTGTTTTCATTGCTATCATTCCTTTTGCATTCATTTCATTTAAAATATAAAACTTTCGCTCATTTCATTCGATCACATCATTCGATACACATATTACATACATTTAAAACATACGCCTTTCACAAATTTCATTAAAAATACAAAAGAATAAAAATAATAAATAATGCTAACCAAAGTCTATTTTATCATCAAAGTATTGCTGCTAAATTTGCACACGTGAAAAATAAAATCTATTATTGCCGAGAAAAAAAATGCTATTGGCGAGATTTGCACCCGTCTAACATAAAAGTACCGGAATCCTCTTCATGTAGCGAGTTTATACGACATTTGTAAGAGAAATATAAAAAGAAACATTTTGTAGGGAGATAGTGGTGGTTATAAAAGATACAATTCTGACACGTATATTAATGAATTACAGCCTCGAATGGCGTCAAATATCAGTCGGGAATTGACTGATTCTATTGATTACGAATTGACTGATTACGAATATTTCCCTATTAATTGACAATGGTTAGTCAAGTAGCAAAGCTGTCATCCGAGTTCTGTCATAAATGGGTTCCTTGATTACAGACTTTACCTCCATTGCTCTACAACTAACCAATGTAGAACAATATTTTACTGAAAATTATCTTTGGAAAAATATCAAACTATCAGCGCAAGCCCCATCAAAAATCGTTTATTAGAACTTTTTGAAAAGAGTAATATTTGATAAAAGGGGTCACCTGATTTTCGAATTCCCTCCTGTAATTCTAAGAACTAAGCAATGTAGAATGATACGTTATATAATAAAACATTCCCTAAAAAAATATCTAGCTAACAATGTAGGTTCCATAGAAATCCATTCGGCAGAATCGTTTAAAAAGGCTAATCTTTCATAATCGGGCTTATCTGACTATAGAACATTCCATCATGATTCTATAATTAATCTGCGTAGAACGATATGTTATATAAAATCTTCCCTGAAAATTTATCTATCGATCAGTTTATGTTCTATGAAACTGCATCCAACAGAACTCGAGTTAAAGCAGCTGGAACAAAATTTCATATACAGGATGTCTCAGAACAACGTTTCAGTACTTCTAGGACGGGTAGGGTGCACGACGACGACTCGGAATCATATAGCTGTGCAGGGTCGGAAATGCTTTCCTGGCGTGGTGGTTTACACAGAAACATCAGAAATAAAAATAAATAAGTTAGTGAATATTCGGTTTAATAATAAATTTGCATGAATTTACATAAATAATAATAAATATACATGAAGAAAAGTAATATGGGTCAAAGATAGAGTTCGAAGTTTCGTCCACTGACTTCAATGCAGGCCTCAGTTCTTCGGCGCATGGGATTCCGAACATTCGGGAATGTTTCAGCCATGCCTCGGATCCTCCCGGCTGGCCCACTACAATCCGCAGCCACGTAAGTCTCAAGCATATCGTCTAACTCCGCGTTCCTATAATTAGCCATCCTACTAACTCTGCGTCCTTGTGCGAAAGACGATTCCCTGCAAGAACGCTGAGAACTTTCGCGCAACGAAATCTTCACCGTCAGGAGATTATTTCCGACCCTACATTGCTGTATATGATTCCGAGTGATTTTGGTGCATCCCACCCCTCCTAGAAGTTCTGAAACGTTGTACTGAGACACCCTGTATATAATAGAAATAAATAGAAGTAGATTATATTAATATAATTTACATTTGAATAAAAAAAAAAAAACTCCAAAAATGCTGTTATACACTTGAAAAAACATCTTTTGGCTTAAAATCAAATTGTTTGGCGACAAACATAAAATCAAAATCGCCAAAAACAAAAGATTAAACGCCAAATATTGTTTCAATCGCAATCTTGCACATTGAATAATTTTTTAAGCATTACAAAAATTCCCAATCATGTCTAAATTAAATATTTTTGTTTTATATTGTTATCTCTCATCAAAACTGTTTTTCTTTTTCTTTTTCTTATCTTATCTTTTTTTTAAAAATAAAATTAGTTAGTTTTTTTCTTTTATTTTTCGAGGTGTATAGACGTTTCAATTCTTTCTCCAACAATAATGGTCGCCAAATATAAGGAATGGTAACCTATTCGTCCAAAATAACAGAACTTTCCACCATAATTCTATAACTAATCTACATGGAACGATATGATATATACTAAAACCTTCCCTGAAAAATTGTCTATCGAACAGTGTAAGTTGCATCAAAATCCATTCAACGGAACTCGAGTTATAAAGGAACGGAACGAAATTTTCGTTTGTGTTTTATATATATTGTAGATAGTAGATTCAAATACACATGTTCTTTATTTATTATATTTTATCCCGACATTTTATGTGCTACTATGTTTTACAGTATGCGTTTGAGCCGTTGCCTTAAAAAAAATTCATATCAAAGAAATTTTTTTCTAAGAATATAAATGCTGAATTTACTTTCTAAACAATATTTTTTTTAATTAAAGCTATTGTTTATACATACATCAGATTATTCACAATCTCAGAATCTCATATTTTCGAAAACATTAAATTCATAGTTGCCAACCTCCCAATATTTTTCATACCACTATTTTTATGAAAAAATATTTGTTTTATGTAATTGTGCTATTTCTGCTATTTAATAAAGCAAAAAATTTTGTATGATTTTACTGATATTCAAAAAATCGGGAGGTTGGCAACTATGAATTATTAAAACATTATCTCTGTATAGATATTAACATATACTTGGACGTCGGATTAAAATATTATTATTTTTAACGTAAAAATAATGTCAAAAATGTTAAACTTTAGCCAAATTATAGGAAATATTCCATACGTTTACTAGTTGTAATATTTATTAATTATCTGATTCATCATTGACATATGTTTTTATTGAAAATGTTATTCGGCTGAAATATTTTGTATTATATTTCTTTATTCAACAATTGGTCATTCCATTTTTCTTTCAGTTTAAGTTTATTATTTTTATTTTTTTATTATTTCTAAGGAAATCTAAGGAAATCGTTATCTTTTTAAGATATTATGTGTAAAAATATATAAAGAAAAATTGAAATAAAGTTTTCCTGCTATATGAAATGCACAGCGATGAACATCAAGATTCTTTTTCGTTTTGTTTTGATTTCTGTATATTATCAGATGAATTACAGATATAAAATATGGGGACGAAATTGCATCATAAAAAGTTGAATGGCTTTGAATTAAATTGACCGAAAGGACTGAAAGATTTAATAAATATGCAGATTTCGTTCATGGCATCATTTCATGAAAATAAATATTCTTTTTATGTTTATTTTATTCTTTAATAAAATATTCTGACGGAAGAACGATTTTTTTGCACTTTTATGTGATTACTTAAATCCTTTTTTTAGAATTTAACTTAATAATCTGTCATATTTTACGACAGAAAATAGATTTATTTTCTAAAAATATTCATAATGTTGTTTATCCTCTTTAATAAAAAGCTGTGCGTTGCTGACGACTGGGATTTTAAGTAATCGTTGTCACAGATTAGTCTCGGAAAATGAAACATTTGAAGTTGCTGAAAAAATTAATAGCTCGAAAAGTATTTGTCAGAAAATTGTTAGACAAACTTCTTTAGAAAGTTAAAAAATTGTGTTTTTCTTGATATAAATTTCAAATCTAATGATTATGCCTTTTTTCAAATATTGAATTTCAAAAATTACCAAATTTCACAATGGAGTACCATAGCGAAAACTTCACGCGTAAAAATATAATAATAACAACAATGTGTCAGCACGAGTCACAAATTATAGTAACCGTATTATTCTGTTAAAATATAAAAGTGAATTATGGTACCACGAGTGCATGATTTTTATTTAATTTTAATATAATCATCTTAGAAACAAGGTTTTGGAAATTTTTTTCGAATGGGACTAATAAATTGGGCAATACTGTATGTTATTTTGAGTTTAAAAGAGGAAAGGTGAAGGTCCGCTTTATATTATTTAGGTTTCCTCGGGAGCTTTTGGTCAGAACTGAACGTTTAATATATCTAAACGTCAGAAATTAAATCGGCAATAACTATAACGACTGTCCTTTATTTCGTTTGGATAGATTTCATTTAAAAATATAAAATCATTTAACATTGATTTTAGGTGTTTTTAAGGTTATTATCAAGGGCCCGGGCAACGCCGGGCATGTCAGCTAGTATTAAATAATTCCAATTGTTACTAGTTTTATTTATATTTTGTTAACAACAGATTTTTTGTAAAATAATATCAGGGTTTTAATTCCTTATAATATTACCTAGATCACCGATGTAATTGTTTTACGTATACGCTCCGAAAACTCACAAACGATATCTAACAACATTGTAATGTTTCAAGCATTTACATAAAATATATTGCGGAAAAGGCTGCTTAAATGAAACACTATTTTATATAATCAGTTGCTTTAGTTCATCAAATAACTAATAAAGAAAAAATGAAATAAAGTTTTCCTACCATATGAAATGCACAGCCATGAACATCAAGATTCTTTTTCGTTTTGTTTTGATTTCTGTATATTATCAGATGAATTACATATATGAAATATGGGAACGAAATTGCACCATAAAAAATTGAACAGTGATGCCTTATAAAATTCATTTGGAAAAATAAACCTTTTTAAATTCATATAAAAAAGTATTAATACATGCAAAATTATTCGCGCAATTTGTAGTCTTAACAAATCTGTAAAAAAGTAAACTATTAAAAAACTGTCCAACCATTTCACCGTTTTTATTGAAAACGATTACATAACCGTAATTTAACTTTATTCAGACAAATAATATGATGGTCAAATACGCTTAATAATATAGCCAAACAGCTTAATAATATGGCCAGCCTTTAAAAACTTTCTAATGACCGAACAGTTTGCTACGGATTTCAATAACAAGGTATCTGTACGTCTTACAGAAAATTTAATTTTTTTATACAAAATATTAAATACATTTTATTTATATAATGAGTATCAAATTTTATTTTTTTGCATATCAGATATATTGTCGTAAGTGCTAGCGCTGGCATGTGTGCCATATACTGTTAAAAATTTGCAACAAACTGTATAGTCATTAGACCGTTTTTAGATATAATGATTACTTAACCGTGATTTTAACTGATTCTGACAATAATATGGTCCATAATAATGTCTATAATATGGTCCATAATATGGTCCATAATAATGTCCATAATAATGTCCATAATATGGTCATAATACCTTCAACATATGGTCATAATACCTTTATAACATGGTCAAGTAACCGTTATTTACAAAAACGGTCGAATGACTTAATAGCTTGCTGCATATTTTTAACAATGTAGGTTCGTCACCTATGTCCTGAATATAGTGTACAGCATTTATTCTAGGCGAGAATTAAAGAGCAGAGACAAAAGTTTAAGTAGAGAGGGCAGACAGTGTCTGATTATTGCATAAGACAATAGAGACTGTACCCTAAGCACAAAAGTTTCAGGTGTACTAAGTTTGTCTTGGAATTTAAAATATTTTTGAAAATAATGTACTTAATTTAGAAATTCGAAATATGAGCATTTCTATTTTTTATGGTAAGTATCTACCAGTTTATTTATGATTGCTTTTTTCATGCTGTCTTCTTTAAATATTTTTTTTTTATATTGCATGAGACACCTTTCTTTTAATTTTGAAGTCGGCTTAGCAAATGACGCGATAATATTAAAATAATATTACAGTAATTCTCCCTTTTTAATATATAAATCTTAATTTTTTAATGTCAAATTTTTGAAGTTACTATGTCGCAAATATTAATTTTTATTTGAGTTAAATCTCTACAATCTCTAGAAATTTGTTAGCAGAAAAATCATGAAACTTAAATTACAATACGTTCAAAGTTTATCATTTTAAGGATACTATGATTTTTTTTCATAATCATTGTTCTGACACGAGAAGGTTGAATGTCAAAAACACCAATTTGCAGGAAGCACATCATAATTTTTCGTAGTTAGAACGTTTTTTATTAGTAAAAAAATGCAGTGTGTGAATCGTTTTTTGTACAAAAAATAACCACTGCACCTTAAAACCAACCAGCCAACCAATATATAGGGACACAAAACCTGGAAAGTGGCCTGGATACGAAACTCTGTTAGTCAGATCCTGACGGGCAGTTGAAAAATATGCGGCAGCATTAATTGTACGCATGCATCTTTATTTTCTACTTTATCCGCCTTTCAACGAATTTTATTGTCAACTGAATGCAATTGAATGTAAACTGAACTTCAAATTTTAACTAACCTTTTTACGGAATAGTAGCTATAGATTCAGACTTAGGAAGCTGGAAAATACTTAACACATCTTGTTCAGGAGTTGTCATCCATACTCTTTCTGCTGTCAGGTAGGAAGATTGAAAAACAACAATGAATGGTGCAGCACTAAAACTGCGGTCACAATAGTTATCAATAGTCTGTGCTTCTAGTGTTGAATCAATAATGTACATATTATCTAAGAGACATTATAAAAAAATCAAAATACTAATATTTTATATATGTACATGTAACTCAGTAAATTAGAGTTCTGTATCTATGAAAACAAAAAGATTTGCTTCAAAATAAATGGAAAAAGCTGGCCCAATGTACACGTACAGTCGTCCAATAAAAAGAGAGAGTACACCATGCATTTTAATCTCGAAATTGTCATAGGAAAAAAACGGAAATAGCTATTCGACTGGAAATTATATATTTTTTCAATTTATATTAAACTTAGGTGTCATCTTTATACTGAAATTTTGCCAAACTCAACAATTTTCTATGCAAACACCTACTATTGACATTATGTTAGTCTTTTTCGGTAAATTTTCCTTTTGGATACCAAACGGGAAGCGAGTCGGTTGATCATTTTACTTGTCGTCCGAAGTAGACGAAAAGTAGCGCAAAATCTAAAATGTGGTAAAATCTAAGTATAAACCTATACCTGTAACAAAAAATGCAAAAAGGATTGCTCCTAACAACTAATTGAAGCTTAAGATGAACAAAACAGCTAAAAAATAATATAAAATTATAAACTTTTAGTTTGCAAATTAACTTTTCAAGATATGTTTATGTGTTTTGCGAAATGTATAATACCATGATGAAAGCAAAGCGATGTTTTTTAATTTGTATATCAGACTTCAAATAGTCTGAAATGTGTATTAAGCCAGGATATATTATATATTTTTTGTTTTCAATGTAGTAAATAATGTATCGAATGGTGCGTGAAGTCTTATAACTTACTTTTTGTTGTTGTTACGACTAGAGGTGTTTCTTTATTTTTAATAGGTTTAATAATGAAATAAAATTGTCCATTTCTTTAAAATGTTATTTTTCATTCAAAATATAAGTATTTTACTCTCTTTTGATCTTTTTAATTACAAAACTTTTGATTCAATCCTTTAGAATACGCATGTGCATACTTACACCAAGGAATGCAAAATCATCGGCCAAGTGTACAGAGCGGACTGCAATGTAAGTTTCTTTATTATGGTTGTTTAATATAAATTAAATTTGTACGACCAAAGCGGTTTTGTTAGCAAGTATTTGAAACATACTTGCACACATTTACTTTCACTATGAAAAATGATATGTATTTTTTACACAACGTAAAAATTTCAACATCCATTTTCTTGTGGACAGTTATCCAGGTATTCCTTTTTCGCTTTTTATTTTAAACCCAAAAAATCTTATTTATATACTTAATAAAAACTTTTTTCTTTTATGCAATACTTTCTTTATTATGATTTTATGAACGATATCTCTAGAATGGAATAGAAAGTAGAACGTAAATAATGAAAAGCAATCATGGAATCGAATTTTTAAAAGTATAATAGTCAGAAAATTTTATCTTGGGACATTTATCATAAGAACCCCAGTAGAAAATAGAAAATAAAAGAACTCGTAAGCAAAATTCTAGATTTATGTGAATATTATGAAAATAATCCTATGAGAGTAATCTCAAGATTTGATTTATATGGTAAATATGGCAATATTTTATATGTAGAAGCGTGTCGATGGACGCAAGAATATTTCCAGCAAAAGTTCGATTTGCAAAATGATTTTAAAGATGCATATTCGATATATATATATATATATATATATATATATATATATATATATATAATAATGTAAAATGGATATAATATTTGGTACAATAAATGTTTTCCTAATCAAGTTGTGCTTATTTTTATTTTTCGCATTTCAGTTGATAAGTTATGCGATTTGTCCTGCATTTCTTAAATTTTGGTTCTATTATATGCATAGATAGTATACTCCAACCATATCATAGTTGTACTAGGATATCAAATAGGAATTTTAGTTGCGTATGAGAAAATTTGTTTGGCGGGTGTTACATTAAAAAATAGAAAACAATTTATACTTTGAACAAGAGATTCTTTAAGTCCAATATTTTTTCCATAGTAAATTGGCATTTTAGTCTCATTAGCGCTAACTATAAGAGACAGTATCAGGTGCGTATCTGGATGACAACACTGGAATAGAATTTGTATTGATGTTCTTGTCAGAGCATGAAGACAACTTTTCTAAATATAAAAACTTATAGGACCCAGGGACAGTATACAAATAAAAAAAATGAAATGTATTGAAAATTAATTACAGTACGATTTTAACCACATAATCTTACTTTCTATCTTGTTTTGAACACTTTTGCAATTTACATTGCCTCCGTTGCAACAGGTAAAAACATAAAGCACGTTTTAATTTTTTTGAGACATGATGTACAGTGTCTTAAAAGTATATGCAAATTGGAAAAAAAATATTATCTTTATACATTTACACATGATGTTTCTGTTTAATGGTATTTTGTTTATCTCGGATAACTTCAAATGCTTGTCTGTCTATTGAATCGACTAATTTAAACAATTTTATCGAGGGCAGAGAATATCATGTTATTTTATTGACTTCTTAGAGCTCTCCAGTAGTCACTTTACATTCCGGTCTTGTAAACATCACGGGTAAAGATATCCGAAATATTCTCAGTGTTGTTTAAATCTGGGTTTAAATTTGTCCACTTTGAACACATTGCGCGTAAAACCATTGTCTGTTAATTTCTGTATTAATGTGAGTTGGGGATTGAAACATTCTTGTGATTAAATCTTCATCCAGGAACCGGTAAGGGGTCAGTAAACGGAAGCAGGTGTTGCTCTGGTGCTTCTTGATTGACCTTGATTTCTAGTCAACAAACGTTCCAGATTTGTGGGGAAGGTGCTAATTTTTAAAACACTTTACCCAGTTTGCAAAACTGAAATGAGAATTCAATGATCGCAATTAAGATATGCTGACCAAGCAATAATCTTATTCTAATCAGTCATACATTAAGATATAAATACGCCTTAAAAATGAACTAGATGGAATCCGTCAAAATTTGACGGCAAACAACTTGATAGTACCATAAAAATAAAATTTACAGTTGCTTTAACTTGACAAATTTCATAGTGGGGAGCATAATATGATTAAGCGGTTACAGACCTTTCCATCGATATATCACATGAGTTGTGTGTGCAAAATTTAGAAAAGTACCCCTTGGGAGGGTCAAAGTGGGGGGATGGACATGGGCGATGCATAATATGATTAAGTGGTCACAGACCTTTCCAATTATATATAACATGAGGGTTGTGTGCAAAATTTAGAAAGTACCCCTTGGGGGGGGAAAGTGGGGAGATGGACATCGGAGATGCATAATATGATTAAGTGGTCACAGACCTTTCCATCGATATATCACATGAGTTGTGTGTGCAAAATTTAGAAAAGTACCCCTTGGGAGGGTCAAAGTGGGGGGATGGACATGGGCGATGCATAATATGATTAAGTGGTCACAGACCTTTCCAATGATATATAACATGAGGGTTGTGTGCAAAATTTAGAAAGTACCCCTTGGGGGGGGAAAGTGGGGAGATGGACATCGGAGATGCATAATATGATTAAGTGGTCACAGACCTTTCCAATGCTATATAACATGAGGGTTGTGTGCAAAATTTAGAAAGTACCCCTTGGGGGGAGCAAAGTGGGGAGATGGACATCGGAGATGCATAACATGATTAAGTGGTCATAGACCTTTCCAATGATATATAACATGAGGGTTGTGTGCAAAATTTAGAAAGTACCCTTTGGTGGGGCAAAGTGGGGAGATGGAAATCGGAGATGCATAATATGATTAAGCGGTCACAGACCTTTCCAACAATATATGACATGAGGAGTGTCAACAAAATTTAGAAAAGTACCCCTTGGGGGGGGGGCAAAGTGGGAAGATGGACATCGGAAATGAATAATATGATTAAGTGGTCCCAGACCTTTCCAACAAATGAGGGGTGTCAACAAAATTTAGAAAATTCCCCCCTTAGGGGGGGAAGTGGCGGGATGAAAAACGGAGATGCATAACATGAATAAGCGGTCAAAGACTTTTCCAGCGATGTATCACATGAGGGGTGTGTGCAAAATTTAGAAAAGTGTCCACTTGGGGGGGAGTGGGGGGATGGACCCCAGAGATGCATAACATGAAAAAGAGGTCACAGCGTTTCAACTTGCAACTTTTTTCTCGAAGGCATTTGACAATATTAATTTTTTTTTTTTTTTTTTACCCAAGACAATTTAACGATATTCTTAATTTTTTTTGCGTAATTCGTCAAACGTTCATGGAAAAAATCAGGAAATTCGCTAATCAATAGTTGATAAATTATAAAATTCAACAATCGATAGCAGTAAAATTGGTCAATCGGTAACGGAAAAATCACGAAATTCATCAAATGGTCTCCCGTAAAAAAATTGTCCTGCACACTGATGTGATGATCAAAAGGGTTTTGAAGTATAGGACAAAATTAGCACTTGCCATACAGCGAGTAATACTGAAAATTTGGCAATGGACTTTATTGCCACCACTGGTCAAACATAATAGTCACACTCACCAATTGCGATGATTGAATGGAAAAAGATTTTTTTCTCTGCTGTCGCTCGATAAATTTCGAAACCATTTGGCGAATTTCACTATTTTTTCCCAGAAATTGACAGATTGTGATTTTTTTTCTCGAAGCCATTCGACGATATTCGAAAACTTTTTCCCCTGAAACCAGTTGATGAATTTTGCGATTTTTCCACTGTCGATTAATGAATTTAGCGATTTTTCCGCGATCGATTGACGAATTTCGCAATTTATCGACTATCGATTAACGAATTTCACGATTTTTTCCATGAACGAACAAATTGCGCACTTTCTTTCCGCTAATGTTTGGCACATTTCGCCCTTTACAATTCAGCCAATGAGTTGAACGTTGTTTCTTTCCAGAAATGTCAGGAATTAAACAATGCTTCTTTAGGATGAATTCCCTTTATTCGATACCCTATGGAAGATTGTGTGCGATGCAGCAACGGGCGTCACAGACTTTTTAGGGCACCTGCAGACTAAAAACATCTAACCAATCTTCGCGGGGGAAAAAATCACAGATTTCGTCTAATGATTGAGGAAAAAACACTAATTTCATCAAAGGATCAGGGGAAAACATGACTTTCGTTAAAAGACCACAGGAAAAACGTGAATTATGCAAAAGGATCGCGAAAGATAAGCAAATTTTGTCAAAGAATCGCAAAAAAGGAAATTCTCCAAAAGATCACGCTTTTTTAATAAATTTCGTCTAAAAATTGTGGAATAACATGTATTTTAACAAAGAATCGCTGGAAAATGCGAATTTCGTTAAGGATCGCGAGAAAAATGCAAAATCCTTCAAAGGATCGCTGAAAAAACACGAATTTCGTCAAATAATTGCTGAAAAAACACGAATCTCGCCAATAACAGAAAAATCATGGTTCATAATCATTATATCTAGTAGTATATGTAAATACAGTTTGTAATATAAGACAAAATTAACACTCACCAATCGGCGAGTAATACTGAAAATTGGTGATTGATGTTACTGCCACCACAGGCTAAACTAATAGTCACACTCGCCAATTGCGATGATTGAATGTAAAATGAAATTTTTTTTTCCCGCTGTCACTCAAAGAATTTTGAAACCATTTGGTGAAGTTTTTCCCGAAACCCTTTTGTGAATTTCCCGATTTTTTCTTCAAAATCATTTGACGAAGAGACTTTTTTCTCGAAGGCATTTGACAATATTCAAAATTTTTTTACCCGAGACAATTTGACGATATTCTTAATTTTTTTGCGCAATTCGACAAATGTGCATGGAAAAAATCATGAAATTCGTTAATCAATACTCGATAAATTGCAAAATTCAACAATCGTTGGCGGTAAAATCATAAAAATCGTCAATCGATAACGGAAAAATCATGAAATTCATCAAATGGTTTCCGGTAAAAAAAAATTGTCCCGCACACTGATGTGATGATCAAAAGGGTTTTGAAGTTATTTATTTTATTTGTTGTATTGTGTATAAATACCTAGGTGGAAGCAGTTTGCTTATTTTGTCAAAATTTCCAACATTATTCGACCCAATACGCATGCGTCAAAAAAAATTTTCCGGTAGGACCGGCTAATGAGGTGAGGGTCTATTACTATCTCTAGAAACGTGTTTGAAATCATGTCCTGTTGTTTTTTCTTGCATGTTGCGTTAAATCTAGGAAGGTATTTATATAGAACTCACTGTGGAGTGTTTAGAAGGTATTTATTTTATTTATTTATTATAATTTGTATGACTTAGGTGTCCATTTCAGATTTACTGTTTAAAAATGAATGTAGGCTCATTTAACGTTCGCGAAATCAATCCCGATGGAAATTGTCTTTTTAGATCTATATCATTTTGTTTATATAGTACAGAAAATAATTATTCAAACGTACGTAAAAATATTGTAGAACACGTAATGCAAAATTGGACCACTTATAGTCCGTTTATTATCGGGCATGAATCTTATGGTGTTCCGATTGCTAATGAAAACGATTATGTAAATATATGGTTCTTCATAGAAGTATATGGTTCTTCACAATTCAATAGAAGCATTGTTTAAATTAATATAATTCTACAAATATGATGCAGTTTTAAAATATCGAGTAATGATTAATACTGTCAAGGAATATACTCATATACGTAATTAAGTTTTGGTACTTCTCTATGATCTCGTCGACCACTTTTCATAACGAAAAACTATCGCCAAACTGTAACGCCAAATAAACGGGAGAACGTGGTCATTGGAATATCAAAATAAATAAATAAAATATAAGAATTTAAGGATACAATTGTTATTTTAATTAATGAAATAACTAATAAATCAAATAAACATAATGAAAAATACACGCAAATGTTGAATTAAAAACCACTTGATGACATAACAAACACGTATAATGCTTCCGACATCAAGTAAATGGGACTGCATTTTTGGCATTTAATCATACAGTTTGGCGATAGTATTTTGTTATGAAAAGTGGTCGATGGGATAATAGAGAAGTACCTAAGTTTTTTATACCAAGTTTGAAAATTTATCTTTTTTTGACATTTAAAAAAAATAACAGGAAAAACATTACAAATCTGCCATTTGCTCAGAGGTCAAAGGATTAAGTAAATATTAATGATTAGCGGAACTGGTTCTAGCTATGAAGTATTTTATTTTGCCCGAAAACCCACAACAAAAAAATAATTCCAAAGAATAAGTAATCGTCTTTAAATATACAAAAAACAATGTGATTAATGGCCAGGTTTTTTTTACATATAACATTTTTTATATACAAAAGAAAAATTGAAATAACCTCATTCATTTCGCCTGACGTCAAAAATAGTTTTTTTTTCCACATTCTTGGGTAAAGCACGAAATCAATAAAATCACCAATTTGTGACAAATTATGAGTTTCATATGAATCGCCCAAGAACGGACATGCAAACTGGTAAAAAATGAATGTAATAAATTAAAACATTCAAGATTTGTATACATACAAACAATACAATGTAAATATTAATATTGTTACATGATACATTATATATTGTTTGTATATATACTTCTTTGTATACATATATTATTTATATACATACAAACAAATATAATGTAAACATTATTCAAATATTAAGAGTTTGCAAATCAAAACATTCTAAACATTTGTATACATACAAACAATATAATGCATACATACTCTTTACAAATAAAATAGCACACTTATGTAATGACAAAACTTTTAAATCGAATAGAGATAATATATTTCTGTTAAAAAATAATGCTAAAGTTCAGAAACTCTTTTAACTTATATATATTATACATTCACATAAAGCTAGTCACATTCCTGCATATTTATTAAATATAATTTATATTCAGACGCCCAGATTCTGCTTTTTTCGAACACATATTACTACCGTGCGTACTGTCTTTTGACATTATATTTACATAATCGTTTTCATTATCAATCGGAACACGATAACATTCATCTCTGATAATAAACGGACTATAAGTGGTCCAATTTTGTATTACGTGTTCTACACGTTTGAATAATTATTTTCTGTACTATATAAATAAAACTATATAACGCTTTTTATCGTACTCTTGCTGTTTTTGTTTTTTTGAGCAACACGTAGTAATGACCGTTATGCCCATCTCCCTCATACAATAAATTAACTATTTTACCCCTAGCATTTATTCCCAACATTGTGACATTACCATGATGTGAATTTATAATATTCACAAAAATTATGTTGACGTACGAATGAATAATTATTTTCTGTACTGTATAAGCAAAATGACAAAGCTCTGAACATACAGTTTCCATCAGCACCGACATTGCGAACGTTAAATGACTCTAAATTCATATTTAAAATAACAGTAAAATAGAAACCTAAGTATTTATACAAATAAATAAAATAATAAATAAAATAAATACCTTAAAAACCGTCCACAGTTGTATTTATTACCTACCAAAATCATCCACGGCCTACCGCAACGTGCTAAAGTAACTCCAGATGAATGAACACTCGTAGACAGGAAAAAGCCCTCACCTCATTGGCTGAAACATCCCGGAATCCAAATCTGTCTCTGGACAGTAGAAGCCTCTAGTTGATTGGCTGAATGCTCGCGCACGCGTATAGAACCCATTTTTGCATGGATTGACAGACTTCGGCTTTAGCTTTAAATATATGGATAGCGTCATTCTGGAATAGAGTGCTGCATCGGATCGGGTTATCCGCTTTTACCCGCATTCGACTCCAGACGCGGTTCGGTGCTATATTTTTTCGTTGCGGTTCGGGTTCATGTCGAGTTGACTTCTACTTTCAATCTTTTTTTTCAGGTTAAAAATTCATATACAATAACACCTCCATATGGACACTGCCGAAAAGCGGACACCTCTATATAGCGACCAATTTTTCAATTCCTGGCACATATATTTGTACACTTATACATTGAAATAGTAAACACCTCTACTCACACGCATTTACGCACACGCAGCATGAGTGTGTGTGCATAAACTATCAGAAATAATATACATGCGGTTTTGTGCGTATCATAAACGAAATGTTGATAATGTTTTTCACATTCCGAGAAAAAAAAATGGTTCTTAACTGCACCATAAAGAAAGAATAAATTATGCTTACATTCCTATATACATTTTACTTTTCTCATGCAGTAAATTGCTTATATACTCATTCATATTCAAATACGTATTTATATTCATCTGAAACATAGTTCTCTTCAAACTTTTTTGTAAAAATGCCAAAAATCCAAGTTGTAAAAAAAACCTAAATATGACCCGGAAGAATTATTCTAGGGTGAGCTCGACACGCAGAAAAAAATTAGTCATCCCGACACCTTAAAAAAAATAGAAACAACCCGACCCGATGCAGGACTCTATTCAACGATCTTGAGGTTTCCGCTATTCAGAGGTTTCACTATATTTGAATATGAGAGAATATACATTTGTTCATTTTTCTATACAATAAAAATGTTATTAGAGATATATTTTTATAAAAAATTTTATAAATTTTTATATTTTTATAATAGCATTAAAACATCATTTATAGTCCCTTCAGAGTAGGTTTGGGACGGGTTGTGTGTTCGGGGTATTGTGGGTTCGGGTAGGGTGCAGATAGAAATTTATCGGGTTCAGGAAGGGATGCGGGTCACCGAAAATTATTTTTGCTCGTCGAGGACATTGTTGTTGTCGGATTCAGATCGGGTTGCGGGTTGACTTCAAATGGATTTTGCGAGTCCGAGTCAGGTACAACACGACCCGTGCAGGATTCTATTCTGGGAAAAATGTTCTTGATACATTGTTGAATTTTGCTTCTCATGGAGTAAGCACAGATAGGTTTGTTCTTTAAATCCAATTAATCCCCAAAGCATTATATGTCTGCAGTCTTGTCGCGTACTAGAGAAAGTATGCGACTGTTTCTTGGGTTCACGACGTTACTAATTTCAGACATCAGGAGCAACCTAACACAATTTTTGATCGTCACTGAATAATACAGTGAGCCACGTATCTCTGTACGGCATATCAATTCTATACCACTCGATTTTTTCTATTTATAGTGTAATTTTTACAAAGGCTTACAATATACCCTCTTGTCTTACTATTGCTCAACGAACCATTTACCAACAAATGTCAGACGTCTATTCCAGCGAAGACTCAACGATATATTCCAACAAAGGCCCAACGATCTATTTCCACGAAGGTCCACATAAAGGTACAACTGTCTATTTCTGCAAAAAATCGACGAAAATTACCTATCAATTGTTGAAAAAATTGTAATGATACCACTGAAGTCGGAAAATATCCAAGACATGTTTTGAAAATTGCGTTTGAAGGTGTTGAAATCTGAAAATTTTGCGATAGAACAGACAATTCCTACGGTTGTTTTTCCTTATTAAAAAAACAAATAAGATACTTATATCATATATGAAGTAAGATAATCTGTCTGATGAAATTTTATGTATGTTAGTTCACTAGACACATCTTCAAACCCATGGAAATAATTGTGCACCTACAGTACTTATTGAGTTGCCTGAGCTTCGGAGAAGTATTTTGTATGTTTTTAGATTATTAAAATAATCGCGTGACCAGCAAATTGGATTTATTACAGTATGGAATAGCTTTTATAACATATTTTATAGTGCAAAGTGACTGTATGAGTACTTGCGTGGGATATGCAGCGGCATTATGCTGTAGCTCCTCACAATTCTATGATGGTCAATGCTATGATTTTTCAACTCGAAAATAAATAATTTTCTTTAAATGGATATCTGATCCTTAAATGGATATCAGTTATTTCTCGGATATCCATGGGGATTTCGGTCCTTGTCATCTTTCTACTTCTCTTTAAAGAAATGCGTCGACGACTCTGGATGTCATGGGCATCATGGTGGTAAAAAATATTACTAGTGTTACATTTCAGCTTGTGACTGTCGGCTGGTATGTAAAAGAGAGAAATATGATACCGTATGAAAAAGTTACTGCTGGGCTTGAGCTCGAGTGGTAAATAAAGTTTTTGATGGAGCCTGCAGTGTTGTTTGTAACTATGAAGTGTTCTTCTATATTACAGGAGCTCTACTAAAATCATGCCTATTACTGCTATTAATAGAGAGCGCACCCTTCGTAACATACATATACATAATTAAAAATATATACGCTAAAGCTGAATTCGGCTCCATCAGCACAGCAAGTGAAAGTTTTATCTCGACGACACGGGTATGCATTAGCAATGCGACAGGCTTAGCCGGAGCCTTTGAGTCCAAACTCGGACCCTGGTCAAGTAACGTGCTTGGCTCCATTTTTATACCAGTCTTTGGTCTAGGGCTCAAAATATTTTTTTTTTTTATTTTACAAAAAAAAAAAAAAAAAAAAAAAAAACCACAAAATTTGCTGTTTGAGAAACAAGAAGGTAGTCTAAGTTTTTAAAAGTTCTTTACAGTCTTTTGAAAATCTGTTAGAAAGAGAATTGAAGTGTTACTAATGGGATATAAAAAAAACCTATCTCATTCTGAAGCCTTTGCACAGCCAGTGTTAGTAACAAAAACGAACTAGTGAAATATCCCTTATCTATCAACGCTTTCTGTTTCAAGCCCTTCTCTAGAATTATTTGAAAACAGAATTCATGTATTTCTGACATAGTTGTACAGTGGCATTTTAAAAGAATAAGAATTGTGAGTTTTGTAGATATTTGTCAGTAGTTGGGTACAAATAAAAAATAGATTTTCAGGGGACAGAAAAATCACGAGACGTTCTTATGAGGAAGTATTTAGGATTAATACTTATTTCTATATAGGAAGAAATTTTTAAATGAGAAAATTATTTTTGAAACAATTAAAAAATGTTATTAACAATTTTCTATTGCGTATATTTAGTATCCGGCTCGGATTTCAAATCGTCGGAAAAGAGCACGAACTCATCTCTAGTATGTATCCCGGATGTGGTATTTTAATAACATTTGCCAATTGTTAAATATAGAGTATCACTGTCAAATGTGACTTAACAAAAGTTTACTGTGGTATGACGTGATCTGAAAGTCCAACCACGACCTGTTTGTAGCTTTATTTAGTTCGTATTGAGAGAAGTGGTCCACATGTGCCATGTAATCCTTTGCTAAATTTCTATAAAATAATGTAGTATTTATTTTTTTTAACAACTACAAAATGAGCAAATTAAATTTAACGCAGATGTAAATATTTATTGTTTAAAAGAAGCGAATTGCAATTGCATTCGAATAATAAAATTAAAATATCAAACCGTTTTTTCTGTGATACTTTTTAGACTTGGAAATTTGCATGAATGTTCTTACAGCACCATTTAAAAATTGTACCATTTAAGAATGCAAAACTACTTTTAGTAAAACCATAATAACTTTTAGCTTTCAGATATATATACAACAAGATAATCAGTCAGTGTATTTGACTGGCACATACTTTTCAAAATATTTTGTTAGACTGGATTCTTTGCAAAATATTTTGTCAATCTTTGTTACTTTCTTGAGAATTTATTGCCTCGGGTGGAAGTATACTTTGTGAAACCTTATATATAACACACTCAGTGTATTTTTAAAGATTTACTTTATAGGACAAAAAATAAAACATAAAGGAACGCTATCCTTTGGAGAAGATGATTTATATTTTTAAATTTACGGAAAAATAGACATGCCTACTTTAATAACATACACTTAAATTCATTGTTTTGATTTTAAAGTTTCGTAGTTTTCTACATATTTCAAAATCAAATAGATCACACTTAAAAAAAAAGTAGATTAATAACAGATTAATAACAGAAAATTCGAATACGATATCATTGATTTTAGAATGATATGAAAAATATGTGAAGAATTCCATATAAATTTTTAAAATAAAAATAGCACCAGTATTGCCAGATTGGGGATATTGTCCCTATTTTGGGGGATTTTTAACCTCCAGTGGAATTATTTGGGGACAAGTTATTAGAGGGGAAATATCTGGGGAAAATCAGCATTTCTGTAAAAAAACTTTTTTTTTTTTTTTTTTTTTTTTTGCTTTTATGTTAAAGTTTACTTTTAATTCACCTGGCAACTCTAGTTCTGAAACCAATCTAATCCGTCAATTCGGAACATGTAGGACCTCTAACGAAATAGACTTTGGAAGAAGAATATGGTTTCTCGAGAAAGGTTTGAAATAGTGGCGCTGATCTAGAACGGTTTTACTTGATTTGTCTGCTTCTACCAATCATCTGCTTGAGCATTCAGAGTCAGCCGATGAACGTTGTCCACTAAGAGCGTTTTCTATCCACAGTTCCACGCCGCCTGCGATATTTGTTCAAAAGTTGCAACTCGTTTTTAACATAATTTATTTAGAAATCTCACTCTACTCTATATTCATGATTCGGAAGTAGGATTTTTATCAATCATTATACTCGTGCTCGTCGTTTACAGTTAACACACGTTTTAAGTTTTAATATACTATGTATCTAATTCTCATATCTATTTATCTTTTGGTAATTTGTGTTGTTTTGTCCAAGAAAATAATTGATGACAAAGAAAATAGAGGTTCAAAAGTTTTTTTAATTTTTTTTTTCGGTAAATGGGAATTTTTTTTAAAGGCATGATTTGGGGAACATATTTAAGTTTAAAATTAGTTAAATAATTTTATAGTTGTAAATTTAAATTTTAAAATTTACTTTCTTGAGTAGAAACTAAGTTGGGAGCTTTTTAGGAAAAAATACTGATTTGGGGAAATTTTAGAAATTTCGGGGAAATTGACTTTCGACTATCTGGCAACACTGAATAGCACATCAAACTTTATTTGTGTTCTCATATATAGACTATCCGCCACTGGCGACCAGTTTTGTCTCTCTTAAATGTATGTTAAGTATTCACTCAGAGAAAAGATTTGTTGAATCAACAAAAATTTGATTGTCCCAACAAAACTTTCCGTTTAAATATGGGTCAATGGAAAATTTGTTTGAATCAACAAGAAAAATATTGTTGATTTTTTTTGCAATTCCAACAAAAAATTTTGTATCGTCAGCAAAAAAATGTTCTGTTAATTCAAGTAAAATTTTTCAATTTTACTTGAATTAACAAAATTATTTTGTTGAGAGTTTTCTCAAAATAAATATAATTATCTGTTACTTTAAGAGTTCTTTTCAGTTTCGGCAACAAAAACTTTTGTTTAAAGAACAATTGTTTTGTGTAATTTTAAGATATTTTTTTGTTTTAACAACAAAAGGTTTTTGTTACATAAACAATTACAATATTTACTTTAAAATTATCATTTGTATTAGAACCAATCTAAACTTAACTATTTTTTAACAATGAATCACGCCTGCAATCCTTGAATAATAACAAGCGAATTTTTATCCTGCCTTTTTTCAAGCGTAAATCTACAGATTGAACAATGTGCCCAGCTGGGAATCGAAACCGGGTCCTCAGAATAACGATCTGAGCCTCTAACCACTAAGCCAGAATGAACGATATCCAAATTCGAAATTTCTCACTCTTATATATGTCGGACAGGCTACAAACGCAACACAAGATGGAAATGTCATCCTGAGCACGACGCCCGCTTAGGACATAAAAGTTGGGGAAGTCCGACGTTACTCTGGGGCACCCCTCTACCAATTGCTTTGTTATTTACTAAATCCATTTTTGGTATGCTGCAACAATTTGAAATTTTACCATCAAAATTTCGAGTAAACAACAATTTAGAAAGATCGAGCTTCTTAGATAAAAATTTCGTAAATGCATTTCTTACCCTGATTGATATTTTTTGGTAAAAAGTTATTCTGGAAAGTAAATTTGGGGGCACCTTTGTATTTCTTTGGGTAAGCACGGGCTTCCAGGGACTATTCGGTAAACAGGCCCTTCATGAGCATGCAAATTTTTGCGGAAAACATGAGACGAAAATACGAAGCCCAGCATACGGCAACATATAGTTAATTTTTAATTCATTTTCAGCAGTGAATTACGCCTGTAAAAAGCAGGATAAAAATTCACTGGTTATTATTCAAGGATTACAGGCATAATTCACTGCTGACAATTAATTAAAAATTAACTGTGTTGCCGTATGCTGGGGCCTCAGAGCGCTATTCTGAGGACCCGGGTAAGATTCCCGGCTTGGGACATTTTCCACTCTGTCGGTTTACGCTTGAAAAAAAGCAAGATAAAAATTCACTGGTTATTATTTAAGAATTACAGGCGTAAATCACTGCTGAAAATGATTTAAAAATTAATCCGTGCATTAGTTCTTGAGATTTAGTTACAGTGAAAATTCTGAAAAAAATAACATAGCAGTGCCACCTATTGTGCTATTAACACCAAAACGTAATCAGCTTCTATTTATGTCAAGGTCTAACTCAATCTGTATTTTGATGTAAATCAGTGCATTAGTTCTTGAGAAATCACGAATCTATTGCATAAATAGCGAATCTATTGCAGAAATCGCGAAAATTGCAACATAGCAGCGCCACCAGTTGCGAGATTTATGCCAAAAACTAATCAGCACCAATTTATATCAGGAAGTAACAAATTTAAAGTTTAATTAAATTCCGTTCATTAGTTCTTGAAATAGAGCGCCCTCAAAATTTTTGTCACATACAGACAGACAGAGTCATAGACAGTCATTTTCGGAAAACAGTCAAATCGTGTTCAGGACCGTCTAAAATCCATCGAAAACCAGAAGTTTAAAATATTCATGATTCCAATACTTTCTTCTTGTAAAGATAGAAGAAAGTAATAAATGCGATAGGGGGATTTTTAAAACTACCTTGGTCCGTCCGAAAAAGGTTTAATTATCCAAAAATTATGTTAATCCTTTAATTATACAGCTATATAAGTCAAATAAACCAAGTTACGTGTGAGAGTTATGGTTACTACACAAACATTTAAATTTTGTAAAAGCAACAAAATTTTGCTGGAATTATAAATTACAAAAATATGGTAAAATTAAAAAAACAGATTTTGTTAATTCAAGTAAAATTGATGAAATTTTGTTAAAATTTTGTAAAAGTGTCAACAATATTTTTTTGTCAATGCGACAAAACCAACTTTTTACTTCAACTAAAAATTTTGCTTAAACAACCAAATTGTACTCAACAAAACATGTTTTGTTGTTTTAATCAATTCCTTTTTCTGGGTGTTGTAAAGCGTTACTTTTATTCATAATTTAATTTTTTTCCTTAATCCTGCGCCAAACCGGAAGATTCTAATAGACAAATCAAGTTTGCGATCATGGTAGCATTTCGCATATTTTTTTTTGTTATATATTTAATTTCATCTTTCTTGACAAAAACCGCTATACCTACTTAAGCATTTATGCTTCATGTCCGTTTGCTTATCAGTTGCAACATGTTCGCTAATGCGGAGATTCTTAAACATATTAAGTAATTTTTCGTAATTGGGTCCATTGCCAATTGGCGTATTTTAGTTAATTACGATTTGATGCAATAATATTTTGTGAAAGTCTTTAATAATATCCACATTTACACTGAACCATATTGTTGCTAATATATATATATTTGTTTTTAGCTAACTTTGGCTGTAGACTCGATTACGGAAGATTAGAAAATCTATTTTATCCTCAACTAAAAGTCTTGAATAATGTGCCATAATCGGGCTGCATATTATTACACGTAATTTTCGAGTATGGTTTGGTGAAACATTAAACTTTTGGAAGGCAGTTTTGATAATCACATTCCCTTTAAACCATATTTGCTGTCAACACTTTTGACTCGTGGCGTACAATCTGATTAAAAAAATTACAAACTTCCTTCTAGATACCGATCTCTGTTCGACTTTGTTTTTTCCTGCTGGATTTCGTTCAGGAATTTTCATAATTTCGTAATTCCCTTACTTTGGCATTTCTGCTTAATGTCTACTGACTATTAAGACTGGCTAACATATAAATACCGAAGAGAATATTATCACATATATATACCAGAGAATATTATCACATTCGGCAAATTTTTATGCCTATTATTCTGACTAATTCATTTGGTTAAATAATTCATACTTTTAAATTACAAACATCATATTAAGAAAAAGGTATTGACAAATATGCTTCTAATATAAGTTAGGCTATAAGTTTAGAAACATTTTGAAACAAATTCATTTATCGTAATTCTGTATAAGGATATTTAAGGGTTTAATTAATTTTTCAGAGGAAAAAATTCGTAATTTTAAACTTCTTTTCATTCACAACACTCAAGAAAGTTTCTGTAATAAATCACTTATTAGAAACCAATTTTTAATTCACATACAATATAAAGATTGATATTTGCTATGCTTCGTTAAATCATAGTATTATGAATCACAAGCAACTGGAAGTTACTTAAATAATTTTGTCATGACTGCAACTTGATATATTGTAAGTCATTCTTTAGAAAGAACATTCAGTATATCACTCATTACTTCGGAAGTTCTTCAATTTTACTGTTCAGCGTATGTCACTTAAGAATTATTTCTAAGTGCATTCTTTCAGAAATTCTGTCAGAAAATACATCAAAGAGGAACATAAACATATACTCAATATATTAAAGTCTGAAGGTCTTGATTAAATTTTTGAAAACAAATATGTGTTATTATTATGAAATTAAATTGATAACTGAAACACAAAAATGTTTGAAATGATCGACAAATTATTTAATTCAAAACAATAATTTACACACCTGCTCTCAAAACCACTATTTCGTTATTAAACCAAGTTATTATGCAAATTGTTTTTTAAATGAAAACATTTTCATCATGTTTTAATGCTGTTTCTACATCATGGATGTTACGAGATATATTTTTCAGTTCACTGCATCACCAAATAACTTTTGTTCAATAAAAATAATTTAAACATTTTACGGACGAATGTTCACTACTTCGATTTTGATATTTTTGATTAAATTTATTAAAACAGAAATTTAATTTATTTTATTTTATTATTTTATTTTACTTTTTTTTTTCTTTTTTGCGATAAATGTTTAATAATTTAACGTAAAATATTAAATGTAATTTCTAACAAAGTTTTCCATTTATAATATTGTATAAATTAACCATTGACTTAAAAAATCTTTCTAATTCCCATTTCTTTTTACTTTTTACCATAAGACAATTTATAAAATTAATGAATATGGTTTTCTTCATTGCAAATCAGTTGCCGTTCTCCACATCTCAAATCAATCTCTTTGTAGAACAAATGCATCATTGCATACTTCCCTGTCACAATTAATAATTGTTTAATCGATTTGAGTGCTGAAAAAAATGTATCGTAATATATTAAAAGTATTTTCTGTAAAACGTTCTATATTAAAAACAAAATTTTAATTTGTATATTAAGTAGAATCTAACATTTTTCATGTTTCAATAAATTATATTGCAATCAATCACATCTAATTGGGAATTACTTAAACTTTTTAAATATAGTTTTATTATTGTGAATGCAATGTTTAGCAAACAACATAAATGTTTTATTATGGATTCAAACGTAAAGACTGTAAAAGCATCAGATAAAGTATTTCACACAAAGCTTTTGTTGACACTATTATACTTTTTTAAATAAATGAAATTTGCTTAATCAACTTAAAATTTGTTTTGTGAATCATTTTTTATTATTTTATTCCTTAAAGATTGATATTTTACATATTCGGATAAATCTAATTTCAACCAGCAGTAGCTGGAAGCAAAACTCAGGACTGTCGGCAATGGGGAGATCACCAGGATTTGACCCCCCTCCGTAATTTCTGTCAGGATGACTATGAATATGCCATTAACTATCAGTCAAGACTGTCAAGTTTCGAAAATTAACTATAGTCAAGATTAAAAAATCAGAATTCTACACTAGCATATAATTATTGTTTGATTCCGTCAGTTTTTAAAAATAATAATTCATTTTCCCAGAAATAGTTAAAGTTCATTCGAATTTTCTGGAATGGCACTCTGTAAAAGAAGAATGTTAACGCTGGAAAAATAAATTAATACAATTGGAATACCAATTGTCAGACTTGAAAGTCATTTAAAATATCCACAAACTTAGCTCTTCAGGCGTATGTTACTAGAAAAAAAATTGGCAATAAAACATTTCAAATATAAACAAGAACGAAAAATCATGCGTCAAGCATAGATTATGTAACACTTTCCAACGCTTCCAAAATAATTTGACAAATCATTACCGCTTAATGAGCTGAAAGATAACATCTAAGTAAACAATTTGGAAAACTCATAGCATATTTAAAAACGTAATTTCAGGAATTTCCAACATAAATTTCCATCATATACAATATTCGGAAAAATATCCGAGTACTTTTATTCAGCCCTGTATATGATCTATAGATTTGTACTAGCTGTTACCCGTGACTTCGTTCACGTAACATTAAAAAGAAATTAAATGCATTAATTTAGTAAAACATTTCACTTGATAATTAACAACATATATAATTAACTAAAGCTTTATCACATTTTATAGGAGACCATACGATATTTCTTTGCTATAGGGGCCTTGATATAACCCAGTCTTAAAAAAGTGAAATTTCATGCCAAATAATATATACAATCGCGAAAATGAAACTGCAACTAATGAAAAAAGGAGGACCCAGTAAAATCGTGAAAATCGAGGAATTCCTCTTCGTAAAACGAAAAACAACACTGGTAGAATTCTTCTATACAACAGTGCATTTTAGGTGGTATTTGGTGTACAATTTGTATATGTGTGCATTGCTAAATGAGCATTATTATATTGTTTATTTGCATAGACATATGTTATATATTCCTTACTACATTATCTTGTTTATGTATATATTAAATTAAGTGCTTCACGCTAAGTGGTGTAAATAGTGAACAAACTGCTTGTGGATTTTATACATTGATAGATATTTCACAAAGATATAAAAATCTGATGCGATTCTAAAATGTAAATAAAGGTTGCTAGAAAGTACTTTAAATTCAGCCCAATTTAACCTCGATATTTTCTCTATCGCGTCAAGAACACTATAAGCAAATAAATACCGACGACACAAATCTGATGATCTAAATTTACATACTTTTGTTAGTATATATAGGATTATTTTGATTTATTTCATGCGCTTGAAATTTTTTACGCTTTCTCTAGGGTTAGGTGTCGAATAAATGTACTTTCTTGTTATTTTATTTTACCATTTCTATTTATTCTATTTTCCCTTCATTCCATTTATGGATATTGATTTAATTTACATATTCGTGTCAAAGAATATTCTTTAAAGTTATTATCAGGATTAGGATAGGATACGATTAGGGTTAGGATTAGGAATAAAAATTGAAAGACAATGGCATGACCAATTCAAGTTTAAAGTATGAACCAGGAAGTCTATTTACATCATGAAGCAATAAGAAAATTAGAAAATTATCGGCTAATATTTTTTAATATGTTTTACAGTCATAGTTGGCATCAGAGGTGAGCGGGGAAATGATCATCTAAAATACCATTAAGTGTTTACCACGCAAAAAACAAATCTGGTTACAACAATGTATTTAATTTTGCGCCAAATTTCACTTGATAAAAAAAAAAAAGCAAATTGACTATGGACCTAATTACAGACCCCTAACCTTCCTATTCTCGGAAATGTTCTACCTATATGTAAAAAAAATTCTACTATATAGAACGCGCTTTCACGTTTATAATGTTATGAATTGGCACGATCGGCTTGTTCAAGTTTACGCAATTCGGCTGGAAGAAAAGATTCATTACTTTTTGATTTCTTCTTTGCTTTTGCATTACGCGAATTTGTTGATAAAATCGGTTTTCTTTTCGATAACATTGTTGTTTTTTAAGTTTAAAAAATATTGTAATTTTACTTAAACATTGCTTTAAAATCTATGCATTTTTTCTTATCCTACAAGACATTACAAAAATCTATTACGAAACAACTTTAAAAAACTATATTTAAAAAAGACAACAAAGTTTTTCCTATTTTAAAACTAAAAGAAATGTAAAATTAAATTCCGGTTCGAAACGACGATTTACAAATGTGTTTCGATTGTGGGAAAATGATAGAGGAAAAATGCTGTTACTCTGACACAATCTTATTAAATCTTTAGCTTTTATGAGAAAAGCAACTTTCTTTTAAAAAATATAGTTATTTTTATTAAGATTTTCTGATTTTCGATACAGATAATTTTGCGATGCATATCATTGACATTTGCCATCTAATATATATATATTTTTTTTTACTTTTTAAAATTTAAATTAAAAATATGGTATCTTTATGTTAGCCGTGTGCAGACGATAAATCGAAAACCTATCCCATCATTCATATTGAATTCATTAAAAATATAAATCTTTCACTCATTTCATTTAAAACACAGAACTTTAATTTACAGCACATACATTTAAAATACATATATTACGTACATTTAAAATAATTCCTTTCATGTGAAAAAGAGAAATTAATCACAAATAATTTGATAACCCAAGATAATTTTATTTCAACTTCAAAACAAATTTGTTTTATTTTTCTAAATATGACATCATATTCGCTTGCTTTCCATACTTACTCGTATTTATGCACTTTGTATTATTATCAAATATTTGAAAACGCACGTTTTATTTCTAATATGACATCATTTCATATTCTATTTAATTCTTAAATAATTCATTTCCTTTTCATTTTTCACGTGGAAAATTTTCACTTGAAAATAAATTGTTGATTAAAAATTATTACTCAGCGGTTTTATTTTACATTCGCAACCATAAAGTATTAGCAACAATAAAATAAATTGAAATTGACATTTTAAAAAAAGCTGCAAAACCGGGCCCTTTGGGCCAAACCAACCAAACCAACCAACCATTTTAAAATATACGAAAAAATGTCCATTTATTCTGTATGAAAATAATGAAATTTTTAATTTTTAAGAAAAATATTGAAATAAAATAAACAAAAACCAGCCTATATTCATTTGAGGGTTATAATCAACTTATATGCAAAGATACAGGATAAATAAATGCTTCATTTTGACGCTGGCTTCAGCCTAACATTTGCACACAATCAGATTTATAATATTATTAGGATATACACTACATAGGATGCTAAATTTTAGTTTAGTTAGGAAACGCGTAGCACAGTTTAAAATTCTCCTTCTGAAGTTTCTGTCAATAAACGGAAATGGGTTCGCGAACTTTTGTGCTGCCCTGTATAGGATCTACAGAATTTATACACACCAAGTAATAGACAAAAAGTGAGTTAAATTTAAAATCGCGTTAAAACGCACTTCCAGGAAGTATTGTTAACAGACAGTAGAGAATTCTTTTGTGTGTCCCTGTAAATGAACAATGACTGCTATACACAATATTCTGTAGTAAGCCTCTTGTGATATATATAAATTATATATAAGCCACCTTAGTGATATATATAAATTTCATTGCGTTTAAAATAGTGAAACATTTTATAATTAAACCGCAAACGATTTTTCTCCATAGACGTAATGTATCGGAATTCTTTTGACTGTGCCTGTAAAGTAACTATGAGTGCTAAGCACACCTTATTCCATATTAGGCTTCTTGTAATGCACCGTATTGGTATATATCATTTACAATGTATTTGAAACTGCGTGACATCATTAAAATAAACCGCAAATGATTTTTCCCCATAGACTGTAATATAACGGAATTCTTTTGAGTGTCCCTGTAAAAAAACTATAAGTGCTACACACTTCAGTTGAAATAGGGAACATGCTATAGATAAATACAATAACATATAAAAATTGCACGGCAATCCGAGCATATTTACGGGAGTTAGAGCACGAACAGACGGCAGACGGCTAGACGGCAGACGGCCAGACGGCCATACGGCAGACAAACCGAAGTCATAAACACTTTTCAACTAGGTTGGAAAGTGTTAAAAATGTCAAACATTACACTGATTAACACTAACGTCAATATGTCACCGAATCAGCATCTAAATGAGATTATAATTTTATTTGCAATTAAAAAGGCGTAAATTTTCCGTTATAATTATATTAAACTGATTTCTTTAAATTAACAATAAAGCGTAGTAATACTCTTAACACTCAACTCTATTCAATTACTGAAAAACTAAATCTAAATCTAAGACAACAATAAAATTCATGGCTCCAAAACCCCCTCCGAAATATCTTTCTGGCTGCGGGTTGGTTGCACTTACTGTTATTATTTTTATTTTGAGAGTAATGCTGTGCAGTCGATCTCAGATAATACAAGAAGCAAGGAGATTATAAAAGTCCCCGTATTAACCGTTACTCGTAATACCAGTAGAGATAATAAAAATATTAAAAACACGCACATAATTAAATTAATTACAACTACTAACGGCTCAAATTATCTAAATGATAAAATTAACTTAATATCATAAAGTTAATATAAAATAAAATATTCAGTCTTTCCTTTTTTGAGTATCATTTACTTTAGAAGGTCCTTCTTTTAAACAAAAACACAATACCGAAAACCGGGACAACTTTGCCACATGGGACAACATTGCCACTTTTTGAAAAATATTAATTTTGGTGCTCTGAGAAGTTCCACGTCTAATTAAAAAAGCGCTAGTGTTTTCTTTTCCCAAAGACGACATTACATAGCGCTATTCCTGCGCGTTTTACGTCTTATTAGTTGTTTTATGGCCGTGAAAAAATTTTGTAAGTGGGAAACAGGCGATGTTGGACGTCTAAAAAAGTGTTCCGTTTCACCTTTTTAATCCAAACGTAAGTAAAAACTGCCTATTTTGTATGATAAAGTAAAGCTTTCGGAATCGCTTTTGGAACTTGATCAAATGTTTTTTTTATGGTTCATAATATTAGTTGGCAAAGTTACACCAGGAATCTTGGGAAAAGTGGGACAACTTTGCAAACATAGAATTTTGTCATTTCCCTAGATTCTTTCATATATTTTGATAAATCGGATTACGCGTTCTCCTTGCATAACTCATCTGAATCGGAATCCGAGCAAGGTGTAGTTACAAATAAAGAAGCAGAACCCGAACGAGATGCAGAACACAAGCAACCTGAAGAACCCAGTGAAGAGTTAGTGCAGGACATTGTTCCTCAAGATGATGAACAATCATCAAATCATCAATGACTGAAAACATCAAGTTAGCCCAAGATGGTAAGAACTTCATACAACTGAAGGTTAGGATGTTTGTGATCGTTAAGTTCCTGGCGAAAAAAAGTATGGAACATTATGCTGCAAACATCACCCATTATTGCGGACATGAAGACTTTGAGGTGTCATACCTTAGAACGAAAGACAATGGGTGGAATTTCTATTTTCCTCCTGTTTTGGATGAGGCGTCCGTCATTGTAGCAGCTGTTGTGCATATTGTTGAACCTTCTTACATAGATAATAGGAAAAATTTCGTTTTCTGAGAAGAACGTTCGAATTTTTTTCTTACTGCTCTTCTATTTCTTTTCTTTTTATTGAAATACATGTTATGATTTAAATGCATTATTTAAATTATAAAATTCAATTTCCCTTTGTTTTTTTTGTTGATTTTCACTGGTTTTTAGACATTTGGCAAAGTTGCCCCGTTTTCCAGGTAACTTTGCTAACACGATTTTATGAGCAAAAAAAAGAAATTGAAATGCTTACTTAAGTTAATAGTTACCACATATTCTTAATGGCTAATAATGGTTTAAGATGATTTTGAAGCATTATTGAACATCATGAGTAATCAAAAGATGGGTAGGAAAAAAGAAATGTGGCAAAGTTGTCCCAGTTTACGGTACTGAACCTCTAAAGAGATAGTAACTCTAAAGAACATGGACGACGTACTGTAATGCAACGGATCGTTTTCCTTTTTCCCGAGAAAATTCGTCTAGTATTGCAATAGTCACTGCAGGTTTCAAGCTATTGTTTTCACACACCATTTTTATTTTAATAGTTTAATATGAGACATGAAAGGACTTATTAATGGGACCTAGTGTCCAAAATTTGGAAAGAAACAAATAAAGGTTTCATTCTTTCTATGACTCAGTTGAAACGTCCTCATCGCTTTCTACTTTTTTCATTCTTTCAAGACATGAGGACATTCATTTGCATTTTCTAGTGTGTGGGCTGTCTCTTTGAAGGTTGAAATTCTGCCTGGTAAAACGAATATATTATTCATTTTGACAGACAGTTGTAATGTAGAAATCAGTGCGATAACAGTCAGTGTCGAATTGAATTCAGAAACTTTTCTCCGGGAGGTATTTTGTGGCTCCGCGGGGAGGGAAATTGCACTTTTTAACCTTTAAAAGCATAGAATCTCAAATCTTCCGGGGAGAACATTTCATTGTTCCGAAAAGGAATGTCCCCCTCCCGTGCTACCCCCTGAATTCAACACTGATAACAGTATTTGATAAAAAAGGGAATTTCTTTCCTATTTCTACCCTACTTTTCGTCGAAAATCACACTACAATAATCAGATATTTTTCTCTTATTAGCCGTGATACTGATTTTGTAGCTCTTTAAAAAGCGTGAAAATCTTAATATAATTTTAATGACGAATCATTCTCAACGTACAAATTGTTCGTTTTAATCATGTACTCGTTTTATTTGTGTTTGTATTAAACGAGTTCGGCTGTAAATGGAAAGTCAATCTTTAGAAAGAATTTTCGTATGTCACTTATTAAATAGGCGGTTCTTTCATTCTTCCCATACTAAATGAAATTGATTTCGAAGTGCACTCTTTAAGCAAATTCAGCCAGAAAATCCTATTGAAGTGCACAGATGTTTAATATATTAGACATTTATTAAATTCCTGAAAACCAAATAGAAGTTTTATTTATATTATGAAGTTTTGATAATTTAAACGTAAAATACGTGGAATGAATCAGATAAATTCTATCACACAAAGCCTTCGTTATTTCACACAACACGTTCGGTTGCAAGATTGCTTGATTAGGTTACATGTTTGCAGAAACTCCTACAAATAAAAATGATATAAATATAGACATATATATAATAAAGAAAGATATTATATATGTCTAGTTTAATGACTGTATTTACTATTTTATTATTTATATTACCAATTTATTACCGGACATTATTACATAGGATTTTTTGTAGATGACTACGTGCATGATTTACATTGTTATGTCTTTGAAAAGGGTCTAGTCATATGTTACAGATCATAATAATATATGACAAAGACAAATCTATTTTCGCTTTCTTTTAACTTACATTTCTGTATGTGTGTGGCACTCAAATCTTGTGACTCATTTCTCACCCACTTCCTGTTGAGGTATAGTTTTTAAAGTTGGAATATATATGTATTCCTGAGGGAAATACATGAATTGGACATTCATGTTTTAAAATTCGATCCCTAACGGGTGTGTGTGTGTGTGGGGGGGGGGGCAAAGTCGGTCCAAAAGTTGCATTGTGCCCATACAAATAACGTTACGATTGCTTAATATTAATTTAAAAAAATAGTTCAACTGTTGAACTTTCATCCGTTTTAACCACATTGTTGCTCGCATCATTATGCCGTCAGCATTGACTGACGCACATATTTGTGCTTTATAGTTGACTTTTTTGTGAGTTTAAATGGAAGCATGCATTATTATTATTTTTTTTGACATTTAATTTATTAATCTATCAATACACATATAGTTTCTTTTAATCTTGACATAAGCTTTATAGCTCAAAGTTTATTTTATTTATTTGCATGTTTGTATATAAGTTTACATTAATGTGTAGTATCCTTTAAACAATATACAGGGTGATTCAAAACTGGAGGAACAAACGTCTAGGAGAGGTAGTGTACACCTAGACGACTCGGAATCACACAGCAATGCTGTGTCGGAAATGCAATCCTAACGAAATAAGAGGGTTGTTAGGGGCTGAATCATCGTGATCGAAAATTGACATTTAAAGACTATATGCTTAAAATAAGTCAGGACTTTCCTGATAATGAAGTTCCCGTAAGTTTTCTAGTTACGTGCCTGGTTCTTATCATTTACATTTTGGCGCTTGGGGGGTCCAACTACAGCTCTGGTGAGAAACGCCCCCCCCCCCCTCCACAGATAACCAGCGCCCTCAAACGTGTGAAACTATAGATGGCAAGAACCAAGCACTTAGGCAGAAAATTTATTTTAGTCATTAAATGTCAATTTTTAATCACGATGATTCAGCTCCTAACTCGTTAGGATTGCATTTCCGACCCTGCATTGCTACGTGATTACGAGTTATCTAGGTGTAACCTACCCCTCCTATAGAAATTTATTCCTCCAATTTTGAATTACCCTGTATAAACATACGCTTTTAAAAAAATTGTAGACTTTCGCAAAAATGGCTATGTTGAGTCTTTCCACTGGAGAGTTAACCTACTTTATTCATAAATGTGACATTTACAGATTTGTCTTTATCATATATTATTATGAACTAATGCGTTAATTTAGCATATTTTTATAATAAACAAATATTTATCACAAACATTATTTTAAACAGAATTTTATATTATAAATTGAAAAATAACTGTGATATTTTTCCACCAATGTTTCTCTTAGGGCAATTTTTCGATTAGTTGATGCCAGAGTCATATTAAAATTCTGCTGAATCAGAATAATTGCTCATTTCCCCGTTAAATTTTCCTATTTTAAAAGTTACGGTATAAATCAGAAATAAAGCGAAGCATTCCAGACATAGTTTAAATTGAAGCATACAGGTAATTTGAATACTACATACCTCAGGCAACAAAATGCGAGAAATACGAATTCACAATTGCATATGATTTGTTTTGAAAAATCTGTATATTGTACAATTCTTATGGATTTTAGAAACAAAATATTTACTATAACATTCCATGATTGGTAACGTGCACGGTAATTGATAATCGTGATATTTGAAAAAGTAAAAATAAAAAATATATACTTTTTTTCAGATTTCACATGCAATATTGAATTTTGATAATAAATTTATGCTTTTATTAAATACTTATTTTAGATTCAAAAGTATTTTACAGGTTTTGAAAAAAATTTGAATATAAACTCTCTTATTAAAAGAAAAAGAAATTAGCAACTTTAATTATTTCTAAGATTTAGCAAATTATTGCCTTGAAGTCATTTCAATTCTTATTTATCAAAGATTTTTTTTCCTTGAGAATTTCAGAGAGGTTAGTTATTCTTTATTTCAATGTAAAAATATGTTAATTGCAATTATTTTTTTAATTCTATTTTTTAAACTATCACCAGCTAACGAGGCCAGTGTTACCAGGACCGGGATAACAATCTTAAATATGCTTAAAACTGCCTTACCGTTTACTGGGATTACTTTTAAATATATCTCGCTACTATGGCCGGTTTTTTCCAAACTAACCTCTCTTTAACGCCGAAAAAAAAACCGAGTTTGTATATTTTTATATATTTTAAACGAAAATATTTCCAAATCAATCTAATGTTGGGGGGGGGGGCACTGCTATCGGCAGCGTACACCCTCGGATTTGTATGATTAAAAATTTTCAACGAAAATCTATCTAAACGAACCTAGAGTTGAGGGTGCCTGGCCTTCGGGTATTTAGACTGAGCTGTCCAACACCGATAGACAACTTAGTGGCGTACCGGCATTAGGAATATAAGGAGCCTCCGTTATAGTGATTGCCGATTTATTTTCTGACATTTAAATATACTAAAATTTCACTTTAAACTAAAAGTTCTTGAGAAAACCTAAATAATAAAATAGGCAGAATCTAGTGTAAATGGTTTTCAAGTATTGTATTTTAATATTTTCTCTCTCTAAAAAAATTAATTTGGTATAGAAAAAAAAATCATCAAAATCGGTTAATTAGCTCTTGTATTATGAAATTTTGATATTTTTAGCATGCATCTCTCTGTAGTCATGCATCTTTTTGTAGTCACGCTTTTAAATATATATATCAATCTCCTCACATAAAAAAGAATGAAAAACACTGCTGCAATTCTCTTAAAACGCGAAATGATGTCTCCGAAGACACTGAAAAGAAAATGTCCCCAGTGATTGCGAACTAAATTGCTGCAGAGAACTAACAATATGTAAACAGTGTACAGAAAATACTTTATTTGAACTAGTTAATATTGATATATATATATATATTTAAATGAAAGGTATCGTTGTGTGTTTTGCAAAACCCCTATAAATGTTTCTATTTTTACTTTTATATATATATTTATTTATTTATTATTAATATTATTATTATTTTGTATCCTCATTCGGGCCTTGCAGATGACAAATTCAAACTGTAGAAAAACCGCAAAATGTGAAAACGACTTCCAGAAAATATGTTCTTTAAGATAATAAATATTAATAATTTTTTAAACATACTAAAGATACCATTACAGCTGTGAAGGTACCACCTAAACCACCTAAAAGTAGGTTATTAGATTTAGGTTTCTTTATAACTCATCTGGCGCTCGGATTTTCGAGTTGCAAATACATAAATGACGGCAAATATGAGAAAAAACTTCAGAAAGGAATTTTTTTGAAATAGTAATTATCCTATTTTTTAATGCAAAAAACTGTAGGTAACAAAAAATTACCGTGAACATGGACGTATTTTTCTTTTGTTTGTTTTTTTAGGTTTTATTCGTAAGAAATACTACCTATTACATTCTCACCTAAGTTGGAAATTTTGAAAAATTTTTGCAGATCTACGCCGATCATGACTGCCAGAACCCAAAACCACCCCCAGTTCAAAACTTTATCTATCTATCTATCTATCTATCTATCTATCTATCTGCCTATGTCACTTTTTTATGGACACGATAACTGGAAAAATTCTGCATAAATCTCTTCCAAACTGATACATAAAATCTTGGTCAAGTTCGTTAATGGGCAAAATCGAACCAAGGGGGGGGGGGAAATGGGGGGGGGGGGCTTTTTGTGAAAACAGAAAAAAACCCCATAATTTCTTAATTATTGTACGTATCGAATCCGTTTAAAGTTATTTTTACTTCTAGGAAAAGGGCCGAAAATTTATGTATGACAGATTTTTGATATAATTAAAAATGGCCCCAAGGGGGGAAAAAAGGGGGTTTTAGAAGAAAAAAAATCATAGCTTCGTCAATTCACAAGATATCAAATTCGCGTAAATTTATTATTAATCCTCATAATATTATCTAAAACTTTTATATTGACAAGTTTTTTAAAGGACCAACCGTTATAGCAAAAAAAAATTAAAAATAAAAAAAATCTCTGCCGGCTCCGCCTGCAAACAAGTTTTTTTTCGAAGTAGGCGGTTCCAACTCCCGCATCTTTTCGAAACTGATACATAAAATCAAGGGGCATGAAATCTCTGTCAAGTTCGTTAATGGGCAAAATCGAACCAAGGTGGGGGGAGGGATGGGGGGGGGGGCTTTTTGTGAAAACAGAAAAATCCCATAATTTCTTAATTATGATACGTATCGAATCCGTTTGAAGTTATTATTACTTCTGAGAAAAGGGCCGAAATTTTATGTATGACAGATTTTTGATATAATTAAAAATGGCCCCAAGAGGGGGGTGGGGAAGGGGGGTTTTAGAAGAAAAAAATCATAACTTCGTCAATTCAGAAGATATCAAATCCGTTTAAATTTATTATAAATCATCTTAATATTATCTAAAACTTTTATATTGACAAGTTTTTTATAGGACTAACCCGTATAGCAAAAAAAAAAAAAAACCTGCCGCTGCACCTGCAAACATGTTAGGTTTCGAAGTAGGCGGTTCCAACTGCCGCATCATGGCAAAAAGATCATTTCTTCCGCAATTCCCTACAAACAGGCGCCCAACGGTCTGCGTGTTCGAAATCTACCTGTGCCTGTAAGCCGAGCCGTCAGGGATTTTTTTCTTTTTTTTTTTTGTAATTCCATTGCGCATGTGCCGAACGATGTTTCAGGAACATGCGCAGAAACGATCGATGAAACCATGGAAGCCCGTTAATTACCGTTCAATCAGGGTTTATAATTAATATCTCGGTTAATTATAAAAAAATAAAAATTTTAGTTTCAGGTGCATTCGAACCAGTCTTTGCCTATCCTTATAAAATTTGGAGACCTTTACGTGCTACAGATTTCGGTAGACATTGCCAACAAACATTTATCAGTGTAGATACGTTTATAAAAATGTATTCAAAATATTAATTTAATTACATTCCAATTTGTTAATCACATTTTCTTTTCCAAGAGCTTTATTTTTCGCTATTATAGTTCATTTGCTACATTATTTCCTTATTAAATTCGCAGTTTTAGTATTTTAATTTTACCGAAGAATAAAAATAACGAATTGTTTAAATAGTAGCAATATTCGGAACTGTGTGATTTAATTGTTATTGTTTGAAAAATGACTGATGTAGTAAAGAGTGTGTAGCTTTCATTTGACGATCAGTTGAGGGGAAATCGGTATTGGCTTCAAGTTTTCCCCACAATTTGTATCCTTACTGGAAGGGGAGGGGATCTCCTAGCTCTGTACTCATTTACCACCTATCGACATAACAGCAAGAGGACACTCCATATGTGGCTCCCAAACGGTTCCTTTATTAGAATACTACTTTTTTTAAACAAAAATATTTTTTTTTTTAATTTTTCGGTAATAATTTGTTATTTTGTCCCTTCCCCCACGAGGAAGAATCGCTAAGTGACAGAGATATATCACCATATTAGGTTGTAACATCTCGTCAAATGATTTGCAGTCCTAAGGAAACAGTAAGTGTTAATGTTATCGTCATAAAGAGTTTTTTTTCATGTTGCAGAAAACTTTTCACGTTTTTTAATTGCATGTTGTATCGTTTTTCTTTAACCGTCTGTATTTATTCGGAATCTTTGATTTACCTAGTACTGAGATGAATGCAATCTAGTTTTTTTTTTTTTCAAAAAGGATGGCTTTTATCCAACATACAACTATGCGAAAATGGCCATGATATGTAAATGTATGTTACTATTGATGAAGTACTTTACTGAGAACAATATGTACAATTTTGTTGATACAACAACGGATGTTCACACACAACATGTTGAAACAATGTGGGATTCTGCTTAATGGCACATTAAAAAACAACGAGGTGCAACTCGCCATCCCCTCGAATCGTGTCTTACAGAACTTATGTGGAAAAAATATCTAAGGAAAATGTTTTTGATGAGTTATTGAAAGCAATTTCAGAAATATGGTCTATAATGGAAGGCGTAACATTAAAAAGTTTTTATAGTTTTGACAAATTTGGAAAAAAATTGATTAATAGTATGATTTTGTTATGAAATATTGTAATCTGTTCATATTAACATAAATCAACATCTTTAATGCAATGGTATTTGTTTTTATATCTGTATTATACGTTCGCGCTTTATGAGCTTCGCTACGACCTTGGTGGAACTGACTGTAACTTGGTGTAATCGTAATCGTGGGGGTCCTTATAACAAAGATGTACCAATTTTTTTTGCACATTTTGTAGCCATCGGCCTCGAATGTACTTTTCAACGCAAATGATGTAGACACTTGCCACAAAAATGTTTTTTAGGAAATACTGGTATTAAATAAACAGACCATTTGGGAGACCTGTTATGCAAAAATAGTGCTATGGCACTGATTTTGCTTGCCGACCTTGTGGCGTAGACACGACGATAACTGTACTGCGTTCATAGAAGTCGCTATCCAAAGCACAGACTCCGTCCAACGCTGTTTAACTACGTTTTTCGGATAAGAATCGGTGCTGTACCACATCGAATGCCAGTAGCACATACTAGTGTGTCTGTTACGTTTAAAAAATACATGAATCTGAAGGTGTATCTCACTAAAATAACTATAAATGCTTAAATAACTATAAATGCTCTGTTTGTTTTCACAAACTGTTTTTCTTTCTTTCTGATTTCTGTTTTCTTTGTTTATGACATTTGTGTTTTATTAAGAAAAAATAAAAAAATAAAATTTTAACATTTTTTATGGATGTTATGTGTGTATAAATACGCACGATAATTCACGTTTATTTTATAAAATATTATTCTTTTTTTTAAAGCAGTTCGTAAAAAGGACAATTTATTTTATTGAAGTTGAAAATCACATATTAATTAATAAATTCATCATGAGCAAAAGTTAACATTATCTACATTTTGCAAAATATTAAATAAAGAAGATATATTTTTGCGTCAGTTGTTAAAAATATCGTTCTCAATTTTTAAATATATGCAGAAAAGTAATACATGAATAATTTATAATAAAAAAAAAAAAAAACACCTTGGGAATATTACACAGAAAAGGTATATACAAAAACCGTTGAGAATAATTATTTGATGTTATTTACAATGACTTTGTATACTACAATAGATTTTGAAAGAGTACTTCAAAAAGAATTTTATGTAAAGTTAAAATATGTATGTAAACATAGAATAATTGATGGATGCTTTGTAAAAATAACATTGCTGAAATAGTTTGAAATCTTCAATATAGAAAAAAATGTACATGAAATAGTAACGTATTTTGTTTAATGTTTAAGAGATAGTGGTAGAAGGATCATTTGTAATATATAATTTTAAAAAGGGGAGAAAAAATGTTAAAAAATATATTATTTAGAGTTGAGTTCTAAAATTTTGCTTATTATGTTTAATTCATATATTTTTCTTTTAGCCCAACAATGATTTTTTTTTTTTTTTTTTTTTTTTTAACCAAATTGTTCAATTTTTTTAGAAAGCGTAATGCATTTTTTTAACATTTAATCTTTTAAAGTAAATATTTAAAAGCGTATTGTACATTTTTCTGACATTTAAGTTATGCTACTTTTACCCTCATAGAACATATTTTATTGAGCATATCATGTTATTACTCGAGATTATGAAGTTATTTATATAACGGGTGTCCGATAAAGGTTGGACTAATTTGAAAGAATCATAACTATAAAAATAATTGAGTAAATGCAATTATTATTTTTTCAAAGTAGTACTCGTCAAATATCCAAGATTTGTTAGATGTAGCTGTTTTAAAATCGTGACATTCAAACGATCCGCAGAATCGATGAACGGAAAATGCAAATCGCACCACACATTCGCTATTTTAACTTTTTGCTTAGGTTATTTGTGTACATAGTGAATCCTTTCCTACTAAATCGAAGATGCTGAAGAACTTTCTAATTGACATTTGTCCCATAACTCCAATAGTTTTAGACTTATACGCTTTCCACTTCGGAATCATCGAAGGAATTGCGAATGTGTGGTGCGATTTGCATTTACATATCATCGATTCTGCGCATCGTCTGAATGTTACGACTTTAAAACAGCTACATCTAACAAATCTTGGATATTTGTCAAGTACATTGAAAATAAAATAATTGCATTTACTCAATTATTTTTAGAGTTATGATTCTTTCAAAACAGTCCAACCTTTTTCGAACACCCGGTATGTATTATTTTCGAATAGCAAATTCATGTAAATTAATATTTCATATATTATGTATTTTATTTAGTAAATGATTTATTTTATTATAAAACGTGCATTTATTTAAAATTACATCACATTCAAAAGTAATGTAAATCAATTAAATACTTGCAAGTTGTAAATAGGGAATAAGATCTCAAAAGTATCATATAAACAAAGAGAAATTCTTAAGTATAAATAAAAAATAGTTATGTATGAGAAAAATTGTAATTTACTTTTTGAAATTTATTTGTATACCTACTTCATATGTACGTCTTAAACCGTCATATAATTCTCTGATTTGATTGACAGAAGTAATTTAAAGCAAGTATAAGTTAGAACTGAAGTGATTTAAAGCAATTATAAGTTGCAAAACAAAGTTGTGTCAATGAGGATGCAGATAAAATCACCGACTTAAAACAAGAAATTCAATAATATGACAAAATTTTTCAGACTAATTGAACAAAATTCATTTTAAATAATCGATTCGTTATTCCTCTTCTATTTGTACCTGTAATTGGTACTTGTGCTGGTTCTTCCTTCATGTACTCTCAAGAAGCCTCATTTGCAATTTTTCACATTTTATTTGCTTGAATTTGAGTATAATTTTAATGATCTTTCATTATAGAATTGAATATACAGAATTAGTGGAAATATGCAATTCTTAGAAACTCCTTAGGTTGCTAATCCGGTACTCGCACAATAAAGTTTTTTCATGTTACATTAAAAGTAGAATCACAAACGATCTTAAATATGCAAATAAATAGACATCACAGGCGCACAAGCCCATTAATGTAAGCCAAATCACTTGATGCAAATGAATTCCATCAAATCACTTGGCAAGCTACAAAGTTAAAATAGGATGTATTTTTGATGTAACTGTGTTATAACTCTGTACATCTTACAGCACGCTTGCTTTCATAAATTCTACAACAAACTGATATTTCTTAAACTTTATCAACACGTATAACACCGAAATAAATTTTTAAAAAAATATCGTGAGTTCGCCAGCGTGATAATGTATTAGACTCAATATTTTCAAATAAAAGAATATTTTAATCTACGGAGTTTCCCTTTATTGTGACGTTGCATAATTTTGCAGTGACATTTTATATTGCTACCTACAGTATTTTTGCGACATTTTTTATAGTGATCTGAAGTGAACTTTACTTTGGTTCCGACAAACAATCAGTGTAGCCATATCTTTTTGATTTTAGTGAATTTATTTTTTGAATTTAGAGAATTTCTTAGGATAGCATTCCCGTTGTCTATTTCAGCGTTTCAGTCTCATCATTGGTAATCATTATATTAAAACTGCCCGATCCACTACCATCCATCTAATTAATTTGGTTTAGTTTTATAATGCAAAGTGAATGATACTTTGGAGAAATTGAAAAGTATTTACGTAAATCTAAACAGTTTTCTATAAGTCTTTCGAAAAATCTAAGATAGCAGTATATACGTTATTGAGAACTCAAATAGTATTTTCAAGATGTTTTAAAAGCAAAGTATATAAAAGCATTTTTTAGTTTTTATTTACTAAAAAATCATCATTTCAATGGGAATTTCTATTCAACAGTACTGCAGGGTTCACATGATTGCAATACAATTTTTAATAGAATTTTTCGCCTTATTTAATGCAGAAAAGTATTACAAATCCTGCAATTAAACGAGGTGTCTACAATTTCTGCTATTTAAGTATTAAATAGAAATATTCTGTTAAAAAATTTTGGTAAACACGTACGAACCCTGTACTGCTGTACGAAAACAAAACATTATTATGATGAAAAATTCAAATGGAAAATTTAATAATATTTTTTACAAAGTCACTTTAAAGTCACGAAGACTATTTACAGTTGAAAATACTTTTTACTGTAAAGAATATAGAGTTAAGTTTTTTATGTTACAATTTCTTTTATTAAGTTCAAATTATGCAACTAACTTCTAATGATTTGAACGATTAAAATGTAGACAGAATATTTATGTAAAGTAATTTTTCTTATGAAATGTATTTTAATCATAAGAGGTATTTATTCTACACTTTTATTTTTAATAATCTGCTTTATTAATGTTATAGAATACGATTTTTAAAATAAAATGTATTATAATTAAAAAACAAGATTAAGTTAAAAAAAACAAATGTAAATATTTTTATTTTGTTATTTTTTCATAATAAACATATACTTTTATACGAAAATTAATATTTTGTGTGTAATTCAGAAATAGATTAGATACACTACAAATGTTTTAAAGCGTTGAAGCATGTGTTTTCAAGAGGCCCACGCGAGAAAAACGCTTCAAAACTTATAAAAAACGCTAAAACGCTAAAACGCTTCAAAACTTATTTGATTACTATAAATTCAGATTTATTTTTAATTTTAACTCATCCATATTTTTTCCATTTTGGCTGATTTATTCTTGATGAATGACACGTTTTTTTTTATGAATCCATGGGTTGATAGTGAAAACAACCAATAAGGACAGAGAAGCAACAGAAAACAAAACATTTTATTGTGTTTCATACATTTTCCATTTCACACATGACGACACTTTACATGCGGCAGATGGTGGATAGCACTGAACAATAAAATGTTTTATTTTCTGTTGCTTCTCTGTCCTTATTGGTTGTTTTCACTATTCTTCTTAGTCTGTCCAGCGCCGGCGATTTTCGAGCTACAGGTACCGTTCCAACGCTTTTCATGGTTTTTCACTATGAAGATCACATTTAGAATTTAACTGTTGTTTTTCACACGATTCTTGAGCGCATATCTCAAAATACTTTAGCCAGTATTTTATTCAGTTTCTGTGAACGGTTTGACAGTTAGGCGCTCATATATCGGGATAGTTTTTTGATAATCACCCTGTATATACAGTATGCCCACTAAAGTCCCTTGCCACCCTCTTAACTTCGGAACGGCTGCTGCTATATTCATAAAAGTGGAGTCTAGGTATAGTAAAGTAGCCATGCGCTACACAATGAAACCGCCTACAGCGCCACATGGTGGAATGCTGCGGAGTTAATATTCCTATCTCGAAAACGGAAAGAGATAGAGAAAAAAAGGGATTAACAAAGTTGTAGAGTATCATCGATTTAGTACGAAAAAACACCTTGTGGACATTAATGCGAAGAATAGAACGGTTAAAACGGGCATTTGTTTTTTTGTGATTTCTTACACTGTGACGTGACAAAACGATCTTAGAAAGAAAGAAACAACCAGTTATGAAAGAGCAGGTGTGTGCGACCCCTCACACAAACATTGCAGGACATTAAACGACGCTATTACGGACGCTTGTGCCAACGTGTTACCATCTATGCTCCAAGGTGTGCAACGTGAATTTCAAACAAGCTTCCAAATATGCATGGCAGCTGACGGTGAGAAGTTTGAACATCTAAAATAAAGGTATATTATTATAACTAGTTGCTTTTTTCTTTCTAAGACCATTTTGTAACGCCACAGTGTAGGAAATCACGAAAAGACAAATGCGTGTTTTAACCGTTCTATTCTTCGTTTTATTATGTCCACAATGTGTCTTTTTGTACTAAATCGATGATGTTCTACAACTTTGTAATTCACTTTTTTTCTCTATTTCTTTCCGTTTTCGAGATAGGAATGCTAACTCCGCAACATTCCACCAGGTGGAGCCGTAGGTGGTTTTATTGAGTAGTGCATGGCTACTTTACTATACCTAGACACTACTTTTATGAATATAGCAGCAGCCGTTACGAAGTTAAGAGGGTGGCAAGGGGCTTTACTGGGCATACTGTATATATAGTATTTGTGAGTGTGTATGTGTATGTGTGTGTGTTGTGTATGTATGTCTGTGTGTCTATGTCTTTCTCTGTGTGTATGCGTGTATTTGTATAATAAAATCACGAAATATATGACGATAAAGACTGTGGCTATAAATGTAATCATAGAATGAATTTAATGAGAAGTATGACCCTATCCTTTTCCGGAATTAGAATTTTTAAAAGTAACCGCATATTATCACACGGGGCAAAGTTGCCCCGTTTTCCAGGTAACAATGCTAACACGATTTTATGAGCAAAAAAAAAAATTGAAATGCTTACTTAAGTTAATAGTTACCACATATTCTTAATTGCTAATAATGGTTTAAGATGATTTTGAAGCATTATTGAACATCATGAGTAATCAAAAGATGGGTAGGAAAAAAGAAATGTGGCAAAGTTGTCCCAGTTTACGGTACTGAACCTCTAAAGAGCTAGTAACTCTAAAGAACATGGACGACGTACTGTAATGCAACTGATCGTTTGCCTTTTCCACGAGAAAATTCGGCTAGTATTGCAATAGTCACTGCAGGTTTCAAGCTATTGTTTTCACACACAATTTTTATTTTAATTGTTTAATATGAGACATGAAAAGGCTTATTAATGGGACCTAGTGTCCAAAATTAGGAAAGAAACAAATAAAGGTTTCATTCTTTCCATGACTCAGTTGAAACGTCCTCATCACTTTCTACTTTTTTCATTCTTTCAAGACATGAGGACATTCCTTTGCATTTTCTAGTGTGTGGGCTGTCTCTTTGAAGGTTGAAATTCTGCCTGGTAAAACGAATATATTATTCATTTTGACAGACAGTTGTAATGTAGAAATCAGTGCGATAACAGTCAGTGTCGAATTGAATTCAGAAACTTTTCTCCGGGAGGTATTTTGTGGCTCCGCGGGGAGGGAAATTGCACTTTTTAACCTTTAAAAGCATAGAATCTCAAATCTTCCGGGGAGAACATTTCATTGTTCCGGGGGGGGGGGGAATGTCCCCTTCCCGGGCTGCCCCCTGAAATCAACACTGATAACAGTATTTGATAAAAAAGGGAATTTCTTTCCTATTTCTACCCTACTTTTCGTCGAAAATCACACTACAATAATCAGATATTTTTCTCTTATTAGCCGTGATACTGATTTTGTAGCTCTTTAAAAAGCGTGAAAATCTTAATATAATTTTAATGACGAATCATTCTCAACGTACAAATTGTTCGTTTTAATCATGTACTCGTTTTATTTGTGTTTGTATTAAACGAGTTCGGCTGTAAATGGAAAGTCAATCTTTAGAAAGAATTTTCGTATGTCACTTATAAAATAGGCGGTTCTTTCATTCTTCCCATACTAAATAAAATTGATTTCGAAGTGCACTCTTTAAGCAAATTCAGCCAGAAAATCCTATTGAAGTGCACAGATGTTTAATATATTAGACATTTATTAAATTCCTGAAAACCAAATAGAAGTTTTATTTATATTATGAAGTTTTGATAATTTAAACGTAAAATACGTGGAATGAATCAGATAAATTCTATCACACAAAGCCTTCGTTCTTTCACACAACACGTTCGGTTGCAAGATTGCTTGATTAGGTTACATGTTTGCAGAAACTCCTACAAATAAAAATGATATAAATATAGACATATATATAATAAAGAAAGATATTATATATGTCTAGTTTAATGACTGTATTTACTATTTTATTATTTATATTACCAATTTATTACCGGACATTATTACATAGGATTTTTTGTAGATGACTACGTGCATGATTTACATTGTTATGTCTTTGAAAAGGGTCTAGTCATATGTTACAGATCATAATAATATATGACAAAGACAAATCTATTTTCGCTTTCTTTTAACTTACATTTCTGTATGTGTGTGGCACTCAAATCTTGTGACTCATTTCTCACCCACTTCCTGTTGAGGTATAGTTTTTAAAGTTGGAATATATATGTATTCCTGAGGGAAATACATGAATTGGACATTCATGTTTTAAAATTCGATCCCTAACGGGTGTGTGTGGGGGGGCAAAGTCGGTCCATAAGTTGCATTGTGCCCATACAAATAACGTTACGATTGCTTAATATTAATTTAAAAAAATAGTTCAACTGTAGAACTTTCATCCATTTTAACCACATTGTTGCTCGCATCATTATGCCGTCAGCATTGACTGACGCACATATTTGTGCTTTATAATATAAGTTGACTTTTTTGTGAGTTTAAATGGAAGCATGCATTATTATTATTTTTTTTGACATTTAATGTATTAATCTATCAATACACATATAGTTTCTTTTAATCTTGACATAAGCTTTATAGCTCAAAGTTTATTTTATTTATTTGCATGTTTGTATATAAGTTTACATTAATGTGTAGTATCCTTTAAACAATATACAGGGTGATTCAAAACTGGAGGAACAAACGTCTAGGAGAGGTAGTGTACACCTAGACGACTCGGAATCACACAGCAATGCAATGTCGGAAATGCAATCCTAACGAAATAAGAGGGTTGTTTAGGGCTGAATCATCGTGATCGAAAATTGACATTTAAAGACTATATGCTTAAAATAAGTCAGGACTTTCCTGATAATGAAGTTCCCGGAAGTTTTCTAGCTACGTGCCTGGCTCTTATCATTTACATTTTGGCACTTGGGGGGTCTAACTACAGCTCTGGTGAGAAACGCCCCCCCCCCCCTCCGCAGATAACCAGCGCCCTCAAACGTGTGAAACTATAGATGGCAAGAACCAAGCACTTAGGCAGAAAATTTATTTTAGTCATTAAATGTCAATTTTTAATCACGATGATCCAGCTCCTAACTCGTTAGGATTGCATTTCCGACACTGCATTGCTACGTGATTACGAGTTATCTAGGTGTAACCTACCCCTCCTATAGAAATTTATTCCTCCAATTTTGAATTACCCTGTATAAACATACGCTTTAAAAAAAATGTAGACTTTCGCAAAAATGGCTATGTTGAGTCTTTCCACTGGAGAGTTAACCTACTTTATTCATAAATGTGACATTTACAGATTTGTCTTTGTCATATATTATTATGAACTATAACATATTACTAGACCATTCATAATGACATAACAATGGAAATCATGCATGTAGTCATCACCAAAAAAAACATATCTAACCATAAGTAATTAGCATTCTACGAGATTTTAACTTGCATGGCAATGTTGCATGTCTGATAATAAATTGGTAAGACTATAAATAATAAAACACATATATATGTATTACTTTTCCTATGTAAAGAAGTTAACACTGCAAATTAATTTGATTCAAAATAGTCATCATCACACATAGAAAATATGTTATATTCAGCTGAATAGTTCAGTATATGCTTATATATATATATATATATATATATATATATATATATTAAATGCATTAATTTAGCATATTTTTATAATAAACAAATATTTATCACAAACATTAATTTAAACAGAGTTTTATATTATAAATTGAAAAATAACTGTGATATTTTTCCACCAATGTTTCTCTTAGGGCAATTTTTCGATTAGTTGATGCCAGAGTCATATTAAAATTCTGCTGAATCAGAATAATTGCTCATTTCCCCGTTAAATTTTCCTATTTTAAAAGTTACGGTATAAATCAGAAATAAAGCGAAGCATTCCAGACATAGTTTAAATTGAAGCATACAGGTAATTTGACTACATACCTCAGGCAACAAAATGCGAGAAATACGAATTCACAATTGCATATGATTTGTTTTGAAAAATCTGTATATTGTAGAATTCTTATGGATTTTAGAAACAAAATATTTACTATAACATTTCATGATTGGTAACGTGCACGGTAATTGATAATCGTGATATTTGAAAAAGTAAAAATAAAAAATATATACTTTTTTTCAGATTTCACATGCAATATTGAATTTTGATAATAAATTTACGCTTTTATTAAATACTGATTTTAGATTCAAAAGTATTTTACAGGTTTTGAATACAATTTGAATACAAAGTCTCTTATTAAAAAAAAGAAAGTAGCAACTTTAATTAATTCTAAGCTTTAGAAAATTATTGCCTTGAAGTCATTTCAATTCTTATTTATCAATTTATTATTATTATTATTATTATTATTATTATTATTTTTTTTTTTTTTTTGAGCATTTCAGAGAAATTAGTTATTTTTTATTTCAATGTAAAAGTATGTTAATTGCTATTATTTTTTTAATTCTATTTTTTAAACTATCACCAGCTAATGAGGCCAGTGTTACCAGGACCAGGATAACAATCTTAAATATGCTTAAAACTGTGTTACCGTTTAATGGGATTACTTTTAAATATATCTCGCTACTTTGGCCGTTTTTCCAAACGAACCCCTCTTTAAGGCCGAAAAAAAACACCCCCGAGTTTGTATTCTTTTATATATTTTAAGCGAAAATCTTTCAAAATCAATCTAATGTTGGGGGGGGGGGGGCACTGCTTTCGGCAGCGTACACCCTCGGATTTGTATGATTATAAATTTTCACAAAAATCAATCTAAACGAACCTAGAGTTGGGGGTGCCCGGACTTCGGGTATTTAGACTGAGCTGTGCAACACCGATAGACAACTTGCGTGCGTATCGGCATTAAGAATATAAGGAGCCTCCGTTATAGTGATTGCCGATTTATTTTCTGGCATTTAAATATTACTAAAATTTCGCTTTTAACTAAAAGTTCCTGAGAAAACCTAAATAATAAAATAAGCGCAATCTAGAGTAAATGGTCTTCCAGTAATATATTTTATTGTTTACTCTCTCTAAATAAAGAAATTTGGTAAAGAAAAAAACCATCAAAATCGGCCAATTAGCTCTTGTATTATGAAATTGTAATATTTTTAGCATTCATCTTTCTGTAGTCACGCATTTAAAAAATATATCAATCCCCTCACGTGAAAAAGAATGAAAAACACTGCTGCAATTCTCTTAAAACGCCAAATGATATCTCCGGAGACACTGAAAAGAAAATGTCCCCAGTGATTGCGAACTAAATTGCAGCAAATAACTAACAATAGGTAAACAGTGTACAGAAAATACTTTTTTTTTTGAACTAGTAAATATTGATATATATATTTTTATTAATGAAAGGTATCGTTGTGTGTTTTTCAAAACACCTATAACTATTTCTATTTTTACATTTATTTATTTATTTATTTATTTATTTATTTATTTATTATTCATAATATTATTATTTTGTATCTTCATCCGGGCCATGCGGATGACAATTTCGAACTGTAGAAAAAACGCAAAATGTGAAAACGACTTCCAGAAAATATGTTTTTTAAGATAATAAATATTAATAATTTTTTAAACGTACTAAAGATACCATTACAGCTGTGAAGGTACCACCTAAAGTTAGATTATTTGATTTGTGTTTCTTTATAACTCATCTGGAGTTGCAAATACATAAAACACGGCAAATATGAGAAAGAACTTCAGAAAGGAATTTTTTTTGAAATAGTAAACATCCTATTTAAATGCAAAAAAACTGTAGGTAACAAAAAATTACCATGAACATAGACGTATTTTTCGTTTCTTCCTTTTTTTTTTTTTTTTTTTTTTTTTTTTTTGTATTTCCATAGAGCATGCGCCGAATGATGTTTCACGAACATGCTCAGAAACGATCGACGGAACCATGGAAGCCCGTTCATTACCGTTCAATCTGTGTTTTGATTTAATATCTCGGTTAATTATCAAAAAATTAAAAATCTGAGTCTCAGGTGCATTCGAACCAGTCTTTGCTTATCCTTGTAAAATTTGGAGACCTTTACGTGCTGTAGATCTCCATAGATATTGCCAACAAACATTTATTAATGTAGATACGTTTATAAAAAAATATTCAAAATATTAATTTAATTACATTCCAATTTGTTAATCAAATTTTCTTTTCAAAGAACTTTATTTTTCTCTATTATAGTTCATTTGCTACATTATTTCCTTATTAAATTCACAATTTTAGTACTTTAATTTTACCTAAGAATAAAAACATACGAACTGTCTAAATAGTACACTGTAGAAAAAAAAATGTTGATTTTACAGTAATGCGCGGTAGCGTAGTACTGCTTATTTTACTGTTTATTACTGTTAATTTTACGGTATAATACTAGCAGCTGGAATGCCACTATTATACTGTAAAATCATTTTTTTTGTAGTGTAGCATTATTCAGAACTGTGTGATTTAATTGTTAATGTTTGAGAAATGACTGATATAGTAAAGACGGTGTAGCTTTCATTTGACGATCAGTTGAGGGGAAATCGGTGTTGGCTTCAAGTTTTCCCCACAATTTGTATCCTTACAGAAATGGGAGGGATTATCTACCCATCTACCACCTATCGACATAACAGCGAGAGGACTCTCCATATGTGGCTCCCAAATGGTTCCTTTATTAGAATACTACTTTTTTAAACAAAAATCTTCTTTTTAGATTTTTCGGCAGTAATTTGTTATTTTGACCCCCTCCCCCCCGAGGAGGAATCGCCAAGTGACAGAGATATATCACCAAATTAGGTTGTAGCATCTCGTCAAATGATTTGTAGTCCTAAAGAAACCGCAAGTGTTAATGCTATCGTCATAAAGAGTTTTTTGATGTTGCAGAAAATTTGTCACATGTTTTTCAATTGCATGTTGTATTGTTTTTTCTTTAACCGTCTGTATTTATTCATAATCTTCGATTTACCTAGTACTGAGATGGATGCAGTCTAGTTTTTTTTTCAAAACCGATGGCTTTTATTGAACATACAACTATGCGAAAATGGCCATGATATGTAAATGTATGTTACTATTGATGAAGTGCATTACTTAAAAAAGCATGTACAATTTTGTTGATACAACAACAGATGTTCACACACAACATGTTGAAACAATGTGGGATTCTGCGAAATGGCACATTAAAACACAACGAGGTACAACTCGCCATCACCTCGAATCGTGTCCTACAGAATTTATGTGGAGAGAATACCTAGGGAAAATGTTTTTGATGAGTTATTGAAAGCAATTTCAGAAATATGGTCTATAATGGAAGGCGTAACATTAAAAAGTTTTTATTCTTGTAAAGCATTGTCAGAAATTGTTATGAAACAATAGTATGATTATGTTATGAAATATTGTAATGTGTTCATATTAACATAAATTAACATCTTTAATGCAATGTTTTTTGTTTTTATATCTGTATTATACGTTCGTGCTTTATGAGCTTCGCTACGACTTTGGTGGAATTGGTTGTAGCTTGGTGTAATCGTACTTATAACAAAGATGTACCGATTTTTCTTGCACATTTTGTAGAAATCTGCCTCGGATGTACTTTTCAACGCAAATGATGTAGACACTTGCCACAAAAATGTTTTTTAGGAAATACTGGTATTAAATAAACAGACCATTTGGGAGACCTGTTATGCAAAAATAGTGCTATGGTACTGATTTTGCTTGCCGACTTTGTGGCGTAGACACGACGATAACTGTACTGCGTTCCTAGAAGTCGCTATCCAAAGCACAGACTCCGTCCAACGCTGTTTAACTACGTTTTTCGGATGGGAATCGGTGCTGTACCACATCGAATGCCAGTAGCACATACTAGTGTGTCTGTTACGTTTAAAAAATACATGAATCTGAAGGTGTATCTCACTAAAATAACTATAAATGCTAAAATAACTATAAATGCTCTGTTTGTTTTCACAAACTGTTTTTCTTTCTTTCTGATTTCTGTTTTGTTTGTTTATAACATTTGTGTTTTATTAAGAAAAAATAAAAAAATAAAATTTTAACATTTTTTATGGATGTTATGTGTGTATAAATACGCACGATAATTCGCGTTTATTTTATAAAATATTATTCTTTTTTTAAAGCAGTTCGCAAAAAGGACAATTTATTTTATTGAAGTTGAAAATCATATATTAATTAATAAATTCATCATGAGCAAAAGTTAACATTATCTACATTTTGCAAAATATTAAATAAAGAAGATATATTTTTGCGTCAGTTGTTAAAAATATCGTTTTCAATTTTTAAATATATGCAGAAAAGTAATACATGAATAATTTATAATATAAAAAAAAAACACACCTTGGGAATATTACACAGAAAATGTATATACAAAAACCGTTGAGAATAATTATTTGATGTTATTTATAATGACTTTGTATACTACAATAGATTTTGAAAGAGTACTTCAAAAAGAACTTTATGTAAAGTTAAAATATGTATGTAAACATAGAATAATTGATGGATGCTTTGTAAAAATAACATTGCTGAAATAGTTTGAAATCTTCAATATAGAAAAAAATGTACTTGAAATAGTAATGTATTTTGTTTAATGTTTAAGAGATAGTGGTAGAAGGATCATTTGTAATATATAATTTTAAAAAGGGGAGAAAAAATGTTAAAAAATATATTTAGAGTTGAGTTCTAAAATTTTGCTTATTATATTTAATTCATATATTTTTCTTTTAGCCCAACAATGATTTTTTTCTTTTTTTTTTTTACCAAATTGTTCAATTTCTTTAGAAAGCGTAATGCATTTTTTTAACATTTAATCTTTTAAAGTAAATATTTAAAAGCGTATATTGTACATTTTTCTGTCATTTAAGTTATGCTACTTTTACCCTCATAGAACATATTTTATTGAGCATATCATGTTATTACTCGAGATTATGAAGTTATTTATATAACGGGTGTCTGATAAAGATTGGAGTAATTTGAAAGAATCATAACTATAAAAATAATTGAGTAAATGCAATTATTATTTTTTCAAAGTAGTACTCGTCAAATATCCAAGATTTGTTAGATGTAGCTGTTTTAAAACCGTGACATTCAAACGATCCGCAGAATCGATGAACGGAAAATGCAAATCGCACCACACATTCGCAATTTTAACTTTTTGCTTAGGTTACTTGTGTACATAGTGGATCCTTTCCTACTAAATCGAAGATGCTGAAGAACTTTCTAATTGACATTTGTCCCATAACTCCAATAGTTTTAGACTTATACGCTTTCCACTTTGGAATCATCGAAGAAATTGCGAATGTGTGGTGCGATTTGCATTTACATATCATCGATTCTGCGCATCGTCTGAATGTTACGACTTTAAAACAGCTACATCTAACAAATCTGGGATATTTGTCAAGTACATTGAAAAGAAAATAATTGTATTTACACAATTATTTTTAGAGTTATGATTCTTTCAAATCAATCCAACCTTTATCGAACACCCAGTATGTATTATTTTTGAATAGCAGATTCATGTAAAATAATATTTCATATATTATGTATTTTATTTAGTAATTGATTTATTTTATTATAAAACCTGCATTTTTATTTAAAATTACACTACATTCAAAAGTAATGTAAATCAACTAAATACTTGCAAGTTGTAAATAGGGAATAAGATCTCAAAAGTCAAAGAGAAATTGTTAAGTATAAATAAAAAATAGTTATGTATGAGAAAAACTAATTTATTTTTTGAAATTTATATGTATACCTACTTCATATGTACGTCTTAAACCGTTATATAATTTTATGATTTGATTGACAGAAGTAATTTAAAGCAAGTATAAGTTAGAAACAAAGTGATTTAAAGCGATTATAAGTTGCAAAACAAAGTGGTGTCAATGAGGATGCAGATAAAATCACCGACTTAAAACAAGAAATTCAATAATATGACAAAATTTGTCAGGTTAATTGAACAAAATTCATTTTAAATAATCGATTCGTTATTCCTCTTCTATTTGTACGTATAATGGGTACTTGTGTTGGTCCTTTCTTCATGTACTCTCAAGAAGCCTCATTTGTAAATTTTCACATTTTATTTGCTTGAATTTGAGTATAATTTTAATGATCTTTCATTATAGAATTGAATATACAGAATTGGTGGAAATATGCAATTCTTAGAAACCCCTTCGGTTGCTAATCCGGTACTCGCACAATAAAGGTTTTTCATGTTAAATTAAAAGTAGAATCGCAAATGATCTTAAATGCAAATAAATAGACATCACAAGCGCACAAGCACATTAATGTAAGCCAAATCACTTGATGCTAATGAATTCCACCAAATCACTTGCAAGCTACCAAGTTAAAATAGGATGTATTTTTTATGTAACTGTGTTATAACTCTGTACATCTTACAGCACGCTCGCTTTCATAAATTCTACAACAAACGTGATATTTCTTAAAATTTATCAACACATATAACACCGAAATAAATAAAAAAATATTACCGTGAGTTCGCCAGCGTGATAATGTGTTAGACTCAATATTTTCAAATAAAAGAATATTTTAATCTACGGAGTTCCATATATAGTGACGTTGCATAATTTTGCAGTGACATTTTATATTGCTACCTACAGTATTTTTGTGACATTTTTTATAGTGATCTGAAGCGAACTTTACTTTAGTTCCGACAAACAATCAGTGTAGCCATATCTGTTTGATTTTAGTGAATTTATTTTTTGAATTTAGAGAATTTCTTAGGATAGCATTCTGTTGTCTATTTCAGCGTTTCAGTCTTATTATTGGTAATCATTATATTAAAACTGCCCGATCCACTACCAACCATCTAATTAATTTGGTTTAGTTTTATAATGCAAAGTGGATGATACTTTGGAGAAACTGAAAAATATTTACGTAAATGTAAACAGCTTTCTATAAGTCTTTCGAAAAATCTAAGATAGCAGTATATACGTTATTGAGAACTCAAATAGTATTTTCAAGCTATTTTAAAAGCAAAGTATATAAAAGCATTTTTTAATTTTTATTTACTAAAAATCATCATTTCAACGGGAATTTCTATTCAACAGTACTGCAGGGTTCATATGATTATACCACAATTTTTAATAGAATTTTTCGCCTTATTTAATGCAGAAAAGTATTACAAATTCTGCAATTAAACGAGGTGTCTACAATTTCCGCTATTTAAATATTAAATAGAAATATTCTATTAAAAAATTGTGGTAAAAACGTACGAACCCTGTACTGCTGTACGAAAACAAAACATTATTATGATGAAAAATTCAAATGGAAAATTTAATAATATTTTTTACAAAGTCACTTTAAAGTCACGAAGACTATTTACAGTTGAAAATACTTTTTACTGTAAAGAATATAGAGTTAAGTTTTTTATGTTACAATTTCTTTTATTAAGTTCAAATTATGCAACTAACTTCTAATGATTTGAACGATTAAAATGTAGACAGAATATTTATGTAAAGTAATTTTTCTTATGAAATGTATTTTAATCATAAGAGGTATTTTATTCTACACTTTTATTTTTAATAATCTGCTTTATTAATGTTATAGAATACGATTTTTAAAATAAAATGTATTATAATTAAAAAACAAGATTAAGTTAAAAAAAACAAATGTAAATATTTTTATTTTGTTATTTTTTCATAATAAACATATACTTTTATACGAAAATTAATATTTTGTGTGTAATTCAGAAATAGATTAGATACACTACAAATGTTTTAAAGCGTTGAAGCATGTGTTTTCAAGAGGCCCACGCGAGAAAAACGCTTCAAAACTTATAAAAAACGCTAAAACGCTAAAACGCTTCAAAACTTATTTGATTACTATAAATTCAGATTTATTTTTAATTTTAACTCATCCATATTTTTTCCATTTTGGCTGATTTATTCTTGATGAATGACACGTTTTTTTTTATGAATCCATGGGTTGATAGTGAAAACAACCAATAAGGACAGAGAAGCAACAGAAAACAAAACATTTTATTGTGTTTCATACATTTTCCATTTCACACATGACGACACTTTACATGCGGCAGATGGTGGATAGCACTGAACAATAAAATGTTTTATTTTCTGTTGCTTCTCTGTCCTTATTGGTTGTTTTCACTATTCTTCTTAGTCTGTCCAGCGCCGGCGATTTTCGAGCTACAGGTACCGTTCCAACGCTTTTCATGGTTTTTCACTATGAAGATCACATTTAGAATTTAACTGTTGTTTTTCACACGATTCTTGAGCGCATATCTCAAAATACTTTAGCCAGTATTTTATTCAGTTTCTGTGAACGGTATGACAGTTAGGCGCTCATATATCGGGATAGTTTTTTGATAATCACCCTGTATATACAGTATGCCCACTAAAGTCCCTTGCCACCCTCTTAACTTCGGAACGGCTGCTGCTATATTCATAAAAGTGGAGTCTAGGTATAGTAAAGTAGCCATGCGCTACACAATGAAACCGCCTACAGCGCCACATGGTGGAATGCTGCGGAGTTAATATTCCTATCTCGAAAACGGAAAGAGATAGAGAAAAAAAGGGATTAACAAAGTTGTAGAGTATCATCGATTTAGTACGAAAAAACACCTTGTGGACATTAATGCGAAGAATAGAACGGTTAAAACGGGCATTTGTTTTTTTGTGATTTCTTACACTGTGACGTGACAAAACGATCTTAGAAAGAAAGAAACAACCAGTTATGAAAGAGCAGGTGTGTGCGACCCCTCACACAAACATTGCAGGACATTAAACGACGCTATTACGGACGCTTGTGCCAACGTGTTACCATCTATGCTCCAAGGTGTGCAACGTGAATTTCAAACAAGCTTCCAAATATGCATGGCAGCTGACGGTGAGAAGTTTGAACATCTAAAATAAAGGTATATTATTATAACTAGTTGCTTTTTTCTTTCTAAGACCATTTTGTAACGCCACAGTGTAGGAAATCACGAAAAGACAAATGCGTGTTTTAACCGTTCTATTCTTCGTTTTATTATGTCCACAATGTGTCTTTTTGTACTAAATCGATGATGTTCTACAACTTTGTAATTCACTTTTTTTCTCTATTTCTTTCCGTTTTCGAGATAGGAATGCTAACTCCGCAACATTCCACCAGGTGGAGCCGTAGGTGGTTTCATTGAGTAGTGCGTGGCTACTTTACTATACCTAGACACTACTTTTATGAATATAGCAGCAGCCGTTACGAAGTTAAGAGGGTGGCAAGGGGCTTTACTGGGCATACTGTATATATAGTATTTGTGAGTGTGTATGTGTATGTGTGTGTGTTGTGTATGTATGTCTGTGTGTCTATGTCTTTCTCTGTGTGTATGCGTGTATTTGTATAATAAAATCACGAAATATATGACGATAAAGACTGTGGCTATAAATGTAATCATAGAATGAATTTAATGAGAAGTATGACCCTATCCTTTTCCGGAATTAGAATTTTTAAAAGTAACCGCATATTATCACACGGGGCAAAGTTGCCCCGTTTTCCAGGTAACAATGCTAACACGATTTTATGAGCAAAAAAAAAAATTGAAATGCTTACTTAAGTTAATAGTTACCACATATTCTTAATGGCTAATAATGGTTTAAGATGATTTTGAAGCATTATTGAACATCATGAGTAATCAAAAGATGGGTAGGAAAAAAGAAATGTGGCAAAGTTGTCCCAGTTTACGGTACTGAACCTCTAAAGAGCTAGTAACTCTAAAGAACATGGACGACGTACTGTAATGCAACTGATCGTTTGCCTTTTCCACGAGAAAATTCGGCTAGTATTGCAATAGTCACTGCAGGTTTCAAGCTATTGTTTTCACACACAATTTTTATTTTAATTGTTTAATATGAGACATGAAAAGGCTTATTAATGGGACCTAGTGTCCAAAATTAGGAAAGAAACAAATAAAGGTTTCATTCTTTCCATGACTCAGTTGAAACGTCCTCATCACTTTCTACTTTTTTCATTCTTTCAAGACATGAGGACATTCCTTTGCATTTTCTAGTGTGTGGGCTGTCTCTTTGAAGGTTGAAATTCTGCCTGGTAAAACGAATATATTATTCATTTTGACAGACAGTTGTAATGTAGAAATCAGTGCGATAACAGTCAGTGTCGAATTGAATTCAGAAACTTTTCTCCGGGAGGTATTTTGTGGCTCCGCGGGGAGGGAAATTGCACTTTTTAACCTTTAAAAGCATAGAATCTCAAATCTTCCGGGGAGAACATTTCATTGTTCCGGGGGGGGGGAATGTCCCCTTCCCGGGCTGCCCCCTGAAATCAACACTGATAACAGTATTTGATAAAAAAGGGAATTTCTTTCCTATTTCTACCCTACTTTTCGTCGAAAATCACACTACAATAATCAGATATTTTTCTCTTATTAGCCGTGATACTGATTTTGTAGCTCTTTAAAAAGCGTGAAAATCTTAATATAATTTTAATGACGAATCATTCTCAACGTACAAATTGTTCGTTTTAATCATGTACTCGTTTTATTTGTGTTTGTATTAAACGAGTTCGGCTGTAAATGGAAAGTCAATCTTTAGAAAGAATTTTCGTATGTCACTTATAAAATAGGCGGTTCTTTCATTCTTCCCATACTAAATAAAATTGATTTCGAAGTGCACTCTTTAAGCAAATTCAGCCAGAAAATCCTATTGAAGTGCACAGATGTTTAATATATTAGACATTTATTAAATTCCTGAAAACCAAATAGAAGTTTTATTTATATTATGAAGTTTTGATAATTTAAACGTAAAATACGTGGAATGAATCAGATAAATTCTATCACACAAAGCCTTCGTTCTTTCACACAACACGTTCGGTTGCAAGATTGCTTGATTAGGTTACATGTTTGCAGAAACTCCTACAAATAAAAATGATATAAATATAGACATATATATAATAAAGAAAGATATTATATATGTCTAGTTTAATGACTGTATTTACTATTTTATTATTTATATTACCAATTTATTACCGGACATTATTACATAGGATTTTTTGTAGATGACTACGTGCATGATTTACATTGTTATGTCTTTGAAAAGGGTCTAGTCATATGTTACAGATCATAATAATATATGACAAAGACAAATCTATTTTCGCTTTCTTTTAACTTACATTTCTGTATGTGTGTGGCACTCAAATCTTGTGACTCATTTCTCACCCACTTCCTGTTGAGGTATAGTTTTTAAAGTTGGAATATATATGTATTCCTGAGGGAAATACATGAATTGGACATTCAAGTTTTAAAATTCGATCCCTAACGGGTGTGTGTGGGGGGGCAAAGTCGGTCCATAAGTTGCATTGTGCCCATACAAATAACGTTACGATTGCTTAATATTAATTTAAAAAAATAGTTCAACTGTAGAACTTTCATCCATTTTAACCACATTGTTGCTCGCATCATTATGCCGTCAGCATTGACTGACGCACATATTTGTGCTTTATAATATAAGTTGACTTTTTTGTGAGTTTAAATGGAAGCATGCATTATTATTATTTTTTTTGACATTTAATGTATTAATCTATCAATACACATATAGTTTCTTTTAATCTTGACATAAGCTTTATAGCTCAAAGTTTATTTTATTTATTTGCATGTTTGTATATAAGTTTACATTAATGTGTAGTATCCTTTAAACAATATACAGGGTGATTCAAAACTGGAGGAACAAACGTCTAGGAGAGGTAGTGTACACCTAGACGACTCGGAATCACACAGCAATGCAATGTCGGAAATGCAATCCTAACGAAATAAGAGGGTTGTTTGGGGCTGAATCATCGTGATCGAAAATTGACATTTAAAGACTATATGCTTAAAATAAGTCAGGACTTTCCTGATAATGAAGTTCCCGGAAGTTTTCTAGCTACGTGCCTGGCTCTTATCATTTACATTTTGGCACTTGGGGGGTCTAACTACAGCTCTGGTGAGAAACGCCCCCCCCCCTCCGCAGATAACCAGCGCCCTCAAACGTGTGAAACTATAGATGGCAAGAACCAAGCACTTAGGCAGAAAATTTATTTTAGTCATTAAATGTCAATTTTTAATCACGATGATCCAGCTCCTAACTCGTTAGGATTGCATTTCCGACACTGCATTGCTACGTGATTACGAGTTATCTAGGTGTAACCTACCCCTCCTATAGAAATTTATTCCTCCAATTTTGAATTACCCTGTATAAACATACGCTTTAAAAAAAATGTAGACTTTCGCAAAAATGGCTATGTTGAGTCTTTCCACTGGAGAGTTAACCTACTTTATTCATAAATGTGACATTTACAGATTTGTCTTTGTCATATATTATTATGAACTATAACATATTACTAGACCATTCATAATGACATAACAATGGAAATCATGCGTGTAGTCATCACCAAAAAAAACATATCTAACCATAAGTAATTAGCATTCTACGAGATTTTAACTTGCATGGCAATGTTGCATGTCTGATAATAAATTGGTAATACTATAAATAATAAAACACATATATATGTATTACTTTTCCTATGTAAAGAAGTTAACACTGCAAATTAATTTGATTCAAAATAGTCATCATCACACATAGAAAATATGTTATATTCAGCTGAATAGTTCAGTATATGCTTATATATATATATATATATATATATATATATATATTAAATGCATTAATTTAGCATATTTTTATAATAAACAAATATTTATCACAAACATTAATTTAAACAGAGTTTTATATTATAAATTGAAAAATAACTGTGATATTTTTCCACCAATGTTTCTCTTAGGGCAATTTTTCGATTAGTTGATGCCAGAGTCATATTAAAATTCTGCTGAATCAGAATAATTGCTCATTTCCCCGTTAAATTTTCCTATTTTAAAAGTTACGGTATAAATCAGAAATAAAGCGAAGCATTCCAGACATAGTTTAAATTGAAGCATACAGGTAATTTGACTACATACCTCAGGCAACAAAATGCGAGAAATACGAATTCACAATTGCATATGATTTGTTTTGAAAAATCTGTATATTGTAGAATTCTTATGGATTTTAGAAACAAAATATTTACTATAACATTTCATGATTGGTAACGTGCACGGTAATTGATAATCGTGATATTTGAAAAAGTAAAAATAAAAAATATATACTTTTTTTCAGATTTCACATGCAATATATAATTTTGATAATAAATTTACGCTTTTATTAAATACTGATTTTAGATTCAAAAGTATTTTACAGGTTTTGAATACAATTTGAATACAAAGTCTCTTATTAAAAAAAAGAAAGTAGCAACTTTAATTAATTCTAAGCTTTAGAAAATTATTGCCTTGAAGTCATTTCAATTCTTATTTATCAATTTATTATTATTATTATTATTATTATTATTATTATTATTATTATTTTTTTTTTTTTTTTTTTTTTTTTTTGAGCATTTCAGAGAAATTAGTTATTTTTTATTTCAATGTAAAAGTATGTTAATTGCTATTATTTTTTTAATTCTATTTTTTAAACTATCACCAGCTAATGAGGCCAGTGTTACCAGGACCAGGATAACAATCTTAAATATGCTTAAAACTGTGTTACCGTTTAATGGGATTACTTTTAAATATATCTCGCTACTTTGGCCGTTTTTCCAAACGAACCCCTCTTTAAGGCCGAAAAAAAACACCCCCGAGTTTGTATTCTTTTATATATTTTAAGCGAAAATCTTTCAAAATCAATCTAATGTTGGGGGGGGGGGGCACTGCTTTCGGCAGCGTACACCCTCGGATTTGTATGATTATAAATTTTCACAAAAATCTATCTAAACGAACCTAGAGTTGGGGGTGCCCGGACTTCGGGTATTTAGACTGAGCTGTGCAACACCGATAGACAACTTGCGTGCGTATCGGCATTAAGAATATAAGGAGCCTCCGTTATAGTGATTGCCGATTTATTTTCTGGCATTTAAATATTACTAAAATTTCGCTTTTAACTAAAAGTTCCTGAGAAAACCTAAATAATAAAATAAGCGCAATCTAGAGTAAATGGTCTTCCAGTAATATATTTTATTGTTTACTCTCTCTAAATAAAGAAATTTGGTAAAGAAAAAAACCATCAAAATCGGCCAATTAGCTCTTGTATTATGAAATTGTAATATTTTTAGCATTCATCTTTCTGTAGTCACGCATTTAAAAAATATATCAATCCCCTCACGTGAAAAAGAATGAAAAACACTGCTGCAATTCTCTTAAAACGCCAAATGATATCTCCGGAGACACTGAAAAGAAAATGTCCCCAGTGATTGCGAACTAAATTGCAGCAAATAACTAACAATAGGTAAACAGTGTACAGAAAATACTTTTTTTTTTGAACTAGTAAATATTGATATATATATTTTTATTAATGAAAGGTATCGTTGTGTGTTTTTCAAAACACCTATAACTATTTCTATTTTTACATTTATTTATTTATTTATTTATTTATTTATTTATTTATTTATTTATTATTCATAATATTATTATTTTGTATCTTCATCCGGGCCATGCGGATGACAATTTCGAACTGTAGAAAAAACGCAAAATGTGAAAACGACTTCCAGAAAATATGTTTTTTAAGATAATAAATATTAATAATTTTTTAAACGTACTAAAGATACCATTACAGCTGTGAAGGTACCACCTAAAGTTAGATTATTTGATTTGTGTTTCTTTATAACTCATCTGGAGTTGCAAATACATAAAACACGGCAAATATGAGAAAGAACTTCAGAAAGGAATTTTTTTTGAAATAGTGAACATCCTATTTAAATGCAAAAAACTGTAGGTAACAAAAAATTACCATGAACATAGACGTATTTTTCGTTTCTTCCTTTTTTTTTTTTTTTTTTTTTTTTTTTTTGTATTTCCATAGAGCATGCGCCGAATGATGTTTCACGAACATGCTCAGAAACGATCGACGGAACCATGGAAGCCCGTTCATTACCGTTCAATCTGTGTTTTGATTTAATATCTCGGTTAATTATCAAAAAATTAAAAATCTGAGTCTCAGGTGCATTCGAACCAGTCTTTGCTTATCCTTGTAAAATTTGGAGACCTTTACGTGCTGTAGATCTCCATAGATATTGCCAACAAACATTTATTAATGTAGATACGTTTATAAAAAAATATTCAAAATATTAATTTAATTACATTCCAATTTGTTAATCAAATTTTCTTTTCAAAGAACTTTATTTTTCTCTATTATAGTTCATTTGCTACATTATTTCCTTATTAAATTCACAATTTTAGTACTTTAATTTTACCTAAGAATAAAAACATACGAACTGTCTAAATAGTACACTGTAGAAAAAAAAATGTTGATTTTACAGTAATGCGCGGTAGCGTAGTACTGCTTATTTTACTGTTTATTACTGTTAATTTTACGGTATAATACTAGCAGCTGGAATGCCACTATTATACTGTAAAATCATTTTTTTTGTAGTGTAGCATTATTCAGAACTGTGTGATTTAATTGTTAATGTTTGAGAAATGACTGATATAGTAAAGACGGTGTAGCTTTCATTTGACGATCAGTTGAGGGGAAATCGGTGTTGGCTTCAAGTTTTCCCCACAATTTGTATCCTTACAGAAATGGGAGGGATTATCTACCCATCTACCACCTATCGACATAACAGCGAGAGGACTCTCCATATGTGGCTCCCAAATGGTTCCTTTATTAGAATACTACTTTTTTAAACAAAAATCTTCTTTTTAGATTTTTCGGCAGTAATTTGTTATTTTGACCCCCTCCCCCCCGAGGAGGAATCGCCAAGTGACAGAGATATATCACCAAATTAGGTTGTAGCATCTCGTCAAATGATTTGTAGTCCTAAAGAAACCGCAAGTGTTAATGCTATCGTCATAAAGAGTTTTTTGATGTTGCAGAAAATTTGTCACATGTTTTTCAACTGCATGTTGTATTGTTTTTTCTTTAACCGTCTGTATTTATTCAGAATCTTCGATTTACCTAGTACTGAGATGGATGCAGTCTAGTTTTTTTTTCAAAACCGATGGCTTTTATTGAACATACAACTATGCGAAAATGGCCATGATATGTAAATGTATGTTACTATTGATGAAGTGCATTACTTAAAAAAGCATGTACAATTTTGTTGATACAACAACAGATGTTCACACACAACATGTTGAAACAATGTGGGATTCTGCGAAATGGCACATTAAAACACAACGAGGTACAACTCGCCATCACCTCGAATCGTGTCCTACAGAATTTATGTGGAGAGAATACCTAGGGAAAATGTTTTTGATGAGTTATTGAAAGCAATTTCAGAAATATGGTCTATAATGGAAGGCGTAACATTAAAAAGTTTTTATTCTTGTAAAGCATTGTCAGAAATTGTTATGAAACAATAGTATGATTATGTTATGAAATATTGTAATGTGTTCATATTAACATAAATTAACATCTTTAATGCAATGTTTTTTGTTTTTATATCTGTATTATACGTTCGTGCTTTATGAGCTTCGCTACGACTTTGGTGGAATTGGTTGTAGCTTGGTGTAATCGTACTTATAACATAGATGTACCGATTTTTCTTGCACATTTTGTAGAAATCTGCCTCGGATGTACTTTTCAACGCAAATGATGTAGACACTTGCCACAAAAATGTTTTTTAGGAAACACTGGTATTAAATAAACAGACCATTTGGGAGACCTGTTATGCAAAAATAGTGCTATGGTACTGATTTTGCTTGCCGACTTTGTGGCGTAGACACGACGATAACTGTACTGCGTTCCTAGAAGTCGCTATCCAAAGCACAGACTCCGTCCAACGCTGTTTAACTACGTTTTTCGGATGGGAATCGGTGCTGTACCACATCGAATGCCAGTAGCACATACTAGTGTGTCTGTTACGTTTAAAAAATACATGAATCTGAAGGTGTATCTCACTAAAATAACTATAAATGCTAAAATAACTATAAATGCTCTGTTTGTTTTCACAAACTGTTTTTCTTTCTTTCTGATTTCTGTTTTGTTTGTTTATAACATTTGTGTTTTATTAAGAAAAAATAAAAAAATAAAATTTTAACATTTTTTATGGATGTTATGTGTGTATAAATACGCACGATAATTCGCGTTTATTTTATAAAATATTATTCTTTTTTTAAAGCAGTTCGCAAAAAGGACAATTTATTTTATTGAAGTTGAAAATCATATATTAATTAATAAATTCATCATGAGCAAAAGTTAACATTATCTACATTTTGCAAAATATTAAATAAAGAAGATATATTTTTGCGTCAGTTGTTAAAAATATCGTTTTCAATTTTTAAATATATGCAGAAAAGTAATACATGAATAATTTATAATATAAAAAAAAAACACACCTTGGGAATATTACACAGAAAATGTATATACAAAAACCGTTGAGAATAATTATTTGATGTTATTTATAATGACTTTGTATACTACAATAGATTTTGAAAGAGTACTTCAAAAAGAACTTTATGTAAAGTTAAAATATGTATGTAAACATAGAATAATTGATGGATGCTTTGTAAAAATAACATTGCTGAAATAGTTTGAAATCTTCAATATAGAAAAAAATGTACTTGAAATAGTAATGTATTTTGTTTAATGTTTAAGAGATAGTGGTAGAAGGATCATTTGTAATATATAATTTTAAAAAGGGGAGAAAAAATGTTAAAAAATATATTTAGAGTTGAGTTCTAAAATTTTGCTTATTATATTTAATTCATATATTTTTCTTTTAGCCCAACAATGATTTTTTTCTTTTTTTTTTTTACCAAATTGTTCAATTTCTTTAGAAAGCGTAATGCATTTTTTTAACATTTAATCTTTTAAAGTAAATATTTAAAAGCGTATATTGTACATTTTTCTGTCATTTAAGTTATGCTACTTTTACCCTCATAGAACATATTTTATTGAGCATATCATGTTATTACTCGAGATTATGAAGTTATTTATATAACGGGTGTCTGATAAAGATTGGAGTAATTTGAAAGAATCATAACTATAAAAATAATTGAGTAAATGCAATTATTATTTTTTCAAAGTAGTACTCGTCAAATATCCAAGATTTGTTAGATGTAGCTGTTTTAAAACCGTGACATTCAAACGATCCGCAGAATCGATGAACGGAAAATGCAAATCGCACCACACATTCGCAATTTTAACTTTTTGCTTAGGTTACTTGTGTACATAGTGGATCCTTTCCTACTAAATCGAAGATGCTGAAGAACTTTCTAATTGACATTTGTCCCATAACTCCAATAGTTTTAGACTTATACGCTTTCCACTTTGGAATCATCGAAGAAATTGCGAATGTGTGGTGCGATTTGCATTTACATATCATCGATTCTGCGCATCGTCTGAATGTTACGACTTTAAAACAGCTACATCTAACAAATCTGGGATATTTGTCAAGTACATTGAAAAGAAAATAATTGTATTTACACAATTATTTTTAGAGTTATGATTCTTTCAAATCAATCCAACCTTTATCGAACACCCAGTATGTATTATTTTTGAATAGCAGATTCATGTAAAATAATATTTCATATATTATGTATTTTATTTAGTAATTGATTTATTTTATTATAAAACCTGCATTTTTATTTAAAATTACACTACATTCAAAAGTAATGTAAATCAACTAAATACTTGCAAGTTGTAAATAGGGAATAAGATCTCAAAAGTCAAAGAGAAATTGTTAAGTATAAATAAAAAATAGTTATGTATGAGAAAAACTAATTTATTTTTTGAAATTTATATGTATACCTACTTCATATGTACGTCTTAAACCGTTATATAATTTTATGATTTGATTGACAGAAGTAATTTAAAGCAAGTATAAGTTAGAAACAAAGTGATTTAAAGCGATTATAAGTTGCAAAACAAAGTGGTGTCAATGAGGATGCAGATAAAATCACCGACTTAAAACAAGAAATTCAATAATATGACAAAATTTGTCAGGTTAATTGAACAAAATTCATTTTAAATAATCGATTCGTTATTCCTCTTCTATTTGTACGTATAATGGGTACTTGTGTTGGTCCTTTCTTCATGTACTCTCAAGAAGCCTCATTTGTAAATTTTCACATTTTATTTGCTTGAATTTGAGTATAATTTTAATGATCTTTCATTATAGAATTGAATATACAGAATTGGTGGAAATATGCAATTCTTAGAAACCCCTTCGGTTGCTAATCCGGTACTCGCACAATAAAGGTTTTTCATGTTAAATTAAAAGTAGAATCGCAAATGATCTTAAATGCAAATAAATAGACATCACAAGCGCACAAGCACATTAATGTAAGCCAAATCACTTGATGCTAATGAATTCCACCAAATCACTTGCAAGCTACCAAGTTAAAATAGGATGTATTTTTTATGTAACTGTGTTATAACTCTGTACATCTTACAGCACGCTCGCTTTCATGAATTCTACAACAAACGTGATATTTCTTAAAATTTATCAACACATATAACACCGAAATAAATAAAAAAATATTACCGTGAGTTCGCCAGCGTGATAATGTGTTAGACTCAATATTTTCAAATAAAAGAATATTTTAATCTACGGAGTTCCATATATAGTGACGTTGCATAATTTTGCAGTGACATTTTATATTGCTACCTACAGTATTTTTGTGACATTTTTTATAGTGATCTGAAGCGAACTTTACTTTAGTTCCGACAAACAATCAGTGTAGCCATATCTGTTTGATTTTAGTGAATTTATTTTTTGAATTTAGAGAATTTCTTAGGATAGCATTCTGTTGTCTATTTCAGCGTTTCAGTCTTATTATTGGTAATCATTATATTAAAACTGCCCGATCCACTACCAACCATCTAATTAATTTGGTTTAGTTTTATAATGCAAAGTGGATGATACTTTGGAGAAACTGAAAAATATTTACGTAAATGTAAACAGCTTTCTATAAGTCTTTCGAAAAATCTAAGATAGCAGTATATACGTTATTGAGAACTCAAATAGTATTTTCAAGCTATTTTAAAAGCAAAGTATATAAAAGCATTTTTTAATTTTTATTTACTAAAAATCATCATTTCAACGGGAATTTCTATTCAACAGTACTGCAGGGTTCATATGATTATACCACAATTTTTAATAGAATTTTTCGCCTTATTTAATGCAGAAAAGTATTACAAATTCTGCAATTAAACGAGGTGTCTACAATTTCCGCTATTTAAATATTAAATAGAAATATTCTATTAAAAAATTGTGGTAAAAACGTACGAACCCTGTACTGCTGTACGAAAACAAAACATTATTATGATGAAAAATTCAAATGGAAAATTTAATAATATTTTTTACAAAGTCTCTTTAAAGTCACGAAGACTTTTTACAGTTGAAAATACTTTTTACTGTAAAGAATATAGAATTAAGTTTTTTATGTTACAATTTACTTTGTTAAGTTCAAATTATCCAACTAATTTCTAATGATTTGAACGATTAAAATGTAGACCGAATATTTATGTAAAGTAATTTTTTCTTATGAAATGTATTTTAATCATAAGAGGTATTTTATTCTACACTTTTATTTTTAATAATATGCTTTATTAATGTTATAGAATACGATTTATAAAATAAAATGGATTATAATTAAAAAACAAGATTAAGTTAAAAAAAACAAATGTCAATATTTTTATTTTGTTATTTTTTCATAATAAACATATACTTTTATACGAAAATTAATATTTTTGTGTGTCTTCACAAATAGATTAGATACACTACAAATGTTTTAAAGCGTTGAAGCACGTGTTTTCAAGAGGCAAACGCGAGAAAACGATTTCTAAAACGCTTCAAAACTTATTTGATTACTATAAATTCAGATTTATTTTTAATTTTAACTCATCCATATTTTTTCCATTTTGGCTAATTTATTCTTGATGAATGACACGATTGTTTTTTATCAATCCATGGGTTGATAGTGAAAACAACCAATAAGGACAGAGAAGCAACAGAAAACAAAACATTTTATTGTGTTTCATACATTTTCCATTTCACACATGACGACACTTTACATGCGGCAGATAGTGGATAGCACTGAACAATAAAATGTTTTACTTTCTGTTGCTTCTCTGTCCTTATTGGTTGTTTTCACTATTCTTCTTAGTCTGTCCAGCGCCAGCGATTTTCGTGCTACAGGTACCGTTCCAACGCTTCTCATGGTTTTTCACTATGAAGATCACATTCCAATAAAAAAAAGTAGGTGTTGCCATTTGAAATTTTTGAAATTTTGTCACTGTAATCGTAACTGTTAGAATTTAACTGTTGTTTTTCAAACGATTCTTGAGCGCATATCTCAAAATACTTTAGGCCAGTATTTCATTCAGTTTCTGTGAACGGTATGACAGTTAGGTGCTCATATATCGGGATAGTTTTTTATAATCACCGTGTATATACAGTATGCCCACTAAAGTCCCTTGCCACCCTCTTAACTTCGGAACGGCTGCTGCTATATTCATAAAAGTGGAGTCTAGGTATAGTAAAGTAGCCATGCGCTACACAATGAAACCGCCTACAACGCCTCCTGGTGGAATGCTGCGGAGTTAGTATTCCTATCTCGAAAACGGAAAGAGATAGAAAAAAAAGGGATTTACAAAGTTGTAGAGTATCATCGATTTAGTACGAAAAAACACCTTGTGGACATTAATGCGAAGAATAGAACGGTTAAAACGCGCATTTGTTTTTTGTGATTTCCTACACTGTGACGTGACAAAACGATCTTAGAAAGAAAGAAACAACCAGTTATGAAACAGCAGGTGTGTGCTACCCCTCACACAAACATTGCAGGACATTAAACGACGCTATTACGGACGCTTGTGCCAACGTGTTACCATCTATGCTCCAAGATGTGCAACGTGAATTTCAAACAAGCTTTCAAATATGCATGGCAGCGGACGGTGAGAATTTTGAACATCTAAAATAAAGGTATATTATTATAACTAGTTGCTTTTTTTCTTTCTAAGACCGTTTTGTAACGTCACAGTGTAGGAAATCACGAAAAGACAAATGCGTGTTTTAACCGTTCTATTCTTCTCATTAATGTCCACAATGTGTCTTTTTGTACTAAATCGATGATGTTCTACAACTTTGTAATTCACTTTTTTCTCTATTTCTTTCCATTTTCGAGATAGGAATGCTAACTCCGCAACATTCCACAAGGTGGCGCCGAAGTCGGTTTCATTGAGTAGTGCGTGGCTACTTTACTATACCTAGACACTACTTTTATGAATATAGCAGCAGCCGTTCCGAAGTTAAGAGGGTGGCAAGGGACTTTACTGGGCATACTGTATATATAGTATTTGTGAGTGTGTATGTTTATGTGTGTGTGTTGTGTATGTATGTCTGTGTGTCTATGTCTTTCTCTGTGTGTACGCGTGTATTTGTATAATAAAATCACGAAATATATGACGATAAAGACTGTGGCTATAAATGTAATCATAGAATGAATTTAATGAGAAGTATGACCCTATCCTTTCCCGGAATTAAAATTTTTAAAAGTAACCGCATATTATCACACCGAAGCTATAATTAAAATTTTAATTAAATTGTTTTAAAAATACTAGCAGAAGAAAACTTAATTTCATGCGGCCATAGTTTAATGGTAATGATAAAAACAAGCTGGAGAAAATAATTTGAAAATGTTTCCAAGCCATTGTAATGATAATGAGTACTGAAAACAGTCAAAGACACCTTATAAATAATAATTAAAATCTTTTAAAATCTTAAAATTTGTTTCTTTCTGTATTTTTTTACTCATATGCGAATTCGATTTTGCTGTTTTTCTTTAGTTTTTTGTGTTCTACGTGTAGTAAATCTCAACCACACCTGTATGTATATGAATCAGCAAGTGGTTTTGATCGATTTCTTCTGACGATGAATTATTCATTCAATCACCGAAGAAAAACAGGCCATTTTGTTCTTTTATTTATAAAATACTTTAAGAACGTTTCAGTAAAAGAAACGATAGCTATCAGAGAGAACTGATAATACATTTTACATGGATCAACACAAGATTATATTAATGAACATTTTTCTCTAAAAGTAACAAATTAAACTGAACTTGTTTCTTAGTGTACAATTAGTTATAACTACCAAACCCCGAACTCTAATTTTTTACATATTTTTCATTTTTGAATTAATGTTTATTTATTAATAGACTTAAATATATTTTAACGTGTTGTTTTATTATATAATCAAGGGATTTTATATGTATATTAGGGCGGTGCGAAAAAAGAGAAGTTGTTATTTCCGATTCGCTATAGTGTGGAAAAGTTGCGATTGGTAAATACAAGAAGAAAAAAAAGAATTCTAATCGGACTTTATCTTCCGATCCCGCAAACCGTCTAAAAATTCAGAAAAATGGAAAAATTCCGATTTTTTCAGAATTAAAAAAAAAGTGTTACGTATATATATTTTTATTACTATATTAAAAATATTTGTATATTGTACTGTTTAATAATAAAAATTTAAAAAATTGCATTTAGAGAATATCTTCTGATCGCGCAAACCACCTAAAAATGCAAAAAAGTTGAGAATTTCCGATTTTTTGAGCATTAAAAAAAAAAATATATATATGTATCTACATTTTTTATCGCTATAGTGAGAAATATGTGCAGACTGTGCTGTTTAATAACAATAATAATAATAAATTGCGTTTAGAGACTATCTTCTGATCGCGCAAACTCAATAAAAATCGGGAAAATTTCAATTTTGATTGATTTTGATGTATTAAGAAAATAATCAACTGAGGTCAGTTTGTGGTCTCTGGTTAAGATTTAAATGTAAATTGATACTATTGAGCTGAACTATTGAACTGATTACTGAAAAAGGGCTTCACTGGAATACTTAGATTTGGTAGTGCTGTAGTGGTACAAATACCAATACAGGATGGAAAGGTTGTGCAGACAACTTGAAGTACGGCGTGAAGTATCTCGGACGATCTCTTCCGTGGATTGTTTGTTTATTCCATTTTGTTGAATTACCTTTCGGCCATCTTTTCCAAGAGTTGAATGGTGAAACAACTGACCCAAGATCATTTAGTGGACCAATTGAGTAGAATATTATTGGTTGTGAAATGCTCTAAGTGATAAATTTTCAATTAATTGACTGTGAAATTCAAAAAGTGGGCAGACATTTATTTGTTGAGCAAGGACCAAAGATACCTTTTTGACGTAAGTCAAGCAATTAAAAGTGGCAACTTTCCAAATGACTTATCAAGCGTGACCCCGGCCCAAATTTACATGCCATATGGCTCACTTGTGCAAATAGAGGCTTTCGACTTTAGGTGAACGTAGAAAACCCATCGGAAGCCTTAAAAACCATAGTGACATTTATTTTAAAATCTAACATTCTAGTTTAGTTTGAAATAAAATGCATTAAGTACATTACAGATGGGCCTATTCATCTGTACAGAGCAATAGAAACAGTTCGATACTTGCCTGACGACCTGAAGAAAGTGGTATTTCCTGTGAAAACTCGTTCTTTGCCCAGGAAAACCTACTGACGGCAATGGTCTTTGATAAGAGTAAGCCCATAGAGAGCTAGGGCTAAGAAGAGTGTTAAAAGCCAGGTAGACTGTTTCAAAAGGTAAAGGCATCAGAAACTTTATCACTGCTACGTTAAACTTCGGTGCGGCAGACTATACAGAATTAATTGATTGGAATGTAAAATATTATCATCTCCAACTCTTTTATGGAGAGTAACCAATGAAGAAATACATTCCTTCGTTTAAGCAGATGATGTTCCAGACTGGGATGTTAACACATTTTCCTGCTACACGCAAGCGGTCGAGCTGTGCGTCAAATTGGTAACGGAAGCATCGCTTTATATGTGCCCCAATCAACAGATGGATTCATCAGGGCCACACTGAAATCAAGGTCCATGGAACCAATCTTTACCACCAAATCGTAGTACAAAGTTGCGTTTAAAAGTCAGACTTAAACAGATGAAATAACGAATTATGTATTTAAGTAATGTAAGTAGCAAACACCCTTCTTGTTTGGATGGAGGAAAGGGTGTGGGTTGGACTCGAAGTGAAGCCACCTCTCCGTGGTGAGTTCTGGGTTGTTTAAATCTTGTCAAATATCTAAACAAGCAAAAGATCTGTACAATTTATATGTAACTGTTGACATTGGAACGCAAACTGACCTTATGCGATTATTTTCTTAATTAATCAAAATCACTCTAAATTGAAATTTTCCCGATTTTTATTGAGCTTGCGCGATCGGAAGATATTCTAATGTTCGGAGTAGATCGGAAGACATTCCTTAAACGCAGTTTATTATTATTGTTATTATTAAACAGCACAATCTACAAATATTTTCACTATAGCGTTTCACTATATACGTAACATTTCTTTTAAATGCTGAAGAAATCGGAAATTTTCAACTTTTTGAATTTTTAGGCGGTTTGCGAGATCGGAAGATATTCTCTAAACATAATTTTTTTAATTATTATTATTAAACAATATAATCTAAAAATATTTTTCACTATAGTGATAAAAAATATATACACGTAAAACTTTTTTTTTTAATTCTGAAAAATCGGAAAATTTCGATTTTTTTTAATTTTTAGGCGGTTTGCGGGATCGGAAGATAAAGTCCGATTTGAATATATTTTTTGTTTTGTTTTTCTTGTACTTACCAATCGCAACTTTTCCGCACTATAGTGACACGGAAATACCAACTACACTTTTTTCGCACCACCCTAATGTACATTTAGATTCAAAAATAATTTAATTAATTAAAATGTTTGTGAGAATATATTATTATGTGATTATTTTAAAGTAAATATTTGGTAAAATTTTCGTGCAATCTACAATGTAGTTTTTATTATTAATTGTTATGCGCAGAGATTTTTCTATATTTATATATATTTTTGTTCATTTATGTTAAATCTTAAAAATCTAAAATTTTTAAAACATGCAAATTTGGGAAAGCTGTTAAAATGAATCAGTGTGAAGCATAAACGTAAAGTATATTCATTTATCATTTTAAAATTTGTTTTATGAGAATCCATTATTCTAGCAGTGTAAAATTTAAAAAAATGTGACGCGTTTCCTTAATTAACGTGTAACAGCAGTATGTTTAATATCTTAGAATTCTGTAATAAGATTCATTATAAATGAACTTTCATATTACAGAAGAACTATAATTGTGGAAATAATTTCAAGCGGGATATATATTTCCTTTTGTGTATATATGCAAATTAAAATTTCATTTTGTAATTCATTAATGAATATAGCATATTTACTATTATTTCTAGAAATAAAAAAGGGTAAAAACTGATGACAATAAAACTGAAAATAATCAAATTAATTAGGAAACATTTGTGAACATATGTGAATTTCATTAAAATCTCCAGAATAAAAGGTTATCAGTTTATAACATATAATTATCACACTTCTACGATAATTTATAGATTTTTGACTGTATACATTATAGCAATAACATATATACAATTCAAATTTAAGGAATTTTGTAAATGGTATCACAAATCGAAATTTATAAAACATAAACACCAATAAAAATTTCCTAAAAATCTCAAAATGTTAATTGTGGTTGTTGAAAATTATGTTGTTGTAATTGCTAATTGTGATTGTAGTTTAAATATAGTTAAAAAAACCTTATTTGTAGTTTTTAATATATTCCAAAATTATGCTCTTATAAAAAAGAGTAAGCTTGAATAGTAAAAATAAGATACAACAAGAAGGAAAAATCATGCATCAGGCATAGATTACGAAACACTTTTCAACACCAGAATAACTATAAAGAAATTTATTTTTTGCTAGAATGAAATGAGATACCTTAATAAGCTATTTAAATAAATACACGTCACATGATTTTTTCCCATAGACCATAATGTAACGGAATTCTTATGTGTGTCTCTTTAAACGAACTGTAAAGGCTACACACTTCATTTTTAATAGCGAACATTCTATAGTAAACCTCATTAACATATAAATATTACAAGTTCATCCGGGTACATTTACGCGAGTTAGAGCATGGTCATACAAACAGAAATCAAATTCATAAAATCTTTACAACTATGTTAGAAAGTGTAAAAAAGAACATAGCTGAATAGCGCATATTCAGGTGAAGGTTCGGGTGTAAAGCTGACTAATAAAATAAAAGTTTCAGGTTATTCAATACTCAAGTTTTCTAAAAGAAAAAAAAATCTGCAATCAAAACTGTTATGATTGCTTCCTACAAAATAGCTATTCAGTCAATTTTGTGCAACATTTTTTGTCGGATAGATTTTTTTTTATTGAACTTATTGAATTTTATTTTAATAACTCGTTGCGTTCATCTTTGATTATGATGGCATATATGGAGTAATAAATAAACCCAGTGCTTCTAAAAGGATGTAAAGATGCAGTTACATAATTTTACATGAAAATCAGAAAAAATTAAAAAATGTCAGTTATCGTGTTGTATACTAAAGTTCCTCAAATATCATATGATTTTTTCTTACTGATAAATATAATTGAAACGTTAATCCGATAGTACTAGCGTCCTTTTTCAGAACGCTATTGTTCACGTTTAGTTTTTTTATTCTCGATTCCCCGCCTACAGAAAATGGAAAACAAGAAGAAGCATTTTTCATTTAATATTCTTATACTATTATAATTCGACGAAGTTATAAAATTGCAGTTTAATTAAATTATGCATTTTTTTCACGAGCTGCGGAGTATTGGGAAGATGTAAAAATTACTTTTCTACTAATTTCAACTTTGCTTGTAACAAAAAACAAAAACAAAAATAAAATAAAATAAAATAGAGACGTTTTGTTACTTGACTATGGTCAAACATTTAAGGAACAAGCGAATGGTTCCATGAAACATTTAAGGATGGAGAAACATTTAAGGAACATGGAATTTTATCATTGTATTTTTAAAGTGAGATAGGTTAAAATAAGATAATTGATATGGGCGGCAAAACGACCAACACGCGACTACTGCCGGGTCAATTTTTTAATACGCTATCTGTACTATACTTTAATCCTCTAGATTTTGATTTAGACATAACTCAAAAAATCTTAGAAATGACTGACGTGAAAAACCAGATCAAAATTAATGGCAGATATATACTAGTCGGATATACCAATCACAGAACTTTCTTCTATCTCATACTTGTTAATGCTTCAAAATTCGCTATCACACCGCCAAAAAAATCAATATTTTTCGTTATTCTGTTGTACGTCAACTGCTTGCGAATCGTCGGGTTACCTGGATGTGAGCAGTCGATGTATTATAATAAACTACGAAAAGTCCTTCTGACCTGTACCGTCAGGAAAAGATAGCCTCTCCCTATTGCTTGTTTTTGAGATTTTAGTTAATTCTACTGAAAATACACGAAGCTAAAATGCGCGGAACCCGATTACAAAATAATCATTCCCAGTTCTCGTCAATACGGAATTTGAATGAGACTATCACCAAATTAGAAAGACATAGCCAAGTTGGCTTCATATACGACAACGTATTTCTGTCACCAAATTTGGCGATATTTAGCCAATTGTCGCCAAGTTTGGTGAGAATTTGACGTTGACGAATATAAATATATAGTCTTAAGCGTGTAAGTGTTGAAACGATGGTTACAACAGTGAAAGAAAATTATCCGTTTATGGAGGAATCCGGCTGTATTGTTTCAAAATGTCAGCTACCCTATAATTTCAAAATGCTATATTTCAGCCATTTTTTAAGATAGAGGCAAAACAAAAAATACTCTGGAATCCTTGGATCAAGGCCGAACATTTAACGCAAAAAATGTTTAGGATTTTTAATTTTTTGTGTAACTTTTTCAATTGAAATCTTTAAATGACTATCACAGCACTCCCTACCGGCGGAATAACCCCAAATTTAACTGGGACCTGCAGGACATACTCAAAAACATATACAAAAAATTTGGTTCCATTATCTGCATAATTTCATACACTTTTCGAAAATACAATAGTGAAAATGGAACAAAAATCGCGATCGCAGCGTCCCCATTGGTCGAAATAACCACACATTCAACTGGACCTGCAGGCTATAGTCAAATACATATAGAAAAAAATTGGTTCAATTATCTGCATAACTTCATACACTTTTCAATGATACAATAGTGAAAATGGAACAAAAATCGCGATCACAGCACACCCTTTCGTCGAAATGTCCCCAAATTCAAGTGGGACCTGCTTGACAAAAACATAGAAAACAAAATTTGGTTCAATTTGAAGCATAACTTCAGATATTTTTCGATGATACAATGAGGACGGACAAACGGGCAGACGAACAGACAGACATTTAATAAAAACATGTTTTTCGGAATCTCTGACTCCTAAAACGTGGAAACCGGAAGTCGAAAAAGTTTCGATTACAATACTTTCTTCTGTTATAGATAGAGGACAGTAAAAAAAGAAATAAGATATATTTAGCTTTGATAAATTACAATTTTTAATGAATCGACCAAAGAATCGATTTGATTAACGATTTTCTTATTCAGAAATTGCACTATAAGATCAAAAGCTGCTAATTAATAATCTACGTTTTGATGCCGTTGAATTGAGCCAGAAAATATTTTCAATCATAAATATACCATATATTCTCACTTTTGCCATTTCCCCGAGGCTAAAAGTGAGTTTTGAAAAATATGCGAATCTTTAATTACTCTTTAGATATTTTCTTTAAGTGTTTATTTGCATTTATTGGAGGAGAGCATGAAATATCAAATAACATGATTGTGTTTAAGATGAATAGTGGTTTAAGGAAAAATTGAAATTAACAATGAAATGTTTAGATCTTATGTCTGCATAATTGTAACAATACAACAAAAATAAACAACTATCATTAAGATTTTTCTTGAAATACTGCTGCTTGTAAGTTATTACATTTCCTTTGACGATATTTACCAGAATGTGATATACAAAATTATCTTACAATGTTAGTCGCGTCACTTCACATTTTTGTTTTCATCATTTTAAAATAACCATTTCATTTACGAAAAATTTAAAGACGGAAACCATATTACTATTTTTTAAGGCAAATCAGTAAATTTTAACATTGCAGTAAAGTGTTATTTCTTCTATTAACATAATAAATTCCGAGCACGGACAAACCTAAGCAAATCCAGGCAAGTAAACGATTTAGAAAAAATAATTAATTAATTCTGAAATGGAATTTTAATATATGACGCATTTCATGACAAAAATTGTGGAAAACCAAACAGCGAAACTGCTTCTTTCAATGCAAAAAAACAAAACACAAACATATGTTTAAACATATTGTGAAGTAAATATCGTTAGTACAGGATCCCATTTCAACAAATTAAGTTGTGTCATATTTTTCATAGAAAAATTACGCGAATCTTTGTTTTTACCAAAACTTTCTTTCAAATGTAGGGAGTGCAAAAATATACCAGGGCGTAAATAATTCGAATGAATACTGTAATTATTTATAATAACCATAATAGCATGGTGATCCAAATACAACTTCTACTGTCAGCAATGTCGTCACGCGACGTTGAAAATGAGTCTTGTAGACGTCATTGCGAATACATAGAACCCATTCTGTGACGAGTTGCTAATGAATAAAAAATCTGTGTTGGTGATATCACATTGAAATCACGAAGTGACTGTCCCCTGAGGATCATAACATATAAAACAAGAAATAAATCATTTTTTCTACTGTTGTGACTGCTAATATTTGTTAGCATTGCGACGTTAAAGTGATGTCATATCGACTATCCCTATTATTACGGAAATTATTAAATACAAAAATTTACTTTTGAAAGAATTATTCACTGCTGAATTTTTTTTAATGTATTTTGAATGTTTTATACGATTAAGATATGCAAAATGTTTCATTAATTGTATGGGGCTGTAATTTTCAGCTCAGTAGTTAGCATGTTGAGATATAAATTGAGAAGCATGAGGCGATGCTCGCGGGTTCGTAACTAGTGCTGTCTGGATGCCTGATGTACAAGATTTTCCTTGCACGATAATGATAATTCCGGTCACTTTCCGTTCAAAATTACTCACTGAAGGCATCCCTCTTATAGCAGTATGACCAATTCTGACTGATGCTTAACGAAAATACCTCCCTCCAACATTGATTCAATATAAAACTGCATTACGTTTAGTTATTTCAAACTATGAATTAATTAAATTAAAAGAGAACTTCATTTTTCATTTCTCGTCAAAAGAAGGTAGATGCATCATAATTCTTTTATAAAGAGTTATTTCGTCTTCCACAGATGATGAAATTTCTTAATTTATTTTTCCTACTTTAAATAGCATATTCCTTCCATTTAATGAAGTCGAAAGAATGTTTTAAGACAGAAAAGACGAAAACAAAATGTTAGTGAAGTAGAGAGATTGAAACACTCTATTTTTACCATATTTATATTTTCGTTGACTACGAAATAAGATTTTTAATGAAAATATTAATGATGACAAAAAAAAATATCAGGTACATAGTAATGTCCATAACAAGTTATAGTCACAAAATAACCCGGTAGTATCATTTCAGTAAATTGCATGGTGTTTTGTTAAGGGAAATAATATTATTTTAATGCAGTTTTTGGTGCTTGCTTACTTAATTGATAATGGTAACAACACAAAATATTTATGTAATAGTGACAAACAATAACTCGACAATGATGCATATATTTGGGTAAATACTCCCCTTGATAATTGCCTACCCTGTATAAATATACATGTGTGTGTGCGTGTGTAAATGAGCGACTGTAAATGAATTAAAATATTTTCTAGTGACTGTGCTGTTTGTAAACCTAAGAATCTAACTATATGTTTATACATGTTTTTCAAAAGTAATGAAGTACAGTACAATTTTTAAGTGTATTTATTAACAGAAGCAACATATAAACTAATTCCATTTGATGTTTTGAGGAAATGATTTGAAAAGTATATTTATGGTTAAATCTTTAGAGTTTTAACATTTATTATATACATTTATTACATACAAAAGTTTTTACATTTGATAAACATTAAAGAGGAAACCTAAGTATCCATGACTATAGATTGAAAAGATCAAAGTATAGAAAATTATAATCAGGTCAACCATGTTTTTAGTTATCTACAATGTCTGAAAAACGACCATTCATGTATTGTTAGAGATCCAAGGAAAATAAACTGCTACAAGAAAGTTTAAACTTTCTAAATCCATTTAAAGTCAAATATTGTTGTGAACGTATCTGTGTATTAAATTTCTTTATTAAGATTCGTCATCACTGTTTCAGGGCAACATTATGAAAGTTAAAATATGTTCGTTCTAACTGGTTACTATTTCAATTTTTAAAGATATCATGGTAAATAGAATTTCAAAAATATAAATATATTTTTATTAAAATAGGGGCTTTGCCCCCAACGAAATACGCTCGCTCACCCGCGTCCAGACCACAGGCTCAAGAAACACGCTAATTTGCTCTTTTTAAAAAAGATTACCCGATTATGGCAGATTAAATGATATTATCGAGACCATTATGGGTATCTTCTGTAATCTGGTTACCCTTCATGTCCCTTTGACAGGGAAATTTTCGAAGTCCAAGACCTTATCCACCGCTGTCGTGACAGCTGACGTCTGTTTTCGTGATTGATTAAGAGAGATCACTTACACATTTGAAAAGCAGTTTGTTTAAAATCGTTAAATAAAAAAGCCGCTGCTTTCCGTACTTTTATAACGTTTATAAGACATGTTTTCAATTAGGTGCTGTAAGAAAATCGTTTCAAATATGTAAATTTAAATATATCGTTTTAAATATGACTTTTTAAATATATCGTTTTCAATATGGCGTAATTTTTACCATTAAATGCTTTTCGCACGCAATAATTTATTTATTTTAAAGTTTATTTTTTCACTATTCATGTGTAAATATATATTTCAATTACTTTACTGTGTTTAGAAAAGCTATAAAAAATGGTTTAAAATACAATGTTTTAAATATATCGCTTTAGATATGACACAAATTTCACTAGTTAATGCTTTTCGCATATAATAGCTTAATGATTTTAAAATTGTCTTTATTTTTTTTAATATTCACGTGTTTTGAAATCAGGCAACAATAGGTAAAAACTGGTAGTTTCAAACTATAAACTAAATCTCGATACAGATAACGAAATTTGAAATAAAAAATTGGAAAAAAACTTTAAAAAAATTATTGTACTCTGCAGTCTTGTCATGTATGTGCCTACAAAAGCTGGTTAATTTGCTATACATAATTTTTATTTCTATAAAAGTTTTTAACTGAACTATTTGTACCGATCATAATATTAAATGGCTCCTAAAATAAACATTCGATTTAAAACTGTCCGCTTCAGCGAGAGTACTTTAGGGAGGCGCGATAGATACATATTTTCCCGGTTCCTAGCGACTCCGTTTTCACAATTTTCACTGTACTTTGTAGTTCATTATTAATTTATAAGATAATAGAAAATTAATGCAGTGAAACCTGCTAAAACGTAATTGTAAGGACAAAAAGAAAAGATCCGTTTTAGACAAGTCTTTGACTAAGCATATACAATTTTATAATAATTATTCATGTTTTTATATAATCGTCATAATATTGTAAATATTACCTGTGAAAACGAAACCTGTCTGTAAAGGAATCGTGTCTCAAAGGGAAATTTTCCATGGTCTCAACACTCAATTATACCTGCTAAGACAAAACCTGTCTAAAGCGGAATTTTATTCCGGTACTAGTGCTTCCGTTGCGACACATTTTAGCGCAGGTAAAACGATATGATTTACTGTTTACGATTATGTTTTTATGCTAATCGTTTACGATGCCATAATTTTGGATGGTTAAATCATACAGTTAAATCTGTGAAAACGGTACCTGTCTATAACGGAATCCTGCCTTGAACGAAAAATTTGCATGGTCCCGACGGAAGTAAAACCATACAATTACACCTGCTAAGATAAAACCTGTCTGAAACGGAATATTATTCTCGTACTAGCGATTCCGTTTTCACAAGTTTTAGTGTTTGTAAAACGTTATAAAGATTTGCTGTTAGCAATTATATTGTTTGCGATAAGTAATATTTTTTACTGGTTAATTCATACCGTAACTTCTGTGAAAACGGTACTTGTCTCTGACGAAAGTCTGTCTTAAATTAAAAAAAAAATACCTGGTACCGACGAAAGGTATTCCATATAAATATCGCTAAAACGGAAACTTGTCAAACATACTGAATTATTTTCCGTTTCCTAGCGACTCCGTTTTCACAAGTTTTATTGTACTTTGTAGTTCAATATTAATTTTTAAGATAATAGAAAATTAATGCAGTGAAACCTGCTGAAACGTAGTTGTAAGGGCCCAATAAAAATATTCGTTTTAGACAAGTCTTTATCTAAGCAGATATAATTTTATAATATGTCTTCATGTTTTTTTTTCTGTGCTAATCATCTGAGCAGGCATAATTGCACGATGTTCTTGCCATCAGGATCATGACATTTTCCATTTCAGAGCAGTAAAACCCAAGAAAACGGAAACTGTCTATGACGGAATTCTGTCTTAAATCAAAAAGAATTATGTTTCTGAAAAATGAATACCATGCAATCATACCTGATAAGTAGGGAATATATCTAAAAGAGAACTTTTCTGTCGTCCCTAGCCATTTTACCTTAGCAGATTTTACTGTATTTTATTACCATTAGAATAATTTTAGGTTCTTTAAAAGCAGAAAAATTATGCTTAGAACTTAGACATGGAGCTAATAGTACATATTGGAATTGTTAACAACTGGGAATCCCATCCAAACAATTTGCTACTTTTGTACTCTTTTTTTCAAGATGTGATACACAAATTCTCATATACAGGGAGTGGAGTTATTAAGAACTGGGAATCTCATCGAAATAATTTGCTACTTTTTTCTCAAACTATTTAAAAGACAGAATTAGGATAATCTTAATTTTCAAAACAATTTCAGTAATACATATATCACAATAAATAAAAAATATGGTAGTGGTGAGTGTGTGTGGAGGGGATTTAGGGCTTAAAAGACCAATTAAAAACTGATCAAATCAGTACAAAACACTTGTTGCATAATTGATGTATACAGCAACGAAACGAAAAGCAAAATAGCTAAAACAAATGAGAATGAAGTTGTTCCACGGCTTCATAACAAGGAACCGTTTCAATGCAAAATGCAATATGAAATAGCAATATGAGAAACAGGAGCAACACGTTACTTTGTTGCTGCAGTTTTTCATTATATTTTGTCATTTTTTTTCTAAACAGGGGGAGGTCCTATATGAAGGCACGAAACAGCTAGCCCTATCTAGCTGCAAGCTTAATTTATTTGACGTTTTTACAATATATTGATTATTACATATCCTAGTAGAACCTGCGAAAACAGAATCACTAGCGAGAGGGAAAAAATTCTGTTTCGGAAAAGTAGTTTTAATTGTGTGTTGGTCCTGTTGTGATTTTTAAATGTTTCTTTCTTAAGACAGGATTCTGTCATACTCAGGCATGGCAGCAGCCAGAGAAGTGAGCCGCACGGGTCTATTCGTACGTTTAAATTTGAAAAAAAACATAAATTGGCATCGGTTTTGTAGGCATGTTTTGTTTTTACAGGTATATCAATTTCGTCTTAGAAAAACCTGTCGCAAGGTAACGAAAAAGGCCAACTCGAGAATTTAACTTAATCGATTTATTTTGTTTAATCCATTTCTGACCGCGCCTTCATTTCCGGCGATGTGATTTTTCGAAGAACGGGTAAAAAGGCTTTTACTCATTAGGACGGATTTAGTTATTTAGAAGTATTACGATGGATTGATGGGTCCTTTAGCAAGCAGGCCTGTCCTGAAAATATTCTTCTATAATACTAGCCATCGGAGTAAAGCACGACATTGTCATTCGTTCATTGGTAACTTTTCTTTTAACATTTTGTAAAAATTTTAATGGAAAAAAAAGGTAAGAAAGAAAAAAATAACATATTTTCGTTATAACAATGAAATAAATATACTATAAAAAAGTATGAGCACAAATGAAAAAAACTGCCCAGTTAAACTGAGGGCATTGAGCTCACAGGCTTTTCACACTGATTGTATATTATACTCTTGCCCCTCGAAAAATAAAGAAATCGACAATATGTTAAAGGAAATCATCCCTCCATTCCCCCTTTATACCTAACCAATGAACTCCCAAAACTAATCAGAGAAGCGCCTTATTACAATGAATATATATACAACATTTGAAGAAAATCGGATAATTCTGCATGAAAACCCCACATATCTAAATTAAGGGGGGTAGCCTTTTGTTCCCGCCTTTATACTTAACCAATGAAACCCCAAAACTAATCAGAGAAGCGCCTTATCTATTTACAAAATTTGAAGAAAATCGGATAATTCTGCATGAAAACCCCACATATCGAAATTAAGGGGGGGGGGGGAGGGTAGCCTTTTGTTTCCGCCTTTATACTTAACCAATGAAACCCCAAAACTAATCAGGGAAACGCCTTATCTATTTACAAAATTTGAAGAAAATCGGATAAATCTACATGAAAAACCCATATATCTAAATTAAGGGGGAGTTAGCCCCCCCCCCATTCCCCTCCTTTATACTTAACCGATGAGCCCCAAAACTAATTAGGGAAGCGCCTTATATCAATGAAATTATAAACAAAATTTGAAGCAAAACGGTTATTTCTATTAAGAGTTATCCCGTTACGTACGTACATACAGAACTGGCGGGCACATTATTTCTCAGGTTTTGATAGACTGTGAGCTAAAAAAGGTCTACTTAAAACTATTTTATTTGGAATCCCTTTTTATCATACATTTCCCTATAGAAATATCAGTTTTCATGTTTTTATATGCGTTAGCTTTTTTTTTATTGTGAGCCGAGAAAAGGTCGAAAATAGTCAAAAGCTCAAAATAAATTCCATTACGGCAGCGGCGTGTAACTTTGCATTAGTTACTCTTGTTTTAGAATTGAGAGAGGGGTAGGATAAAAATTCCACATCCAAATTTTTACGTGTGTATTTATTGACTAAGACAACTCCTAAAATAATTTTCTGATTTGAAGCAGGTTTTTATGCTTGAAAGTATATATTAGATTTAAAAGATTTCCAAAGTAGCTTTCGATAACCATAACCGCGAAAATACACATAAAAAACCAAAATGCAATGCTTTTAAATGTATCCAAAATAACCATTAACTTTTCAAAATGGATCTTATAGTAATGCACTATTAATGTTTGAGTCGTTTGCAAGAGAGTTTTCAAAACTTCGGTGCAAACTATTCTTTCCTGTGTGCATTTAAAGAACCCCACACATTTTTTTTTTTTTTAAACGCACTCTTTTTCAAAAGTCTTTTTCCTTTTGTGGTAACTTTAAAACTTTTTAGAATTTCAAATCTGTATAAAATCGTCCATTTTAAACCAAATACTCTCGTCTGAAAAGAAATGCAGAGTATCATCTTTCCGTCAACAATAAGTCGATTTTTATTCGTACGTTTAACTAAAATTGTTGCATTCGGTAACAGTACACTTCAATGGAATATTGTTGCATATCAGAGACTTATTTTTTAAAAGAGTTAATAGTATATTGAGAGGAGATTGTAAAAAATATATTAGAATGTTTATTTAAATGCTATAATTCATTAATTTTATTTTAAGATCAATATTCGTCACTAGAATGTCAAACTGTTGAAAGTGAAAATATGCATTTTTCTTATTCTTTACGTTTGTATGGTATTTTGCATGATATATATGATGCAAAAGTGTTAAACTTCTAACCTTCTTAAAAATTTAATGACAGTTTTTAAAGTGTCCAATATGCACACTTTTCTTAAGACTGTTCTCAAATCTAAAAGTGCTACCTTCTGGCACATTTAAGAATTAATTTGTTTTCGAAAACGCATGAAATTGGCAGGTGTTCTTATTCAGAAACTATGTAATCGAAATATGTTTTCCATTGTTTGATAACGGCAGAAGATATTTTAGAAAATACTGTCAAAGTCGGTGTTTTGAGCCGAATTCCCGACGTGACAGTATGAGAAAATTGAATCATATCGTCACTTGACACGAATCTCTTATAACTCGATAAGTAATTCCTTTTTCAATAAATGAAAACTCATTTTGATTCCAAATCTCTTCAATAGCTATCAGGGGTGTCAATTGTATGCCTTTATGTTTCAAAATGAGACAGAAAATGTGTCAGAATGACTCACGTTGTGAAACAGGTCCTTTGAGACCCACCTTAATGTTACAATATCAAAGCATCAAATGTGGCATTAGTCGTAATTTATGTGAAGGAAATATGCTTAAGAAATAAAATTCATGCAATGTAAATTTTCGAATGTGTCATTTTCAACTTTTCCTTAATAAAATGTATAATAATTAATTTTCCTTAAAATCAGTAGCTACGAAAACTGCATATCTGATGCTTTCAAAGAACAAATATTGTACACTGCAAGAAAAAAAAATATTTTACAGTGTAATACTGGCATCCGAGCTGTCAGTATTATACCGTAAAATTAACAGTAATCAATAGTAAAATAAGCAGTAATACGCTGCCGCGCATGCGCGGTAGCATAAAATGTATGATTTGTTATAATAGATTAAATTGTAATTTAAGTGTATTTCAATTTATTTTTCTCTATCCCGTGTTTTTCCCGAAAAGGATGGCGTCATCCTCTAATGCATCTTCTCTTGCGCGTGACTTTTTCTATTGAGATTTTGCTATTAGGAATAAATGAGATGATATTCTGGCTTGACTAATATTGTTTGCAGATATTTTATCCTTAATTTTTCTGTAGAGGTCTAAATCTGCATCTAAAAATATTAGATATAGCTGAAAAAATATTAAACTGCAGTGCAAAATCCTCGAACGAGTCCACTAGTACATATATATATTTTCTAATAAGTAAATAAATGGCAAAATGAATTTCATTAAATATATATATATATATATATATATATCAGTAGAGTCTGCTTGGAATAAAACAAGGCAAAATGTCTAGTCCGCCTGTTTTATGTCAATTTTGACATAATGACGCCATCTTCGTCAATATTATGTTTTTTTCAGGTGCTTAAAAAAGGGTGAACTAAAGGTGAACTAAAGTTGGAAAACAGTGGCTAATATTTTTTATGACCATTTCAAGATAGCGAAACACATTTACGCAGATTAATAGACATTAACTAAAAACAACAACAACAACAACAACAACACATTTTTAAAAACAGATGATATGAGTCCCATGAGCTATATAAATGTTTATTTACATATTTAAATAGCTATTTTTTAATTTTATAATTTTTTTCTTTTAGATTCAAATTTGAGCTCTGCAGATGACATTGATTTGAAATCGACATTTTCTTTAAGTCAAAGCACTGAATCGGACGTCAGTTATACTCACCAAGGTAGTATTTAACCAATTTGAATTGTTTTTTTAATATTTTATGTTTTTGAAAATAATTCTCTTATCATTACTGCTTGACCTTATAAGTGATTGTTGTTTTCATTATTATAATTGTTATTTTTATGCCTTTTAAAAAATTGGAATCTAAATCACAATTCATAAGATACATCAGGCCATAAACTTAAGTCAAAACATAAGTCAAAACAGTCTTGAATTCTGTTCAGAAATAGATCGTCATCAAGACCAACATAATGTGGAAGTTATTGGTTTTTAAGCTACAAAATAGCTTCTCTACAAATAAAAAAAGGTGGACTGCTGTCCATCTAACATTCCAAATAGCTCTCGTTTGCATAATTGTGCTCTAGATGAAATTATCGAGCCTAAGAAGTGCTACAAGTCAAATTCCAGTTTATGGAGAAAAATATCAACAAATCCAACAGGTCAAAAGGAAAATGATATGAAACTGCATAATGTAAAAATGTTGTTGCCAAACCAATGAGACAACCTATTTGCATTAATAATAGAAAACACCAATGTTGTATAAAAATTCAATAGGAGAAATGAAAAATTACATTTGGTAATTTTCAATTGCTTGACTCATTTCACAAGCAGCGAGAATAATTTCTTAGATACATCACTCTGAAGAAACCGAAAAGAGAAGCTGGTAGTGTGGAGATTTATGTCCAAAACAGTTTGCAGTTTGAACTTTTTTTATAGGATGAACGGGTAATTTTATATTTAAAGTCAATTTTCTCAGGAAGATGATTTTGGTCATTGCACACCTGATTTCTAGGAAATGACTTGATAGAATTTTACGAAATTTGGACGGAATATATAAACCTTTTAGATGCATAAAAGAACCTACTATGATGTTCATCAAGTAAGAAATTTAGATTATTATCGGATTATTTTTATTAAAACAAATTTCAAAATTTTGTGATTTTTTAAACTTTTTTCTCTGGAACTAATTATTATATTTTTCCAGTGTAGTACATTTTAAACGCATTTTCCTTTAATCAATAAAAGTATTTTGGCTCACTCTGATAATTCAATTATCAGAAATCCTGCGAGCAAGGCATATAAGGTGAATTCTTTTGCTAAAAAAAAACATTAAATTTCCAATTAAATTTAAAAACTTTAAATGCATCTAACTACATTTCCGAACATTAACTGTTAGCATATATCTCTTTTAATGTGTGTTTAAAATTTAAAATTTCATATCCAAAAGTTAATTAGATGTGGCGTTATTGCAATCCATATTACGGTCACTTTTACATGTAATTTTTCAGCTTCAAACATAATTGACCCCTTGAGTTTCTCAAATTAAAATTCTACAGGCCCAAAAAAAGTTTGTATGACTTTTCAGGAGAGCTCAGAGGTGAAGAAAAGTACAAACAGAGAAATCAAGGAAGAAATGAAGCCGCAAGAAAGAAAAAGAACGGAGACAACAGTTCGTTTTAGGAAGTCAAGAAATACTGTCTTTCATTGGTGATATGCAGTCAGTTTGGTCAACATCTAAAGGAACTAAAGGATTTTTTCTTACATGTTCAATAATTGTTCGTTTATAATTTAACAATTTATAATTTGGCGGATTTTAATGTTCAGTGCTAAATGTGTGATGAACCGGGGGAATAAAGGGTACCACTGAAATTTCATCTTGTATATTCAAATATATTATGGTCTATCCCCAAATAGCGCACTCAAAAATAACATCTTACATCTGTTATGCCAAGTAAATTATATTTCATTTTTCTACTACGTGTCGGCATGCTGTTAAAATTCAGCCACGTTTTAGCTATAATTGGTTACGTTTACATTGAACCTGGGCACTCTCTCATGGAATGCTAGTCAAGTCGCTCAAAAATAGAAACAAAAGTAAGAACTACCCCTGTACACACGCCTGAAGCAGGGACACAGCTTGTGAGAATGGCCTGCATAAAACATAATCCATTTGAAGTTACCCATTTACTTCATGATGACTTTTTAATTTCAATCAACGGGAGGCAAAATTTGAAATGTAAAATAAATGTGTAGAAAACACAAAAAAATAAAAATAAAGTTAAATGAAAAGGTAGATCGTAATGTGAAAAAAGAAGGCAAATGATAAAAAATATAAATATATAAATTTAGTGATGGTATTTGGTTTCAGCATCAGAAAAATAAAGAATATTCATGAAAACACGCTGTCAGGATGAAGATTTCTTTACATTAGTCATTAAACAGCGAAAGAGAAAACAAAATAGCAAGTCTATCTCACTGTATAAGCAGAGGCTACTAATTTCTAACGAAATGAAACCTTTTACAGTTACCTTTTACTACTAAACTAACTAGTTTACGTTTACCGTCGATCCTTTTACAACTAGTAAATCTACAGATCAGGAGCCTCAACGTCAGCTATATGAAAGTCAATGTTTTTTAATCTCATTTCTCATAATATTTAACATCTTATAATACGCAAATTAAATTTTTTAAATTATTACATGTATATTTATACGCATATAAAATAATTCGAAGGTTTCAGAAATTAGGAACATTAAATTAAACACGGTTTATGCAATAATATTCTGACATTCTTATGAACTTCTTATTTTATTTTTTAGGTAAAAAAATACATTTCTTCAGGGGGGCTCTGACCCCTGAACACACCGTAATCTTATTAAATTTATATTCGTGGTTTCCTATTGTTTGTGTGAATGATTCTAGTACATATTGGATTTCGTTCTACACATTGGTTTTATTATGAAAAGCAAAAATTTCGAAAATAATTTCATGTAATACCTAAATAGCAATATTTACTTACCTTCCAACCACGAAGCACTCGCATCTGATAGATAAGTTGAATAATATCTCGTGTACAAAATCAACTTATGGAAATGTAAACTGAATCTACTATATATTCACTTATCTATTTCAGAAATCTAGTATTATTACAATTTTTATTTCGGAAAAACAGTTTTTATGGCCATTGTACAATATTTATTTGACCTTAGTACATCCTGATTTAATTCGATGGCAACAGCATACTAAAATCTCCCCAAAATAGGCTTATTTGGAAACTTTTAAACCTGAAAACTTTTATTGTGTAATCCTTCATAATCGTGCCCACTGCCAATTCACTAAATAGCAATCTTGATTTGGCGCTATAAAGTATTTTTTGTGATAACTTTTTATGATCTCAGTTACCAATAATTGTGCTATTTCAGGCTGTATGGATTCGTTTTACTACGCTAATTTCTTTAGATTAACTACCTCGTTGTATGAGATATTACATTATATTTTTAAAATAATACTAATTTTCAACCACGAAAAATCCGCATCTCTTCCAGAAAATTAATAATATCTCATATAAAAATGTTTCGGCTATCATTCTATAGTAGTTAAAAGGTAACTTGTACCAAAATAAATTCTCATTTATTTCAATAAAATATAAAATCACCCAATAATATTTTATTTTGCGAATAAAATATTGTAGCAAAATCGTCTGAGTTACTTGAATTTTATCATTTTGATATTCTTTAAACATAGTTGCTAGGTTACGGTTAAATTGAAAAGGAAAATAAAAATGAATGCATTTTAATATTTGCAAAAAATGATAAAATAAAAGTATTATATTATTAGAACAGATGTATAAAATTGCACAAAAAATTATACACCTAATTTAAAAAATCTGACGAATGTATAAACAAAATTTCAAATTAATTTGAATAATTTAACACCTGACTTGATAAATTTTAGCCTTCATAACTTACCGTTTAAATACATTAATCAAATGCGACATTTTATTTTCAACGACTGAAAAATTTCAAAATCGTCTGAAATCCCACAGGAAAGCATTATGATCAAAAAAGAAATGTTCTATATTTTCCGAACGAATGAACCAAATGTAACTAAAAACTATACAGCTAATTCCGGGTATCTCACCAATATACCTACCAAAAATCAAACTAATCGGATCATTTTTACGGCAGTTATCGCGGAACAGACAGACAGACAGACAGAAACCAAAAACTTTTCGTGTCTCCACAGTGAGCCTCAACTGACGTTTCGGCAATTATGCACTGAAAATTTAATACAAAAAGCCTATCATCAGTTTTACAACTTACTACCAACGTCTTCTACTGCATACGATAATTTAAGTACCAGAGCCTGATTTGAGCGAAATCAAGGAAGAATTTAACTAAGATTGATTTAGTTGATGCAACTGATAGTTGAATTGATTTTCCAAATTTTTAACAACATATTTCGTTTTCCTATATTTTATAAAACTTAGGTAACATTTAAAAGTAAAACGCATTTCTTTTTTAATTTACTGTTTAGTTACAATTAAAATTATTAAAGAGCTATTTATAAAAATAAATTAAGAAATTATTAAAAAACAGACAGACGACCAGGCATACGGATGTCATAAACATTTTCATATTTGTTGGAAAGTGTTAAGCACATGCTTAAAGTTTTCATTTCGGTTTACTCGCTGTATCATGATCTATTTCTATGGGTCCAAAATTACCCTTTTATTTTCAATATTGATTTCTAACTAATATAATGTTTTTAGTGTATATAAAGAGTACTTTAAGCGAAAATAAAAAAGGAAATTTTATCCACGTTCCAGAAAATATTTGCAATTATTGCAATTAAAGAGCCTATTATGAATTACTATGAGTTACTTCCAAATTTTCTTAATGGGTTTTTATTCCAAGTGTACTTGTTCCAACTTGTTTTACAGGTGATTAAATAAGACGAAGGTTACTGTTGGAAAGTAGTGGTAGAAAGTGCCCATCTTTTTATGCGATTAAATAACGTGATGGTTACTATTCAGAAATATAGGGGAAAGGGTTGGAGTAGTTTCGCACCCCTCTATTTGAGGGTTATTTCTTTTTTCCTCAAATTTACGTAAGTTTTAAAAATAAGCTTTTTTCCTTCTTAATTCATTGCTTATTCGTTATTAAAAGTATTAAAGAAAATTGAGAAGTGCTTTATATTGAATATGTAAATGCAAAAATTATTACAAGTCAAACTATCGAATGTGGCACATTCGCTACTTTGGAACAAGGAACCTTAAATGTGTAACATTTTTATATGTCAAACTTTCGAATAGTCAGTCGTATTAGCTACTTTAAGACAACCAACTTGAGAAAAGTGAAAAAAAAAAAAAACAGCATAGCAATTCAAATTAACGAATGTGATATTTTGACGAATATAAACAGTCCATAGATTTATCTCGATAGCATTCTTAAATAGGATATAAAAGAACACAAGAAAAATATAATAACTTGCTACTTCCGTCTCACGCTGATTTTGAATCCACAATTAAAGCAGATATTTTGCCCACCCCCACTGAAAATTGGTTCTTTTTATATTTGGTAGTTTGACATGGTACACCGACGATATTATTTTTTTTCTCTTCTTAAGTTTTCACTATTCATTTACGTACTTGACCGACACTTAAAAAGAACAAATCTTCCTTTTCTTTTTATAATGACTTGTAAAACATCTTAGAATTTAAAAAGCCTGTAAAAAAATCAGATTTAAATCAATTGTTCTCTGAAACAAAATCCAGAGAGTTTAATCGTTTTATCAATAATGTGTTGAAATTTATATCAAATTTCTAACCGAGCCTTACTATGTCGGCAATAGAGTACTATTTTTATTGCAAATTTGTTGTATATATGCGACTTGTTTTGTAGAGAAGATTTTGCATCCCATTTTAAAAAAAATATTACATTGTCAATGCAAATATCTGTATTTATGTATTGCCCTACTCATTCTGTGTTTAAAATTCCTGCCCTTAAAATACAGCCTGTACACTAGAACAACGCTAGTTTCTACGTTCGGAAAATTTAAAAAGAAATTTATTTGAAGTGAGTCTTGTTAAAGAAATACAAATTGTATTAAAAACTAAGAATACAATTTTATGCATATTGTTATATTACTTTGGGGAAAAAAGTTCAGAAAGCAACATTATTTACTCGTATAATTTCCGATCTCGTTTGCTTGATCCTTTCTTATTAAATTTATACAGAAATTTTGAAAGAAAAAAAAATAGAAATTTTGCTAGCCTAGACAAGGTAGCGGTTCTGAACTTCGAATAGCGAGGTTATGCTATATATATTTCTAACGTACTCTTTTCAACTCTTAGTTTCTTTAAATTAATGTCCAATAATGCTTAAAGTGATAAAAAAACATAACACAGAATATTTTAAAATACCTTTTTCTTTAATGTAGATAACATATGTTTCATGCACAACTATCGGTGACATCTTCAGATCTTAATAATAAATACAAAATTATCGCATATTTGAAAATAGTAAAACATCTACCACGAGATCGCATGTCAAAAGTTAGTAGGTGCTTAATTTGGCCAAAACTGGGAAACGTGAAAGAATTATTATTTATTTTTATTTTTATTGCTTTTCCATTTATCGATCATCGCGTGCCAAATTTTAGCAAATTCAAAGGAAACGGTTTCGTTACAAATGCAATTTTTTCGCAAATATATTTCTATAGATTCACGGATAATGGATGGGAAATAAGCTCTTGATTGAAAAATTATTTTACTTTTATTGAAATCTATCTGAAACTGCTCCTTACTATATTGTCTAGCTAAAGCGGTGGTTCTTCTGTCATGTTTGATATCAGCCATGTGTTCTTTTATTCTTGTTTTAAATTTTCTGTTCGTCATTCCTATATAGTACTGTATTGTTCCATCTGCCTTGGTGAATGGGATTTCATAAAAACCGGAAAGTTGGTTAGGTTCTAGTGGGTCTGTTTTTCTACATACTATGTTTTTTAATTTTGTGGAAGGTTTTGCAATAAGACAGATATTAAATTTTCTAATTTATATTTTATATATTATAAAAAAATCTTGGAAAATATTGAAAGATTAAAATATAAACTTAGAAAATTTAATATCTGTCTTATTGCAAAACCTTCCACAAAATTAAAAAATATAGTATGTAGAAAATCAGACCCACTAGAACCTAACCAACTTTCCGGTGTTTATGAAATCCCATTCACCAAGGCAGATGGAACAATACAGTACTATATAGGAATGACGAACAGAAAATTTAAAACAAGAATAAAAGAACACATGGCTGATATCAAACATGACAGAAGAACCACCGCTTTAGCTAGACAATATAGTAAGGAGCAGTTGCAGATAGATTTCAATAATAGTAAAATAATTTTTCAATCAAGAGTTTATTTCCCATCCATTATCCGTGAATCTATAGAAATATATTTGCGAAAAGATTGCATTTGTAACGAAACCGTTTCCTTTGAATTTGCTAAAATTTGGCACGCGATGATCGATAAATGGAAAAGCAATAAAAATAAAAATAAATAATAATTCTTTCACGTTTCCCAGTTTTGGCCAAATTAAGCACCTACTAACTTTTGACATGCGATCTCGTGGTAGATGTTTTACTATTTTCAAATATGCGATAATTTTGTATTTATTATTAAGATCTGAAGATGTCACCGATAGTTGTGCATGAAACATATGTTATCTACATTAAAGAAAAAGGTATTTTAAAATATTATGTGTTAAGTTTTTTTATCACTTTAAGCATTATTGCACTGTAAACACAAACGTCTGAAATTCAGTTAAAAAAGTATCTTAAATGGATGGTCACATCTTAAGTGAAAAAAAAAGTGTCTTACTTTTTAAGACACCTTTTTGCATCTGAAGTTAAGACATTGGAAACGGCTTAAAACGCCACCATTTTTAAAACACTTGAAATGTCTGAAAAAGCCGCCGTTTCGTCAAATTGTTTGTTCGAAAAAAAGACTGATGGCACCATCTATTGACAATTTTAGAAGCACCTCGAATTGGCAGGAGGAGGGGAATTTTACATCGCATTTCTCAAGTCTTGAACGGGACTCGAACGCGCAACCTTTGGCTTGGGAGGCGAACGTGCTGCCTGCTTTGCCACTGAGACCTTGGGTGAATATGATTTTAAATGTATCTACCGGATGTTGATGTGTGATTATATTTTTAGAAAGCAGATTGTATTTTTATCGGTGCTGTTATAATATCAGCATGTTTTAATTAATAAAGCTAGATTATTATTATGGTTTTTCTATGGTTAATAAATAATTAGAATATGAATTTATTTATATTTTAAATTTGATTTTGATATGAATATATTTCTTAGATTTTTTTTTTTTTTTTTTTTTTTTTTTTTTTACTTTTGGGAAAATGGTTGTTGCTTTCGGTTGAAAATGGACCAAATGATGTTCGCATTTTACTATTTTAACCGAAATTCTGTAACTTTAGAAGAATTTTTTAAGCGTTTTTAACCAAATTCTATAACTTTAGCAAAATTTATTTTTGAATAGGCAATAGAAATGCATAAAATCGTTACAAAAATGTTAAAGTTACAAAAAGGATATACGCAAAATATCAGATATGTAAAATAAAGTAGAAATTTAGTAATTTCGTGTTATAGTGGCCCCCAAGGATGAAATATTTTTGCTTCTGTTTTCATTAATATATTGTAAATTTGGTACTTTCGTGTAATTTTTTTTGAACGATTTTGTAACAACAAAAATAATCTGGCCGTGAATAGGGAAACATTTTCGTCAAATATTTGAGATTTTCCATTTCATTAAAAATCACTTAATTTCGAGACGAAATAACTGTCAAAAATGTTGAAATATAGCTCAAGAATTGCGGAATAGTCAATAGTGAGAGTGTTATTTTTGACAGTGAGGAAACAGTTTCGTCAGATATTTGAGGATTCACGTTTCGTCAAAAACCACGTGACTCTGTGACGAAATGATTGTCAAAAATAACGAAATAGGGCTTAAGGATTGCCGAATAGTCAAAATTGAGTGTTTTATTTCTGAGAGTGTACAATGCAAAAAAAAAAAAAAAAAAAAAAAAAAGGTTGGTTTTACAGTATAATACTGGCACCCCAGCTACCAGTATTATATCGTAAAATTAACAGTAATAAACAGTAAAATAAGCAGTAATACGCTGCCGAATCAAAAAATATCGAAAATAAATCACTGGCCGAAACTCAACTTAGTGGTAATAAGACTTGAAAATTTAGTGAATTATAATAGTATATTAAATAAATAAATATTTAAACTTCGCCGAAAGGCAACCGAAAACTGTTAGCGAGCACAAAATTTATATGATTTAGAAAATATATTTGAATACCAACTCATAAAATGGAATTTTGAAAAATGCATAATAATATCGAAATAAAGAACAAGAATCTTATAAAAAAAATATCTATATGGATAAAATTTACCTTCTATACTTAGACACATATCATACGTAAATAATAAAAAAGTCCTGTGGTAAAATACACGTAATAGTTAAAGTAGACTACAATACAACCACATAACCCAAGAAAAATCATCATTTTTAATGATTTAAGATAAAATACTTATTCTAGGCAAGTGACTTGAAAGCTATTATATAAATATACACGTAATAAAAACTAAATTCGTATCTGACAAATATATAATAGAAATTATGTGACGTTATTAAAACAAAGGTATAAGAAAACCTAAAGATAAAACTTACTTTTATTCTTTAAAATATTTTCTTTTATAATCCAAGGAGCTCTTCTATTTATTATATTTGTGAATGCATTACGTCGTCATGTAATGCCGGCGTCCCTATCTCTGATACTCATCACTACACCTGCCTGCTCTGACCTCCCTCCCTTCGCATTTCAGATGTGATCAACAAAAGCAATGTCTTAATTTAAAACATTTTACCATATTAAGACACTGGCCACAGAAACCCTATTGGTTCATTTCTACCACCAGTCGATTAAAACACACAAGTGTCTTAAATTAAGGTATCTATTGTGTCTTAAATGCATTTTCAGTGTTTTTTTTTGTCTTACTTTAAGACTCCTTTATTTGCAGTGTGGACATTAATTTAAAGTTAACAAGTGATTGGATTACATTATTTATATCTTAGTTTCTTTTTATGGAAACTTTAAAAACATTCAGAATATAAAATCTCTATAAAACAGTCCATTTTAATCCAAATAATTCTATAAAGAAGTCCAGAGTACCATCTTCTTATCAACTATGTCTCAAATTTTGTTCAGTATTTTTAATCAAGGAGGCAGCTACTGTATAATTTTAATGTAACATTTCTGCATGTTTCTGATTCACTTTGTGCGCCGAGAAAAATGCATCTATTTTTGGAAAAAAAAATTAAATGATAATATTTTTAAAATTCTATTTTAAGAATAAGAGTAAAAATACCCACTCTTGTGGGCATTAAAAAATGTAATAGATATATTTCTTCCTAAACGTTCTTCTTTCAAAACTTACTTTTTCTTATATGGTAACTTCCAAATTTTTTTGAGTTTAAAAACTCTATAAAACCTTCCAATTTAAAGCAGAACTATTTTTTTTAAAGTATCAAGAGTATCATTTTCCTAACAGTTGTATGTCGATCCTTATTATAAATTTTAAACCAAGATTACAAGTATTGAAGAAAGACAATTTTCAATACAGTTTAGTTTTATTTCTCTGATTAATTTTATGAATAGAGAAAATCAAATGTAATACATTTTTTTCTTTATAATAATATCTTTATTAAAATGGACTAATTTATTTATTTTATGCTTTTTTTCATTTTGAAAAAGTATGCCAAACTTTATTCCAAATTTTAAGCATTCACATGAGGAAAAAAGTTAATCTTTAATACATTTTTGTGATTTATTTTATGGCTAGAGAAAATAGAATCTCAACTGTATTTTTCAAGTACCATAATCATTGTACAAATGGGAAAAAATACTTATTTCATTGAAATATTAACAGCTTTACAGTTTTAATGCTGAAAAATCAATAGCCTGAAAAAGTAAATTTATTCATTGTTCATTTTCTCTGGTTTTTGGGGTTTAATCCGGAAACGCTCATTGTCACCTCCAGGTGATACGTTTTTGAAAGGACCTCTAGGCTTAGATTTTAAGTGAATCAGTACTATGGTGTACTTTATTGGGATCTAGAAGAGTTTACCTAATCATAGAGAAAAGTCCCATATCTTTTGGATTTTCTGATATGATACTAATAACCTTCCAATGTTTTGTATCTCCTCCAAATGAACGAGGACTTGATTAATTTTTGTTGCTGCAATGCTGTCTTAAATTAGTGTGTCACCGATAGGTGACATACAAATGCTTTTGATAAAATTTGTTTTTTATTACTCTTTTTAGTGAAAGCAATGCAATTCAAACTACGAATTGAAATATCTATATATATAAAATCCATTCTTGGTATGTATGTATGTATGTATGTTCCTTATACAAATCTACAGTTATTGCCCGATTGGAACGAAAGTTGATGTACATACGTTTTAGAACACGAGTAAAATCACTACAAACTTAAAAAATTTCTCAGACCATTCTTTATCATTTTTTTCAAACATCTCCCACAGTTTATCATTACAGAAATCTTTTTCTCTCAATTTCTAATGCAATAGTTCTTTCCTGTTGCCACACTCTGAAAAACGGCACAAAATTTAAAAACAAATGATAACACGTTTATTTTCTTTTTATAAGCCAATAAAAATTCAGAATCACTCGCTATATTTTTTAATTTCCGAAACTGAAGTGATTCTAATAAGGATGTGCGCATTTTGTTTCTATATAAATATAAAACGATAACTTTAAAATTTGTAGTTAACACATCTACTTTAATACAGATGTTTCAATTTCAAGAAAACAATTTAGTAAAAAGTTTAAAAAAAGGCTAGGTGTGACGTCATATTCTATTAAAGGTTTTCATTTTGATTTCAAACTGAGTCTAAATAATCGTCTGATATGTTTTATTCCCACTTCGGTTGTATAAGACAGCTGTATCTTATAGCTATACGTTGCATTGCTAAGTGTTTTATTGGTTTAGAAACAGTGGTAACATTTTCTTTGATTTATATTAAAGAGAGTGTCATTTCTTTCGTTTTTCAGTATAAACTTCACGACTAAAAGTACATATAATCATTATGGATTTAATTTTTCATTTATGAAAATTTAAGTTTCAGTTATAAAATGGTGTTTTATTATCAGTGAAAAGTCTTGATTTTTTGAAATTAACAATTAATAATATCCATAAAGTAAAGGCTTACCCACAATTACGTTTAAGCCACACGAAATAATTTTTTTAAATGTTACTGTAGTGGTTAGGTTATGCAATTTAGACCCATCTTAAAAGTAAATATTAAAATATTCATTAATGTCATTTTTACTAACTCCATGTTTCCATTATTTTATTTTATTTTTGCTGTTAAAATTATCGGCACGCTACTTAATGAAATCTGGCAACTTTCGAGTTTTCCAGTTTTTTTAGAATACTGGCTCTATAGAAATAGCAATGTTCTATATATATAGGGGGCTCTGCCCCCTGCTCGCTACGCTCACCAACCCCCGTTCTGATTTCACAGCCTCTTAAAACCTGGTAAGGTATCCTGTTTTAAAAAGATGATGATGATGATATCACGAACGGCGACTACCTTCTGTAATCAAGTTCTAATGCTTTTTCATTTAACTGGTTATAATGCTTTTTCATTTAATTCATCTTTTTATTTTCAATATTCATATGTAAACAAAATTTTTATGACGTAATTCTCTTTATTTCCTGCTTTCAACACGTGATCATTTAATTATTATTTTAAACTTTCATTATTGTTTTTAATAGTCTCACGCAAATACATTTTTTATTTGAGATAAAACATAATCCTTTGCGCTTATTTAGAAATTGGCAACACTATAAAAAAATGACTTTTTCAATAAAAGATTTTTTACTCGTTTTTTAAGAATTTTTTGAGTTTTTATTATCCGACCGTGATAATTTTTTTAGTTTCTGAAAGCTTGTTATATTTCGCGTCTGGTGGTACAATTTTCAAATCCGTAGGATGGCTAGAAAAAAAGTAATAGCTCTTCAAAAAAGTCCCTAGTAAAAAAGCGATGAGAATAACCCGGAATATCTACGCAGAATTTGATTGGTCCATTTCTAAATCATTTTTGGCTCAGTTCCAGATTACTTTTTTTAATATAGAAGGAAAAAATAAATAAAATATTATCTTATATTCATTTTAGTGTAATTAATAAGTGATATTAAAACATTTAAAACTATGATATTAATATATTTAAACATGCCTTCTAATTTTATGCGCGGCTTCCATATTTTCTTTCTTTATTTGTCGTAAGTTTTAATTTCATTTGGCAATTTAGTTATAGAATATTATACGTAAACCAATAAATGCTGAATTATTTACATTGTTTTAAGAGCAAATCAGTTAATCTTTTGTAATTAATTCGCACGCATATTTAAAAATATCTATTCTTGAAAATTACTGTAAAATCCATAAAACATCAGAAAATTGAGATACGCTATTCAAACAAATAACATTGAGAGTGCAATTTTTTTTTTTTATTCGACCGCATAAAAATTGAATGTGCTATGTTTAGAAGTAAATGTCTTTACTTTATAAAGATCAAATAAGTTAATCTTTCGTAATTGGATTGGACACAGATTTCAAAATAAAATATACATGATTTAAAATTACTTTAAAATCCACAAAAAAAAAAATCAGTTAATTGAGATAAACTTTTCAAACTACCTTTGAAAGTGCTTTTTTTCCTAATTGATAGTTTATAAAATAAAATTATGCGATATTTAGTATCGTTACAAAAATGCTGTACAAGCAAAATTTAATGATTAGGTCATTGCTACCATAAGTATGATGTTGACATTACTCACGGATATGTTTTTATTTTATAATATAGATAGATGCCATATGAAAGCGAATTTCGCAAAATGTTACGACATTTGGTTGATTTTTTCCCTGTCAAAACGCGCATTCTCATTTAGTAAGCTGATAAATTTTACTATATGGCTGAGTGAAAGTAACCCTATTTTTTCTAATTGTCTTTTTTATCGATTTACGGTCGAGAATGCACAACGCTCCGTCATTGTTATTGTCGTATTATTGTATTTTAATTTATGTTAACACGGGCAATGCCGGGAGGTTCTGCTAGTATATATATATATATATATATATATATATATAATTTTACTCATGGGCTTTGAAGGGTTAAATAACATCTTTTCAAACTACACTTTTTATATATAAATATGTAGAATATTAGCAAAAATATATTACATTATATTTTTGCTAACATATAAATGCAATTACAAATCGCATGCGTTTTTCAGCTTTAATCCTATGTAAATCCTATGCTGTAAATCTTGTAAACCTTAATGGAAATATAGAAAGATAAAGTAAAATTATTGTACAAATAACTCTATTTTATAACAATTCCCATGTTTAATCCCTAAATACAACTTTCGATTGCGTAAATACAGAAAACTTTTTTCATAAAATAAATGGTTTTGTAACTATCGTTTCAGATGCCAGGTTTTTCTGTTACATTCTTTTTTTTTTACAGTGAATAAAGTACGACATTAAAAGAATCAAAAGAAAATAATATCTTGAGATACTTCTAAAAATGTTTATACTGCTCTTAGAACACGATAAAAAATTAACTAAATATATTTAAAAATAGTTACGTTACATTAATTGAACAATATGTAATTTATTGTAGTAAATAAAAATGAAAGGGCTCATAAATTGGTTATAAACAATAGAATATTTAAAATCAACAACGTAATTTGTTTGAGAAAATATCAGGCATTAATTCAACACTGATGTAATTATTTGTGCAAATATTTCCTTGATAATTAATTTGGACGGGAAATTTTTACTTGTGTAAATGAACCTACAATTAGATTTAATGTGATGTGCGCCTGCTAATGAAGTATAATATTTTTTGTGGCTTAGCCATTATTTGAACAATCAAGGTAAGAGGAATTTATTTTCGATTTCTTATCAGAATTCATTTAAGATTATTTAGCAATACAATTGTGGATAATTTTTTTTGGAGTAGTTTCCAAAGTTTGAAGCCATAACTTCTTTTAAATATTTGCACAGTTAATTCTTATAACGTTTATAAACAAATAAAAAAGTAGTAAAAAAAACATTTATATATCTAATTTTGTTATTTAAATACATTCATTGTTGTCCCAAATTATGAAAGTAACAAAGGTAGGAGTTATTTCCGAAAATCGTTAAATTTTGGTCACATTTGTAAGCCAGAACAAACAGGTAAACAACAACAACAAAAAAAACTTGACTAGGAAATATATCTTGTCCAAATCTATGAGAATAAAGTAGGCTTAGAGGATTACCAACGTAATAAAATAGAAACAAGCACTAATCCTTAAATAAATGATGTAGCTACCCGTTTTTTTCGCAAGTACAGATAATTGCATACTTTTTTGAAAAAATGCATTTTTTATATATTTATATACATACATATTTCATCAACTAATACAACTAATACAGATTGCAACGCAAGACTTAATGCAATCGATATTTAGAGTAATTGCGTCAATGACAAGGTGGGTATGTTTAATTAAATAAATTAAATGATGCATTAAAATATTAAATATTTGATTGTTAACACCTGATTTTGTTACCAGTAAGCACATCTATGTTCTTAAATTAATCCTGTTTAGATGCGTGAGTAATTATATAAATACGTAGCACCTATTGTCGTCGTCTCGTCCGTCCGCATATAACAACGCAAAAACTACCCCACAGAATGGTTTAAAATTTAAGATATATTGTCTTTGTAGAATTTTGTTGAGACATTTCAAATTTTATGAAAATCAAATCAAAACTTTAGAAAATATTATTTAAAATATTTATTGAGAAATTTGAATTTTTTAATTTTTAATCGGTGCTTTCTTGCTATAGGAGCTTCCGAGGTTTAAACGTCAAGCGACCGAGATACTTATTTTATTACAGAAATTAATCTGCAAACGATAAAATTCATTTCACAGAATTAAAAATTATCAAGATCGGAATATTTATATAACTAGCTATAGTACGAACTCTCCTCATTTGTCACGTTTGACGTACAATTTCCAACTTGTTTATGCCTAGAACTAAGCTAATTTTGGTGCCATCACAAAAGTAAAATCCGTTAACATAAGATTCAGATCTAATTCAACTTTTATGAAAACCACTTTATAAAATTCCATGATTAGTGATACACAAATGCCAAAAATACATTTAAATCAGTAAAACATTGCGAGCGATATTATATTTGTAAGCAGTGATTTTTCAAGTAATCTTCTTTATAATGATTAAATGGTCTTCCAAACTGGAATGATGATGATATTTTAAGCGTAACTACAAAAAACTACACAGAGAAATAGATTAGAATTTTATATGAATGTATATGAAGTCTGTAGAAATCATTTTCTCTGAAAATATTTATATGCTACATTTCATGACGTTTTTAAAATATAATTTCCAAATATCATATTTCGTACATAAAAACATATTAAAAATGCATGAAAACCAAGCAAACATATTTGGAATAAGTAATACTAACGAAACATCGTTAAAAATATCCCAGAAAATATGAATGGAAAAATTTTAAATTGATGTAAAATTCGAATTTCAAAATTTTACATTTTGCATCTAAGTTTACATTTATCATTTTGTCGTTCTTTTATAAAGATAGAATTACGTTTGTAATAACTGCGAATACAATATGGGAAGTTATTTTAAAGCTATGAATCTCAAATTTTTTTTCCTTCCGTGCGCTGCACTTTCAATTGTCTAAATGTTTAAAATACAAGTTTATTTTTCGTTCAAATGTAAAATGAACGGTGGACGATGATTATTTTTACAATCTAGATTCTCGATAAAATCTGAAAGGAATTAAATAACTAAAATAATATTCTTATACATGAAAAAGTAATAAATAAAATTTTCTTTGTAAGCAAAAAAATTTTGTAAAGAAACACGGATTTGTAAATTTAAGAGCAAAATAGAATTTTCGAACCGGTAAATTGAGTGTAGCTATTCCACACCTTGAAAAACTATATCGCCAGATATTATGCCGATTTTCTTTCACTACAAGAATACATTGAGAACCACATGTATTTTCAACACGGTGAAAAATATCAAGGATTTGAAGAAAAAAATTCACACTTGAAATTACGCAAATTCAGCAAGTAACTTGAACTTACACATGAAATATATTATAAACCCGATGAAGTAGACAGTTTTTAAATCGAAGAATTAATTTAAGCGCTATTTAATGCTAAAGTTGCACAAAATAGTTGAGTTAAAAAAGTTCCAGGATCAAAAACTATGCATATCAATTTAACCATCTTCCGCAGGCACATACTTGACTATTTATTGGTGTGCAGAGTGCAATCAATTTTTAAATTTGTCTAATTTTTTGAGGTTTTTTTTTAAATTTTTTGTTCAAAATTTCATTATTTCAATAGCGGCGTATTTCATATTTCCGAAAATTGATATTTTTTTTACCTATTGTTGTATTGTTGCCAAATTAAAAAAAACTCAAATAATAATATTTCCAAACATTTTACAATTGAAAAATGTATTTTCATGTGAATATTAAAAGAGAATGAAAACTTTAAAACAATTAAATCGTTATTCGCAAAAAGAGTGAAAATTACATCATATTTAAGAAACCGAGAGAGAAAACTTTAAAATGATTAAATTATTACGTTAGAAAATTACCTTATATTTAAAACAATGTATTTAAAACGTCATATTTTAAATGATTTTCTTATAGCATCTAAAAGAAAAAAAATCATTTCAATATTTAGAGAGATAACATAAAAAAATATGCATGACGTTGAGTTAAAATAGAGAAATTAATTCATGTATAACCTATGAAATTATCTAAAATTCGAGATAAAGATAAAATAACAACGTAAATTTTCTGAACAGAATGCTGTTCAATGGTGTTGTTCTGAATGTTATTTTCAAGCAGACCAATTTTGGCATCCTCAAACCCAAATTGCGAATATTGCTCATAGCGTCATTATAAAAGTCCGGGAGGCAGCGGCATTGTTTGCTTCACCATTTTATACAAGCTGATATCCAAATGTCTAATTGATCTTCCTTAATCAATCACGAAAACATTGTGCCGTTCGCGGTGGATGCGGCTTTGGGAAACCAAAAAATTCCCTAATCAAAGGGGGGGATGAAGGGCAATTCTATTTCAGAGGATCACCACTGATCGTGATAATATCATTTAACTTTCCGTAATCGTTGTAATAGTTTTAAAACTTTGCAAATTAGCATGTTTTCAGAGGCTGCGGTGTCTAAGCGGGGATTTGCGTATGTAGCTCGTACGCAGTAGAGACCCCCTGGTATTAAAAAAAATAATATTCCATTTTTTCTTACAAATAAAACTTTACGTCTTGCTATAATATGTACAAACAAATAAATGATTTGGCTATATTTAACATTTTATTGATGTTGAAAGTTCTACAACAAATTCTCATATTCACCCTGTAGAGTGGAAAAGTAGTTTTTTGTTGTTAAAAGTTTCATATATCTGCATATGTATCTGGGTTAGTTGGCTGGATTTTTTTTCTATTTTTGGCATAAGGTACAAAAAAGGACACACTGCGTTAGACAGGAATATGTATGGGATATTGGTTCTCTTAAAACGTATTTTGTTGTTTTTTTATGATGTAAAAACGTTGGTAATAATAAAAATGGCAAATAAAAGCAAGAAGTGTTAATTAACATTAAGGATACCAAAATTTCCATTAAAATGTTAGTGAAAAACAAACGTTTTTTTTACTTTTACATTTGTTATAGGGTTTAAAACTAGTTTTTAAAACTTCAAATTATCAGCATATGTATCTGGAAAATTGACTGTTTTAAAATACATTTGATTATTTGCCACGATTCTATTATTACGAAATTATTTTGATTAAAATGAGAATTAGAATAAAATCCTGGAAAGTTAATTTAATATTAGGAATATTCAAAACTACCATCTACTATACATATAAAACACAAACGGAAATTTCGTTCCGTTCCTTTATAACTCGATTTTTGCTGAATACAATTTGATGGAACTTGCACTGTTGGATAGATAATTTTTCAGGGAAGGTTTTAGTATATAACATATAGTTCTACGTAGATTAGCTATAGAATGATGATGGAAAGTTCTGTTATTTTGGACGATAAGGTTACCATAGGTCATTTGTTTGGCGACCGTTATCGTTGGCGAAAGAATTGAAACGGCTATATCAGAAATAAATAAAAGAAAAATTCTGTTATTAATTTTATTTAAAATTCCCTCTCACCCCCCCACCTCTAAAAAAAAACTGTTTTAATGAGGGATATTATTATATAAAGCGAAACTATTTAATTTAAACCTCAAAGGAATGTTTGTAATGCTTAAAAATATTTGAAATGCATGAGATTAGAATTAGGTCAATATTGGGCGATTTATCGTTTGCGTCAGGTTAACAAAAATGCAACTAATAATTTGATTAGATAAAATATGAGTGACATGTTTTTCTTTCTGTTATTTTTTTTATATAACTCCCCTATCATGTGACTTACAGGAGGAACTAGCAGATGTAATTGTAAAAATGACTGCATTTATGAGTTACATGTTATTTGTTTATTTACCATTTTGATTTTACTTTTGTCGCCAAACAATGTGATTTTAAGCCAAAAATGCATCAGCGTGACATCAGCTTGAGCGATATTAGCAATAATAGTGTTTTTTCGTGTATACAAGATCCTTTTTGAAGTAAATATTTATATTCAAATGCAAATTATATAAATAGCAGCTATTGTTATAAATATGAAATCAAATATTTAAATTTTAGTGAATGTCTGCCACTCAAACACATATTGTAAAATAATTCAATTTTAGACATTTAAAAATTTGCTACGGAAATATGCCGGTTTGTTTATACCAAACATATGATTTTTTTGGCCTCGAACTCAGATCAGCGAATATTGTCTATTCTTTTATTTATTTATTTTTTTAATATATCGCCAATTTCACTTATAGAAATATTCACTGCGTCAAAAGTTAGGAACTAAAGAATATTCTTAAGGAGATGTGTGCAATTATGCGTTATTACTATCACAAAAGGCGACATTTTGCAATAAAAATTGCTTACTGAAATAAATTTTCTATGCTTTTTTTGATTCGTCATTTCTTTTTAGTTTTTTCTGCATATCTCCCCTTCTTTCAGGAAGGTTTTTAAAAGACATTGGACTAATCGTCTGAATTCCGGCCACCTGCCAGTTGGGATTTTTATCATATTGTTGGATGTTTTGTTTGTGTTTGAAGGTTACTGTGGGCGACGATTTAGATTACAGAAGATTCAAGACGACTTTTGAAATTAGCGATTGCTAAATTTATGGGTTTTTTTCATTATGAAGCAAAGTTTTACTAAAAAAGCGATGCTTCTAATGCACAGAAAAACTTTTTAATGCCAATGTTGGTGAATGGAATAAATAAGATTTGTCGATTTATCATTTCAGCCTGGATAAGAAACAAGAGTACCTGAAATTCTGATTAGGTAACTTTTCGATCATTATAAAGCATTTTCGACTTACATACAGACCTAGCAGCTAAACATAGTGAAATTAAATTTTTTCCGCGTGTTATTATACACTTTATAGAAATGCAAAGAATATCTTCGGTTTAAGTGTTCACCAAAAAGATTATGACTAAACGTTTTGCATAACTAACTTTATCATTGTAAGTTTTATTTATGATACGGGATTTTGTCAATGAAAGATCTATATTTTAATTAACAGCAATTTGACATTATTTAATGGAACATAGTTTGGCGCGTAAATAACTTCGTTTTGTAACTAACTCTGTTACATTAGTAACCATATCATTTTTAGCATTTCTAATGCTTGACGTCAAACTTGAATATTGAAAAGCTTATGGAAGATTAGGAAGATTTTATTGGATGCAAACTAGAGGTTTATTCTTCTACCAGAGTTAATCATCGTTTTTTTTCAGGTTAATGGTTACACGAATGCAACTGTTCTAAAAAAAGGAAAGACAGTGAAAAGGGCGTCATTTTAATTTTATTCAAACTATTCAGCTTTAAAAATGCACTTTTTATGTTTCACCATTTTGTTTTAAATATAAAAGTTAAACTCTGTTTTTTATGTGCAAACAATTTATTACATTTTTGACTATATTTACTCTGCCGGAATCGAAAGATGAAAAACCGTAGTAGACTTGCCAGAAGAGGACGTATATTACGAAATATAACGTAACATAGAGTGAGATTGTACTTATGCTACCAGAACCTCACATAGAGAGAAGAAAGAGGGACGGGGTTCAAGAACTTACAGACGAAAATGAATCACCCGAACATTACTTAAGTTCAATGGTCAATCTATGCAATCATTGTAATGCTCTCTTTTTTAGCAGTGTGTTGACTAGAGAACATTTCAGTTCCTGTTGTCATAATCTCATAATGACCTCATTTCCCTACCAAACTCTACTATAAATAATCAACTAAATGCGTTGCTTCTTATTAGCCCAAATTTTGTCAAATGTATAATATAATATAAAGCAATGTCGTTCGCATCGTTTACAGCAATATTGAAGGAAAAACCAGGTGAACGTCCCTATTGCTTTAAAATACATGCTCAAATCCATTGATATAATTCGTTTGATTCAAGGTTCGTCTGAAAATTTTGACAACGGTAGCATCCGTAGGTGAAGATCCATATTCCTTTAAAATACAAAGTTAATTCGTTTGATTTAAGATACATTTAGAAAAATGGCCCAGCGCAGCGGGCGTAGCATGCTAGTTGCATTATATTATTCTACCAGAACTACCAAAGCTTTAGAGACAGACAGTTTATTTTTCTTCTGAAAGTGAATAAAGTTAGTTTTTTCTCGTTAAAAAGAATAAATATCAGCATATATAGCGGGGAAATTAGCTCTTTTAAAACACGCTTTATTATTTGTAATAGTTGTTTTTTACAAATAATATAAAATTAAAGTTGTTTAATTAATTTAAAGTTGATTTTTAATTTTGATTTTAATTTGACGATAGTAGGAATTACGAATAAAATCACGTAACGTTAATTTTACATTAAACAACTCAAACGTTTTCATTGAATTCTACTAAATTTACCAAACTTGCCAAAACTTTTGATTCAGAACGGTTAATTTTCTTCTAAATTCATAAAAGGGTGCTATAGTTTTCATCGTTAAAAGTATAACATAGCTTATATATCTGGGAAATTGGTCCCTTTATAACACATTTCTTTTTAACACTTTCCAACCTAGTTGAAAAAGTGTTTATGACTTCGGTTTGTCTGCCGTCTGGCCGTCTGTCCGAGCTCTAACTCCCGTAAATATGCTCGGATTGCCCTGCAATTTTTATATGTTACTATCGTTATCCATAGCATGTTTCCTATTTCAACTGAAGTGTGTAGCAGTTATAGTTTTTTTACAGGGACACTCAAAAGAATTCCGTTACTTTACGGTCTATGGGGAAAAATCATTTGCGGTTTATTGTAATGATGTTACACGATTTAAAACACATTGTAATTGATATATATCACTAAAGTGCATTACAAGAAGCTTAACATGGAATAGGGTGTGCATAGCACTTATAGTTACTTTACAGGGACAGTCAAAAGAATTCCGTTACATTACGTCTATGGAGAAAAATCGTTTGCGGTTTAATTAAATAATGTTTCACTATTTTAAACGCATTGAAATTTATATATATCACCAAGGTGTATTACAAGAGGCTTACTACAGAATATTTTGTGTATAGCAGTCATCGTTCATCTAAGGGATACACAAAAGAATTCTCTACTGTCTGTTAACAATAATTCCTGGAAGTGCGTTTTAAGTTGCTGAACGCGATTTTAAATTTAACTCGCTTTTTGTCTATTACGTGATGTGTATAAATTCTGTAGATCATATACAAGGCAGCACAAAAGTTCGCGAACACATTTCCGTTTATTGACAGAAACTCCAGAAGGAGAATTTTGAACTGTGCTACGCATTTCCTAACTAAACTAAAATTTAGCATCCTATGTAGTATATATACAAATATCATCATGGAATAGGGTGTGCATAGCACTTATAGTTACTTTACAGGGACAGTCAAAAGAATAAAGGCTGAATAAAAGTATTCGGATATTTTTCCGAATATTGTATATGTGGGAAATTCCTGAAATTACGTTTTTAAATATGATATGCGTTTTCCAAATTGTTTACTTAGATGTTATCTTTCAGCTTACTAAACGGTGAAATTTTGAAAGATTTGTAAAATTATTTTGGAAGCGTTGGAAAGTGTTACATAATCTATGTTTGACGCATGATTTTTAGTTCTTGTTTATTATTGATTCTGAATGTTTAAATTTATTTTATGGAATATTTTCATAACACGCAAAGTTAACAAAAGTAATAAAGATTTACAAATGTAAGCCAAAGTTCTCTCACGCATTTTTAACACGATATAATATTGCAAAATATTGCTAATCTCGAGATTTCAAATACATTGACCTAAAAGTTTTCCAATATTTTTAAAGACATAATTAGTAATAAAAGATGTAAATTTAAAATTTGTTTTTAAAACTAATCAGATCTTTTTACTGTAAAATTGTTTCAACCGTTAGCTGAATTTGGGTTAAAATTATGTTATGAAAAAGAAATATTCAGCTGTATTATGATAATGTTATTAGCTAAATTTATACTAAAAGACTACGACAAATACAGAGAAATCTCTATAACGGTCACTCCCGATTAGCGGACACCTCTGTTTAACGAACACTTTCCTAAATCTACAACAAATTTTGATATTTTAACATCTGACTCTAAAAAAATAACTGTTGCTTAAATATCAAATTTTAAAGGATTTCTATTTTAATCTGACCGATCTCAAAAACGAAATTTATCAGTTTTAAAATTTTTCTTCATGTCAGGAAGTTGATCTACGTCATGTTTGTCACACACACACACACACAAACAAACAAAAAAAAGAAAAAAACTGATTTTTATTTATCAAATTTCGGTGCTGTGTCAAGAAATTCTGGAAAAAATTGACTTCTGTTTTTATGATATACCGAAGTTTGAAAAGGGAACATAAAAAGTTTCAATTTACTTTTTAACACTTTCCAACCTAGTTGAAAAGTGTTTATGACTTCGGTTTGTCTGGCCGTATGGCCGTCTGGCCGCCTGCCGTCTGCCGTCTGTCCGTCTGTCCGTGCTCTAACTCCCGCAAATATGCTCGAATTGCTCTACAATTTTTATATGTTATAGTCGTTATCTATAGCATGTTCCCTATTTCAACGGAAGTGTGTAGCACTTATACTTTTTTTACAGGGACACTCAAAAGAATTCCATTACATTGCGGTCTATGGGGAAAAATCACTTGAGGTTTATTTAAATAATGTTTCACTATTTTAAACGCATTGAAATTTATATATATCACTAAGGTGCATTAGAAGAAGCTTAATATGGAATAGTGTGTGCATAGCACTTATAGTTACTTTACAGGGACAGTCAAAAGAATTCCGTTACATTACGTCTATGGAGAAAAATCGTCTGCGGTTTATTTAAATAATGTTTCCCTATTTTAAACGCATTGAAATTTATATAAGGTGCATTACAAGAGGCTTACTACAGAATAGTGTGTGTATAGCAGTCATCGTTCATTTACAGGGACACACAAAAGAATTCTCTACTGTCTGTTAACAATAATTCCTGGAAGTGCGTTTTAAGTTGCTGAACGCGATTTTAAATTTAACTCGCTTTTTGTCTATTACGTGGTGTGTATAAATTCTGTAGATCCTATACAGGGAAGCACAAAAATTCGCGAACACATTTCCGTATTATTTAACTCCAGACGGAGAATTTTAAACTGTGCTACGCGTTTCCGAACTGAACTAAAATTTAGCATCCTATGTAGTATATATACAAATCTATAGATCCTATACAGGGCTGATGAAAAGTATTCGGATTACTTAGATGTTATCTGTTAGCTTATTAAACGGTATGATTTGTAAAATTATTTTGGAAGCGTTGGAAAGTGTTACATAATCTATGCTTGACGCATGATTTTTCTTTCTTGTTTATATATTAAATACAATTTTTCTTTTTCTTAATTGAAATGGACAAAACAATGAAGCATCTTTTTTTATTTAAAGAATTATTATTTATTTTTCATTTTCATTTTGCTGTCAGGCAAAAGCAGAGAAAAGAGAAAAGATAAAATATTCTGTCTTTTAAAATATACATATAAACATTTTATGCAGAAATGACAACTAAACATAATAGTCACTTGCATAAATAATTACGTTCAAGCAAAGGAATTTCTTTTTATTTTCTGTTAGTGTTATTTTAAATAATTTCTGCATTTAGTTTTAATATAAATGTGATTGTTTTTATATCCTTAGTGGTGCACAAATTTTATAAGAGAACTAAAACAATATATCCATGTTTTAAAGTTTTTAAAAATGTTATGTGTTACTAAGTTATTAACAACTCTTTAAAAGAACTTCATTGTTAAATGAAAGGCATTCCTCAATTTTCAAAGCTAGGCTTATGTTTCCCGCTGGAATTTTCAGAAATTTCAACAAAAGATAAAATATTACCAACTTAAAATGTACTTATTTTATTACGGAAATCAGTCATATCATAATAACAGACAATATAATTCATTTCACTGAAAAAATAACGATGATTTTTTTACATTGTCTTGTATTGGATATTTGCGCACAGTATTATTTTAATGTAACAGAATTGTAATTAATTGTTTGTAAAAGTGTATTGAAACTTAATTTCATAAAATAAAATTAATATCTTTAATATGAAAATCTGCACATAAAATGAATTTTGTATTCATGCATTTTTGCATAAGACTGCAGCAGCTATTGCAGCAAGATCTGAAAATTTATAAAACAAGTTATAGTACGAAAACACCTCATTTGTCACCTCTGACGTACAATTTCCAACTTGTTTAAAATTGCACATGATTTGTTTACGATGGTTAAGAAATAAAATTTTAAACTTAAAGTTATTCTTATGGTTAAAATACCTTTTATTTATTTATTTATTTATTTTTATAGACCAAAGATAATGAATGGAAAACATATACATACATAATTGTTTTATCATAGTGTAGTTTTCAAACGACGTACAGATAAAAGAAATTTGATATTATGACAAAAACATTTCGAATACCCGAAAAACTTTTTGCACATAAATTACGTAAAAATTGTTAGTCGTATAAATTAATAATTGCATTCAAATACATTTTCTATATTTCTTATTCGGAAGGTCAACTCATTTGAAATAATTGATACACTTATGTCAGAAGTAAATGAATTTGTACATTTCAGATAATTTTAGAACTGTCTATTCAAGAACTGTCACGTTTAATGTATAGATAATTTATGTTAAGTATTAAAAAGTGGTTTCCAATTTGTAATACGTGACTCCCGTTAAAATTATTTATAGCAATTTATGCATATGCTACCAAACGAAGAATTTAAAGTAATTCTTTCTAATAAATTTAAATGTGTAGTTTATATGTATTTTAAATATTTTATATGTATATCATATATATATATGTATAGTAGGGAGGAAAAAATTGTAAAATTCCTTTTCATACAAAATTCGAAATATTTAAATAAATACTGCAGTTACCATTTTGTTTTTGTTGAAACATACTACTAAAACATATTTAAGCAGTAGACAAAGAAAACTTAAGCAAACATAAAAAAAAAACTTAAACATAAAGTACATATACAAACTTAATGACCACTTACAGTAATTTTAATTTCATGATGAGTTTTTTTTTTAAGGATAGAGTTACACTTAAAATGTTTTTAAAATATATATTTAAAAAAGACTTTCTTTGGTTAGAAAGCTGAAAAAAGTTGTTTGTAGGACAACCTGCTACCCCTTAGAATACGTTAATGGGTGAAGAAAACTTTATAATAAAATGAATTCACTTAATTGCCCTTTCAGGACCAATTTTTTTTTTAATTAATTTTGAGTAAAAACTACTTTTATGTTTAAAAAAATGCTATCTAAATCATATATATTAACGTTTGTTGAAATTTAACGACTATGTCATTTAATAAAATTTAACGAATAAAGTTATTTTTTGTTCTATTAATATCACAATAGGCTAAATAAGAATTTATGGAGAGATTTGGAAAATGTTAAATTGCAACAACATTAAATGGACTTAGCAACTTTCCAGTGTTTTATATATATAGTTTTTTTATCATAACTTATAGGTTTGGAAAAGTAGCGTCTATTTTAAATTTAAAGAATGAAACTCGTGTTTAAATTAAAAGAATCACCAACGTTAAAAAAAGTTAAGCAAACATTGTATTTTTGTTTTATATTAAATGCCTAAACATAAATGAAATTATAATAAAATATCTACAGACATATACTATCATTACTACACTGCAAAAATAATAATTGTTGATTTTACAGTATAATACTAGTACTCCCACTGCCAGTATTATACCGTAAAATTAACAGTAGTAAAAAGTAAGATAAGCAGTAATACACTGCCGCGCATGCGCGGTAGCGTATTACTGCTTATCTTACTGTTTATTACTGTTAATTTTACGGTATAATACTAGCAGCTAGGGTGCCAGTATCATACTGTAAAATCAACAATTATTATTATTTTTTGCAGTGTACATGCAGGTAACAACAAAAACAATTCTTAAGGCAATAGAAAATTAATTTAAATTGATCGGTACTTTTAAGTCCCATTATTTCCGAAAAGTTTAAGAGCTAAATAACGAAGGAAAAGTGTTTTGCACGCTAATGATCGACTTAGTCTGAAACAGTTTGCAAGTTTACTTCAAAAGTAAAACATGGCATTTATTGCAAAGGTTACAAAGGAAAATATGATACTTTAGTCTTTCTATGGACTATTGGCTGAATTAAAAAAATTCTGCTTTTTTTAAATGGGTCACCTTAGTAGTACCAAACATTAAAATTTCTCCCGTATCATGAAATTCATCAACGAATACTACACTTCTGCAAATTGCATTAATATTAAAATTTATCGGCTCTTCAATAAAAATAATTTTTTTAAGATGTCTCACATAGTATTCTGAATTAAAAACTTCTTTTCATTTAAAATACGATCCGTGGGTTTCATTACTAGAGGAACTTCGGGTTATACAGAATATGCGGTAATATGGAATAACAAGGTTTCTTTTTGGTAAATTGCTGCCACCAAGCAGTAATATCATAAACTACTTAAGAACGTATCCAGAATGCCCCCAGAAAGCTCAGTTCGTCAGTTGGCGTCAGGGCGCGTTGTGTGAATAAATATGTGTTTTTCGTCTTTAGAAAGTTTCAGGAGATAATTTTTTAATATTTTTTAATCATTATTAGAAGTAATATTTTTACATGGAAATTAATCATAATGTACACTGAAATACTAACAGTTTATGATGCAATACACACCAATAAGCATAGAGTAATTATTTCTTAAACTGGTGGTGTCGGCTTTTATGGAATACCAATACCTCATAATACTTCATGATTATGGTGGTTCAAAGATATATCTTTATATTTGTGCTTTGTGCAAATCTGCAGTAAGAACTGAAGTATATTGCTAGACACTATATTTTCATCACGCATTCCTGATACTATTACAACTGCTTTTTAGCCAACATTTGTTAGTTTTCTTCATTTTTAACGCCCCAGTCCATATTTCCGACTATCTCACAGTACCCTCAAGATACGTTTATTATTATTATTATTATTATTTGTTTCCAAGTGATGAAAATTTGTAAGATAATTTTTGTCTGTAAAAACTATTCGCAAATAGATGAAGTGTGTAATTGTATTCGGGTTTCGGGTTTTAAACAATATCGGGATGTGGTATTGCCCCAAATGTAAATAGTATTTCCATAATGCCCGGAGTTCCGCTACTATCAAATGGCGTCTAGTGAAATCTTGATATGTTTTATCAGAGAGATCTAGATGGGGGGGGGGCGTAGATTACTACGGAGAATGACTGCAATACACTGTAAACATACCACCACACACACATTTACTACATATGTTACTACATTAGACGTTCACTAGTTTGTGGGACACAGATGGGTCAGATTACTACGGAGAATGACTGTAATCTAATATATTACATTGAAAATTTGTCTGCCTGTCTGTAGCTCTATACAAATCCACAGTTTAGAAGCGAGAATCACGAAATTATAAGAACAGATGCATTAAAACAAAGCCGAGACAACTAAAGTAATCGGAGATCGGAATAATTATAGTTAATTTTTAATTAATAAAAAACACCAATCTAATAGTAATTCCTTATCAAATTTAAACATTTTCTTTATAGCAGCTGCCAACAATTAAAAATCTACACTCTTTCCACAACAATCAATTTTCCACGTGAAAAATGAAAATTAAATAAAAAGTTTCATGAATGAAATAGAAGATGAATATAACGTGATATTGGAAGTATAACAGAGTTTTTCAAAGACTTCTCAATACTACAAGGAGCATAAATTTGAGTAAGTACAGAAAGCAGGTGAATATGACGTCATCAGGTGAAAATATAACACCATATGAGTTTGAGGAACGTATTGAATAATGTTAAAAATCTGTTTATGGAAATATTGGCGTATTTAAACATTTTGAGGTTATCCGAATTCGTTTTCGCTATTTTAAAATTTATTCCACATATATACGTGTGTCTATCTATGTATATTAGAATTTACACAAAAGTTTAGGTCCCCAGAGCTCATTGTTAGTGGAGAACTGAAATAAAGTTTTCATATTTTTTTGTAAAATTTAATTCATAGAATTTTTGTTTTTTCCATATTTTATCACGAAAATCTTATTTAAATAACAAAATACTCGGAAACAATTTTTCAGCAAAAGGTTTTAACTTTTATGATTTAGATAGCTACTTTTAATTTAAAAGTAATTCTTTTCTAAAATGAAAAAGAAATCCCAACCGAAATCGTTAAGCTTTAATTCTGAAAAACATAGATATTGTTATTATTGCTGGAATTACTGTTACATACAATATTAACTTTGATGCATCCGACATAAGACACAAAGAGCTATGTTAAAAGTACTTACTCAATTTTTACTTTTCAAATTATGTGGACGGAATATTTCCAAATTGTACATTAAAACTTATTAAACAATTTATCTAAAATGTGAAATGGAGTAATGGAAAATTATATTTATATTTATATTTATCTACCAAGTCTTTTTCAAAATCTGTAGTTTCTGGTATTTGAAGATGCTATGTTATCGTTTATGATGCCGTTGTACTTAAGGGGGCTCAGGACTTGATAGATACCGAAAAACATGTAAACAGAGCTCTCTCTTCGAGTCCATATAAAAACAAAAGTATTCAATGTAACTAATTTAAACTTCCTGATATTTTTAAGGTATGTTTGTAGTCTTAGAAAATTATAAAATGAAGTACTTCAATGTAATAAAATTAAAAATGTAGCAAAATTTATATAACACAATTTTCGAAAAAAAATTTAGGTGTTATATCACTATCCGTAAGATATCTTAACGTTGAATTGACCTAACAACCTAATTTTTGCTTTAAAATGATCAAGAAACTTAACTCTATAGAATGAATTAATATATTTTAGATAGCTTAATATTTTGAGTATTTTGTATGAAAAAAAAATGTATTTTTTTAAAGTTTTTAAAATTTTAAAATTTGAGAGTTTTTTTTAATAATGTTTCCTTTGAGTGGTGGTTATATCCTTAATTCATTCTATAGAGTAAAGTTTCTTGATCATTTTAAAGCAAAAATTTGGTTGTTAGGTCAATTCAACGTTAAGATATCTTACGGAGAGTGATATGAGACCTAAATTTTTTTTCGAAAATTGTGTTATATAAATTTTGCTATATTTTTAATTTTATTACATTGAAGTACTTCATTTTATAATTTTATAAGACTACAAATTTGTAGTCTTATAAAATTGTAAGGTATGTTAACATACCTTAAAATATCCGAAAGTTTAAATTAGTTACATTGAACACTTTTGTTTTTATATGGACTCGAAGAGAGAGCTCTGTTTACATGTTTTTCGGTATCTATCAAGCCCTGAGCCCCCTGGAAAGAGGAGATTTAAACCATATTTTTTGATTAATTGTTTTAGCAGTCTACATTACAACGATGGTTATTCGCTGGCTTCATAAATTTTGAAACTTAGTTTAATTTTGAAGCTCAAATTATAGAGCATCCTACAACTTTATCTGCTTATTTTCAGAGACTTTTATTAGGCTGTCTAATCAATGAAAGATGGTTCTTTTCTCTTACTATTTTAATTCAAAAGGAAAAACATGTACAAGCTTAATATACATATAAGATAAAAATAGTTTAATTTTTTAAAATACCGCTTTTGAAAGATTGACATCAAATGAAATGTAATTTTTTTTTCTTATTTTGGCTTTCATAAAAGACACAATTTAATGAAAAGAAATTTTAAATTTTAAATTATGAATATTTAAACTTTACTCTTTAATAATAATACGAAATTAAAAAACAGATATACCAAAAATAAATAAATAAATGAATAAAATAAAGCTAAATATATATAAAGTGTAATTTTATTAGGAAAAAGTACAATTATAATATCTATAATGTAATAATGTAATAACTTACAATTTAGGAATATTTTGCAACAACTAAAATATAGTTCGTTTAATGACTGAAATATGTTTTATGAATTCTTGGTCTAAACGTGAGCAAAAAAAAAAAAACACTCTGTTTACTAGCAAATCTCTAAACACATTTCTTCAAAGTAAACGACTTTAATTTAAAAAAAAAAACATTTTACACAAGTAATCGTTTTCAGACTAAATAAAACAGTTAAACATAAATGAATAAGTTTTTTATTTAAATAACAAACACTTCTTTCCAAACACTTTCACTAGAAAAAACATACTTTCTTAGCATGTTGGAAGTTTCTCATTATCTATTTTTAAAAACTTAGTTTAGAAAATGTGTTTCGTATTCGGACGGAACAAAAATATGTAGTAAACTGACATTTTTTATAATTCACTTCCATTTTTTCTGGTCCTTTTCGAGTTTTTTCTTTAAATTAAGTACTTCCTTATCGTGTTATAAGAAGTTCCCAGAGGATTTTACTTAGGACTACGTCATTTTGTTCATATATCGAATAGTTCATTTTTTATGTTTAGTAACTTTTTTTTTTTTTTAGAATTAGTGTAAGTATGATATATTTTGTTGAATACTAGAGCTTTGGACATTGTACAGTTTTGTAAGAAATACGGAAAAATCCATTAAATTTACGGAAAACTTTCTGCATATTTACGGATTTGAAATCTCCTTTACGGAACTAATGTCATTTACGGAAATTGTACTGTTGTTTTGGAAAAAATCCCGTAAAATTTCTCCGTAAAATTTAACGGAAAATCTCTTGTATTTTCATGGATTTTTTTTAGAGTGGGTTGTATGCCGTTATTCTTAAAATTTTGATGTCATTAATACCAATATAAAAATACAGAACATCTTGTATTTATATACTTCTTTTTAATTGCTAAAAGGTGTAAAATAAGAAGATTATAAACAGTAAAATAGGTTTTATTAGACCGTTGACATATGTTTCAGCTCAATCTGAGCCATTATCAAAACAAGCAAAAATATCCCATAAATGCACGGTCAATGAAGTTATAAAATGAAATTATAACTTCGTAGACCGTGCATTTATAGAATACTTTTGTTTGTTTTGATAATGGCTCAGACTAAGTTCATAAATATATGTGAACAGTCTAATAAAACCTATTTTACTGTTTATAATCTTTTTGTTTTACACCTTTTAGCAATTAAAAATAACTCATTAATACCCTTTTCATTTTAAGATATTTTTGTGCGGTGGTACGATAGATAAAAAATAGTGGACTGTATTATAAGTAAGTTATTAACGATTGTAATTAGCGAGCGGCTTATTACCACTGAGTTTGCTACTCATCTGATGTATATACTCTCGGCAAGAGGGTTACACAATGAAAGGGTTGCCAGGTGGCACCGATGCGGGGGCGGTGTTCCGTTGCCAAAGGCGAAGTTAAAAAGGTAGTTACAGATACGGAACAATTCTGTTTAATTTGTTTGTTTTATTATTATTTTATCAAAGTTCAGTTCTTTCACAAAAAAATAAAGTTTTCAGTTGTATCGGATAAACTGTATCTACTTTATATATAAAATGGGATTATGATTGGATGAGAAACACATAAATGTAAATTGGTACTTCTCTATTATCCCGTTGACCACTTTTCATAACAAAAAACTATCCCAAACTGTAACGCCAAATAAACGGGAGAACGTTGCCATTGGAATATCAAAATAAATAACTAAATAAAATATAAGAATTTAAGGTTGGGTTGGGGGTGATTTATGAAGGCCAATTATCAACAAGAGGCTCTAGGGTTGAGTGCCCTCCGTGGGAAGAATTTAAGGACACAATTGTTATTTTAATTAATGAAATAACTAAGAAATCAGTAAAAAATAATGAAAAATACACGCAAATGTCGAATTAAAAAACCACTTGATGACATAACAAACACTTATAATGCTTCTGACATCAAGTAAATGGGACTGCATTTTTGGCGTTTAATCTTAAAGTTTAGCGGTAGTTTTTTATTATGAAAAGTGATCGACGGGATAATAGAGAAGTACCTGTAAATTATTATTTATTTTACCTTCGTTGACAATTTTCATTTCCACAATCATTTATTCATCATATAACTGAAAACTTTAAAATAGAAATTGTTGTAGATTTTGCTGTGAATATAGGTCTGGTAAAATAAACTAGTATAAATATATTTGTACTTATTGAATACACTCTGTAAAGAAAGACAGAAGTATTGGGTTGTACGGAAAGTTCGTGCCGGTTGGGCAAATCAATTCGTATCGGAAAATTTTGCCCGTTAATTATTAGACATTTGATATAGGATTTCTTATTTACACGTATACTATACTTTACTTAACTATAATCAAATATATAGCAAAGAAAATTGCCAATTTTTTTAAATCGGGGTAGCTTTACGCTCTTTTTGCTTCACTTTACTTATTAGCAAACGAATCTCCTGTTGTTAACAGCTAAGCATACCTTTCTCATCATTTTCTTACTTGTTTCTATTCAAAAGTATCATTTTTTTTACTCAATACTCTCATCCTAATGACTGTTATTACTCTCTTTCGATCTTAAATCTCAATTAATTCTTGATTGGCTGCTCAATGCAAACCAAATCTTGATGGGCTAGCTTCAAATTTCGGATTGGCTGTTGAAGTTGACGGTGCAATCCATAGCTTCTTTTTCTGTTTTAAGTGCATTTTTGCTATTTTTATACTTTGTTTTACATCTTTGTTTTACAACTACTCATAGATAAGGAGTGGAGTTACTTGCAACTGGGTATACCCTTGAAACAATCAGCTGTTTCGCTGTTTCGCTGTCTAATAATTTAATGATAGAATTTTCCGGTACGATTTGATTTTCCCAACCGGCAAGAACTTTCCGGACAGCCCAATATATTATTGCCTTATGAGGCTACTTTACTCACTTTACCCGCTCGCTAATGTTAATCCTATCGAGGAAATATTTTTAAATATCTCTTTCGCATTTCAATATTTTTAAATTATTTTTTCTGCCATTGGATAGCTGAGGTCGATCTCTATGCAGGCCCTGTTTTACATTTTCGATTTTGGTTGCAGGTTTTTTTTTTTTTTTTTTTTTTATTTTTTTTATGAGGATACTTTTACTTTCGAAACCGGTTCCAAAAGTGAAAGTATCTTAATTAAAGAACAAACAAACTTGTAATCAAAATCGAAAAAGAAAAAAAAAGGGCCTACGTAGAGATTGACCTCAGCTATTTAATGCAAAAAATAAAAATAAAAATAAAATAAAAATATTGAAATGCGAACGAAATATCTTAAAATATTTCCCCCATAGAATTAACATTAGCGAGCGAGTGCTTTCGCGTGAGTGAAGTAGCCTCTCAAGAACTGTCATAGTAAAACAAAAGTCCAGTTATTACTTGCGAATTATTAAAAAAATATTTGGCATTCAATGCAACAATTTTTTGAATAATAATAATTCGTTAGCATAATCTATCAATTACATATTTATTTTGATTACAAAAATTTTTTGTGAATATTTTATAGCAAAACTGTATGTTGTATTTCATTAACTAAAAATGCGACATTCCGCGTATTTATATTTTAAAATAAAGCCAATATATAGTGCTTCACATTTATATTGGAACACTTTTGCTTTTGGAATTTCTTTGTACAAAATACCCACTAAATGTTAAAGGATGAATTGCAAATTTTTGTCGTATGCACTCACTTATGTATTTCAATATTTATTAGTTATTTAGGAGAAATGATTCAAACAGTTTTTTGAATAAAATCAATTGTTTGGAAGGTACTGAGTGCTGAACTTACATAAAAATTAGGACACTGCTAACATATATTTAATATATTTTGGGTTATACAAATATCAGAACAGTTATGTACATTTTAAGTGCAATTATACTTTATAATTCATCGTTGTTAAGGCGAAGAAACTTAAAGATAAGATCAGGATGATCTATTATTCATTTTCTACAAATAGTTGTATGCCCAGCTATAATATACAAAGTTACACGTTCTTCCCAAACAGCGATGTTAAAAACCTTTTAAACGAACACAGATTCACTTCGACTTTTCAGAAAGTAAAACATTTAATAACAGAACATCGCCACATATCAACATAAAAAAAATAGACAACAACTTAGGAAGTTGCCATTCGATAGTACAAAACTAACAATGAAAATTAAGATTTTAAACATCGAGTTTAAGATGTTATGTTACAGATTTCTCCTCAACCTGTATTAAGTGTCTGCATTATACATGCTGCATTTTGTAGATGAATTTTATATAGAAAGAGACTTTATTTATATCGGGCATTATTCGATTTAGTTCCACGTCTTGTATAGTACCGACAGATACTGGTGGAGACCTTTGTGTAACAAGTTTAATGCTCTGTTTTGTAAATCTAGTTCTTTCTAAGCTATATAAGTATCAGCGTTTGTTTTAAATGAACCCATTTTTTACATTTTAGAGGCGATTAGCATCCTGCCAAGCACACACGGCATTTTATCTCGTATTCTAGTTCATTAACGCATGACAATGTTAATACTATGATAGTGAAATCCACCGACGATCAGTTACCATTCTTAGGAAAAACTGTATTTCACGACCAACTACAAATCCCACAGACTGATTTCTTTTAGCTCGTTTGAAGACATATATTCTCTTTCAAAGAATGTGCATGCATAGATGATACAAACTAGTAACTTTACTCTTATCTTCACCAAAACAGCGAGGTAAAATCAATTTGAATGAACACACATTCACTTTGACTTTTAAGAAAGTCAAACATTTAATAATAGAAGATCGTTACATATCAACATTAAAAAACAACAAAAAACAAAACAAAACAATATACAACAACTTTTGTAGTTGCCACTCGGTAATCCTGAAACTAACAATGGAAATTAAAGGTTTAAACATTGAGTTTAAGGTGATACGTTACAACTTTACATATATTTTGACAATGATGTATCTAATTTTTACTTTCTTCTTTCTATAGATAAATAAAGTATTGGGTTCGTAAAAATTTTTGACTTCCGTTTTTCGACAGATTTATACATTTTAGAAGGTACTGAAAACTATTTGACTGCTTTTAGAAAATGCTTGTTCTTGAGTCTGTGTGTCTGTCTATTTTTATATGACACAAATTTTGTGGGCACTCTAACTCACGAACTACTGCGCAGGATAAGATGACAATTCAAAAGAAATGAAGTTCTATCCTTATGAGAAATAATGCTGAATATATTTTGGGCAAAATCCTCCCAGAGGGTGTGCTGCAAACCTATTAATTATTAAATTTATGAGGTGTTTCTATCTCCAGTTTTTGTGCGCAGAATTCAACGAAACATCAAATTTAGAATCCTCATGATAGGAATAAATAGTTATTCAATTTTGGTTGTGGTTTAAAAGTGGGTGTCGATATTCGATGATTTGTTCGAAATATGAGATCCTTATATCACCAGTTTAAAGTCACAAAATTCAACAAAACTTCACGCTTAACATCCTGAATATGGGAATAAGGTAGGTGCCCTGTTATGGCTATGTTTCTGATATGGGCATCCCTCCATTATACGTTAGTTAACCAAAAAAATTTCCAAATGGCATGGGAATACAGTTAAGAAGCCTCCTAGTGTATTATATAATCACGTGCATTCATCTAGGTTCTGGAAATTAACGCCGATGTTCTATTTTATGTTTTTGGTGTAATCTCTTCTTGTTTTTACACGAAAAGTTGTCTTTTTAATGCATGTTTTTAAAAGAATGTTTTTATGAATACATATCGTTCGCTGTTCAGTTTTTAATGTTCTATCAACTGATGCTGTCGTTGATGGTGTGTATTTTACGATTTGTTTAAAATCAAATGATTGTCGTGAGAGCCGACCTGCTCCTGATATTGCCATCCAGGTGGCCATATCAAGTGCACCATGCCAAGCCTAGGATAAAGACGTTTTTATTTGTTCCAATTGCGATAGGTAATTTGTTTAAACAATTTTTTTAACTCTAAAAGGATTTCACATGTTTTCTAAATAAAAACTTAAATTTAATGTCAATTTTGAAAAAAACTTCATTTTTGATGAAAAATTCTGTTTCAAATCCTCTTTTGTATACCAAAAAAAAAAATTGCTGAGTATCATGTTTATTTATTTTACATCAAAATTATTTAATTTAGAAGAATAGCATTTTTAAATTGAAGAAAATCACGATTTGTGAAATATGGAACAATGGTGGCCATATCATGTGCACAAGTTTCCTGATATGGCCATTCGGTACACTTTTGGAATTCCGTTTTTTTTTTTTGGACTAGTAAAACTATTTTCATGGGGAATGCAATATTTTTTTATGGAAGTCCGTTAACCCGAGAACGTTAAAAAATAAAACGGTTTTGACTCTTTCAAAATAGCGGCAGGAAAAATTCTGAAACTTTAGCATGGCCATATCATGAGCACCCACCTTACATTGCGTAAAAAAACCTATTTGTTAAATCGATGTAATGTCTTGCACAATTTAAATCATTGAATTGATTTGATTTACATATAATAAATTTTTGTGATTAGACACAACATACTTGTTTGGTATAAAGTACTTAGATTTTATTCTAACCCATTATCAAAAGTTCTATAATTTGGGATTTTCACGAGATATCACGAAGTTTTCCGAAATTCACTGCGCACATATTTTATATGACGCAACTCTGAAGAATATGACGCAACTCTGAAGAAATGCAAAGTTTGAATACATTGTGGGCAATTTCATGGCAGCACTAAGCAAGTGTTTAGTGCGGTATACTTGAGATAATTTTGAGTAAAATTTAAATAGATTTTCAATTTCCAATTTGTATGCTAATCTTTTTAAAATTTTTGTTTATAATGTTTCTGCAATTCATAATATTTTCTAGAAAAACAAAATGTTTCATTACAGAACCAGAGAAACATATCTGAACCATCATAGCATCATTTCCATTTTAGAACAGTAGTTTCAGGGTAGATTTTAATAATCTCTTTGTCAGATTTTATCTAAACATCAATCATTAAACATAAGATATTAAATTCAAATTCTTAATTAAATTATATTAACATTATTCCAATAAAAAATTCACTATTTACAATTGATTTAGAAATTTTCAGCCGCAATTCTGCATTTTACTATTTACAAATATTTTTTTTCTTTGCTGCTTAACCATAACCATTGTACACATATGCTTGAATAATACTTCTGACATTCTAAGTTCAAACTTTAATCCCAAAGCTGTTTTATATTTCAGCTTAAAGTTCTAAAAATCTTGGGAATTGTTTCATTTTCCTAGGGATAAATGTTCAATTTCTTTGGGTTAGCTTGAAACGTGTTTCTGATTTTGTGGTAATAATCAACAATTGATGCATGCAATTTCTATACTTTTGTGGTTGAAAATGTAAAAAAATAATTTTTCTGGTAATTCTAACACTTTTATAAGCATTAAAATGCTTTATAAACTGTTCTCGAATGATTGTCATTTCATATTTCTGTCATAGTCATGTCAACATCATCATAGTCAACAATTCTACACGCTAACTTTACATATAAAGCAAAGAAAATGTATTTCGCCAAATACAAATTGTGATCAAGATAAAAATGATATTTTTAATATTCTATTCCTATTTAAAACAAACAAGAACGAAAAATCATGAGTCAAGCATAGATTATGTAACACTTTCCAACGCTTCCAAAATAATTTTACAAATCATACCGTTTAATAAGCTAAAAGATAACATCTAAGTAAACAATTTGGAAAACGCATAACATATTTAGAAAACACAATTTCAGGAATTTCAAACATATACAATATTCGGAAAAATATCCGAATACTTTTATTCAGCCATGTATAGGATCTATAGATTTGTATATATACTACATAGGATGCTAAATTTTAGTTCAGTTAGCATAGCACAGTTTAAAATTCTCCGTCTGGAGTTTCTGTCAATGAACGGAAATGTGTTCGCGAACTTTTGTGCTTCCCTGTATAGGATCTACAGAATTTATACACACCACGTAATAGACAAAAAGCGAGTTAAAATTAAAATCGCGTTCAGTAACTTAAAACGCACTTCCAGGAATTATTGTTAACAGACAGTAGAGAATTCTTTTGTGTGTCCCTGTAAATGAACGATGACTGCTATACTCACACTATTCTGTAGTAAGCCTCTTGTAATGCACCTTAGTGATATATATAAATTTCAATGCGTTTAAAATAGTGAAACATTATTTAAATAAACCGCAGACGATTTTTCTCCATAGACGGAATGTAACGGAATTCTTTTGACTGTCCCTGTAAAGTAACAAGAGTGCTATGCACACACTTTTCCATATTAAGCTTCTTCTAATGCACCTTAGTGATATATATATAAATTTCAATGCGTTTAAAATAGTGAAACATTATTTAAATAAACCGCAAATTATTTTTCCCCATAGACCGCAATGTAACGGAATTCTTTTGAGTGTCCCTGTAAAAAAACTATAAGTGCTACACACTTCCGTTGAAATAGGGAACATGCTGTAGATAACGACAATAACATATAAAAATTGCAGAGCGATCCGAGCCTATTTACGAGAGTTAGAGCACGGCCAGACGGCCAGACAAACCGAAGTCATAAACACTTTTCAACTAGGTTGGAAAGTGTTAAAAACTATACCCTAATCCTAATAATATTATAAATCTGATTGTGTGCAAATGTTAGGCTGAAGCCAGTGTCAAAATGGAGCATTTAATGATCCTGTATCTTTGCATATAGGCTGATTATAACCCTCATATGAACATAGGCTGGGTTTTGTTTATTTTATTCAAATATTTTTCTTAATAATTCAAAATTTCGTTATTTTCATTGAGAATAAATGGACATTTTTTCGTATAGCATTTTAAAATGGTTAAATTTACTTTACCGTTGCTAATACTTTATCGTTGCCAAAACTAATTCAAAACCCGAAAAAATAATTTTTACTCAACAATTTAGTTTCAATTGAAAAATTTTCACGGGAAAAATGAAAATGAAATTAAAAAAAGTTAAAGAATTAAGAAGAAGATTAAATAATATTATTAGAAATAAAACGTACTTTTTAAAGTTTTTGATAATAATACAAGGTTTCAATATGCGTAACCATAGGAAACAGGCGAATATGACGTCATTTATTGAAAATAAAGCGGATATGCTTTGATTGGTGAAATAAAATGATCTTGGGTTTTTTTCTTCACTTTTTTTCTTTTTTTTCTTTTGTATGGTAACAATACTTGCCGTTTTACCGTCTGCGAACGGCTAATATAACTAACTATACCGTATTTTTTATTTAAATTTTAAAAAAGTAAAAAGAAGTTTCAAAAGAAAATGGTTAGCAAATGTCAATAATACGCTCTGCAAAATTATCCATGTCGTAAATGATGTCATGAATCGCGAGAAATAGTGATTTTTCATTCTTAAAACTAAAAGAAATAACTCGATTACCTAAAAAAAAAAATGACGAATGTTAATAGTTCCATTTTTGTTGATAAAACCTAAAGATTTAGTATTATTTTGTTAAAGTAACATAATTTTCCCTATGCCAGTATTGAAATTAATTGCCTGGAAAATAAAATTAACAAGAATTACGTCATTAAAAAGGGATTTCTCTGGGGGAAAAGTAGACGTCCTATTTGAAATAAAACGGGAATTTTCCAATATATTTTAAATTGAGTGTGAATAAATTCCTTACATTAATAATACAAGGATCAATAAGTATAGAAAGTAGATAAGTTTCACGCCATATTTCTAACGAAAAATTTAAATGTTTTGTGATGTTTTTAAATCTATACTGATTATTAAGCATGGGTATCCGTTATTTCGTTCCGCATGAGTATCCGAGTTTTCTGCTAAAAATCACATCATAATTTTAAGAAAAGGAAAATGAACACTAATCTATTATATTAAAATCTGACCGTGTGTTTGTATTTCGCAACTACTCCTAGACTATCGAACGCAACGCGATTTACTACCGGTTAGTTTACTACCGGTTTAGCGAATACCGGTTATAATTGATCCGAGGATGTCACACAAATTCTCAGAATTAAAAAAATTAAATTAAATGCCATTTTTTTTAACGAAGTTTTTCTAAAAACGGAAAGTAACTTACTCCATATTCGTGTATAAAAAAGGAGAAATAAAACAGATCAGTATATTTTTTACATCATTTTCTCATTAAAACTGAAAAACATAATTTATTTTCACTTTGGACAGATGGTGAAAACAAAATCTTGATTTCAGTAAATTATCCGAAAAATACAAACATATTTTCACATATTCAAACTTCATGAATCAATTTATTCTGGAGAACAAAAATTGCCTGCCAATATACTGTCATTTAGAAAACAAGATTTGTTTCAACTATATATTAAACCAAGGAGGCAGAATTGAATTTAAAGAAAAAGCATATACTATTTCTAATTAATGTTTTTTTTTTTTTTTTTTTTTTTTTTTTTTTTGGATGGCCGTTAAAACGTTTCACAAAGGCGTTAAAAGTAAAATTGTTTATCAAGTAAAATTGACATTTGTTTTTACCCAATTCGTTGTTTTCCACGATTTTATTTGGCCCTCCTTTTTACGTTGGTTGCAATTTCATTTTCGCGATTATTTGGCACAAAATTTCACTTTTTTAAGACTGAGTTATGTCAAGGTCCCTATAATAATAAATACCGTATTGTCTCCTATGAAATGTGATAAATAGTTAGTTAATTATTAACGTTTTTAATTATTGGGAGTAAAATATTTTGCTTAATTAATGTATTTATTCTTCTTTTAATGTTGCGTGAACGAAGTCACGGGTAACAGCTAGTAATATTATAAATCCGATTGTGTGCAAATGTTAGGCTGAAGCCAGCGTCAAAATGGAGAATTTAATTATCATGTATCTTCGTATATAGGTTGATTATAACCCGTAAATGAACATAGACTGGGTTTTGTTTATTTTATTCAAATATTTTTCTTAATAATTCAAAATTTCGTTATTTTCATAGAGAATAAATGGACATTTTTTCGTATAATATTTTAAAATGGTTAAATTTACTTTACCGTTGCTAATACTTCATCGTTGCCAAAACCAAATCAAAACCTAGAATAATAATTTTTACTCAACAATTTAATTTCAAATGAAAAATTTCCACGTAAAAAATGAAAATGAAATTAATTATTTAAGAAACAGAATATGAAATGACGTCACATTAGAAATAAAACTTGAGTTTTCAAATATTTGATAATAATACAAGGTGCATAAATACGAGTAAGTATGGAAATAGCAAGCGAATATGATATCATTTATCGAAAATAAAACAGATATGCTTTGATGTCGAAATAAAATTTTCTTGGATTATCAAATTATTTCTGATTAATTTCTCTATTTTTGTTCTTTTTCTATTTCACATGAAATGAGTTATTTTAAATGTATGTGTTGCAAATTAAAGTTCTGTGTTTTAAATGAAATGAGTGAAAGATTTATATTTTAATACGAATTCAATACGAATGATGGTGATAGGAATAATACTTGGCGGTTCATCGTCTGTACACGGCTAACATAAAGGTACCATATTTTTAATTTAAATTTTAAAAAGTAAAAAAAAAAAAGAAAAAAAAATCTTTGAAAAGATATTGGACGGCAAATGTCAATAATATGCACCGCAAAATTATCCGTATAGAAAATCAGAAAATCTTAATAAAAATAACTTTATTTTTTAAAAGAAAGTTGCATTTTTTCATAAAAGCTAAAGATTTAATATGATTGCGTTGAAGTAATAGCATTTTTCCTCTATCATTTTCCCACAATTAAAACACATTTGTAAATGGTCATTTCGAACCGGAATTTAATTTTACATTTCTTTTAGCTTTAAAATAGTAAAAACTTTGTTGTCATTTTTAAATACAGCTTTTTTTAAAGTTCTGTTTCATAATAGATTTTTGTAAAGTCTTGTAGGTTGAGAAAAAAATGGCATAGATTTTTAAAACAATGTTTAAGTAAAATTACAATAATTTTAAAAACTTAAAAAACACCAATGTTATCGAAACGAAAATCAATTTTACCGACAAATTCGCGTAATACAAAAGCAAAGAAGAAATCAAAAAGTAATGAAAGTTTTCTTTCAGCCGAATTATGTAAACTTGAACAAGCCGATCGTACCAATTCATAATATTATAAACGTGAAACCGCGTTGTATATAGTAGAAAAGGTTTTCACATATAGGTAGAAAATTTCTGAGAATAGGAAAGTTAGGGATCTGTAATAGGGTTCTTAGCCAATTTGCTTTTTTTATCAAGTGAAATTTGGCGCAAAATTAAATACATTGTTGTAACCAGATTTTTTTTGCGTGGTAAACACTTAATGGTAGTTTAGATGATCATTTCCTCACTCACCTTTGATGCCAAATATGACTGTAAAACATATTAAAAAATATCTCAGACGTTAATTTTCTAATTTTCTTATTACTTCATGATGTAAATAGACATCCTGGTTCATCTTTTAAATCTGAATTTAATCATACCATTGTCGTCCAGTTTATAATCTTAATCTTAACCCTAATCGTATCCTATCCTAATTCTAATAATAACTTTAAACAATATTCTTTGAAACGAATATGTAAATTAAATCAATATCCATAAATGGAATGAATGGAAAATAGAATAAATAGAAATGGCAAAATAAAATAATAAGAAAGTACATTTATTCGACACTTAACCCTAGAAAAAGCGTAAAAAATTTCAAGCGCACGGATTAAATTAAAATAATCCTATATATACTAACAAAAATATGTAACTTTAGATCATCAGATTGGTGTTGTCGGTAGTTATTTGTTTAGAGGGCCCTTGACGCGATAGAAAAAATATCGAGGTTAAATTGGGCAGAATTTAAAGTAATTTCTAGCAACCTTTATTTACATTTTAGAATCGCATCAGATTGTTATATCTTTATGAAATATCTATCAATGTATAAAATTCACAAGCAAGTTTGTTCAATATTTACACCACTTAGCGAGAAGCACTTTATTTAATATATACATAATAGACCGGGAGGCGGCAGCACAGACAATCACCTCATCGAGTTCACGGCTGAAATTCTAAAATTAGTTAAAACTCGATTCGCATATTAAAACGCAATCGGTCTGCCAAGTCATATCTTGGTGGAAAACACGTGAAAACCCGATTTTAGCGGTTGATTCGTAGATTTACCATTGTGTTTTTCTGCACCCAAAAGTATGAAAACATGGAGATCTGGCTGCAGGAAAACACAATGATAAATCTACCAGTCAACCGCTAAAATCGGGTTTTAAGGTGTTTTCCACCATGATATGACTTGGCAGACCGATTGCGTTTTAATATGCGAATCGAGTTTTAACAAATTCTGGAATTTCAGCCATGAACTCGATGAGGTGATTGTTTGTGCTGCTGCCTCCCGGTCTATAAACAAGACTTAAAATAATAATGTAGTAAGAAATATATAACACATGTCTATGCAAATAAACAATATAATAATGCCCATTTAAAAATGAATACATATACAAATTTCACACCAAATACCACTTAAAATGCACTGTTGTATAGAATAATTCTCTCAGTGTTATTTTTCGTTTTATTTAGAGAGATTCGTCGATTTTCACGATTTTATTGGGCCCTTCTTTTTTCATTGGTTGCAGTTTCATTTTCGTGATTGTATATATTATTTGGCATGAAATTTCATTTTTTTAAGACTGGGCTATGTTAAGGACTCTATAGCAAAGGAACACCGTATTGTCTCCTATAAACTGTGATAAAGATTTGGTTAACTATATATGTTTTTAATTATCGAATGAAATGCTTTGCTAAATTAATGCACGTATTCTTTTTTTAATGTTACGTGAACGAAGTCACGGGTAACAGCTAGTATGTAATATAGTCTGTTAAAGAAAATTAAAGACATTTGCGTGAGTCAGAGTAATTATGCGAATTGATTTTCAGTACATTTCGAATAAATTATTTTCTTTATTAATGTATTCCTAAATAACTGATGAATCTTGAAATACATAAAACAGAGTACATGAAAAATAATTAAGTCAATCTTTGAACATTTGGTAGTTGTTTTTTCCCAAGATGTTTTAACATGCTTGTGTTCCATATAATTGCGAGCCATTGTTTAAGAAATCATTTTAGGGGACTACTATTTATAAATTTTAAAGAGTAAAATGAAGATCGTGTAGGGATCGTTTACGTTATTAGAGGCTAAGTCCTGTTTCTTTGATCACGAACTTTTCAGAAATTTGTAGTCCACTTTGGAATGGCTGAGAAAACGAAAAAAAAAGCAGGAATGTTTACTTCGATTCTATGCATACATTCTGACTGAAGTGAATGTGAATGTGATTAAAGGTTTTAAAAAACATCACAACACCAAAAGACATTTGGTCATGAACCTTACAACGAACACATTAACCATAAAATTCTGCTTTTTTGCGCTAAACTGAAATCTGCCAACGAAAAGGCAGATTTTCAATTTATGTTGAATGTGACATTAATATAAATTTAAGATGAAGTTAACATTTACTTTGCATCAGAATACGCTGAGAATTTTTTTAAATTATTATGGTCTTTAAAAAAATTCATTTTTCTGAACCATTTAAATAGATATGCGAAAAATATCTGAATATTTTTTTTTTTTTTTACATTTGTCACCAGAATAAATAGTAAAAGAAATTGTATTTGTGATATTGGCCTGTTAACTCGGATGTATATGTTTTTGTCTGGGAGGAATTCATGTGGAAGGAGCTACCAAACAGCTTCTTAAAAAATTCAAAGCTCTTGCAATACAGTAGACTAGCCAAAGAGAGTGGGATCCAGAGGGTCCGGACACTCCGTACGAAAAACACGTTTATTGAATCATGGATACAATAAAAGTAAAAACTACTAAGACGGAATCGCAAACAACCTATAAAACATTCGGTTTTAGACATATGTTCGTCTTAGGAAGTATATTTTAAAGGTATGTCTTTCGCCAAGGCTACGAAATCTTTCCGTTTAAGACAGGTTTTTGTTGTAGACGGTGCCGTTTTAACAGGTATCCTCTAAAACTGTTAAAATATACCACTCTATAGTACACTCCTGAAGAGCATAGATGTGTTACAATAAAATCTTTGAAGGCGACCTATCTCAAAAAGAAAAAATTCAAGGTTTGACGAAAACAACACTATATCTTTACACCCGCTAAGGCTTGAAACCTATCTAAAACGGAACATTTTCCTGTTGTGTTTCCTTCTTGGTTGTTTTGTGGACACATGGAATCCTCTCGAAAACGGAAACATTCCATGATCCCGATGACGGAAGAATATCTGTCATATTTCAGTGAAATATTAGTGAAAGATTACTATTAATGTGTAACCTGAGATGGCGCCACTGAACAGGATCATTTGTAAACTTATGCATGTGAGTTAGGAATAGAATAAGAGTGAAAAATGGATATTCTATGCGTCGTGTTTGATTTTACCACTCTTGTATATAGTGTACAATAAAATCTATATAATTAAATATAAATCTATCCTTGCAATAATACAATGAAGTAATAATATAAAGATATGTTAGTGGTGACGTAAGTGGATGCAAATCCAACATTTTAAAGAAATGATGAAGAATTTCTGAAAAAAAAGAAAAATGGCAGAAAAAGATGTTATTTCATTGGGACGACTAGAAGAATATATTTTAAATGTTCCATGGTCAATTTATGTTGAAACAATTGACTTTTGCGTTTCTGCTAATAATATTAAGTACGATGAAAAAAAGAAAAATATATTATTAAGTTCAATGGGAACTGCGATGTTTTCCATATTAAGAGACATTATTGTACCGAATACGCTGAAAGAGATCAGTTATGAGGATGTCTTAAAGAGTGCGAAAGAACATTTTTCACCGTGCCCTAGTAAAATTGTGGAACGATTCAAGTTCCAAAAGAGATTACGGAATCAAGGTATACCTGATTTTGTGATAGATCTACGTCGTTTATCCGAATATTGTCATTTTGGGAAAACGTTAAAAATGCGCCTACGGGACCTGCTCGTGTTTGGAATCTAAGATGAGAAAATACAACAAAAATTGTTAGATACTAAAAATCTGACATTTCAAACAGCAGTAGAAATTGCTGAATCGTTTGAATCAGCAGAACCGGGTGTTAAATCACTGGAGATTGGTGAAGGAACAACTGTAAATAAAGTTCAAGATGTGAGAACGGAGAAAACGAAAGTACAAAAGTACTCACCGAAACCGAAAGAAGAGATGTACGCGTCTGGAAACCGGAACAGTTTTAAAGTGACACCTTGTTACAGATGTGCCAGGAATCACAAACCTGTTGATTGTCCATTTAAATCATCAGAGTGCCATTTTTGCCATAAAGGGTGACACCTAAAAGTTTGTTGTCGGAACCAGAACTTCTCTATAATAAATCAGAAGTATAGAAAGAACAGTAAAATTAAAACTGTTCAAGAATATTCTTTGAACTTCGTGAGGGACGACTGCAATATAAGTGCTAGATCTGAGTCAGAACATTCTGAAAGAGTTGAATGTACAGGGTGATTTTTTTTTAAAGTTGTGAAAGTAAAACACTATAACAAAAGAACCACTGATCGAAATGACCTAAAATTTCACCAGTATGCTCCTAAAGCAATGGGAATTTTTTAGGCATGGTTAAAAAAAACATAAAATGACACCGACAGATAGCGCTGTAAGGTAGCAGAAACAAAGAATATCGTCTGTGGGAGGAAAACAATGGACGGTACTTTGAGAAACCGTCTTCCGTAAACCCTCTGTCGTCATTGGACCTTTTCTTAAATTCTTACGTGTCCTAAATCTCCTAAGAGCAGTTGCTGCGCTGTCATTATTCTGATAATACAGTTTCACTAACAACGCACGGTCTGTCAATGGCGCAGTAGAATAATGAACACGAGATGTGCGTACTTCACGTTTTTTCGCCAATGTGCATGTGCCGGGCGCAAGTTCGTCTCCCGACTTTACTGCATGTACAGCGCCATCTGTCGGTGCGATTTTAAGTTTTTTTAACCACGCCTAAAACATTCCCATTGCTTTGGGAGCATACTGGTGAAATTTTAGGTCATTTGGATCAGTGGTTCTTTTGTTATAGGGTTTTACTTTCACAACTTAAAAAAAATCACCCTGTATTATATAACGCTTTTCTAAGCATGGTATAAGATTAGATAAAGAAAAATTAAAATTTATGGTTTCGGAAAGTTAGCTATTTAGGACATAACATTTCACAGGAAGGGATTAAGCCTATTCCAGAAAAAGTTGATGCTATTTTGAATGCTTATTTTCCTACTAATGTGCCACAACTTCGTTCATTTTTGGGATTAATTTCTTATTATTGAAACTTCCTGCCTAATATTTCAGATGCGTTAGAGCCTTTGCATAGATTATTAGATAATAATGTAAAGTGGACATGGTCAAAAAAGCATGAAAAAGCATTTCAGAAAGTTAAAAAAAAAATTTGTACATCACCTATTTTATAATTGTATAATGTAAACAAATAGGTTGTTTTTAACTGTGATGCTTCTGAATATGGTATTGGTTGCGTGTTAAGTCATATTGTTGATGGTAAATAAAAACCTATAGCTTTTGAATCTAGAACGATGAATAAAACTGAAAGAAATAATGCAATGATGGATTAAGAAGTTTTATCTGTAATTTTTGGTGTTACTAAATTTCACAAATATTTAGCTGGTAAGCAGTTCAAAATCATAACTGATCAGAAACCTTTAATTCGATTGTTTGATCCTGTAAAAAAAAAAATACCTGGTACATTATCATCTAGAATGCTGAGATGATCGTTAATGTTAGCAAGGTATGACTATACTATTGAGTATATGGCAAAGGTAAAAATAATAAAAATGCTGATGCATTAAGTAGATCACCTCTCCCAGAAACTGTAAATGTAGTAAATAATCCATCGTAAGTAATGTTTTTTTCAAATAGTAATGATTGGACTGCACTTCTAAAACTATTGCAAAGTGGACAACTGAAAACTTAGTAACACAGCAAATTTTAGAGTGGGTGTTATATGGATGGCTGAAAAAAGTTAAATCAGCAGAATATCAACCATAGTTTTGAAGACGCGAGTAAACTTCGTGTTTAGAAAATTGTTTATTATGGGGACATAGAGTAATACAGGATGAAGGTCGAGAATATACGATGAAATTATTACATTCGGTTCATCAGGGTATGTCTAGCATCAAAAATAAAGGTCGAGGTGTAGTCTAGTGGACTAATATGGATAAAGAAATTAAACGAATGGTAAATTCTTGTAGTAGATGCCAAATGTTTGCTAGAGATAATCCTAAAATGAAACCTTTAAAATGGGAATAAGAATTGGCTTGGGAAAGAATTCACATAGATTTTGCTGGTCCTTTTAAAACTAAAAATTTTTCAATAGTGGTCGATTGTTATACTAAATTGTTAGAGGTACAGGTAGTACCCAGTGCTGATAGTAAATCAACTATTAAAGTACTACGTAGAAATTTTGTTACATTTGGTTTGCCCTTTGAATCGGTCAGTGATAATGAAGATGCGTTCACAAATGATGAATTTCGGGAATTTCTTAAATAGAATTGTACATACACCTATTCCTCCATATCATCCATCATCGAATGGACAAGCAGATGTGCAAACTGTGAAAAATTGTCGTAAAAAACAAGGTAGGGGATATAAATTTGTCACGATTTTTGCTGGAAAATCATTCTACCTTCCATTCTGTGACTGGTAAGATTCCCGAAATATTAATATTTGGAAGGTTAGTTCAAACAGCTCTACACTTGGTATTACCATCCAAACCTAAAATACAGCGTATCTTGCACAAATACAAACTTAGTGAATTAGTTTTTGCTAAAAACTTTGGAAAAGGGGAGAAATGGATTAAGGGAAAAGTTATAAAATTATTGGGTTTTAGTAAATAGAGATGACGGAATAATGTGTAAACGTCATGTTAATCAGTTGAGACATAACAGAGAAGTAAGTTATTAAATGTCAGAGAAAATTAAAGAAGATTAAACATGTTGTTTCTTTGAACGACGAGGGGGGGGTGTCATATCTCAATGAAATATTAGTGAAAGATAAGTATTAATCTGTAACCTGAGATGACGCCACTGTGCATTTGCTCAGGCTCATTTGTAAACTCATGCATGCGAGTTAGGAATACGATAAGGGTGTAAAAATGGATGTTCTATGCAGCGGGTTTGCATTTACCGCTCTTGTATATAGTGTGCAATAAAATCTATATAGTTAAATACATATGCCTCCTTGTAATAGTACAATGAAGTAACATTTTATATTAATAATTATACAAGAACCGCGAGAATAGCTAACCGCGCATGCTTAGATGAAAGAACGATGGCGGTCATTTTGATTTTCAATTTGATGCTTATTTTGAATCCAAAGCTGTTTGAGATGCAGTAAAAACGAAATGTTAATTATTTTAAAGACTTTTTAGATACTTTAGTTCTATGAATTCAAAATCATATTAATTTGTGAAGAAGCTCTCAGCTTTCATGTCTTATGAGATTTAACGAGTTTTTTTTTCTTGTGTGTGGTAGATCTCTCTAGGGAATAAAAACATATTTTCTTACTACTCAAAGTTTGTAGCATATGGTTTATTTTCAATAATAATAAAAATCATTAAAAGTATTTTCTTCCATTTAAGTCATTTCCATTCCAAAGAGTTCCATTTACATCCATACCCCTCCTTCTATATATATTTAAAAGCATGCAATCATAGAATCAGGAATTTTCGTTTAAATACTATTGTGAATATAATGTTCATTCGTTCATAACAGATACATAATAATCTGATCAACTGTAATGTACTATAAAATTCCATTGAACGTACTTAAGTTTGAAATATTATTTTTATATGACAGAGACATACTTCAGAAGATTTTTTTGTAATGCTTCACAGTACTCTAAAACATAAGTCGAAATTCAACAAAACCTCTTCTAATAATCTACGCATAAAAAAAAATACTTCTCTTATGTCATATTTTCTGCTACAGGAACTGCAATTTTATCTAAAACATTTTAATCGAATCTGTAATCAATTACTTCAGTTAAAAATATATATAAAACATTTTTAACATTCTAAATTTTCCCCCATTAAATTTACAATTTTTCATCTTTAAATACCTATTATTTTATGTCACTTTTGCAAATTCAAATCGCATTGACGCCACGTAACTTTGTTTTCCCGTCTCCCGCATTCGATTTCGAAACATTCTATTTGATCTACAAGCCTATTTTTTATTTCTGTAAACGTTCCCGAAAGTTCTTCCCAACAAAATAATGGCCGAATCAAACCAGTATTTCCTCAGTGGAGTTCTTCGACGCACTTTTTCATTAGTTTCGAAACTGTAGCGAACGACATTCTTTTTCGAATTTTGTACCTTTTCACACTGCTAATTGAAACGGTCAGCAATGGTTCAGGAGCTCACTTTTTTGTATTTTTCTACCTGCCTTTAGAACTTACACGGTTTACTGTATTGAAAATATGTAACGCCGTAAAGATGACACTTTGTATTTAGCAAGTTAGTTTTATAACTTGTTTTAGTTAATTTTTTTTTTATGTCAAAATATGTAGAAGTTAGTATTTTAAGTTCATCTAAAGTATGAATGAGTACAGAAGACATCTCCCATCCGAAGTTTTAACATTTTTTACTAAAATAAAATGTTACGTATCGATTTGACTGTTTTATTAATAGAAATTCTTTTGGTTTGTTGCATCCATGTTTATTTCGTAAGCATGTCGTGCCATGACTTGACTGCCTGTTTTAACATTATGCTTGGATCTGTGTAATATCATCAATATTATGTTAATATAGTGGCTGCCAATGTCATAGAGGCCTATCGCTCACATCATCATCGCCAATAATTATTTCCTACCTGCACGGCATCGGCGCTTTATCTGATATTCACAGTTTATTTTCAATAAGCTAAACCATAACAGTGCATCTTATATTAATAGACAACACCAATTTCGTCACACACATATATATATATATATTAGAAATAAATATATGAAAATGTCTTTCTATATGACATTATTGCAAAAACAAATTAAATATTTGACGTTATTTACTTTTATCATATTTACTACCTCTAGCCTGATCAGAGAGTTGTTTATTGAATTTGGAATAAAACATCGCTATATTTATTTTAAACTTTTTTGTAGTTGCTTTTTAAAAATTTTACTGGATTGTAAAATATTGTAAAAATAAATGTCTCCTAATTACATCAGCATTTTTAATCTTTGGGTTTTTTTTGTAAAAGAGCAAAACCATCTAATGAAAATGGATTTTTAGAAATGTAATAATTTTACATCAGTAAGTAAATTTCAGATATTTAAATTTATGTTTAATAATCCTTGGTGTTGAGAATTTATTTGATCACATGTCTGTGGGCGGAGTTCAGCTCACGGCGTTACGTAACGGGACGTAATACTAACCCCGAACTGATTAGAAAACTGTTGTTTTTTTCAGTTGGAATAATTTTGTATCTTGAATATGGAGAAATATCTTGGCTGCTCTCATGGAATTTATAATTTTTTTCAGTCTAATTATCATTATTAATTTACTGTTGTGTTTAAGTTTGTTGTGAAATAAAAAGAAGAAAAGTCAAGGACTCTTATTATCAAATTATGATCAACACAGCGCCAGATATTTATTTTTGTTTGTTCTTTCGATTTCATGCGTTGCTGACAACTTATTATTTTTTACTTGGATTGCATTTATAACATATATTAAATCTAAAATTTAAACGCGATTAGTATGCATTTTCTATACTTCTTTCAGTTTCATTAATGTAATGAAACAGATAAAAGTGGTAAGTAATTACTAGATCATGTGATACCTTTAGCCAGTGACCTGATGTTATTTCAACTCAATATTGAGTTACCATCGGTGTAATAGCTTTTGATCTTAAGTTACAGAGAATTCGAATAGTAATCGCAAACATATGATTTCCCACCTGGGAGTTGAGGTTTTGTGGGGAATTGCTCGGTTAGCAAAGTTGATCAGCTCCCTACAAAGCGAAATGAATTGTATCACGATTATGGATGGTATCCCAACTATGTTGGAAATCAACATTAATCAGAATTCGATTTATTTCGTTTTGCATCGGGCTGTGCAATGCTACTAACTGTACTTTTAAACCATTGGCAACCTGTCAGCTCAAACATACCCATTTCAGATAAGCAAAAGCGTTTTATAAAGTTTTCAACATTTATCCAAAATTTTGAATAAATTTCTTCACCAGCTCTCTGTCTATAAGCCGAAAACCAGATTTCAGTCTGTAACACTAACACTTGCTTTCTAATTCAGAGACAAAAATTACATTTTCCGGAGATAATAAATGGAAAATTTATTTTCTTCTCCTTTCTTCCATTTTCTTAAACATAATTCGATTATACCTTTATTTTACAGAAAGCGTAGAGTCGCTGTAAAAAAAAAAAAGTTTCGTCACAAACATTTTAATCCCAAATTGTCACAGACATAAACTAAAATAGCCAGTCGATAAGGAATTATGTTTTCTTTCAATTTATGTTTTAAAATAAATCTAGGGGTCATCACCATATTCACGTTGTAATTATCTTTGAAATTTCCTTTACCTTCGCATACCAAACGGAAGTCATTCTGTAAAGTAGTTTAAAAATTATCCAGATGTAAAATTTTAACTCCAAACCATAAATTTGCTGTAAACAAACTGCAATGTAGGTAGTTTTTTAAGCATCGTTCTGAAACTTGTTAGCGGAAAGAGCTGTAATTTTGGATTCGCATATTTGAAAATTATATTAGATATTCTTTTTTGCTAAAATCTATATCGGTTACAATACATATTTTTATATTATTAATTTTAAAACATATGAATTGTGAAATTAATATTTGAAAAACGGTTTTTTTCGTTTTTCTGTACGAAAAGTTGGCGGTTAAAATGTATGGTGTATATCACTTTTTACACCGGTTGTAAAATATCTCTTAATACTTTTGAGCAATGCAATTTAAAATATGATTTATTTTTAGTTAATGCAACTTTATGTATTTCTGTTTTTTTTTTTAGTGAATGATTTTTTAAATCAACCTTATAACTTTTAATTTTTCATGTTTTTGAGATGTGTATAGCTTTTTAGTATATTTTCAGCTATTACTTAAAAATTTCAAGGGAATTTTTATGTTTAGAACTTTTGAAATTACAAATTCTAAAATAATATCGGTTCACTGTCCTTGAATGTCCCGTTGTTTAATTTTAATTACATTTTCAAGTAAATGAATTTCAAAATAATGAAACAAATTTTTAATTAAAATATATATTATTTATTTATATTTTGTTTTGTCACATATTTCAGGAAACTGAGGACAACGTTTAATAATTAAAAATGTTTCCCTGATAGAGAATATCCTCAAAACTATAGCATAGTGCCTTTGCACTTATTGCAGTGCATTTCAACTAAATAGTTTTATTTCTTAAAATTAGTTATACTATTAAAACTTTGCAAACAGAATTTAAAGCTATTTAAGCTAAAATATAAATGGCATAACAATCATGGCTGTATTACAAATTAACACTGAATGTTGTCGGGTAATTGTGAATTCTCATATTTTATTTTTCCAATTAAAATTTTTTTAGCTCTAATTAAAGTGTAAATTGATCCACTGATATACACAAACTTTCAGCATACATAAGCAATATTTTGTTTATTTATTTACGAAAAGATATTCGCTAAGATAAAATAATTGCCTCCATCACCTTTTTTTATGCTAATGAAAATTAATATCGAATAGTAAATTTACGAATGTTTATTTATATTTTAGATCTGTTAAATGTATATTGCACAAGCTTTCCAAATAGGTAAACATTTTGTGCATTTTATAATTTTATTTAAAAATTTCAAATTTCTACTCTGTTTTTTTACAGGCTAACCTAATTTAACTTATTCTTGCTAGAAGGTGATTTATAATTTCAGACGCAGTACAGTTTTTTGTTAAATTTACGAACCTTTTACTTGCGTTATAAAATACTAGTCTTACGAATAGTAGACATAGTGATAAATTTATTCATTTACGTGTTGACGTTTTAAGAAAGAATTTATTCTCCCAATGGAATAGTTGTAGTGAAGATAAATTATGTTTCCTTATTTATTTAGTTAGACATTTTAAGTTCAGCTTCAGTGAAATTTTTTATGCTAATACGCTACTTTATTTTGAGGAGAAAAGAGTCGCAGATTTAACATGGATGATTTAAGTCGAAAAATGTGAATAAATAGCTTTTACATTATTAGTAATTATATGATAGATCGATATATCAATGTGAATAGTAGATAGGTTGTAGATATTAGGTATGGAAAAAAAATAAGTTTTTCAGTATTTGATATAACGGTTATAATTTTAAAAAAAGCTGTTAGCGTTTTTAAATGTTGTGACATGCCCTTCGGAGCTGTCAACTGGGAAGGAGGTCATGACACATATTTTACTAAAACACAGCAATTCATTTATAACAGTAAACAGGGAATTATCAGTGGAGTGAGTGTAATTAATACACACGATCAGAAATAAGATAACTTTAAGAAAGACTGAAAGGGGAGAAATTCTTCCCCTAAATTAATTAAATTTAACTCATTTAACTCAGCTCCAAATGACATCAACACTCGTTCTACAGAAACAAAAAAATAATTCACTTTAGTTGATAATAACACTAAACATGGAATCCCGTGGATTCCGATGTTGCTCTTTATTCGAAATAGAAAGCTCAGCTTCAATAGAATAAAATCTGAACTTCTTACCAAATTGGCGAAAACTCACGCCGATGATTCTATCAAAACTACTAGTTGGAAACTCTAATTGAAGTTATCGTCTCGAATACACGAGAGAACTAACGAATCCATTAACATATCATTGCAAAATCAATCGTCACAACTCGATTCTAGGAGATACATAAGTACTTTGTGAAACTTAAAGAAATGATAGAATATGTTTCATTAACGCACAAATGTTAGGATTCAGGACACCACGATCGCACGCAAAATCTCAAAACTCACTCGTCCACAAGAGTACCTTTATAAAAAAGCGTAGCTAGGCACTCTTCCACAATGTCAATTGGCAGTTTTGAATTCATTTAATGCTGGAAGTCTGGTTCTTGTTGTCTATCATTTTTGAACTACAGGTTTATTTCTGTGAATACTCAGATACTGTTTAATGTTATCGTTTTTAAAAATATTTCTATCATTGTTTTTTTTCTGCAGCACCTCAGTGCCCTTGTTCAGAAAAAGAAAATAGATCTATCTTAACTTTAGATTATTAAAGAAAAATCAAGTGTACAAAACATAACTGTATAAGCCGCAGTAAAGAGTTTTCTACTTTGAAATCCTCTGCTATGGTCACTATTGCTTTATAGATCGGAATTACCGCTGATCACATGGTTTGCGCAGAAAGAAACTAATGAGATTTCGATCCGATACTGTACTCGTTTAATAGCAAAACAATCAAGAGTTGATAGTAAGAATCGATTAATGTAAAACCTATTGTTTTAAAAATCTTTCAAGCAGGACGTTAAGGCAGGTAACCGATATCGTAACATACAATATATAATTGTACTTTAATTGTCATTTTCAGAAAAAAAAAACAAATTTCTAAATTATGATTCATACATATATTGCAATGTGCCATATTAAGTAAAAATTATTTTTCAAAGAAACTAAAACAGCTTTTTTCGTACATATTTGTTCAATCAGCAAAAGTAATGATGGAACTTATTATTGTAGTTTGAAAATTGATGAATGGAATTAAAAAATCTCAAATAAATTATGATAATAAAATATTAAAATTAGAGAGTATAGTACTTATACTTATAAAACTGATATTTTTATTTTACCAAAAATGTGTTTTTAATTTTCTATTAAAAATTGAAAATCTTTTAGCTACAACTATAAATAATACAAAACTGGTATATATTTAAATTTTACATTTTTACTTCAGATATTAAATTTGTTGTTTTACTGATAATAGTTTTATTTCTCAACGAAAACAACTATCAATTTTCACCCCAGTGTTAAGAGTGATTTTAAAAAACTTTTTTATTAAATTTACTAAGTTTTATAAGGCACAATGTTTTTAGTTTAGTTACGAAAATAATTCTCTTAAGAAATATTAATTGTATTTAATATTTCTAAGTTTTAGAACATATCCTCGTATTTTATAATGATTTCTCATTATCTGCAATTTATTTTCACCATGATATTCTGAAAACACACTTCACTCTGATTAGAGTTCCTCGATTTTAAATATTTTTCATTAAAAAAAAAAATGCAGCATAAAACAAACATCCGGTGTTTTGTCGAAATTCGAGAACACGTGAATATGCATGACACATCAGACCTTTCAATAAGCAAAAGTAATTTAAATGATGTTAAAACAAAAGACCAGATTTATTTTAATCCTTCATGCCCCCACAGTACATTAAAATACCATAAAAAACGTGATAAAAATCTCATTTTAATTCTAAAATCAAGGTATTACTATGCTCTTCCCAATATCTTATGCTCATTGCTAGCGAGTGCATGTGTAATTATTCCTCGCAATTCTGTTAAATCACCTAGCATAGGGGGCACGAACACTTAATCTTTGATGTAAATCCATAAGAAATAATTACATGATGCTAGTGTTATGCTAGTGTAGGAGCCATGAAAGAAGAGGATTTTCGCCTTTCAAAACACTTTCCATCTAATAATTAAAAAAACTTGAAGTGATTCTTGGATGGTGATATTAAAATTTCTGTTTTTTCAGCTTTTTAAGAACAACCTTTATAAACCCCAAAGGGATTTATGATACACCCTGTATAATAAATGGTGAGCTTTTAGATACTCTAATATCGGGCATTCTTTTTTCCGTTGTCGCTAGTTGGCCTTCATGTATTTGTTATCCGATTTAAAATTTTAAAAAGCATATGTCATGGTGTATGTTTATATATTGTGTATGTAGTCTGCAAAAGAGCCATAAGAAGTTTGCTTTTTATCCATGATCTTTAGTACAGTGATTCCCATCCTTTTTTAACCGTGCCCCACTTAAGCATCTTTAAATGCATGATGCTCCCCTACCCTCTGTAACATATAATTCTTATTATATAAAATATGAAATCGTATTTACATGGAGGGATCCTAAAAGAGCATTGAGTATGATAAACCATTTCAGATTCTTTAACTTATCAGAAGGATAATATTTCTTTACAAGTGTATTTTTAACATAACTCTATGAAATGAGGCTACACACCTTCGCATTTACAGCTAGAAAAGTTTTATTGCTCTTTGGCAACTTACCTCAGATACAAAAGTGTTATATAGTCTGCATTTTTATCGTCATGAAATTTCTTGGCGGGACACTCACGTTTTGCATTGCGTTTGATAGAATTGATACATTTTATAATTGATTTTAGTTCTTCATTACGAACAGGTGAGATATTTTTAACGCCGAAACTGTATGAATAACATAATTCATAAGGCAATGTTTTCGAATTCGCATCTTTATCAATTTTAAGTTACCATTTCTCATTCCCCTCATAACATATTTCTCTAATATCGGGCATTCTTTTTTCCGTTGTCGTTAGCTGGCCTTCATGTATTTATTATCCGATTTAAAATTTTAAAAAGCATATGTCATGGTGTATGTTTATATATTGTGTATGTAGTCTGCAAAAGAGTCATAAGAAGTTTGCTTTTTATCCATTTCCTTCTGTGATTCCCGTTTGAGGATTTATTAATTTTATAAAAGTAGTTCCTCGTTTAGATATTTCAAACATTTTTTTACTTTCTTCTATCTATAATAGAAGAAAGTATTGTAATCGAAATTTTTTTCGACTTCCGGTTTTCGACGGATTTACACGTTTTAGGTGTAGGAGATTCCGAAAAACATGTTTTTACAAAATGTCTGTCTGTCCGTCTGTCCGTCTGTGTGTCTTCATTGTATCATCGAAAAGTGTATGAAGTTATGCTTCAAATTAAACCTAATTTTTCTTTCTATGGTTTGGCTATGGCAAGCAGGTTCTATTAGAATTTGGAGATATTTCGACGAAAGGGGGCGCTGTGATCGATATTTTTGTTCCATTTTCACTATTGTACCATCTAAAAGTGTATGAAGTTATGCTTCAAATTGAACCAATTTTTTTTTCTATCTTTTTGGCTATGGCAAGCAGATTCTATCAGAATTTGGGGATATTTTGACGAAAGGGGGCGCTGTGATCGATATTTTTGTTCCGTTTTCACTATTGTACCATCTAAAAGTGTATGAAGTTATGCTTCAAATTGAACCTAATTTTTTTTATGTTTTTGGCTATGACAAGCAGATTCTATCAGAATTTGGGGATATTTCGACGAAAGGGGGCGCTGTGATCGATATTTTTGTTCCATTTTCACTATTGTACCATCGAAAATTGTATGAAGTTATGCAGATAATTGAACCAATTTTTTTCTATGTTTTTGACCATAGCCTGCAGGTCCAGGTTGAATTCGGGGATATTTCGACGAAAGGGGGCGCTGCCATCGCGATTTTTGTTCGATTTTCACTATTGTATCATCGAAAAGTGTATGATGTTATGCAGATAATTAAACCAAAATTTTTAATATGTTTTTGGCTGTAGCCAGCAAGTCCTAGTAGAATGTGGGGATATTCCGCCGGAAGGGGGCGCTGTGATAGCCATTTAAAGATTTCAAATTCAAAAAGATGTATAAAAAATTAGAAATCCTAAAAGTTTTTTCTGTTAAATATTCAGCCTTGATCCGGAGAATCCGGAGCAGTTTTTGTTTTGTCTCTATATTAAAAAAATGGCGGAGATATAGCGGTTTGAAATTTTAGGGTGGTTGACATTTTCAAACAAGACAGCAGAATTCATCCATAAACGGGTTTAATTTATGAGTTTTAGTTAACAGGGTTTCAGCAAATTTTCTTTCATTGTTGTAACCATTGTTCCTATTCTTACATGCTTAACACTATATATTTACATTCGCCAACGTCAAATTCGCGCCAAGCTTGGCGGCAATTGAAGAAATATCGCCAAATTTGGCGACAAAAATAGGTTGCCACAAATGAAGCCAACTTGGCTATAGAAGACTAATTTGGCGATATTCTCATTCAAATTCAAAGTTGACGAGAACTGGGAATGAATCTTCTTTAATTGGGTTCCACGCATTTTAGCTTCGTGTTTTCCAGTAAAATTAGCTAAAATCGTAAAACCAAGGAATAGGGAGGCTATCTGTTCCTGTCGGTACAGGCCAAAAGAACTTTTCGTAGTTTAGTATACATCAGTTGATTGCATCCTGGTAACCCGATGATTCGCAAGCAGCTGACGTACATTAGAATGACGAAAAATATTGATTTTATTGGCGATGTAAGGACGAAATTAGAAGTATTAACAAGATTGAGATAGAAGAAAGTTTTGGGATTGGCACATCCGACTAGTTAGATTAAATATAGTTTTAGATTTATCCTTAAGTAATTTGATATATAACAGTTTCTTCATGTGGTATATTGTACTGTGAATGGAAATTCACGTTTATTTCAATAAATAGTGAAAACAAGAGTTGTGTAAAACTATAATAATATTCTAACCAGAAAAAAATTTAAAGTTTTGTAAAATTAAAAAAAAAAGAATAATAAAAAAATAAAGCATCTAAATGTTCAACAAAAGTTTTGTTAGAAATATTCAATTTACAGTTGCGTTTTGAACTTTTAAACTGGATCATTTAAAAAAAAATATTTTTATTGATCTATTTTTAAATATTTAATATATTATTTCTATTTTTAGTCTACAATATTACTTTTATTAAATAAGAAAAAAAAACTATCAGAGAATGGGTTAATAGCAAATCTAAAATTGCCCCCTCGAAAGTCAAATTGCTACCCTGTCGAACGGAAAAAACCATTATTCATCGTACAAAGCAAAAACATTTTGAAATTAATATTTTCCCATATGTAACTCTTCAGTTTTTTATCTTCCGTGTTGAAAGCCATGAAGTGGAAAACTTTAATTCACAAAGATATATTTCTATATAAAATCGTATTGTTTCTGCATTTTCTAATTCTAAAAATATTAAAAACAATATTTTAACGAAATTATTTGGGTAGAGTTGTGAATATTCTACAAAGCTCCAGCAAATATCGATTTAGTTAATTAATTTTAATAGACGAAAATTTTCTAACATTTATTGAATGATTACGCAAATCATTTAACATATTTAAAAAAAAAATAAAAAATATCTTTGGCAGGGGAAATTTTCATTAACTTCTAATTTGGGACATAAAGGGTTAAAATATAAATAATGGAAAGGATCAAGGTCCATAAGCCGTGTTTTTTTTGCCCATGAAATAAGACTAAAATTCGATGTTGTTATACTGACTTAAATATTTCACTTTTTACTTACCCATCATACGTAGTATAGGGTAAGTCTTGTAATCGTTTTGAAAATCGAAAATTTTTTTTGACGGATTTACACGTTTCAGACATTGAAGATTTCGAAAAACATATTTTTAGAAAAAAAAATGCCGTCCGTCTGTCTGTGGGTGTGTCTGTGTGTGTCTGTAAACGCTCTATCTCCCGAAAAAATTGAGATAGAGACTTGAAATTTGGTATGTACTTAGTATGTAATAATCGGAAGAAGCTTATTGAATTTCAGTAACCTTGATTATCCGGAACTGTTTTTTTTTTGGATTCTCGTAATATTCGTTCTGATAAAAGGTATATAAAATGTTCGAAATTGTTTATTTTAAGAAATGAACATAAAGACAATAAAAAGACATAAATTTTGCATAAAGAATGAAGTCGATCGGATAATGAGTTGCCGAGATATTCGTAATTATATCTTCCACACTCTTCGATTTTTCATGACCCTGAATTTCATTCAAATTTCAATTCAAAGATATATTTTAATGGAAAAAGAGACACTTAATACGACGCAGTAAACTGTTAGTTAACAGAATTATCATTTTTAGAGTTTTAAGGACCTTTCTCTTACGCAATTCAGTAATAGAGCATTTAAAGCGAGGCTAACGAAAAAGACAGGCTACCGCGGTGCATTCCACTTATCATTTTTTACAGACTGCTACAGTGACGTGATGCTCTTTTCATACACCTGCATTGGTGGATTCGAGCATCACGTGACTCCCCCGGTCTGTAAAAAAAGATACGCGTAAGGCATTGCGGTAGCCCTTCTTTTTGCCTCGATTTAAAGTTTAAGACGTCATCATGCGACGATTTTATTCGAATTACAATGCATTTTATAGTTTACACATGTTTTATTTTCATATTTTATATTATGCATATCCATGATGGGTAAGTATTACGGTGGCCCCCAACGACTACTTAATATTAGAAGATTTATCCTGTACAATTTCAACAATAGTTTTTGCATTGTGTTCGGATTTATATGACTTACACAAGCTCAAACTTAGTATTGTTCGTGGTTTTTGATAAAAAATACGCAATTTCACCTAATTTTACCTTAATTATTTATATAAACACAATCGTGCAGCACTTTCTTCTTTACATATATTATAAAATACCTCAAAATGTACAATATATGCAAAAATAAGAGTGTTGCAAAGCTGCGTTCATAGTAAAATATTAAAAATAGAGAGTTAAGTAAATGCATTCTCTCACGTCACTAAAAGACTTTAGGATACATCAACGTGTTTAAACGTGCTAAAATTAACGTAACTATTGCTAATGTGGAGGAACACAGTTATTATCAATAGTTACGTTAATTTTAGCACGTTTAAACACGTTGCTTCATCGTAAAGTCTCGTAATGACGTGAGGGAATACAGTTACATAACTCTCGATTTTTAGTATTTTACTATGAGCGCAGCTTTGCAACACATTTATTTATATATGTATTGTACATTTTGATGCATTTTATAATATATGTAAAGAAGAAAGTGTTGCACGATTGCGCTCATATAAATAACTGAGTTAAAATTAGGCGAAATTGCGTATTTTGCATCAAAAACTATGAATAATACGAACTTTGAGCTTGTGTAAGTCATATAAATCCGAACAAAATGCAAAAAATATTGTTGAAATAGTACAGGATAAACCTTCTAATATTAAAAAGTTAAATAATTAAGTCAGTATAACAAAATCGAATTTTCATCTTATTTCATGGGCCAAAATCACGGCTTATGGACCCTGATCCTTTCAAAGACTTTTCTTAATTGGAAAGATTGTATCCTAAAGCTACCGAAATTTTAATAACATTAAACAGTATTCTGTCGCTAATCTATATTACGAAGCAAATACATGTCCGTGAGTAACGCTACACTGTTAAAATTTTGCAGCAAACTGTCCAGTCGTTTGACCGTTTTTATAGAAAACGGTTACATAACCGTAATTTAACTGTATTATGACCATAAAATGAGCAATAATACGGGTAGAATATAGTGAAATTACGGTTATGTAACCGTTTTCTTCAAAAACGGTCAAATGACCGGACAGTTTGCTGCAAATTTTTAACAGTGTAATATCATATTGATGGTTGCAATAAATGACCAATAATTGCCGCTTTTACTGCATTTTTTTAAACTTCTAAACATTGTACGATGTTACTTTTTACACCGTCGAAAGCGGAAAAACCTTCTTTCAAATGCAATTTGTTTGAAAACTGATTTGACAGAGTTTATATAGTTTTAAAAATAATTTTCAAGCATGATATTTTTATTCCTATCGCGTGCAGACCGATTACGAAATATGAACCCGTTTGCATTTGTAGAAATTTAAATAGTCCAACATTTGTTTGCGTCTAATATTCTATAACGAAATCAAAACTTCACCAATAAATAAAGAAATAATAATATAATATAAACAAAAAACAAATTTAACACACATGTAATCAAACTGCGCGCTCAAACCGCTGAAATTATCAGAACAAAAAAAGTTTCTGGAAGTATGATATCTTTGGCTATTTCTTCGGCTATAAACTCCTAGCATGCGGCTAATACGAAAGTGTGACTTTTAATAAATAAAAAAATATATATTTGAATATATTATTGATATTTTTGATATAAATGTACTTTTTGTTGTTTTTAGTGGCATTATAAAACAATATATTAAATGAAAATAAAATCTAATAGAGTTTTTAATAATAATAAAAAAAAGGGTTTTTATCTATGTTCTGTACCCGGAATGTTCTGGTAGGAACCCCTAGTTGTATAAAATACTAATGTTCATTATACGACAAAACCATAGAGTATTATTACTTAAAATAATTTTAATATTTTATGTATGCTTTTTAATATACAATAGGAACTACATTTTTCGTTTTCCATAAAACTATACATGTTTGCACATTTAAGCTATTTGTTTACATTACTACGGTAAAATTTTCTTCTTTGAAAACGAAATTAAAATTCTCAGTACTCCACAAAAAAATTTATTTCTAAAGTTTATTTGCGAAGATTCCTTTTTCTGAGAATTTGAATTTCCTTAAAAGCTTTGAAATGCTTTTTGAACAGAGTACTTTTTGCAGTTTCAAATATTTATTAAGGAAATCAACTGCACAATGTTCGCCTAGAAAAACTTATAAAAACAAACACACAAACAAATTGCATCTCTTAAATTCATTATACAAAATTTTCAACTACATTAAGACAAAAGTGAATTTATTTTAAAATAGAATATGAAATTGTGAAATTTATTATGGCAATACAGTTGTAAAATAATACTTTAACCAACATATATTTAAAATTATTCAGTATCTAAAATGTTTAATAAAAAACAATTAATCATTTGAGGCCATTTTTTAAAAAAACAATAAATATTTTTATTAAAATATTCCCAAATTTATTATTATTACCCATCCAACATAAAACTCTTATGATTTTTATATTAATTCCGTTTTTGAAAAATAATTTTACGTTTGCAATATTGCAAACATAATATATCAATACTTTTTCATAGTAGAAAGTTAACTGAAAAATGAAAGTGGAATTTTTTTTATCTAATTATTATGTCAGTTTTAGACAAATAAGATGCTAATTCATATTCTACTTTGAAAATTATGAATTTCTCTATGTCAGACCTTCAACAACATCTATTATTATCCCATTTATATTTACTGCTACAGTAATAAGACTGAAGAGTCTGTAATTATTTCTTTTTATCTGTATGAGTAACATTTCAGGTTTAGTTCTTTATATGTGTTTAATGTGTGTACATTCATGTTTTATATCAATCATTAACCTAAAGATATATGCTAATTTGTAGGATAAATAAAGAAATACTGTTAAATATTTCATGAAAACCATTTTTTAGCCTTTTATAATTCGAAAATGAAACTTTACTTTTTAAATCTGACTTTTACATTGTCTTTATATGAATAATGAAAAACAAGTGTCTTATTCACACCGTCGGTAATAAGAGAGAGAAAGTTTCTGTAAAATGTAAATTATTCTGTTGCATTATCCATTAAATGAGTGATGATTTTACTGCATGGTCCTGGGGCGAACATCCACATAGAGGTTTTCATATTTTCTATTTATTATAGGTGTGAAAGGTAAATCCTTGCCCTCTCCCCTACGAAATGTTAAACTATAAAATAAGAGCCATTAAAATATACATGAACATTAACGAATAAAATAAAAGATTTTATTTCAATTATTAATAATGTAAATTTTCCTTCCTCTTTTAAGTATTTAACATTGTTTTTCTTTACTGACTGATCATCAACTAAAGAAAATTAATAACGTTTTAAGATAATGTAAATTTTTAAACAAGTTAAAACAAAAGATTTTTTTCTAAAGATTGAATAAAGCTTAAATAGAAATGTTTTTCGAAATAATTCAGAATTATAGTTCCAATGCTTATTTCATTAAATGAAGTTTTAAATTTTCAATTTAACTATCTTAACCACAACAGGTAGTATAAAGACTGTATGTAAAATGGGAGCAAAATTAAACATACTATCTGATCCAACAAACTATCAGCCACTCCGAATTATGTAGAACAATAAATAATAGCAAATTTGATAAATTATTTACAGCAATTAGATGTAATAAATGATATTGACATTAATGATAAAATCAATTTTCCTTGCTATGTAGAACAAAGCAACTACTACACGTTTTTATTAACTATTATTCGAATGGGGATCTTATGTCAATTGATGACAAAATCAATTTAAAAAGTTCAATATGAATTTGTAGAATTTATACATTAAGAGGAACTAATACATTCTTTCTCATATAGAAGGTTAGTATATTGAGTGATAAGTTAGGTAAAACATCAAAGATTTGTAAACTAATCTAAGATTATTTATTCAACATTGAATACACAAATGACCAGAAAATAATCTCCAACTATTAGTAGATTTTCATATCACTTATTAACGCACATAAATAAAACCTGAATCTTAATAAAAATAATTTAAGTAAATAATAGATTTTTTTTTAAAGCACGTTGTTTTCCTTATTATAGTACAGCTTATAATAATGACTATATTAAATAAAAATTTTGAATTCGCACATATTTTTACGTTTTGCTGAAAAGGTGAATATTTTAAATAGAAACGAAAACTTACCTTGCTATTTTTAGTTGTGAAAAAATAGAAAAGTTGTGAAAAATTTTCTTTTCTTCCTTGATATCTATTTTTTTAGTAACTGTTCTTCTGGATACTCGGTGTATACTCTGTGTACGTTATGCTCTGTTGACGTATTTCATGTTTTGTGTCTCTTTTGCACTGATTTTTATTGTAACATTCATTATAATAGCTGACCCACCCGGCTTTGCCCGGGCAGACTGTCATTGAAAAATATAACTCTGGGGTGGACATTATAAAACAAGTGGGTAAGTGTGATCGAAGATCGCTCAAAGGGTTTTGTTTAATATTCCTTTCAAAACACTTTATCCTTTCTTTATTAAATCCAAATAAATTTCATTTAGCAACAACAACAAAAAAAAAACTCATGTTTTTTGTTTTTCATAAAGTAAAAATTTACCGGTCTATTTTTTCGTTTTTTCGAGTATCCAAACCAGCCCGATAGCGGGCGAAGCCGGTTATTATATTCTGTCATAATAATATCTGTCACGCGGACTAAATGCGATATAAAAAAATAATTTCAAAATTAAACATGTTATACACATTCAAAATGTTAAAATATGCGCATATTTCCATAATCGAATTTTTATCATGATTCAGTATGTTTCTCAAACTCATTTATTTACTATTCTCTATTACTCATATTACTCGCTTTGTATTATTCTCAAACATCTGAAAAATTCGTTAAACTTCCAATATGACGTCAGATTTTCTTTTTAATTCTCTAATGACGTGATATTAATCTGCTTTGTGTAGATACACATACTCATACTCATTGTATTATTGAGAAATCTTTGAAAATTTCCGCTTTATTACCACTATGACGTCAATCAATTTTATTTCATATTAATCTTTTTTTCAATGGGTGAAACTTTTTATTTCATTTTCATTTTTCACGTGGAAATCGTCTGATAGAAAATTAATTATTGTAGAAAGAATTTCATCGTGGATTTTTAATTTTTGGCATCTGCTGTAACGAAAAATATTTTAATTTAATAGGTAAAGGCTGTTAGAATTTTTTTTTTATCTCTATTTGTTAAAATAATACGAATTGCTCAAATTTTAATATTTTGAGCTCTTTATAGCTAGTATTCAGCTATATACACAAAGTTTCAACTCTGTAAGTTACATAGTTTCTGAGAATAGCTCTGTGACAGACATACATCGGAGCAGGAGTAATAGGGTTTCGTGAGATGAACGAAACCCTAAAAAAGACTGCATAATATTTATTTATGCTAAAAATTTGTAAAAAAAAAATAAGAGCTAAAATTTCAAAAGTATGACAGTTACGTTTAAAAAATTTCAAAAGTATAATAGTTACGTTTAAAAAATGAAACTGTCAGGGATAATTATTACACTTACTTTTAAAGAATGAAAAGGTCAGGGAAGTTCTTACGGTTGAACCTAAATGGCATATCGGTATAAGATCGACAATAAATCCCACAGTTATGCTACATTTAAATCAGCAATTTGGATTTCAGAAGCAACGCGTTCGTTCGTTTGTGCATGCGACGGTTTTTAAGTCTATTTTGGCGATCTCTTATGTTTGACGGCGTTCTCGATCTAATCTATTTCGATTTTCTCTTCTTAATTCGGCTTCTTCTTCTCTTTCAAGAATCCGCCGGGGTCTTTTACGGGTATTTCTAATGATATTTTAAAGCTCTATAATTGCAGCGTAAGTGCGAAACGTAAATGAACCCGATTTATCTCGGCCTCAATCCTGCCAAAGGACGTTTACACAATAACCAATGAGATGTGTATCATTCGGGAGTTGCCCTTAAGCAATTAACAAATAATAGCGATTTCTACTATTAATATATATATAGATATTAAAGAATTTTGTTAATTTAATAATGATGATTTGTTTCACAATGTTGTACCATAAGCTACAAACAGTGAACTTTCATTGTTTCCCAGAGCATTACGTAAACGTAGATTCTCAGTGGCTGGTGGCTTGTAAATCAAGGGGGTGGATGGTAGATAATTGGTTATAAGCTGATCCGATTATCTCAGAGAGCAAGTCATCTTCCGTGCATTTCCATCTTTGAATGTTGCTAAAACTAATATAATTGGTAGTAGTACTTGTGTTATTTTCAGTTGCTCTGTGAAATTTTCTTATTGAAGTACAGATCAATTGCAATAAAGAGAATCCACTGATTTTCGCCAGGAAAATGATCAATATAAATGTGAAATAACATAACAATTTTGTTAACGTATTTTTATGCCGAAATTCGACAGAACTTTTTTCTTTTTTAAGATTATTTGTCAAAGCGTACGAATCGTTTTCATTTTTATAGTATGTAATAAACTTAAGCTTCTGTGTTCATTAAATACTGAGGGTTGCTCAACATCGTTTAATAATGATCTTTCTTAAAACTTTCGCCTCTCTAACTTGTTCCAAAACACAGTTATGCAGCTCCAGTGTTAAAATTCTATTAAAAATTACTTACTTTGCAAAACATTTAAAAAATTCTAATATTTCTAATATATTTTTCCGAAGCATATTTTCAATGATTCAAACCATATCAAACATATACGTTTGATATTTTGTTCTCAAACTCAACAAACTCAGTTAACAAACTCAGTGCTCCTGAATAGAAATCTTTTGCCGTTCACCATGACAGGCTACGTTTAGTTCATGTTTAGTCTATGTTTAGTAAGCACTCATCTCCCATTGGACATGCCAAATTCCTTGTTTCTGGAGAATAGCTCGTTTCTTTATTTGTCAGTGTCTAGGAGACTGAAAATATTGGAGCGGATGAAAAACAAGTTTAACTTTTTCCATATTTGGTAAAATTTGAATTTTTATCTACATTTCTTTCACATTCGCATAGTTGCAAAACGTTAGTTATATCATTAATGGTATATTTAGTGAAAACTCCATCCGGCTTGTTATAACAGCGACATACTCGGATTTTAAGTTTAAAAAGACTATTTATTTAAATCAAAATAGAGAAGGATTGCGATGGAGCTTCTCAATTTAGCTACATTACTCTGCACTTAAAAGCCATCTAATTCTTAAATCAGCTCTCAACAATAGAGAAAAATACATAGTTACTATGTCTAAAACCAACTTATATATAGAAGGATGGCTGCTAAAATAATATTCAAAAATGGCTTCGACGTCAAACACGGATATCACTGAAACTAATTTATTAGCTTAAAATTCAATAAGCTATATAAATGCCACTATAAGCTAGCGACCCGTAGTCGCCTCTGAAATTCATTGAATAAATTTGAAAATTATATCTTACCCAATTATATCTTACCAAGCTCCTCTCAGCTAACTCTAAATCCGACAGAGCACGTGTCCAGTTTAAATCTCAAAATGCAGAAGAACTGGGCTTGCGTTCCACACTAAGCAAGTTTACGACCCAAGATCCGCTGATACCAACTTTCAATCCCACTTTTATACTCTACAAATTAACCATCGTACTCTAATTAGCCTAAATACCGAAAAACACAAATTTCGAGGGTCACAAACTAATTTGAGAAAATTAAAGAAAAACGAAAAATGAGGTCGCTTTTACACACGAAGGTTAATATCGCACAGAACTCCTGTAACTCAAAAATTTTTTTTGATAAAAGAGTAGCCAGCCCTCTACAAGTTTTAATTTACATTTGAATTCAAAACTCTTAACTGGGTTTTATTTTAAGTATTTAAAAATAACACAAAAAATTCTTCTAAACGGAAATAAGCGCCCCTCCTCCTTTTTATCTGAAATCAGTACTAAAATATAAGTTTATAAATATAGATTCAATAACAGTAATAGAAATATGCACTTTTAATGAATTTTCTAAATATTTATGTATTTATATGCTAATTTAGAGCATGTAGCCAAAATTTGCAATCGCATATTCGCAAATGCAATCGGTTATATATTCCGGACTCTACTTATTTTATGTGCAAATCAAATTACTCAATATTACATAAAGCAATGTCGAAAATCTAATGAATGTACATAAGAATGAATCATGATATCAATGAGAAACGCTGTCTTAGACAAAGCTTTCCTTAAACTAATTCGAAATGCAATTTACTTAACATCATAGTAAAGAAATTTGGTTGATCACACATTTGATAATCATACTGATGAATTAATTGCACATTTAGTGAAATATGGAAATGCTCTAAATGCTAAATATATGATTTCATGAGTATTTAATATTTAATAGGTATTTAAAATATGTATAATTCAAACAGTTAAGTTACATGAAATGCAGATGATGAATTGTGATTTAATGACTTATTCAGAATTTTAAACTGACTTTAAAGACATCGATATATATTTAATATCAAAATGAAGAAATAAAAACATAAAATGAAAAGATATTTTCTCACCTATTTGGAATTAGAAAATGATATTAATTTCAGCATGTTGTGTTTAATTAGACAAAATTTAAAAATGTTTAGTAGGATTTTACTTTTTTACTAGTATATTATAGCAATTGTGTTAACGTTAACTGCGTAGAATATTAAAAATTCTAACTATACATACGTGTAAATAGAATTTTTAGGTGATAAAACATTCTGTTTACAGAAAATATTTATCTTGTTAAAAAATTGAAAAACCTCATTGTTTAACGCGTATCAGACATGAACACAGGGTTACAACTTGGCTGCAAACCACGAATGTTTGGCATCAGTAGGGTGTTGCGGACAAAGTGTGACCGCATTAACACGCTTATGTCAGTTGAAATCTTATTAAATTTGGTATCAGTTTGCATGAAGTGTGCTGCGAGAAAGCATATTTAGATTGTTATATGGTGTAGAGAGAGCCTGTTCGGAAATGACTTCATTGCCATAAGTAGCGGATATTACCGAAAATGATGTCAGATAATATTCATCATAATGCAAACAGATTATTCTGCGTAGTCAACATACAACAGGTGATATGATATTTACATTGCACGATTCACGCACTAGGACTTCCCTCAAAGGGATTAGTCTGAGTGATATTGCTGAGAACATAAAGTTAACAATTACGATATAAAGAAGATATCAACAAGAATCTAAGTGAATATACAGCATATGATAGACAAGAGATAGATAAAGATACAACATATGAAAAATAGCAAATTAAATGATATAATTACAAAATATCATATATAAATTCATATATTGTTATGTTTTCATATGCATTTTTTTTATAACATTTGGCAAATAATCTCATTTTCTTAAGCGGGAATTGCTCAAAACTTAAAAAAAAAACCGCCGGATCTTTTAAAACGATATTTTTAAAGTCACATAATCAGATTTACAGCCAATAGCGTATTTTAGCAAGCGTAGTTTAACGCAGATTTAATTTAAATTTTGCAACATTTTCTTTGTGACAAATATCTAAATAAAATATTAAAAAATAAAATATTAAATATTGAAATATTAAATCAAATATTTAATATTTGAGTAAAAAAAAAATTCCTTTGTTTATTTGTATAACTATTTATAGAAACTCGTATACTTCAAACCACATTGATAACATGCTTTGCTACAAACGTGTCTACCAGTCTAACTACTCGTATGTCTTAGCTGTGTCTCTCTCCGAACTCATCTGTCTACTGTCTCTCTACTCATCTGTCTACTGTCTCTCTACTCTTCTGTATACCCGTCTCAGTATCCGTCTGTCTTTCTACCCGACTCTTTAATCGTGTCTCTACCTGTCTCGCTTCCCGTTACACTACTCGTCTATCAACACGTCTGTCTGTCTATATACCCCTCTCTCTACACGTCTGTCAAGTCGTCTCTGCACTCGTCTCTCTATCCACCACGCTACCCGTCTCCCTACTCATCTCACTACCCCTCTGTCAACCCTTTTTTGCACCTGCCTCGCTACCCGTCTGTCTATTCGTTTCGCTACCCATTAGCTTATCTCTGTCGCTATCCGTCTCTCTACCCGTCTGTCTACCCGTTTGTTTACACGTCTATCTATCTCTCGCCAACTCTTCCCAATATTTAAACAATTTAGTAAACGGAAGCCGTTTATCTGTTATTAAATGCAAACAGGAGTAATTTAACTAAAGAGTGTAATCAGATGCAATTTTTTTAAATACATACATAAACCAGCATAAAAATTCACCAGTTTTATTTTCATAGTAGTTTATGTCATTTGACAGTAAATCTCAACTTCTTCAACCCGAACTGCGTCAAGCTTTTTAAAAAAGCCCCAAGGTCCGTATAACTGGGAAGGGGAATTGTCCTCAGGGCTATTAGATACATGTTATTAAGTTAAGTGAAAGTTTCGTAATCGGGTTCGCAGCCAATTTCTTATGTCAGAAAGGGTGGCTTCACGCCATTTTAAATTCCTTTCTGTAACTTTCTTTTTCTCTTTTTGGTGGGTGGTTGGGGGGGGGAGGGTTCCAAATATATACACTTAAATTCAAACTTTTGCCCCCATGTTAATATTAGTGTTGTTTGTATTATCAATTAATACTTTGTTGATCGAGCTTCATTCGAAACAAATGTAAAAGACTTCTACAGGTTTTTTTTTTCTAGGAGAAAGTTCCGTAATCGGGCCCTAAGCTAATCGGGGAATTTAATATCATTATTGTTTCTATCTCTTATAGAGTTAAAACAATATTGTTGCTAGCATTACTCTTGTTTGTGACCAACCTCTTCTGTGTATCTGAATAGGGAAAAGTTCCGTATTATGTACTGGTTGGTGCCAAAGGCAGTTGTAGAATCTTACAAATTTTTCTAGAGAGCGGAAAAACATGTTTTTTAAAATATTTACAAATATACGTTTATTAAACCATGTTTTTGAGCCATTTTTAAAAATTAAGTACGGTGCTAAAATAAAATTTTATTGCCATTTTCGATATTTTAATAAGAAATGAAAATACATAACAAACAAATTTAACAAAACTAAGCCATTTTTGGGTACTTCTCTATTATCCCGTCGACCACTTTTCATAACAAAAAACTATCGCCAAACTAAGATTAAACGCCAAAAATTCAGTCCCATTTACTTGATGCCAGAAGCATTATACGTATTTGTTATGCCATCAAGTGGTTTTTAATTCGACATTTGCGTGTATTTTTCATTATGTTTTACTGATTTATTAGTTATTTCATTCATTAAAGAAACAATTGTGTCCTTAAATTCTTATATTTTATTTATTTTGATATTTCAATGGCAACGTTCTCCCGTTTATTTAGCGTTACAGTTTGGCGATAGTTTTTTGTTATGAAAAGTGGTCGACGGGATAATAGAGAAGTACCCATTTTTTGCGATAAATAATTGTTATTGCCAGGGGGGCAAATTGTAAACAATTAATAAGCGAACTAAAAAAATTACCGGAAAAAACTTGTGGGAATCTCAAGAAAGAAATATCTGATATAAATAGCATTTAAAATCTTAAAATGGAGAAGTGGTCCGTATAAAAATGCAAAACATTATACACCTGATATAAGAATTTTTTAATTTTTTTATATTTCCAAAAGCACAGATAAAAGGGTAAAAATCCCGGCACAGATGCCATATACTCACCACGTTGGCGCGATTTTTCCCCCGCCCCTTTGGCGAAAACTGTTTGTTGTGTTTGTTTTATTTTATTTTTTATTTTAATTCTATAGATTATTTTTATATGTATATCAATATTAATTTAGGCAGAGATGTCATATACGCACCAGATTGGCGCGATTTTTCCCCCGCCAATTTGGCGAAAACTTTGTTTTTGAATATTAGTTACAAATACCATACAATAATAGCATGTAATTTTTTATTTCAATATAAAAATAAAATAACGTAATAAATGAAATAGCTCCTATTATTCAAAAATGGGAAATAAAAATAAATAAATGATAGTGTGATATAAATAAATATTGATATATATAATAAAAACAATTTATAGAATTAAAATAAAAAATAAAAGTTAATAAACAACAATTGAAACAAAATAACCGGGTTACCATGTGAGGCATAAAATTGCCATTTTCTTGCAATCGCGCCAATGTGGTGCGTATATGACATCCGCGCCTTTATTTATATCAAACTATTATTTATTTATTTTTATTTCCTTTTTTAAAATAATAGAAGCTGTTTCATTTATTACGTTATTTTATTTTTATATTGAAATAAAAAATCACGAGTACAATTTGTCACACTATTTGTAACTAATATTCAAAAACAAAGTTTTCCCCAAGCTGGTGGAGGGAAAAATCGCGCCAACGTGGTGCGTATATGACATCTGTGCCTTGTTTCATTTCACATAGAGGTACTGCTCTATTATCCCGTCGACCACTTTTCATAACAAAAAACTATCGCCAAACTGTTAGATTAAACGCCAAAAATGCAGTCCCATTTACTTGATATCAGAAGCATTATACGTTTTTGTTACGTCATCAAGTGGTTTTTAACGCGACATTTGCGTGTATTTTTCATTATGTTTTACTGATTTATTAGTTATTTCATTCATTAAAATAACAATCGTGTCCTTAAATTCTTATATTTTATTTATTTATGTATTTTGATATTTCAATGACAACGTTCTCCCGTTTATTTGGCGATAGTTTTTTGTTATGAAAAGTGGTCGACGGGATAATAGAGAAGTATCCACATATGTATTGGTACTTTTATGTTAACTTGGCGCAGTTGATAAATCGCCAAATATTTTTCTCATAACATCTTCATATTGCATTCATTTCATTTAAATATAAATCTTTCACTGATTTCATTTGAAATACATACATTAAAAATACACGTCTTTCACTCATTTAATTTAAAATACACTCCTTTCACTAATTCCATTTAAAATACTAAAAAGGAAAAGAAAATAAGAAATAATGCCACAAATCGAAACTTTTTATTTAAACATCAAAGAATTGTTCCTAACATACACACGCGAAATAAAAAAGCTGCTAATGGTGTGATTTACGCCAAATCTCTAATACTAATACTACTCTTACTAATCTCTAATACTTTTCAAACTGAAAAAATTCCAGATTAACTTTCCATTTTTATTAAATTGAAATATATTTTATTGTGCTGAATATTAGTGCTTGCATATTTTTTTGCTCCATGTTTTCCATGAACTTTTCAATTCCGATTGTCTACGAAAATCTCCCGCCGGTGAAAATGGCGTACGCACAAAATTTAGTGACGTATGTACTTTAATTGTGCTTTTTTATCTATTTTTTTAATATAACTTCCAAACGGTTTGACACTTATTCTTGGTAATAAATAGACGACGTTGTCACCTTTATAGGTACCTGCTGTAAAAATTTGAACGAAATCCGTTAAATATTTTTTGAGTTATGCTTGACGAAAGGTTTTAATATCCATCGTAGCTATATATGGGGCAAAGTAATACTGCGCTGTGTATGAGTCTTCGTTGCACTCAGACAATTAATTTTGTTTACTGCACGAAGTCCCTGTATGGATGTAACACCCACAGGACTCATATTATATCTACCCGAGGTTAACGAAAAAGACAGGCTACCGCGGTGCATTCCACGTATCTTTTTTTACAGACCGCTAGAGTGACGTGATGCTCTTTTCGTACACTTGCATTGGTGTATTCAAGCATCACGTGACTCCCGCGGTCTGTAAAAAAGATACGCGTAAAGCACCGCGGTAGCATTTCTTTTTCCTTAGCCTCGATATCTACCATTGCAAGCAAGTGTAAAGTTCCTAGCACATGTTTAAAACAGATGTTTTAAAATGTTCTCATTTTAAAATGACAATAAATGTTTCATAAATACAAATATAGATTACATATATATTAATTCATATAGTACATATATGTGAACAGTCACATGCACAGACTTTTACATCGTTTGCGTTTAAAGTATATCCAGAAAAACAACAGTTAGAACAACATTTTTTTGTAAGGGTTTTTTGTAAACTTATAAATGCAAAATTAAATTAAATACAGTAACCTATAATTGTTAACTTAATAAAATTCATATTAGTTTGAGACGTAAAGAAATTGTGGAATGTAAATGTAAATGTTATAAGATTCTATATATTTATCAGAGAGTATAAGAATGTGTAAAAAATACCCCGTCAAAATTCTACCTTATATAAACGGGAAGTCATTCAGTCGAGTAGTTTAGGAATTAGAAATATTTAAAATTAGGAAATCGTGTGTTATATGATTTATAATTGTTGTAAAACAAATTGGAAAGAGGGCAATTTTTAATCATAATTGAAATGCTACTTGAACGATTGAGCTGTAATTTTGAATTCACATATCTAAAACTACCAGAAATCTACTAAAAATTGTTTTTTATCTAGAAACTCGTTCACGTAGTAATGTATAGTTCAACATAATGTAAAGTATTACTTTTATACTGTCAAAATAATACTATATGACGTCACATTCAGTCATAAATTTTAGTCTACCGGGAGGTTCTACAAGGATATGCCAAGGCAGAACTGAAAGCCAAACCAGGCCAAACTAAAGAATTTTCAGCCATCCTGCAAATATCGTACCAAGATATATGACGAGGCAGACCCGTCATTTTTTCATCTACTGTTAAAAATCTTGTCTTACATCATAATTTCATTTCGTAGCTGGATGACATAGTCTTGCTTTTCGCCGGCGCCCGGTCTATGATAACAAATGTCAAATTTAAACAAGAACGAAAAATCATGCGTCAAACATAGATTATGTAACACTTTCCAACGCTTCCAAAATAATTTTACGAATCATACTCTTTAATAAGCTAAAAGATAACATCTAAGTAATCCGAATACTTTTATTCAGCCCTGTATAGGATCTATAGATTTGTATATATAATACATAGGATGCTAAATTTTAGTTCAGTTAGGAAACACGTAGCACAGTTTAAAATTCTCCGTCTGGAGTTAAATAATACGGAAATGTGTTCCCGAACTTTTGTGCTTCCCTGTATAGGATCTACAGAATTTATACACACCACGTAATATACAAAAAGCGATTTAAAATTAAAATCGCGTTCAGTAACTTAAAACGCACTTCCAGGAATTATTGTTAACATACAGTAGAGAATTCTTTTGTGTGTCCCTGTAAATGAACGATGACTGCTATACACACAATATTCTGTAGTAAGTCTCTTGTAATGAACCTTATATAAATTTCAATGAGTTTAAAATAGGGAAACATTATTTAAATAAACCGCAGACGATTTTTCTCCATAGACGTAATGTAACGGAATTCTTTTGACTGTCCCTGTAAAGTAAGTATAAGTGCTATGCACACCCTATTCCATATTAAGCTTCTTCTAATGCACCTTAGTGATATATATAAATTTCAATGCGTTTAAAATAGTGAAATATTATTTAAATAAACCGCAAGTGATTTTTCCCCATAGACCGCAATGTAACGGAATTCTTTTGAGTATCCCTGTAAAAGAACTATAAGTGCTACACACTTCCGTTGAAATAGGGAACATGCTATAGATAACGATTATAACATATAAAAATTGCAGGGCAATCCGAGCATATTTACGGGAGTTGGAGCACGGACAGACGGCAGACGGCCAGACAAACCGAAGTCATAAACACTTTTCAACTAGGTTGGAAAGTGTTAAAAAACGAAAAGGAGCAAGAAGAAAAGAGAGAGCACCCTCCAGCATGAACGATGAGAATCAAACTGAAAATGCGTGGAAAATATGCATGGTTAATGATCCAAGACACAAGTAATATTTGCAAAACGACTAGAAAGATGTAGCTAAATATTTTTGCAGCTTTGTTTGTATGTTTGTTTGTACGTTTGTTTGTTTGTTTGTCTATTTGTTTGTTTTTTGTAGGTTTGCTTGTAAATTTGTTTCTTTCTACGTTTGTGTATTTTTAACATTTCTTTGTATGTTTCTTTGTTTGTTTGCTTGTTTGTACGTTATTTTCGTTTGTGTATTTATACGTTTGCTTGTGTGTACGTTTATTTTTAACTTTTGTTTCCTTTTTTTGTACGTTCGCTTCTAAATTTGCTTGTTTGTACGTTTGTTTATAGGTTTGTAAGTTTGTTTGTATGTTGTTTGCTTGTGCAATTGTGCGTTTGTTAGTTTTTATGTTTATTTCTACGTTTGTTTGTTTGTACGTCTGTGTGTATGTTTCTTTCTTTGTACATTTTTTTCTATTGGATGGTGTAAATATTGAAAATGTGCAATGTTTCGAAATTTACAAAATTGCAGTAAAAGCGAAATTTATTCGTCAGGTGTTCTTAACGTCAAAATGATGTCAGCATTACTCACGGACACATTTATCCTTTATAAAATATATTAAATTAATTGCAATTTAATTTGAATTAAATTAGTTAGCTTGCTGAAAATTAAATTGATTTATACTTTTTCTCCTTTGCCTATAATAATTACAAAAGAAAATAATATCAGTTTTATAGAAAGGGGTTAAACTGTCTCTTTTCCTCTAAAAGATTTACACATTTTGCCCCTCTGCATCTGAATAATTTTGTGTGACCCTGAATAATTTTCAATAAAGAAAATCGATAGTGACAATTAATAAGAGTCTCGTAGCAACGAAAGCGAATTTTTGAAAGTTAAAGGTGGTCATATTTAATTTTCGTCTGTGTAATTAGATTACTGATTAAAGAAATCATGATTGAATTATTTCAGATTGAACTAATCATGATAAAATTTGTAAAAGATAACACTGGGCAACAATGAAAAAATTGTTAAAGTGTTTTTTAACGATTTTGTATAATTATGATGCACTTAATTCAAAAATGACATTGGTCATTCAGATCAACTTCTTAATTAATTGAGTTTTCGTTTACGTGTATGTGTATTTTCGCATTATTGGTGTATTAGGCAAGGTATAGCAGAAACCTGAGAAAATACAAATATATTATTTCACAATTTATATTGATTTACATCAAAAGCTTTATTTTTTATTTGTGCGTAAATTAAATTGTTTCGGAAAAAAGCCGGTGCAAAAATAATCCCGACGTATTCTGCTACATCTGCGGGGAATACAGCCTTGTTCCTAAGATGACAAGTTTGGGTAACACGTATGGTATGCAAGACGCGCGCCGAGTATCTGCGTCAGTGGACCAAGAGCAAGAAAAGTTCTTTGAACTTTGCAATTCCCATGGTTTGGAGGGAGCTGACAAACCATGTCACAGACTGCTACTTCTCCGCTATTGATGTGAATGGGGTCACCAGAAAGAACCGGAGCACTTCCTGACTCACGTTTCCTGGACGTTTCCTGTCTTCGGACTCACGTTTCCTGATCTTGCATCGGCACGTCGTCCTGGTGCTTATTGTGATGAAATTCCAGTAGTGGTCTTTGGAGAACTTTTTGGAATTACTATCGATGATTCTTCCAGTGTTAAAGAAAGAAACGACGAATATTTAGATGTTAATGAAGGTTCTTCAATTCCTTGTTCTCAAGAAGAGCTCAGTGATGTAGTTCACTATCTCAGCTTGTCAAATTCCTCTGCTGAACTGTTGGCAACAAGATTTAAAGAAAATACTTCTTATCTGACAGTGTTCTCATCACTTTCAATCGCAACAGACATCAATAGTTCCTCCACTTTTTTTCTCATAACATGAAGACTTTGTGTTCTGTACAGAAATTGGCGAGATTCTGCACGAGCTTGGAGTGCCTAGGTGCGAACCTAAAGGTTGAAGACTGTTCGTTGACAGCAGCAAGCTATCACTGAAATGTGTATTGCTGCACAACGACAACCAGTCTCTGTATTCCTGGCTCACTCAACTACATTGAAGGAGAAGTATGAATCGGTGAAGTACATGTTGGAGAAAATTCAATATGATCAGCATGTGTGGTTGATTTGTGTGGACCTGAAGATCGTGAACCTTTTTGTTGGGACAACAGACGGAGTACACCAAGTACCCATGTTGTCGGTGCATGTGGGACAGCAGGGACAGATCTCAACATTACCAAAAGACGGATTGGCCTGTACGTAAAGAATTGGTGCCTGATAGATCTATGAATGTCAACAACAATCCTCTGGTGAACAGAGACAGCATAATTCTCCCATTACTGAACATCAAGCTTGGTTTGATGAAACAGTTCACCAAAGGACAGGGGTGGTGAAAGCTTCACTTACTTGTGCCAGGCTTTTTCAATATTGCCTATTGAGAAGTTGAAAGGTGATATCTTCGATAGTCTTCAGATTCGTAAGATCATCCGAGATCTACAGTTCGAAAACTCTATGAAAGAAGTGGAACTGGAAGCATGAAAGATCTTCTCGTGGTGAAGAACTTTCTGGGCAACAAGAAGACGAAGAACTACGTAGAACTTGTTACCACTATGTTGACTGCTTTCAGAAATCTTGGATGTAACATTATGAAAATGCATTATTTATTTATTCTCACAGAGAATCCTGAGAATCTTGTATCAATGAGCAACGAGCAGGGTGAGAGATTCCATCAGAAGAAGAAATAGATGGAGACCAGTATCATGGATGTTGGGCTGCAGTCATGATGGCAGATTGCCGTTGGAGAGATATCCCTGCTGCTGAGAATTCTAGACGTTCCAGGAAATGTAAAATCAAGCGCTGAATTTTGAACAAACATGGCTTATTAGGCAATTGACATGTACTAAGTAACTAATTACTAATATCTGCTATACAATGTAAACTGTTAAATTTTGTTTAAAATTTAATTAATTGATAGTGTTTTGTTAGAAAAAGATATTTTCCTCAGAAAAACCGAATTTGGAGAAGCAATATTAACAAAATCCACAGGTCACTTCACAAAAATTCAATAAATTTAGTTCAAAGATCACAGTTTTTTTAAACCAACTTAGCACTAAAACCTGACATGATGAAGAAAAACGGATGTCATTTTCGGATTCAGGGGTGCAAAAATGCTCTAAATCTGGCCCAAAAACCTTAAACAATCTTGATTTTTTTTTGAAACCCGGTGTAATTACTTTTTTTAATTTCAATGATGATTACACTGATCCTGATTAAATCATTGTACTTTCAGTCAACTAAAAAAGTAATCAATTAGTGCCGACCCTGCTTAAAAATCTATAACATAAGGCACAAGTTTGATAAAATGTGTTTTGTTTTATATATATTTCTTGTGTCGCAATGAATTATTGTGGACGCATTCGTAAAAACATATAGTATATAATGGCCAAGATGTAGAAAAATGAAGTTTATACTGAAAAAAAAAGAATACTTGTATATTTTTTAACTGAGATTTAAATACTCGTAGCGATTATAAACCGCGCAATTCATAAAAAAATATTACATTTCACTACGTACCATTTTATACAATGTATAATAGATAACGAAGAGCACAATACCCCATCTCGCTTATGCTGCATATTGTGATTTATCGTGCGTTTGATTAATAATACATGTTCCTGAAAGTTTTCCAAAACAAAACCTCGTGCCTTATTAAATTTATGGACGAGATTCTACGATAAAATGTTAGTTTCGAAATAACGATATTATATTTAAAAATTACAATGTCTGAAATTTATATAAAACATTAATCATTTCTATTGCAGAAGTAAGGCATTATTATATTAAATTTCCAAAAAAAAAATTAATGTTAGATGGTTCAAAATAGATAAGATTTATGTAAAGCATTATTCTGATAAGAAAATAGCCAAAGCCTTTGGTATTCTTTGACTAATTTTACTATTAAAAATAGTTTTCAAATGTAAATAAGTGAAGTTTTTTTTGAGAGCACTTTTTATAGATGAATCTGCATATTTTATACCAGAAACGTCTATCGGAAAAATCTTTATAGAAACTATATGTTAAAAAAAGTAACAAGTGAAAGTCTTGCTTTTGTAATCAACTTTTACATTAATCGATTAGTCACCGAAATTTAATCACACTTAAAAATAAATTATGTTATCTTTATATTGACTAAACGTAGGATATTGAAATTATTTGAATAAAGCCCAGAACATGAGTAAGAAAAAAACTTTTATCCTGAATATTTGTTGTTATAAATGCTTCTTTTATAACCATTATGCTTAATAGTATAATTGATAGTTTGGTACTTTTTTCTAATTGAAATCAATTTTAATATTTTAATTACGTCTGTCTAACATAATTTGGTCTAACAACATAATTTAATTTCTAATAAAAGACAATGTGTTGATAATTAACGCATTTTTCAATTTTTAATTTTACCACCTCGGGCCGGGCATGTCAAAATCATTGTTTCTGCTGAATAAGTGATTGGGAACGTGCCATTTTTAGGTACGTTCGTAATTATATAAATTCGTAACAACTATAGTCGTCGTCTGGTTCGTCCGTCCATACGCATGCATGTCACAGCACAAAAACTACCCTATGGCTTGAAATTTAATATATATATAATCGTTGCAGAAATTTGTCGAATCATTTAAAATTTTATGAAAATCGAATGAAAACTTAAAAAGATTTGAATATTTTAAAAATCGGTACCTTATTGTTATGCAGCTTCGGAGTGTTAATCGTCAAGAGATCGAAATGTATCGCTAAGTTATCTGACATGTCTGATGTTATAATCATATATGACGTATATGATATTTTATAACCCGTATGACCAAGTTATAGTCACATTCTTTATTTTAATAAATCCTATCATACGTAATTAATTCAATGATATCCCATGATAGGTAATGAGTCTAAGTTGCCAGGGTAATTACATCATATTTAAGATGGAGTCATGTTATTTCCGTATTACTGAATTTGAAAACCGAATTTGTATGCTAAAATTGTTTAATTATAGCAATCATATAATATACGATAGTTTTTTGGATAGATGTTTCCGGATAAATAGATATTAAATGAAAAAAGTGTTTAAATATGGATTTCAAATTCTGAAATTTTCAAAGCTATGCTTAAGTATCCCTTTGGAATTTTCAATAAATGTCAACAAAAGATAAAACGTTGCCAACTTAAAATGTACTTATTTTATTATGGAAATTGTTCATATCATAATAATAGACGATATAATTCATTTCACTGAAATAATAACGATGATTTTTTTTACATTGTTTTGTATTGGATATTTGAGCATTGTATAATTTTAATGTGACAGAATTGTAATTAATTATTTGTAAAAGTGAATTGAAACTTAATTTCATAAAATAAAATTAATATCTATGATACGAAAATCTGCACATAAAATATATTTTGTATTCATGCATTTTTGCATAAGAGTGCAACAGCTATTGTACCAAGATCTGAATATTTATAAAACTACATATAGTGCAAATGCACCTCATTTGTCACGTTTGACGTACAATTTCCAACTTGTTAATATTGTTAGTGAAACAATTGCACTATTTCGGTAAATTTGGAATGTTTCTTTTCAACACTTTTTTTCACGTTCGTATAGCTGCAAAACGTTTTTTATTTCATTAATGGCAAATTCTTAGTTTACATTTGAATTTAAAACAATCATTTTAGACATAAATTTAAAACAGAAAAATCTTCTAAAACAGAAATTAGCATCCTCCCCCCCCCTTTTTTTTTAATAAACATATTTTATAAGAGTACGAAAATTTAGAGTTATAAATATACATTGAAGAATAATAATAGAAATATACACATTTCACGAGCTTTCTAAATATTTATTCATTTATATGCATTTATAGAAAATTATACTTATAATCATTTATAGGAATTTCAATCTATTTTAATAGGGAACCCAGAACCGGAGTAAAAATAATACAACTTTTAAAAAAATCAGCTTTTATCGCAATGTTTTTTTTTTTTTTTTTTTTTTTTTTTTTTAGGTATGTTTGGTTATAAACATTATGATTTCTAATATATTTGATAGTTTTTGTATTTTCTTTTTCTTTAAAATTTTTTTGTCATTGTATTGTGTGTTTAAAAGACTTTAGTTTAATACCATCATTTAACTTCTATCAAAAGGCAATACGTTAAAAAAAATTATTGATGCATTATTAAGGAATGCAAATATTTAACAACAAAGCAGAATTTTTTGATTTAAAGCGAAACAGATTCAAAAATGATTTCTTTCTTAATTAGATTATACATATGTGTTAGATAGCATCGTTATTAATCCCTTTAAAATAATCTGAGTCTTCAAAAATGTTCAATTCATTCAGCAACAAACAATAAATTCTTCTTTTCTACGTTAGGTAAAAAAATATACTTTTTAACATGGATCTACCATTTACCTTCAGAATATCGATTTCCTGAAACATCATTTTCAGATTTAATAAAATAGTATTTATATGTTGCAAGATTGATTTCTATATCACATCCGCAACTTACAAAACATTTTTTTGTAATATCAAAATGATGTTTTAGGAAAATGCCTTTCTATATTAAGATAAATAACAGTTGCTTAAATTTTATGTATGTATATAACAAAATTTAAAATTTCTCCCTATCTTAAAGTTATTCTATAAATGTTTCCCGTTTAATATATATATTTTTAATTCTAGCTAATTTAATTCCCGTACGATAACATTTATGTTCACCTGTATTTAAAATATTCCAATAATATGTCAATTTTACCCTACTTTCCAATCATCTAAGTGTGTACGATATCATTTATTTTTCATTTCAAATCCTATTTAAAACAATTCACGTATTATTTTTTTTCTCCGAGTCAATCTGTGTAGCTTTCAAGGTTTTCCATTTTTTTTTCAGTCTTAAATACCGATATGATTTTCCTTTCCCTACTAATTTATCTGTTCTGTTAATCTCATTTTATTTTGTAATTTCTTTTTTAGTATTCTAAAAGTTGCTTCCCACGTTTTCTGAGAGACCGCAGCACAAATGTTTTCTTCTGCATTTTAGCTTTCTCATTCCCTGAGTGCATCTGCCGCATTGCAGATATTGTAGCCATACTTGCACATTATTTAACGGCTCGCACGTGTGTCAGAGACAGTATTTTGTGTTGCTAACATCTATGCACGTCATCAGGAAGTAATGTTTCGATTAATAATATGGAATATCTTTTTTCTTGGAGTTACAAATTGGTAAAATGCCGTAGTTAATATTATTGCGACTTGTGGAGAATGTTCTGCTTCTGTGAACTGTCGATTGGAATAATAAACATTTTCCCTTTACGAATAATTGTCTGCGAGTTATTTTATTGGGAAACACCATAAATTCCTCAATCCTTTGCTATTTTTAAAAATCGGCGACTGCAAACTATTTAATATCATGCTAGTAAAGAATTTCTCTAGGAATACTATTTACTTTTATAAAATGTATACTGGCTAGCGGATCGCAGTATGGAAGTTATACTACTAATGCTTAGCATCGAATGATGAATTGGGCTTAAATAGAGTCTTTATTATATATATACACATTAGAAGTTTACGCTGTAAACACTTTCAAGGCTAAAGTGAAAAGCTTGAAGTTCAAAGCTAAATTCAGCGCTTAAGTGTCATACTCTCAATAAGGGATTGGGCACTGCTACATTAAAAAAATAATTGTTTATTTTTTTAAGCTAGTCGCTAATTCATTTTTTAAAAGCGAAACCAGAGTTATCTTTAATAAGCCAGTAGTAGGATAAAATAAAGAAGGGAGTTTGCAAATTATTTTTCTAAAATGGATGCTTATATGTTTACTGAGAGAGTTGAAGTGGAATTGAATGTTGAATACTAAGATGAACCATAACGTCTAAAATCGAAACTGTCTGGTGACTTTTAGCCCTATAGTGCATATTAACAAAAAAGTGCTAGAACGGATTCATTACATTTATTTGCTTTAGGTTATGAATGTTATAAAATCATAAGTGACTGGTTTCTGATAGAAAATTAATTGTGTATACAGCAATCTGCCTACATAACGCATGTCTAAACTATGCAGTCAATACGAGTTTGAAACAAACAAATCTTTTAATTTTATTGAAAAATTTAACGGATCAAACAATAAAATTTCCACAAATATATAAATTCCAAATTAACTTTCGAAAATAATATGAATTGTAACATGAATTTTTTAACAGAAACCAAATTCTAGAAGCTTCAAACATGCGAATCCAAAATTACAGTTTATTCCTCCAAGTAATTTTAGAGTTACTTTTAAGAACCACCTGCACTCTATTTTGATTATAATATGTTTTGCAACGACTAGCTATGAATTTCACATTAGGAGTTCCCAATTTTAAACCTGCATAATTCTTAAATCACTTGGCCAAATCACTTCCTGTTTGTTATATGACGGTAAATTATACCAAAGAATCCAAACATGAAGTCAAAATTAGGTGTTAGTACTTATGAAAATCGTTTGCCACCACTATTTTCGAAAGGCTAGCTTTGATATATTTGATAACAAGGTTTCCGTCATTAACCTAAGATAAATTTTTCTGTGTAAAAATAGTGGCAACGTTGGTGGTCCGCGGGCCACAGGTTGTGCATCCCTATCCTAAAGGAATATCCTATTTTTCATTACTTTCATTTTAGTATAATTTTACTAATGGAAATCAGTGAGGAAAGTATATCATCGGAAAATATTAAACAAAAATATTTTGCAGATTACTTGACAATTTCTTTTAATACTGTTGGATGCCAGAATGTATTTTTCTTAAACCAGTCTAGCTGTTAGTTTGAATCGGCTAGAAAATTAAAAATAAGAAAATTAGTATAATGCCTTTTTTATCAAAGGAGGCAACGTCTCGCCATGTGATACTGCAGCTGCAATATTATCTTGTGTTGTAGGTAGGTCACGTTTGTAGAATCACGTAGGGGTTATAAGAAACATGATCTACCAGATCTTTTGTTTACTTTAAACCACAAAATAATTTTAATGCATGTTGTATTACAGTAATAGGTTTCAAGGGAATATTTCTAAAAGGCTTTTATTTATTTATTTATTTATTTATTTTAAATATCTATAGATATGAATTACTTGGAAAAGTGCATGAATACTACAGTTGTTGAGAAACATTGATAGTTACTCTGTCGCAAATCATTAAAAGAAATGTAATTGCGACCAACCGATTATTAATGACTTCTTCTGAATAATGCTTCAGGGGTCGTCCACATATTAAAATTAGAACAAATGTTAAAATTGTCAATACTAACACCTAATTTCGGCATCATATTTTGATTTTACGTTTCACTTTACCTTCTGACACCAAACAGGAATTCATTCGGCCAATAGGTTTCGGATTAATTCAGATTTAATGTTTGAAACTCATAATATTAAATTCATTTGTAATCTTTTCAAAATAGACTGCAATGTGGGTTGTTTTTAATCGTAACTCAAAAATTACTTGGCGGAATGAGCTGTAACTGTGGATTCGCATATTTGAAGCTTCTAGAAATCGATTTCTATTAAAATTTGTCGAGTTTTCAATACATAGTTTTTTTTCAAATTTTAATATCATAATTTACATATATTGTAATGAATATTAGAAAAGTATATATATATATATTGTAACCTATAAAACATTTCACAGAAATCGATAACTAAACACTTCCAATGTGAATCCAAAATTATAACTGTCTCCGTCAAGAGGTTTTTGAGTTTTGCCTAAAAAAACGACCCTCAACGCAATCTGTTTTGCAACGATTTTAGCATTCGTTGAAGGTTATTGTCAGAAAATAGGGATCACATTTTCAGCTACAACTATTTTTAAACAAACGTTTTTGTCATGCGTTTTTATAGGAAATGTTCTAGACATATACTATGAAGGTTTTATTCTGAAATACTGGTAGGCAAAGCATAATTTTAATATTACGTTAGCGACATGATTTGTCGGGTTGCACCCAACAAAAGAGTGCAAAAGGTTAACGTTAAGAGGTCCAAACTTAAAACCTGCCTAATTCCAAAACCTGACTTCTCGTTCGATGTACGAAGGTATAATGCAACGGAATCCAAATATGACGTTAAATATAAGTGTTATTATTGAAAAGTTTAAAGTTTGTAATAATTTCCACATGTAGCAATCCCCGAAGCTTAATTTAAGCATTGCATTAATTATTAGACGTTATTATTATTATTGTTACTAGTCATATTTTCATATTATGATTTACTACAAAGTTTATAGAAGCGTGTCCTTTATTGCACTCTATTGTACAGAAGCCTACAAAAATGTACTCCACATTGCAAAATCTTACTCCAATTCTAAAAGTTTCAGAATATATCTGTTCCACAAAAGCTTCCTGTGTTTTATTTTCTGCAATCCTGTTATAGTGAAATATGCTTGAGGGTTTGTTTACATGCTTAAATGTCATCAAACGTTATTTTTTCGCGATGCTAACATCTAATTTTTACATCATATTTGGATTTTCCGGTAAATTTTAACTTTGAATGTGAAACAGGAAATAATTCAATCAAAAAGGTTTATGAATTATGCTGATTTAAAGCTTGGAACTCCTAATGTTAAATTATTTTCCAATTGTTGCTAAGCTGATTGCATCATGGGTAGTCTTTTAAACGTAACTCAAAAACTGCCCGGCGAAATAAACTGTAATTTTACATTCGCATATTTGAAGTTAATAGAAACAGATTTCTGTAAAAAAATTCATAGGTTACAATTCATGTTTTTTTTCGAAATTTAACTTCGAAAAAAAAATATTTTTAAATTAATTTTCGAAAACAACAACAATACCAAAACAAAATCAACAACAACAAAAAATCTATGTAATTTTTAAACAGAAATCTATTTATAACAGCTTCAAATATGCAAATCGAAATTTACAGCTTATTCCACTAAGTAGTTTTCAGTTATTACTTAAAAAACTATCTGTCTTTTTTGCAACAATTGGAAATTATTTTCACATTGGGTATTCCGAAATTTAAATCTGCATATTTCCTACTACATTATTTAACCGAATGATTTCCCGTTTGGAATCCTAAGTTAACATTTACCGTCAATTCCAAATATGATGTGAAAACTAAGTGTTAGTAATGAAAATTTTAAAGTTTGTTACAATTGCAGCATGTGAGCAAAAATTGTAGAAAATAATAAGCAATGAGCTTTCGTGGAAACAGATTATTTTCTCCGATTTTTAGAATTACAGTAATGACCATCATTCTGTTTTTGGGAGTACGATACATGTAATGTATAATTCAAACAGGTTTATGTATAAAGCTGTAAATATATTACTTTATTTAACAGTTTTTTGTTATTATTTCAATTTTAAAATGTAATTGCTTTGTTGAAGAATGAATCCTGTTGTAAAAGGAGGAATAAGTTAGTGGCACAGTGTTAGTGACGCTATGTGCTTTATTTCACACATTAATTTTAATTTATTGATTTCTAAGTAAAAATAAATAAAAATCTTTTCATATTCGAAATTAGCTAATTTCAAATAAACGCTGGAATGGTTTTCATTTGATCAATGCATTTATGATCAATACATGATTTTAATTTTAGATATTATAAAAAAGTATTCTAAATCTTTCATTTCCTTATGAAACTATCCAATGAGACCTCTGTCAATTCATGTTTACGTACATGTTTTATGCAAAAAAAAAAAAAAAAAAAAAAAAATGAAAGAAGTAAACATTTATTTTTAGTAGTTTATGATTCATTTACGCCGTTTTTATTATTTTATGAATATCACGAAAAGGCACTATATAAAAAATTTGCTGAGCATTACAAGAATATAATTACGTATTATATCTTGTTAAAACAGGACATTCAATGACGGAACATTCAAAGTTTTCTGGATGATCATATATTCAAAAATAAACATAATTGAACATGTTCAATCATCGCATAACGCTCAGGAATTGTCCTCTAATAATGAGTTAGTCCTCAAATACAGCCTCATACACTTATTATTAATGAAGTTATTACTTTAATAAATAATTTTAGAAACTGCCTTAAGGAACTTCCTTCCCTAATTACTTCTCCATCAATTGATACTACACGTTTCGGATTCACCAAAACTCTTAAAAATATACAGATCGTCTTGAGGAGACTCATATCCTTCTACAGAAAATCAGTGATAAGATTCAAGATTCATCAAATAAAATAATTCAGCATGAAGTTAATACCTTTAAGGACTCTGTGAAAGAAGCTATTACTTCTGAGAGAATGACGAATTATCAATTTTCTTGTAATAGAAACTTAGGCTTCAAAGGGCAGTTTTGAATGAAGTCCCATCTTCAATTACCACTTAACAAATCAAAGCCTCAATAGCTTCTAACTATTTTATTCTACAAGACATTTACTTTTTTAGCTCAAAGATATATAAAAATATAATGAGTTAAATAATAATTGCTACTTTTGAACAGCCAAATCAGATTTTAAATCATTAATTGGTCTTGGCGGCTTTTTCCTGGGATCACCATTATTTAAAATGAAACCTTATACATCTATCCACAGATGCTACCATTGTCAGTATCTTGGCCATCTCTCTCACATCTGCCACAACTCTATCCACTGCGATATTGTGGTCTCAATCATTCTGATAAAGATTGCCAGAATCTCTCTTCCTGCATCAATCGTACTAAATGTAATAGCATTTTTAAAATCAATTATATATAAATTATAAACCTTCAGACCTTTCTTGTTTAACATATAAAATAGCATATCACAACGAAAGATCCATTTTGGACAATGAATACCAGCCTTATATGAGCAATAATAAATTAAAACATCAGTTAATTCCTACTTTTTTATAATGATCCTCCTCTGGATTATTCATCCATACCATCTTCACAGTTTCCATGTTCGCTTCAGCAACCCTTGCAGAATTACCACACATTAAAGAATATCATAAAATTATTGTACTTCTCTTCTTGTGGAGATTTCTCTTCCTTGTGCTTTAGTTCTTCATCGCTCCAATAAACATATTCACCTTCATAATACTCCTAGTTATTCAAGTCTTGCTATCATGGAGTCATCTCTGTTGTTTTCACTTTTTTAGGTACCATGTTACTTCTTGAAGCTTGTAAAATGCAGTCCCAAGTTTTCTCTGTAATCAAGCTTCTTTACATACTACTGAGGTTTGCAGTTACTCGCCATATTATGAATTAAAAAAAACTTTGTTCTTTAAGTAAGAAGCTCATTTCATAGTTTAATTGCTCATCTTTCTTTACATCTTACTACTCTCTAATCTTAATTTACAACATATTACATTATAATACAATGTCGTATTATATGAAAGTGTTAAATCTCTAATAGTCAAGTATATAACTATCCAGTAGGCTATGTAAACTAGTCAACTTTTTGTCAAGTAGAAACTTTTGAATTTCAGCATTTCTGACCAACTCATCCATTATATCCATCTTATTATTTGTGTCCTATGTCGAATTTTTCGCACACTGGTTGTGTGCAAAAAAGACAGGATATAAAGTACACTTTATCCAGATCAATACATCTGTTTTCTGTTCCCCTTCCCGCACTCCGTCGCGCCTACCGGTGGGACAGCTTCCTTTGAATTTTATGTATAGTATTTTTTAAAACTTAGTAAAGGGGACCGAGAGGGACAACTATGCTCTACAGACTTGGTTTCCTAGTCTGATTAGTCTCTCTTGGGCAGAAAAAAAGGGAAGATAGTGTTATTAAGGTTTATTCTATTGGGGTAGAAGAAAATTCTTGAAAAGTAAATAGCAGTAGTTTTGGATTAATTAATTTTAACGCGCCAATGGTTGCACCAGTCCAGTAGCATGTAAATGTGTCTTTGTAAATTTCTGTAGAAAATAATCGTGGTGTACTGGGGTATAAATAGTGGTATACTCCGCATATAAAGCAAGGTAAGTAAATACTGTACGATGAATATAATTCAAAGATAATTTGAAAAGCATCTGTCTAAAAACCGAGCCCTGAATGAAATGATAAACTGGAGTGTAGATTAGGTGATATTACGTACATAAGTACGTAGAACGTAAAACTGCGATCGCCAAGTTAACAGTGTATTAAATGTATAAGTCCAGACGGGATAATTAGTCAAATTAATTTGTATATGAAGCCCTCATGTCAGACTTAGCCAAACGCCTTGGAGATGTCTAAGAGTACTGTAGAAACGCTTTTCTCCGCTTTAAAGTTTTACTTTAAGAATTTTGCAACAGAAGCAGCTGGTGTTGTGTAGAATGTTTATCTCTGAAACAAAATTGTTAACGCATTAAAATATGTTATGTAGGAAAGCATGGAGTTGGAACTGAATGACACATTCAACAACTTTAATTAAAAATAACAAGTTGGAAATTGTACGTCAAACGTTACAAACGAGGTGCGTTCGTACGCACGTTTTAGAATTAAATTCATGATATCCCATGCGTAGAACGGGCTAAACAGCTAGTTAAGTATATATTTTATGACACTGTTCATACAAATATCTTAACTAGTTATATAAATATTCAGATATATATGTATCAGCTAGTTATATAAATATTCAGATATATATGTATCAGCTAGTTATATAAATATTCAGATCTTGATGATTTTTAATTCTGTGAAATGAATTATATCGTCTGCAGATTAATTTCTGTAATAAAATAAGTATCTCGGTCGCTTGACGATTTAACATCCATCGGAAGCTCCTCTAACAAAAAAGCACCGATTTAAAAAAAAAAATCAAATTTCTTAATAAATATTTTTATTAATATCTCCTAAAGTTTTGATTCGATTTTAATAAAATTTGAAATGTCTCGACAAAATTCTGCAAAGATAATATATTTTAAATTGCAAACCATTTGGTTGGGTAGTTTTTGCGTTGTTATATGCGGACGGACAGACAGACGGACGGACAGACAGACAGACGGACGGACAGACGGACGGACCAAACGACGACTATAGGTGCTACGTATTTATATAATTACGAACGCACCTAAAAAAAAGCCTAATAGGTCAAACGTTAGTGGGGCCAGTTTGATCAGAAGCAGACTTAGGAATGGGGGAGATGATAGATGTTTTCCATAATTTCGGAAAATAGAATAATTTTAGGATAGAATTTGTCAATTTGGTGTAATTTAGTGGTGTCATTCAGCGGTGTAATTTGGAGGCTCAATTACGTAAATGCTTGAGAGCATTTTTAGTAATATTATCATACGCAAGGACTTTACAATTTTTGCGATTTTTGAAGATGTAATAGATATCGATTGATTGAATTTTGTGGAAAGGATCAGGCGAGGTGGCGATGCAATTATAAACTGAACTGTTACAAGTGACAGGTAGGCAGAGATGATAAGTTCAGCGGGGTTAGGGTGAATTGCAATTCATAAGTACTTGCCAAAAATTCTACCTTATCTTCATCAGTATACGCGATAACGTTGTTGACGAGTGAAATTTTTGTTAATCTTCTTTTTAATTTGCCAAAGGAAATTACCATGAGGTAAAAAATTTTCTAAGAATTTAGTCTAAGTTATTGCTTTACTTTGAAGAATACATTTTTGATATTGTTATTAAATTTATTAATAGCGGATTTAAGGGTGGGATCAAGGGTGGACTGGAGGAGTAGCCGGAGAATATTGCTTTATTTATAGAGGTTGCGGATATTAGTATGTAGGATAAATGTCTTATTATTTTTAAATTTGTGAAAAGTGGTGTGTTTTTTTACCGTTCGTAACAAGATTTTGCGGATGAATTGTAGCAGAATCGATATCAGAAAGATTATTAGATTTCGGAAAAGAAAAAATTGGTATAACTGAGATAATTACTAAATTTATACCAGTCAATTGCTGCGGAAGTGGTTTGTGAAATAGGGTTAATTAGATCAATATTAAATGAGACCGGGTGGTGATCAGGGCTAAGTTCGTTAAGTGCCGTTGTAGTGATAGAATAAGGAAGGTTTTCAGAAATAGCTAAATAAATAATAAAAAGGTAGGTTCTAACTGTAGTGCTTATGTGTTTGGGCAAACTATGTATATATAAGTTTACCTGGTTGGGAGAAATTAGGGTGGGGAGTGATCTGCATCTATGAGTTGTAGAGTGATAATTACAATGTATGTTATGCGCGTTGTAATGCCTTGCACTAAAACAGTGCTGGTGCTGGAAAATGATGTGTGTATTGTCGTTGACCCCGTATTGCCTGCTATGGGGACTATCTACATTATTATCTTAGGATTATCTACAGAATTAGGAGGATTATCTACATTAATGGAGATAAAATTAAATTTTAATATGAAGTAACTGTATGGCAATACAAGTATGATCACAAAAAGGACGTCATTTAGACCATTTTATTCAAAAATAGTTCCTGTTTTTAAATTAAAACAAATGCTTATAAAAATGTCATTTTTCTCTCTGAATCATTCCACTTTTAATGCTCTCATGAAAAGTTTTAATAGTCTTCTTTAAGAAATAATTATCTCAAAAATTGTGTTTATGTTAAGCTCGGCTTTTGTAAATAAAAGGCAATAATTCTGCAGTGAAATGCAAGGAGCTTAAAATTATTTTTATTTTAGCGCCTTGGTTGGATTTCAATTTGGAAAAACTACTATGCTATGCAATCATATATTCATATCAATTTGTCAACAGACTATTTTTTGATTTCTTAAAGAAAACAGATTCCTAAAGCTTAAATATGTAGGTGAAATTAAATCTTTATTTTTTCGAATTTGCTTTAAAAAAATAATTAATCACGATATTGTATACAAAAATGGAGTAGTTTAGTTTATACCTTTAAAAAATAACATTTAAAAATACAAAAAAAAATAGTATGTCGGAAATTAATCCAAATTTTAAAATTTGAAGAGTTATTATGATATCCTAGGATCCACGCAGCTAGCTGATGTTAAGTTTATCGCCCAACGCTAAAAAAAAGTTTGCTATGGTACTGTAAAATACACATTAAAAATTCATATTTATTTGAGGTAATGTTTTTGAAGTTTTAAATTCTAATACCATTAAAATGTTCGATAGCGTAACATTTGTATAAAAGCTACAGAATTAAGATATATTTGTTTTCTGACAATATTATTTTTCAGTTTGCGATGATCCAGAAAAACAAAAAAGTATTTTTAGCAAAAAGATCTTTAGATACACAAAACCTTTTTAAATTTTAAAATTTCAAGAAAATAATACTAAAAGTACATTTATATTTAAAGAAATATTCCTTTAAGAAATAAAATGAATGAAGCGATGAGGATAAAAAAAAATACATAAAGTATAGACAAACTTCAGGAATATAGAGAATTTTCATGAATAATTCGCTTACATGATCTATATTTTATAAATTATTTTTTATATTGCATTATGGCACATAAATATTATGTAATAAATATTTATAAATGTTATATCATAGACTTATATTACATAATATTAATACATATATATTTCATAACTTGTTATTCATTAGTTCATTCAGAACACTTCCTATCTATTTACCAGAAATGTTTCTATATAAAACTTATTTATGTAGTTTTAATTTAATATATTAATATTTAATTACCTAATTTCTTTGTTCTGTTTGACACAATATCTTATATAAATCACTTCATAAATCATCTTACTTTAATGTAACTATATTTGTTTAATTTAAATCTTTCCTTCAACCTTTAATTATTATTATTATTACTACAATTTATAGATAAATAATATTAACTGTGATAGATTATATTAACATATATATTACAAAATTATAACTGTGATGAAACTAATTCATTTAATTTTCTGTTATTATATTTTATTCCTTATTTTATTAATCATTAATTTCATTAATGTATTCTCCTACTTTTTAACTTCTTATTCATTATATACATTAAATTTCTGAATTTATTACTTAATTTAGGTAAATAACTTAAATTGTCTTAAATTAAATATGGCGATTATATAACAAATATTAAATTATATAAAATATATATAACAGGGTTTATGTAATTTCAATAAGTATTTTAAAAGTTATGAGAAGTCGAAACCACATCCCTTTTCACTGGCGGCGGAACGATTTCAAAAGGTACAAAGGACCCCCAAGTATTGTAACATCATTAAAATGCATCGGAAACGATTTTGACACATAAACCATAATATAACTGAGTTTTTTGTGTATAGCAGTAAACGAGCTTTAAAAGCATATTGAACACTTCATATTCAATACTGTACATCTATATATATGAAACGCTAAGGTACTTCGCAGCGAAAAAGCGGTTATTTCTCTCTTGCCGATGTCAACGAGTGATTTGTTTGGAAAATGAAACCTGCTAAACGTAACTGTAGCCAGCTTCCTTATTTGTCGTATTAGGAAAACTATTGGAGGTATAGATTCGAAACTCACAGTATATATGTAGTTTATTTTTCGGATTCCACAAATGCAAATATTGCTAAAATCGGACGAGAAATGTTCTTAATTTTTGCCCAAAACTGACCCTCCGGCCGTGAATAAAATGACCCAGACATGTGAGGGTGTCGTATTGAATTTACTTCCAGTTTGGGGTCCGTCTCTCTATTTCCTTTCCGACAGTCAAAAGGGTTAACAGAGAAAGGGTTTCGTGCAGTGATTTTGGGAGTGTTTATGCCTTTATTTTTGACGGACCAGGCAACGCCGGTTATTTTTAGATCCATTAGCAAAAAAGTTTTGAGAAAATCTTCTGTGGAGCAGAACAGATATAATAAAGCTAAAGTCGGATTTTCCAAATGAATATTCGAAAAGGAAATAAATTTGCTATTTATTTCTATGCGGCTCAGCTATGTATTTTACCAGCATTATTGAATCCGACAAAATCGTGATAAAGGAGTGAAATTCATATGTGCGCAGTTTTCTGATGGATATTTTTCAATATTACCACATATGAGGCTGCATGCACGATAGAGTCAATGCAACAGTTAAATTAAGAAACAGATATTTAATTTAATATTTACTAAAAAGTTAACACTTAATAGTTTATTTTATTTTTAAAATGTAATTTTTAATCGTTAATAAACATATTTAAAAGTTTCCTAAACATTTATTTTTCGGTTCCCTAATCTATTTTAATAGGGAATAAAAGGGAATTTCATCGTTTTTTGTATGTTTCTTTTCCAGCCATTTTTTTAATGACTTCCAGGTTATTTTTCTTTTTATTAAACATTAGCAACTTTACCAGAGGTAAACGACAAAACTTAACTAGGAACTAGAATATACCAAAATATTTTATATGGATAATTTCATATGATTGTCCCTTTTTACTTCTTCTTTGAATGTAACATGGTGAAAGTACTTGAAACGGAAGTCTGTTTATAGTGAAATTATCTCGTAAAAAGTAACGCGCTTATGCTATTTGCACATTCTGCACCAGGATTATCTTCACAAACTTAAGTTTTCGTAGCTGTTTTTGTGAAAGTCTTGTGTTAATTACTACGCTGAGCAATTGAAATAACTTATATTTATTTTTAATGGTACTTTAACATAGAAAGTGCCTTGGAGCAGTTCTCCTCAAATCTTATCATGAACAAGTCATACCGTTGTATAGCTTAAATGGTCTGTGACTAATCACACAAGAAATAAAAACTGACTAAGATAATAATGTGGTATGCTAGTCAAATATATTTTAGGATTCTTAAAGTTTAAACTTTTCAATGTAATTCATTTAAATAAGATTTATTTATTTCCTTAGTCTTCCTAGTATCTGAAAATTAAGAATTAAATATTGATCTGTTTTTTTTTTTATAATGCATAATATTTATTTTTTTTTGCACCAATTAAAGTATGATGGTTTAAAATTTAAAATATAAAATGTTTTATTTTAAGAAAAGTTATAAAATGTCTTAAGTAAAGTTGAATGTTAAACCGGGGCTTCCGAGATGGCGCTGCTTGCTTTTCTGCACACAGAGCCATCTCGGAGGCCCCAGTTAAACTTAATGCATGCTTCGAGTACTGATGTAACTTTTAGATTATTTACTCAACAACAGAATGCAAAGTTGTCATCTATGTTGTATTTTTTTTAATTTATAATGAATTTAATGATGCTGATTAAATTCATTATTATGAAAATTAAATACACAATAATTAATTTATACTTTAATTTTCAAATTTCTCCTGGTATTTAACTAACATTACTTAGTTCTTACTCTTTATCACTTAAGATAATCAATTTGTATTTAAAGCTTGATATTTATTTCATATCTTGCTATGGATTCCTATTAATTTTCATTATGTTGCTCATCATTTTCATTTTATAATTATTTTTAATGATAATTTAATAAACTTATTTATTTCATATCATTTAAGTCTGACACTTTTTATTACCCAAAATTCCGAATGTTATTTTTAACCAACTTTCAACAAAATGGTTTATGAAATTTGCGTTATAATATATGCGCATTAAAAAAAAATCCCCATTTACCATTGGGCACATTTCAAAATTATGTCAAACAAAAACTATATAGTATAAAAACAAAGAATATTTACTAACTTACAATAGAAGTACAAAAGTTCATACATCTCCATGTGAGATCCCTTGGTTACGTGTAGTAGCTATGTTCAAGCGATACTCGATTTCATTCCGGAATTTGAAAGCATCTGAAGAGTTCAGGATGGAACAACAGCTGTAATACACTTCTTCAGCTCCTGCAAATTAGTACAAGACGTCTGATACACGCAATTCTTCACATAATCCCACATGAAAAAGTCCAACGGGGTTAAATTTGCAGATCAAAGAAGCTAAGGAATCGCACCACCACAATCAATCTATCTTTTGGGGAAAATTCTAGAAATAACAATGATGAGAAAAAAAAATTGGAAACATGTTATTAATACGTGACTTTGAAAAACACCTACTGTTCTTTTCTTATTTTCTTCATAATTTCGTAATGTGTTCAATAATTCTCGAACACCCTATATTGTACACTATTTAGTTGAATTGTTACGTACTGAAATCGCTGATTTCATATTGCATTGTATCCAATGCTTTCATATTGTATTTAACATTTGAATCTTCATTTAAATTATAATATATCTAGAAAACACATACTACACTGGTTTAGTATTATATTTGACAATGGAAATTGTTGCAGGTTTAATATATAAATATACTTCTGATGTACATGAGTCGCAAAAAATTAATTAATCATATAACATCTTACAGTAACATTTAGGGATAATTTACATTTCTGTTAGTTTGCATCGTACTGTATTTTACTGTATAATATCTATTTGAACTTTGCATTAATTATTGATATTACGCAGGACTAAATATGTTATTACAATTCTCATAAACCATAGGTGTCCATATAGATAATGTCTTCTGTTTGAAGTCCATATAGATAATTTCTAATGTCTTAGAAAATGAAAACCTAAAACTAAGAAGTAAATATTTTAAATAATTCTTCAACTGGGAAAATTTTTAACTCCCAAAATCATCAAAATTAACTTCGGAAACAAATTATATGAATTACAGTATATAATATATATATCAACTTATTGCCTACGGTAATTTCAAGAATTACATTCCTAATTATGATTGATAGTATAATGACTTGAAATCTAAAGCTAAATCGTCAGTGGAGAAATTACAAAATAATCATTATCTTATAATTAACAGAAGTATGAAAGCAGCGAAGTTTATTTAAACAAGATGTTCTTTCTCAATAACTATGCATTTGAATGTAAATTGAGAATAGTTATTAAACATTTAAAATTTATCTAAAATTTCCTTTCAGTTCATATTTGTTAACTATAATTAACTAGTTAATATAATTAGTTAGTATCGCTCCTTTTCTGCCGCACCATATTCTCATGACCATAGTACCTTTAGAAATGTAAACAATTATAATCACTTAGTAATGTCCATCATTATAATTTTAATGCATATCAGGTTTAAATTTCTCATAAACAAAATAAATAACTTAAAACAATTTTTTTGCAGCACAATTAATACAAAAATGTGTAGAAAAAAAATCACAGAATAACATATATGAATGGATAACTTGAAAATTTCATTGATTTCATAAAATTATTTATATTATCCAAATATTAAAAATGAAGTGAATTTCTTAGCGGACACCTGATCCAGTTTCATAGACGTCTTTACACATAACGAAATGATGAGTTTATTGCCTTTTTTAACATTTTCCAACATAGTTTAAAAGTGTTTAAGTATACTGTAATTCGGTTTGTCTGTCTGGCCATCAGTCCGTCTGTTCGTCCTGTTACTCTCGTAAATATGCTCGTATTGTCCTGTAATTTTTATACATTATTCAGGTTACTATAGAATGTACGGTACTGAAAATGAAGCATGTAGTATTTATGATTATTTTACACGGACACACAAAAATTTACTTTATAATAGAGTATATAGGGAAAAATCGTTTGCGGTGTATTTTTTAGGTGTGTTCGTAATTATATAATTACTTAGTACCTATAGTCGTCGTCTGGTCCGTCCGTCCGTCCGCATATAACAGCGCAAAAACTACCCAACCGAATGGTTTGAAATTTAATATATATAATAAAAGTGTTCTTCATTCTGACGAAAACAAATACGGGCTCACCACTTTTATTTTCATATGCAAGGCAGCCATTTTTCTTCAAAATTATGTTTTCGAATAAATTGTCATAAAAGTTAAATTTTTAGAAAGATCGTTCAAAAAAAGTGTTTGTTTGAGAGATGATCATATTCAAATATGTATAGATTCTGAAATAACTTCAGTTGTAGTTAGGTTGACAGCCCAATATCTAAATCCATTAAAGTAAATAAACACAAGAGATCCACTCATCGTGAGTCATAAAATTATTAAATCATGGAGGTAATCATTCGCATATCAAGATCTCCATAGTGAATTTTGCAGCGCTGTCTGGTGTCGAAAAAAATTCGCATGTGTTAACTTGGCATACGTAATAATAGAAAAGGCATGCTCATTTCGCCCATAACAGACGATATGATTCATGTCACTGAAATAATACCGATGAAATTTTTACATTCTAAAACTAGTTATAATACGAACTAACCTCATTTTTCACGTTTAACGTCAATTTCGAACTTGTTTATATTGAGATATTTCAATCATAATGAAATTGTTAGCCTAGAACATACTGTCTCAGGAATATAAAAAAACTTGCATTTATAGCTTGTTTACAGGAACGCACACAAGATTTCCATTGCATTCCGATTATGGAGAAAAATCCATTATGGTGCATTTTAATGATGTTATCATAAATCAAACATTCTGAAATTTAACAGTATCACCAAGGTGCACCACAAAATGCCTTCTATAGATTATGGAGTGAGTAGCTTTTATCGTTTATTTACAGACAAAAGAATTCGGTTACAGAACTGACTGTGATCGAAAGATGCTGAAAGGGACTTTTGTTGCTAGCCAAATTGCGTCTTTTTGCTCCAAATACTCGATTTTTTTTTTGTTGAAGATTTTCTACTGGGATTCCGGAGCTAAATTTCACTATTCCTTTATTACATACATGAGTAGCAGCATTAACATTTTTTTCAAAATTTTTTGAATATGCGCTTTAAGGAAACCTTCCTTGTGAGTTATGTGTCTTTTAAATTGTCGTTTATATATCTGATATTATAGTATAAAAATATGAAATTTCTTAATAATACTCTGGTAGTGTTGGAGAGTGTTGAATAATCCGTGCCTGATGTGTAATTTTTCGTTGTTGTTTTTATTTCAGTAGTTTCATTCTTAACTTTAATACACTAACAATGAATTTCTAGAAATGCGAAAATCTACACAACAAGGCAAGTAAAACAAAATTATTATTTTTTTTATTTGCATAAAATAAAAGATAGATGAATTTAAAAATAATGCAATGAAGACACCATTTCCAAACATTAATGGATTTGTGATTTAAATCGGAAATAATAATTAAACTTTAATTTTAAGACGAAACTAATTCTATTCACATTTGTTGCACAAGATTCCGATGTCAAAACCATTTTAATTAAAATTTTTAATTAAAAAAATATGTTTAAAAGTTTAAAATTACTATAAAAATGAAATATCAAATTTCAAATTTTTAAAAAGAAATTTCAAACGAATTAATGTTGGACAACCTTAAATTATGAGTAGCTATGAAATTCATTAACCAAAAATTTAAAAAATTGAGTAAATGAAATAATTCTTCGAGTTTTATATTTTACTTATTCATTCAAAACGCAAAGAATTACTTCAATCAATCTGTTTGTTCATTACAATTAGCTTAAATGTATTACGGAAATAATAGCAATGAAAATTTCCTTCAAATTGTATTCATGAAACAATTAAAATACATCACCGTATATCATAAAATGTCTTCATTTAATTACCCATGGTAATTTCAACGCTTTCGTTCTTAAAGATATATTTTGATTGGAAATTTATAGCGATATTCTCGATAGGATAATTAGAAAATGATTTTCGATTACCTTACAGACAGCAAATGAATTATTAATGCAATCAAAAATTTTTAAATAGAAATATGTAACTCAATCGTTATATATACGGGAATCAAAATGATAATAATTTAATTTGTAAGGTGAGATAAAATTTTATTTTTGTTGATATTTGCTAGGTATATTTGAAAGGTTTAAAAAAAACGATGATAGTCAAAGTTTTTATGATATTTATTATAATAGTTTTGAGATTATGTTTGAGATAATACTTGCTAATAAAATGAAATTTTAGCTGTTAGTCTGAGAGACGTAATATTGTTTGGAAACTTCGGTTAAAGGCAAAACTGAATGTAATATTTGAAAGAACACAATTGAAAGGCATAAGTTGAAAGGACGATGAAAGTCCTTTGAAAAATACATTTGAAGATATTTAAAAATGAGGGAAAAACAATAAAACTCGACGTGTGTAAACTGGAGAATGACAAATGACTAACATTTAATTATCTTTGACTATAATTGCTTTCCCTCTCTAAATCTTGAACTGCACTTTGAATTTTTTATTTATTTATTTATTTTACCTTAGCGAAAAACTGGAAATGCATGGTAACCTAAATTTTAAAGAGTTATCTGTTTTATTACTGATATTTTTTCTTCATTTTCTTCACTTTTCTTCATATTTTTTTCACATCATTTTTGTATATAAAAAGACATAAAGACTCTTTTGAAATTTGTTTCGCAATACTTTGACAGAAATTGAAGAATGAACAGAAAAATTCGAGTATTTATTGAAGTTTAAAATTTTACATAATTGTATTGAAATATTGCCGATCCAAATTAATAAATTATGTTCTTAAATCAACGTATGTGTACCTTTGCATACATTGGATATATCACTGTATTATTCATGGTGATTACGCTGTATCTTTTGCTTAGTTGTAAAAGTTATATATTGACTGAAAATGTGTATTAAAAACTTTGAGAGTATTGATTTATTGCCTATTTTATATTTAATGGTCCAATGGTTAGTTAAAATTAGGGTATTTGAAATTTAAAACGATTTTATAATGGGAATCTTTAAAGCTTACATAAATTTAACATTTATAACTTGATAATTCTTTTGTCCCATGCAGAATCTAAAAAAAATCTAAAAAAATCTGGTAGCCAGAATTTTTTTTTGTCGCCAGTAAAGACTATTTACCCCCTTTCCAATTTCGTCATTTCGCCCCCCCCCCCTTTTTTATTTAAGCATGGGTTTTCAAAAAAAAAAAAAAAGAAAGAAAAAAAACTAAAATTATCTTATGAATTGAGTGAATAAGTATAATCATGAAAATCATGGGCATGGTAATAATATATCTTTAATTGCCTTAATTCTTCAATCCAATTAATAAAATAATTTAGAAAGTTAAAATAAATTTTTTTCGACGAAGCTTCTAGAAAAACTGAAATATAGGTAGAATATAAAGTACGACAGAATAAAGCATCCAACATCATAAGAAAAATAATATTTTTTTATTAAAATCATTATTATTTTTAAAGAAAATTATATTTAAAGTATTTACTTAGACAAATCACGGACCAATATCATTAAATGGTCCGATTTAGAGCATTTTACGTTATATAAAAGATTTACAAATGCTTTGCGTCATGTTTTTTAAAAAAGGGCATTTTTTTTTAATTTTGCTTCTTAACTCTGACATATATCTTTATGTATGTCTGTATTTAAAAAAAAAAACTTTAATCCAAAGTACCAGCTATCTATAACTTTCTCTAGTTTATAATTACTAAGTAAACCGTACAAGTGAATTATCATTAGATCATTCTAGCCAGTTAAAATATTTTGATCGCCAATGGCGACCTGTAGATCGTATTTGTTGAGCCTGGTTCCACGAATTAATCCCTTTTTCAACACTTTCCAACATAGTTGAAACGTGTGCAAACGAACATAAGAAATAACATAAGAAATAATCTCGAAAACGACTTGGATGATTTTTTAAAATTATTATATGATATTAATCGGTTTTTGATAGAGTGAATAAGGTTTACCGTTACACATAGAAAAACACTGTTTCTTAAGTAATCCTGTTTAAAAGTGGGACTATTTTTCTACGCTTATTGTTATCTTAAATGAAAAAGTTTTAATCATTTCTCAGTAAAAAAGCTTGCGCTAATTTGAGGTTAATATTATATTTTCGGTTCACTGTTAAAATACCTGCACGTAGCCCATAAATGAATTAGATTCAATTTTCTATTAATATGAAAATATTTTTTTTATGTATTTTAAATATTTAAAATATATGTATGAAATTAAATTGTTATTTATCTTTTTTTCTTTCTTCAAAAGACGAAAATATTTTACATATCAAATCAGCATTTGGTCGAAAAATTATTTAGATTCATTTTTTAATATGAAGAAATATTTTGTTATATATACGTTTGTTATATGTATTCAATTAAATTGTCATTCATGTTATCGTCATGTACACGCTTTCCAGTTTTCTAAGGAAAATAATTTCACATTATTTGGCTAACTAAATGGCTTAGCCAAAGTCTCATTCCTCGCCAACCAACCAACAAATCAATCGCTCGTGTGCAGTCACTCTGCTTGAAGTCAAAGTTAAAAAATATTGATAGGCGATTACAGGGCAAACTGAATTCGTATACTTTCCAACATAGTTGAAAAGTATTTATGAATTTGGTTTGTCTGTCTGCCATGTGTTTGTGTGTCTATTTGCCGTCTCTCAGTGCTCTAATTCTCTTAAGTATACTTGGATGCCATGCAATTAGTATATGTTATCAAAGTTTACTATGGCTTGTTCGGTATTGAAAATTAAGAGTGTAGCACGTATAGTTCATTTACAGATTCACACAAAAATTTCCGTTACATTACGCTCTAAGGAAAAATCATATGTGGTGTATTTTAATGATATTACATTATTTCAATCATATTGAAATTGATATATATCACTAAAGTGCACTACAAGCTGCTTACTATTGAATCTGGTGTGTACAGCATTCATTATTCATGTACAGGGACACACAAAAGATTTCGATTACAATACTGTCTATAATCAATAATAGGTTTTAACACAAAAAAATTTTTTGTTGAAAACCACTTTTTTTTGCAATTCTAAAAAATAAATTTGTATCGTCAGCAAAAATGTTTTGTTAATTGAAGTAAAATGGTTCAATTTTACTCCAATTTTGCTAAAACAACCAAAATGTACTCAACAAAAATGTTTTGTAGTTTTAATCAATTCCTTTTTCTGAGTGTAGTTACAATCGATACATAATTAATGAGAAGAATAAGATTTTCTGGTGGGAAAAAAAATCATCTTTTTTTAATTACTGTCAGAGAATGAATATAAATATAATCCAAACTGTTTAATCACGATTCTGTTTTTCAATTATTCTACAATTGGTATGTAAAATGAAAACACGCATTAAACTGCTAAGATGAGAATTTTTTTTTTCATATTCGTTAGATAAAATTGATTTGTGAAATTCGCTTCCATTTAATGAAAGCGAAAAATATAGCTTAATTTTAATCAGCATCGAAGTTATTGAATTTGAATTGCCTTTCTTTGTTCCTTTTTTTCTATTTATAAAGAGAGAAGGAATTGTAGCAAATATATGCTGTAATTGTGTAGGCTTTTACAAAGTAACTTCATCAGGTTTCATTTTTAATGCACAGTATATCGTGATATAAAAAATATTAATTATTATCTCGTTATTTTCTATATATGTATTGCAAAGTTTTTGTGCTAGACTACTGAGTAACTGAAATGGTATGTGCGTGACCGTGGCTAGAATGTGTAACAATTCACAGATATTTTCAAACAAATAACAGGTAATTAACAGTTTTAAATCTCAGGAAGTGCGTTCAATAAAATAATCCAATCGGTTACATATTTTCATTGGATATCTATTTCGCATAAGGTATTATTCACGCAGTAAGAAACGACACAATAATTTAATAATTTTTTTTTCATAATATGCTGTTTTAATTTAGTCTGATTATTATTTATTGTATCTAAATCTCAATTACATATTTGTTTTTCTTAATTGATCGTTCGTAAAACAGAAATACATAATATAAAGTGTTGTTTATCACTTTAAAAAAGGAAGGCATTGAATAATAATTTAATCAACACTCAATATGATTGAAGAATAGAGAAGTATCTCACAGATTAAAATTAATACAACATATTATTATAGTACTATTTTCGATTCGAAGATAAAAAAATTAATTCGTATGTTATTTTAAGCCATTATTTAGAGCAAACTAAATACAGAAAAATCGGTTTATTTAAACACAAAAGTGACAACTTTCATAGTTTTCTTACCAAATAAAGTCTGACAAATGTAATTGTGCTTATTACCGAATTTGTACTACTTTTCTCATAAGGCCTTTCGGTGTATTTGAAACCAAGATTTTATTTATTTTTTATTATTTAATGAATAATAATTTGTAAATCCCGGGCTTCAATTATTTGTATCTGATCTATGACAAATGAAACGATGTCAAATGAATTTTCAGATCATAAAATGCTTATGACGATTGTCATTTAAACAAGTATAAAAATATTCAATTGGTATTAAAAACTGCCTCCTTTTTGAAAGGGGGGGAGGGTACAAACTAAAAGGAACAGTTGGCGTTATAATAAAAAAAAAACTATTTTTACTTAAAAGCTCTATAAATTATGACCGATACGAAATAAGCATTCCATAACTAAAATATATAACTTTTTTTCACAATTTTTTTTTTGAAGAAAATAAAGCAAACGAAATTTATATTTAAAAATGATTGAAATAATTTCTAAATGGTGCAAAAATAATGAATATTTTAATACGAGCTGAGCTTCTAAAATATACAAATATGTGCATTGTTTCTGACATACATCAATTACTATCATCAAACTTATATAATTTTTTTAGACGCATATTGAACACGTTTTTGTTTTTAATTTTTGCCTTTAATATTGCATTTGATGACCATAACTTTGGTAGTCAATATTTGTCTCTAACGCTTACACATGTATTTTTGAAAAATCAATCCACTAACGTCCTTTGAGTAATAATTAGTTCGAAAAGAACATTTTAACCATTGGTGTCAAGTGAAATATATAAAGACTGCATAAATTTAACTAAAACTTAACAGGATTGAAATAATATTCGGACTAATTTAAAGTGAATCCAGATAATTTGTAAAAGGAAAAGTAAAATTAAATACAAAATTCAACACCCCCTTAAAATAATTATTTTCTTCATTCAAAAATTCCTTATTTTTTTCGTTTGATTAATATATTACTCATTGTATTTTCAGATTTAAAAAAAATGTCTTTTACAGCTTCTTAATTTGCTTAATTGATAATTCTCCGTGAAAAGAATGCAAATATAACATTCCAACTATCGCCTTTAAAAGTGCTTGGTTGGTTGACTGGTAGTTTGAACCAGACAGAGACTTTTGTTTAAAGTGGAATCGGACCGACTACATTAACCACACACTATGCCTGAATTGGTATTCGAACTTGGCACCTCTTGTCTAGCAGCCCGCGCCCTAACGACTAAACAAGAGGATAAGTCCGAGCAGTCCCTCTCGGACAGAAAAAAAATAGCCAACAACGCTCAGAATTTTACTTCTACGAGAATAAAATGCTGCCGTACACTTTTTTTTACAATTCATAAAAAGTATTTAAAACAATTGTTGAAAAGCCTTTGTATAAGAAAAATCAAAATAATAATAATAATAACAATAACAACAACAATAATAATAATAATAATAATAATAATAATAATAATATGTACATTTTTATTTCTTTTGTTTTTGTAATTTGATTTTTACTGTGTACTTGTTGAATATTATCTATAATAGTAAGTTTTTAATCAAACAAACATATATATAATCATTCTAGGCAAATACTAGATATATTTTTGCGTTCTTTAGAAGAATTGATTTCTTTGCCTTTAAAAAGAAAGTATTTTTTCACAGTCGAATATAAGTATTTTTCTACTGAGAAACATATTTTTTAAACTAAACAAGGATATTGCTTTTCCCTGTAATAGATACAGTGTTTTTCTTTCGCATTGTTCAGAAGAACTATTTTTTCATAAAATATATTGAACTAGGAATGTTTCAAGGTAAGACATGAACAGTTGTTATACTCAAATTACGAACAAAAAAATATTTAAGGACATTTATTTTTCTTTATGATATATATATATATATATATATCTACTTGTGAAATTGGTATATCTCCCAAAAAACATTTTAAGTCTGTTAAAAGTTTCATTAAAATATTTTTACTATCGTGAAAGTTACAAATAAAAACCCGAGATCGAATTAAAGTAAATCAGTATGAATTTTTGACTTAATAAATGGATTACGATCCAGATATTCTACACAAGATTTGTACATTGTAGTGGGCACTACCACGCCTTAATGTTTGCCTGAAGAATTTTTAATCATCCTATGTGATACATAGAGCTCTTTTTCTGGTAGCAAATTTTATTGCTGGCGCATTAGATACTTTGAATAACTTGTAAGTACCTGGTGTCCCAAAAATGACTGATGGATTTTAAAATTCAATAACTTGAAAACGATGACAGGTATTAAAAAAAATCTTGCAGAAGGGTTATGAATTATGTCAGTAGTTTTTTTACTGTGATATCTTTTCAGCTTTAGTACGGTCCCTCGAACTTTAGCACCAATAATATCTAAAAGTTTTCTTTGAATTATTTGATCTCAGAAAAACTAGGCCAACAAAACTTTTAGAAATTATTGGTGTTGAAGTTTGAGGGATCGTTCAAAAAATCCGACTGTGGCAGCCGTCATTTTTATCAGTGCGCAGGCCTAGTATTCAGGGGGCGATGCATCAATGCTGAGTGACGACAGTTTTGGCCTCGGCTGATTGCAAATTGCTGTCAGCGCCATCTACTGTTTGAAATTCGAACTAAAATCAAGAATCACAGTAAAAATCTCCTGACATCATACATAACTCACCTGCAAGAATTTTTTTAATATCTGTCATCATTTACAAGTTATTAAATTTTAAAATCCATCAGTCATTTTTGGGACACCCGGTATATAGACGTAATTGTAGACAGTTTACAATCGTAATTACGCTTAAATAAATGAAACTAAACGGTATTTCTTTAGAATTATATAGATTTTCTTAGTGAATGATACATTTTTAACTAATGTTTCATTAAACATCCAGCTTATATCTTTCTTGTAACACTATACATATTTTTTGAAGTGCAAGTAAGCAAAAGGCTCAACCAGCAATTTAGTTTTTATTACGAATCTGTCATTGAATTTATGGTATCAATATTATATAAAAGTTTATTAAATGACAAAAATGCTTTTGCACATTTGTCCATAATATTGTCTTTGTAATTTGCATCCTAAGAATTTTAAAGGAAAAAATCATTATTAGAACATTTGAAGTTTATAGATATTCATTCGAATATATTGGTGTTTTAACAGGATAACTACTATATTTCTATTATAAAAAACTATTAGAAACACAGCGACCTCTGGCGTCGGTGGCGGGAAGAACACAGAGTCTGAACAGTTGTTAAGCTTAGCTCTTAGAGTGAAGATCTAGTTTTACAAAATAAAATAAATAGAGACAATATTAAAAGTCTAACCATTTAAAATAAAAATGTTTTACTATTCGCTTAAAATTTCATATGGTGAATATTTCATTTTCCTATATTATAATTATTTTTTTAAGATTTTTAATTTCTTCTTTTAAAACATAAAAGAACATTTTCGATTCTTATCAACCTATAATATTTATAACGTGTTTTCTTGTTTATATGATAAAATGAATCTTAAATACTCAATAAAAATGTTCTATTCCGATACTTAAGAAAATCCAGCTAATCTAGTTTTTTTCAATCAGAGCATATAAAAAAACTTTATGAATTCGTGTATTGTTAATTCGCTTAATGAGCTGTTTGTTTATAATACTTTTTCTGCCACAGCATGTTTAGTATTTTTGAGTACACTTTACATGAAGAAAATTATAATTTAATTTTTTTTTTTTAAATAAAATAATATTGTTTTTATAGCATACAAAAATATGTTAATTATGCAAGTTTTCAAATATAATTAGTAAATTTGTTGCTACACAAGCAGTATAAAATTACCATAGTTTAAGAGTAATGTACGAAGTGGTATTTTAAAAAGTCCTTCCGGCCTGTACCGGAAGGAAAGGGTAGCTTTCATAGTCCATGTTTTTAAAAATTCAACTCATTTTCCGCAAACACCCGAAGCTAAAATGCTTCGAACCCGATTATAGAATATTGAATCCCGGTTTTCGTTAATACTGAATTTGAATGCGAATTTCAGCATGAGAGTTACAGCATAACAAAAATCAGATTGATTCAAAATGTCAGCCACGCTAGAATTTCAAACTGCCATATCTCAGCCATTTTTAAGATAAAGCCAAAACAAAAAATGTTCCGAAATCCTTGTACCACGATATAACACTTAACGGAAACAACTTTTTCAATTTATAATTTTATATATATTTTTTTTGAATTTTTAAAATGATTAAACATTTTTAACTTGCCACCATTTTGAAACAAGATGGCACATGAAGCTGGCCAACGAACTCGGTTGAGACTTTGGTATGTTCTGTACACATAATCAGTCACATTCATATCGGTTCAAAAATACGAGAGTTACTGCATAACAAATATAAGACTGTTTCAAAAATCTCAGCCACACTAGAATTTCAAACTGCCAAATCGCAGCCATTTCTTAAGATATAGCCAATACAAAAAATGTTCCGGAATCCTTGTTTCACAATCTCACACTTAACGGAAACAATTCTTCCAATTTATAATTTCTACACCTTTTTGAACTTTTTAAAAATTAAATTTTTTTAACTGGCCGCCATTTTGAAACAAGATGGTGGATGAAGCTGGCCAACGAACTCGGTCGAGACTTTGGTATGTTCTGTACACATAATCAGTCACATTCATATATATATATATATGTATATGAATCATATATATATATCATGATATATATATATATATATATATATATATATATATATATATATATATATATATATATATATATATATAATATACATATATATATATATATATATATATCAACATTAGAACGGTGGGTGGTTTGGGGGTCTGGGAGTCATGATCGGTGAAAATATATCAAAATTTTTTGGAATTGTTTTCCTTCGAACGGCTGCAATAGGTAGCTTTTAGGTAGCTTTCAATACAAAAAAGTATAAAGTTACCTATTGCAGCCGTTCGGAGGAAAGCAGTTCCGGAAAATTTCGATATATTTTCACCGATCATGACCCCCAGACACCAAACCCACCGACGGTCAAATGTTGATTTATATATATATATATATATATATATATATATATAAATATGAATATATATATATATATATATATATATATATATATATATCTGAGCTATGTCATACGATAACGCTCGTATTTATAAATCAATTTTGATGAAACTAATTGTGTGTATTAAGCTCACAAATGTCTCGACCGAGTTCGTTGGGCAGCTTGGTCCGCCATTTTGTTTCAAGATGGCGGCCACTTAAAAATTTAAAAGTAAAATAAATATACAAAAAGTTAAAAATTCAAATTTATTTTGTAATTAGGTGTTAGGCCTTGATACGAGGATTCCAGAGCATTTTTTGGTTTCTTTGCATTTTCTTTGCATTTTAACTTGCTGTTTTCGTGTAACATTAGCTAAAATTTTAAAACGAAGGTATAGGAAAGCTACCTTTTCCTCCCGGTACAGGCCGGAAGGACTTTTAGGTAGCTTTCAATACAAAAAAGTATAAAGCTACCTATTGTAGCCGTTCGGAGGAAAGCAATTCCGGAAAATTTTGATATATTTTCAACGATCATGGCCCCCAGACCCCAAAACCACCCTCCGTTCAAATGTTGATTTACACATATATATATATATATATATATATATATATATATATATATATATATATATATATATATATATATATATGACCTATGTCATACGATAACGCCCGTATTTATAAATCGATTTTGATGAAACTAATTGTGTGTATTAAGGTCACTAATGTCTCGATCGAGTTCGTTGGCCAGCTTGGTCCGTCATTTTGTTTCAAGATGGCGGCCATTTAAAATTTTAGAACTAAAATAAATATACAAAAAAGTTAAAAATTCAAATTTATTTTTTAATTACGTGTTATGCCTTGATATAAGGATTCCAGAGCATTTTTTGGTTTACCTCTATCTTAAAAAATGGCTGAGATACAGCAGTTTGAAATTCTAGGGTGGCTGACATTTTGAAACAAAACAGCACATTAACGTGATTACTCGCAAATTATTTTCTTTCATTGTTGTAATAATTTTCCTAATAATGCGCATAAAACTATATATTCATATCCGTTAGCGCCAAATTCTCGCCAAAATTGGCGACATTTGGCGAAATATCGCCAAATTTGGCGACCAAAATAAGTCTTCATAAATGAAGTCAATTTGGCTATTGCTCAATAATTTGGCGAATCTCTTATTCAAATTCTGTATTAACGAATCTTTTGTAAACGTTTCTTTGCATTTTAACTTGCTGTTTTCGTGTAACATTAGCTAAAATTTTAAAACGAAGATATAGGAAAGCTACCTTTTCCTCCCGGTAAAGGCCGGTAGGACTTTTTGTAATGAAAGCTACCTAAAAGTTAGTAGCTTTTGACTGAGCGAATTTTTTCCTTTTCTTTTTAGATTTAGACTGTAATCACATTGTTATATATATATATATATATACAGATACACTGGTGATCAAAATGTTTATTAAATCAATACTCAAGTATTGTGATAGCAAACTGCATACATTTTATTAGAGATTCTCCGATATCTATGGCAATATGCAATTTAATGCAAGTTTTTGTCAATATGATTATAACGTTGATTTAACTCGAAAATGCAGACCTCGGTTTGTTTTTGCACCACAGAAAATTGAATGCCAAACTATCAAGTGTTAGTCAAAGAAGAAGAAAACAAAATGTACCATTACTATTTTCTGTTGAACCGTGTTTATTTAGGTGCGAAAATTCTACAGTGCCTTGTTTATAAATCTTAAGGTAATCGAATGAAAGCTATGAGAAATGTTATAAACTTCAAGAAGCACTTTGTGAATTATTTGTCATCATTTATCATACAAATTATTGATTTTATGGTGGTGGCCGGTCTACAGATTAAATCACTCAGAAATATAGATTTAAGAGTAATTTTCGAATAATTTTCTGTAAGAAATCATAAAACATTCATCTCATATGAGTTATTTCATGAATTATGGTGTTTAAAATATTAGATACGTAGTAAATTTAGGTCATTCTGTATTACAATCAATAGACTTTTTTATATGATGGAAGATATGGTGGTTAATTCACTTTTACAACTACACTGAACAAAAAATGTCCATTTGTCATCTGTTTAAATATGCAACGATCACCACTTATAAAATATTTGAATTATTTCATGTGTTATATGTTTAAAATAGTAGATCTTACTAATAGAAGATGTTAGTAACAAACAAAAGTTTTTTCATTTGCGTACAATTTAAAAACACATATAAGTATACATTCCGTTTGAAAGAAATCATACTTTTTTAACAATTAAAATTCTAACTTCTTTTCTGTAAATATTGAAAGTCCCTTTTTTTTTTATTTAAAATATCCTTTTGATAATTTAGCGATGTATTTAGATCTGATGACAATATAAAGTAATGGAAGAAATGTTTGTTAGACTAAATAATCAAACAGTATATAGTTACCTGACTTTGATTCAGTTATATGTGAAATAATTTAGACAAAGTTTAATTTTTATATTCTTCAAATTAATGAATTTATTTTTTTAGGTAGCAATGCATTTCAAAATTTTCTAACAAAAAAAAGTATCATAATTAATATCAATATGTCGAAACACATATTTTTTTATGTATATCTGTACAAATTTACATTTTCAGAGACTGTCAAACAAAAGACACCATAAAAAATGCACTTATGAAATTAATTAAAAATGTTTAATAAGCAATTCGCCACAACAAGATAATATTTCTATTTTTAATTGCGAAAAATGTAATACAGTGAGCAACAGTATACTACAAACTCGATGACACATCTGATATTTTTAGGCAAAGTTTGTTTACATATATTATATTATTTTGAGAAAAAGTGCATATATTGTGATCTTTTCGTACATCTTTAATGGAAAAAACTCGTATACTAAGTAGAAAAAAACAATTATAAAACATAAATATTCGTGCTAAATATTAAAATAGAACGAACGTATGGCGGTAGATAGATAATTAAAGGCAAATGTTAAATTAGTAAATGTAAATACATCATTTAAAATTCGGTTATGAGTAAAGCGATTACAATTTTTAAAAAAAATTTCTGATACATTAATAAACATAAACATAAGAAGTTTTTTTCAACATTCATGAAAAAAGATAGGCATTTCTATACAAGAAAACATTTTTTGTAGTGTTAGTTTTTCGGAGTTTAACTTTTAATAAGTATCTTGCATCATTATTTCCATTCCTTTTTATGAAGTGAAATAAATGCTTTCATGTTTTTTGTCAAATTGAAACTAAAAAAAAAATCCATTTCTTATAAAATTTTAATGATGCTTTTCTAAAAATAAAAATAAAATGTATTCAATTATTATAAATTGTTATGCTAGATAAAACTTAAATTAAATTTAATTATTCATTTAAATGAAACTGGATTACTCATAAACATTGATTATTTTGCAAATTCGAGAGAAGTTAGTAAATACATGGAAAAAAGAATTCCATACCATTATGTCCAAGATTTCATATTACATATAAACTCGTTCATGTTAAAAGTTGCAATAACTCTAAGAAACTACTTTTTCTCATATTACTGAGACAATTCTAATGATGTTTTACTAAAAAAGAATTTATAGAATTTATCCGAACTTTACTTATAACTTTTTAACAAAAGGGAAAAAAAGTATAGGCTATATATATATATATATATGTGCAGTGAAATACGTTTAACACGAAACTGAGGGGACCGAAATTTTTTTTCGTGTTAAAAGAATTTCGTGTTAACAGATTCATAAAAAAAAGGACAAAACTCACCAATATTTTCGATGTCGCGAAATTTTATTCGATTTCCAGTTAAACTATACTAGTAGGTTACATCCATTATAATAAAAAACAAGCAAAAATATTATTGTTTTTTGGGGAAAAAATCAGATATCTTTTTTCGAAGTGTCTTTTTCAGAACCATATTGTCCACAAATTGTTCGAGATCATCCATTGTTTTATTCATCTCTCCATTCGAATGCGCATCTAAATAACTGCGCATACTTTTAATCATTTTCTGCATTTCTGAAGTAGAGGGGACAGGAACTGCATCATTGATTCCGTTGTCAGATTCATCGTCGGAATCTACAAAGGTGGAATCATTTGGATTATGAACGATCTCCAAAATGTCTGTGTCTGTCAGAATCGGTGCTGTAGACACATCATCATCGACTGCAACATATTCATTTAATGATATTGTAGGACAGTCTAGTAATGTTGAGAATTTTCCAAACATTTCATTAAATGTCGGCTCAGTCTCAATATCGGCTGATTCTTGGGGTGCCAAAGAATTTAACACTTTGGAGACTCCCGCATGGCGAAAACAATTTTCAACTATCGTAGGCTTCACTAAATTCCATGCTGAGCGCAACATATTGTAATGCATCCAATAAATTAATGGAGAAATCTTCTTTTGCTTCGATCGCGACTAAATATTTGCGAAGCAATTGCTTTCGATAATTTAATTTCAAATTTTGTATAATGCCTTGATCACATGGTTGTAAAACACTTGTGGTATTTGAAGGCAGAAATATAAGCTTTATAGCTTTTAATTCAATATAGAGGCGTGCTGGACAGTTATCAATGATAAGCGCGACTATACGCTTTTCTCCTAAAAATCGCTTATCCAATTTGATAAGCCAATCATTGAAAATAGTGGCCTCCATCCATGCTTTTTTGTTTGCAGTATATTCAACTGGTAATGTTCTTACATTTTTAAAACACCGCTGTTTTAAACTTTTACCAATGACAAATAAGGGTAGATTTTCTGATCCATCCGAATTGCGTCCAACCAATACTGTAATTCTTTCTTTAGAGATTTTTCCTCCTGAACACGACTGCCCTTTAAACGATATAGTTTTATTGGGTAAGCAGCGGTAAAATAAGCCAGTTTCGTCGGCGTTGAAGACACCTTTTGGGTCATATTCTTCAAGTATTGAAGGCAACGCAGATTGCAACCATTCTATGGTCATAGTTGGTAAAACGTTATTAGCTTCACCCCAAACATTTTTTAACACAATGCCGTTCCTTTTTTGAAACGTTCCAACCAGCCTGGATTTGCCGAAAATTCAATACGCATTTGTTTTGCCAGTTCATCTGCTTTTTCCAGCAATAAAGGACCTGATATAGGAGCATTCTGAGATCTAGCTTGTTCGAACCAAATAAGCAAAGTTGTCTCTAAATCTTCGTGCTTAGCAGTTCTCATGCGTTTTCTCTCTGGTTCAAACATACTGCGCTCAAACATTAACGTAATGTTATCTCTGTTTTTTAGTTGATAAAGTAGAATTGGCAATGCCAAACTCTTTGCAGATTTCTGTTTTCGTCCTGCGTTTTTCATCAACTGCATTAAGCAGCTTCATCTTCATTTTAAGCAAAATAGCGGTTTGTTTTCGTACCGATTTCTCAGCCATTGTGCTCATAAAACATAAGCTATAATAAAATCTTACCGTTGGCTACGTCCCGAGTTAACACCCTTTCAATCCCCAACAGGAACTGGCGCGTGACGTCAGAGCGCAACGTATTTTTCCTTCCCGCATACACCACGTGAGGAGAAACATAAACCTAAACCACTCTCAACGTACTTTTCCCTCCCACCTTCATCCCTCCTCTCCGAAGCGAAGCGAGAGTGAAACCTGATACCCCTCCTTTTCATTTGCAAAACACACAAAATTCACGAATTTCAATTCAAACTAACCGACTTTGGAAACGAACTGAAGAGCAGTACTAATCCTGAAATGCCTGAGAATTTCTTATTACCAAACTCCCGACATTCCTTTCTTCGGGCGAGAAAGGCACAACCAAACTGGGTTCTCACAATCGGCAATTCTTTGGTACAGATAAGGATTCTATTCATTGGCAGTGTTTCTTTCAGGCATTCCTCCAGAGGGCAGTGCACCCCCGAAGCAAATCCACCGCAGAAAATCGGAGCCTATGTTTTCTTTAACATTTTATTTACTCTGCCCCATCCAAATCCCTCAAATGCCCCCCCCCCCCCGAAGCAAATCGCCTGAAAGAAACACTGTTCATTGGGGGAGGGGGTAGCAATGTTGGATGATGACCACTGGGAGAAAAAGAGAGGGGAAAAGGTCGTGAAGGAAGAAGAACCGATTCCCGGAAGTTAAACAATTGCATAAATAAATTCCACAGAGACTTAGCAAACATACCACTGAAACTCGATAGCGAATTCTTTTCGTGTTAAACGATTTTTGTTTCGTGTTAAAAGAAAAAAAAATACATTAAATTGCATAGTACACTGCCCGGACCGCCATATCGTTTCGTGTTAACCGATTTTTCATGTTAAGCGTTTTCGTGTTAAACGTGTTTCACTGTATATTGGCCAAAAGGAAAAAAAGTTAATAAACTAATGTTTAAAATATAGTATAATTCATACATACTTTCAAAAAATATAGTTTTAATTAAAGTTGTTAAAAACTTCTTAATCACTTTTCAAATCATATATTAATAATGGAAATTTTAAACGAAAATGTAAAAGATTTCGAAAAGATTAAAAAAACTGCTACATTTATCCCTAGTGTGCGAGCACTTTTACAACAAATTTTTAATAGAATTTTTCGTCTTATGTAATAACACAAAAATATTACAAACTTCTACGATCAAATAACGTACTTACGAATTCTGAGATTTAAATACGAAATAAAAATTTGAAATAGTGGTTTGATACGCCTTCGAAATTCCAAGTAGTGTATGCAGCGTAATTTTATTTCTCAATAATCATTTTAATGGAAAATGCAACATCTTCGATTATATGTATTATTAATAGTTTTCATTCTTTAAATTTTTTCTGATCGATAATTTTCGTCAGACTCACGAATGAAGAGTGACACTTTGGTTTTGAAATGTAATTCGTATTCTACGTCAAAAAGCGACAATATGTGATTAAAAAAATATTTTTTTTTCTCAGTGTGCTTTGCAAATTCATCGCAGACCATGTCGTATACGGTGAGGTACCCGAATAAATTAACGGTGACATCGTTACAACCCATTCTTATATAATGTGGATCCCTTAACCACTTAACAGTTTTTCCCGAACGCCGCTCTGGTAAGAAAAATTTTCTTGCTTCGTTACTAAAAGCTGTTGAATACCACTAATATTAAACTGTAATGTACTTTTTATTAATTGAAAAATAATTTTCCGATTATATAAGGCAAATATTTTAGTACGGGAAAAGTTTTGTTTTGTCCTTGTTTTTTATTGTGTCAAAAAAAAAAAAAAAAAACGTTACTGTTAAGGGGTTAAATCGTGCGAGTATTCGTTTTTGCAACCCATTCTACTAAAATAAAGTATGACGCATTTGTTAGAATTCACCCTTGCCGACTGTTTTCGAGAATATACTTTATTCGTTCGCCCTGTTCGGTCGTATTCCTTACGTATTCCTTGTGCAGCGCGGCGCAGGTTATTTGACGCATGAAATTTTGTGTGAAGTGATAAAGTTTATTATAGGCTACTTAAAAAAAATAAAACAATAAGCTGACTATAACAGAAAAGCAGAAAAAAATTTCGCTATGTGTGCTAGACAATAAAATAAAATAACATGTTGGGTGAAATCCCCAGTAACTGATACTTTAAGGATTTTTTCTTGTTCAAATCACTATTACAAAGTTTTAAATCTATTTTATACTTATCTTTGTTTTTGAAAGTATAGTAAAGATACATTAAAAAAATATTGTTGACAAACTTTAAAAAATATATACTTTTTATTACTGAAAATTAATTTTTGTCATAAATATGGCCAATATCTCCAATAATTGACACTATCCTTTTTTTTGAAAAACCAATGGTTGAAAAATAAGGTATAACAGTTAAGACAAATGAGTTACCACTTGATGACAATACTTTGCAGAATTTTACAATGCTTATCTGAATTAGCTTTCTGTTGAAGTGACAGTTACTGGTTACGTGTAACTGCGGGTTATGTACACTGTAAAAAATGACCAATGTTTCTTATTTTATGAAAATATACTATAACCACGAACGAAAATATAATATAATCTTCCGAGTTATCCGAAATTAGGAATAGCGTGTTCCATTGTCTTTTGAGTCCCCAGAAACCAATACATTTCCAAAATTTAAAGAAATATTTATAAAAACAAAGTATTCTTAGCTGCCCGTATTTTTCAGAAACGTTTCCGAAGGATTTTTATAGTGTATTAATTAGTGTCCTCAGCCTGGAATACATGTTTTTCAAATGTCATGAATTCTCAAGTAAACGTTTTCAGCCGTATAAGTTAATTTATACATGAAAGAGTAAAGAAATAATCTTACTTTTAATGTTATTATTAACGCTGTTAATTTTGCATGTTTGTCTGTTAAACATAATTTTTGAGCATGGAAATGTTTACTTGAGAATTATTAGCATTCGAAAAACAGGTATTCCAGGCTGAGGACACTAATTAATACACTATAAAAACCCTTCGGATACGTTTCTGAAAAATACGGGCAGCGAAAAATACTTTGTTTTTATAAATAATTCTTTAAATTTTGGAAATGTATTGGTTTCTGGGGATTCAAAAGACAATGGAACACGCTATTCGGAATTTCGGATAACTCAGAAGATTATATTATATTTTCGTTCGTGGTTATAGTATATTTTCATAAAATAAGAAACATTGGTCATTTTTTACAGTGTATTAAAATATGAAAAGTCATTAATTTTATTTTTGAAGAACATAGTATTAAATTTTAATTTAATGCACTTGACTAATTAAATTTTCGAAATAAATTTCAGAATATCTTTTGATGTTGAAATAGCATGTTATTTTTTAACTAAAAAATAAATTAATAAATGATTTTCAGGAAATTAATATATATACAGCTTTGTAAGGGCGTCAAGAAAATAAACTCTGATAAAAATATCAGAGATCTTCTGTCCTATATATACAGGGTGATTCATAAAAGATGGGCAGAACTTTAAGGGGTTATAGTACACTTAAAGACAAATAATATTAAATAGGAGACTAAGGGTCCCAGACGTATTCCCAAGGAGATAGGGGGCATTAAAGTTTAGGGTCCGAAATTTCAAATGATTATAAAACATGGAAAAATTGGTCGATTCGTTTGCGGTTTTTGCAAAAAATTTTCTTTATGCCAGTATTTTCTTGAAATAAAATTTTAAAGTTCAATTTCAAAAAATGCCGATAGGGGGCGCTTTAGACTTTGGAGTAACAAACAACTATTTTTTAACGTTATTTTTTGTATTTCTTTAAATGATTTCGAAAGCTTAGACTTAAACTTAAATTTTGATCTAAAAATCTGAGTCCTAACGAGTAGTTAAGTAGCGTAAACTGAAATTTGAAATTTGAAACCCTTCTCCCCCCAGAACAAAAATCAGTTATTCCCGATCTTTGTGTCGTAGATTAGGCTCTAACTACTGCCGCGTTTTGCTAAAATTATTCTTTATGTCAGTATTTTCTTGAAAATAAATTTTAAAGAAAATTTTCAAAAAATTCCGATAGAGGGCGCTTTAGACTTTGGAGTAACGAACAACTATTTTATACCGTTATTTTTTGTGTCTCATTAAATGCTTTCTAAAGCTTAGACTTAAATTTTCAGCCCAAAATCTGAATCGTTAGACGTGGTTAAGTTTCTGGGGAGAGGGGTTTGAAATTTCTACTCCTGAGCACAGTTCAGTTTACCATGTCCACACATTGTGTGCTGTGATACGAGGTAAAAAGACACAAATTAGGATTATGTTACCAAAGCATATTTATTAACATGTAATCACAATAAATGTTCAAAATTGTGACCACCAGAGGTTATGCACGCAGAACAACGGCGACGAATGGAACGGCGAACATTCGCGAAAACATCAGGCTTTTCGAGCACTTCCCCTACAGCGGCGGAAAGTCTGGCGACCAGTTCCTCGGGGGATTCAATGGGTGTCTCATACATAAGAGCCTTCAATCGTCCCCAAAAAAAGAAATCGAGGGGTGAAAGATCTGGCGAGCGAGCAGGCCAAGCAACAGGACCACCTCGACCAATCCATCTGTTCGGAAATGTGATGTCCAGATAGTTGCGGACGTCTAGTACGTAATGGGCTGGCGCTCCATCGTGCTGGAACCACATGACCCGCCGGATGCGTGGAGGAACAACGTTTAACAGGTCTGGCAGCACATGTTGCAGAAATGTGAGGTATGTTTTACCGTTGAGGCGTTCAGGAAGAAGGTACGGTCCGATTAGGTGGTCTCCGAGGATTCCTGCCCAAACATTGATGGAAAAGCGTCTCTGATGAGCATGTGGATACGTAGCATGTGGATTGACATCCGCCCATACATGTGCATTGTGTGTGTTAAATGTACCTTCACGTGTGAAGGTACATTCATCGGTGAAAAGCACAGTTCGTCCAAAATGTGGATTTAGCGCGTTCTGCTGCAGAAACCAGCGGGCGAATTCAATACGATTTGGATAATCCCCTGGAGACAGTTTCTGGACTCGTTGCACATGAAACGGGAGCAAATGTTCATCCTTCAGTACCCTCCAAGTCGTGGACTGTGAGGTATCCACCTGGCTAGCCACTGTTCGTGTACTTGTACTTGGCTGCGCCGCTACTACATCCAGAATGGCTTCTGCAACAACTACTGATTCGTCCTTTTTTGCACGACCTGCATTCGACCGGGAAGCGAGAAATGATCCCGTCTCACACAACTGTCTGTGCAAGCGCTCGAAAGTTTTGCGGTTAGGCAACCGCCTGTTAGGAAATCGCTCTCCGTACATTCGTTGTGCCTCTGCACCATTTCCATCTGCCGCTCCGTAAATTAAATGCATCTCAGCCTTTTCCTTATTCGTGAGGGGCACCATCTTCCGATTCATTACTACAGCGAGTTACACTTGACTCACCGTTCAGTGGTTTTTATGCCTGAATCGTGTCGAAATTTTGCATACGTGTTCTTCTTCTTCCCCATTTGACATTTGCATACTTTCTGTTTCCTTCTTCACCCGGTGACTAGCGTCAGGAATGGAGCTTTAACGTTTGCATGAGCGACGTTTCCAACTGTGCCAGTGCCTTTATGAGTGAATTCCGACTATGCAGTCCTTGACGAAAGTTGTATTTTTGCCTCGTATCACAGCACAGAATCGTTGGGCATGGTTAAGTAGTGCAAACTGAACTATGTTCAGAAGTTGAAATTTGAACCCCCTCCCCTCGCTACTGAACCACGCTCAGCGATTCAGATTTTGAGCTGAAAATTTAAGTTTAAGTCTAAGCTTTAGAAAGCATTTAATGAGACACAAAAAATAACGGTATAAAATAGTTGTTCGTTACTCCAAAGTCTAAAGCGCCCTCTATCGGAATTTTTTGAAAATTTTCTTTAAAATTTATTTTCAAGAAAATACTGACATAAAGAATAATTTTAGCAAAACGCGGCAGTAGTTAGAGCCTAATCTACGACACAAAGATCGGGAATAACTGATTTTTGTTCTGGGGGGAGAAGGGTTTCAAATTTCAAATTTCAGTTTACGCTACTTAACTACTCGTTAGGACTCAGATTTTTAGATCAAAATTTAAGTTTAAGTCTAAGCTTTCGAAATCATTTAAAGAAATACAAAAAATAACGTTAAAAAATAGTTGTTTGTTACTCCAAAGTCTAAAGCGCCCCCTATCGGCATTTTTTGAAATTGAACTTTAAAATTTTATTTCAAGAAAATACTGGCAAAAAGAAAATTTTTTGCAAAAACCGCAAACGAATCGACCAATTTATCCATGTTTTATAATCATTTGAAATTTCGGACCCTAAACTTTAATGCCCCCTATCTCCTTGGGAATACGTCTGGGACCCTTAGTCTCCTATTTAATATTATTTGTCTTTAAGTGTACTATAACCCCTTAAAGTTCTGCCCATCTTTTATGAATCACCCTGTATATTGCGGAAATTATACATTGCTAGATGTTTATGTCTTTATGTTTGTTCATCGGTATTGTCATTTGTATGCTCTCATATTTTTTTACTAGCAGATCCGCACGGCGCTGCCCGGTCCCGCCAAAACATAATACGAAATGCGAAATCACTCTTAAAAATCGCTGCGCGAAACCCTTCCACTGGTAACTCTTTGTCTTTCGGAAATTAAATAGAGAGATGGACCCAAAGCGGAAGTAAATTTAATACCACCTTCTCAAATGTCTAGATCAATTGATTCAAAACGGGTCAGTTTTTTGTCAAAATTTTTAAAAAAAGTTACCGTTTGCTTTTCACAAAATTCGCATTTTCGGAATCAGAAAAATAAACTGTGAGTTCCGATTCAAATATTTCAATACTTTTCTTAATACTCGAGGATGAGTGAAAATGAACTTTTTCGTTGTCTGGGACTATCAAATCGGTAACTTTCTTTTGCGGTTTCAATAAAAATAACCATTTTTGATGTACGCACAGGACAATCTTTTAGTTACACCACCAGGAGATGCATTTTGGTCTAAACAAATTATCCGACACGTCTCCCCGCTGCCTACGATACCGTGTATAGCAGGCGTGCTAGGCACGCGCTTCAAAATCTTTTAGTTCCAGTTTCCACCACCAGGTGGACCATTCTGTTCTAAATAAACCTATTTCCGAACGAAACTCCGGCACTCATTCATGCTGCTTACGGCACCGTGTAGAAGGCGTGCCTTGCACGCTCGAAAAATCTGTTAGTTCCACTTTCCACCGCCAGGGAGTACCAAATCTGAGTCTGAAATAATTAGCTATATCTTAATTAGTTCATGTTAAGTTGAATGAACCGATTCCTGTTGAAATTGGACCCATAGAACCCGAGAAAATAAATCAACACCCCTGGATATTAATATTCATAAATTGTGGTAGCCAAAGGCAGAAAAATGATACCGAAGTTTATTTAGTACCTGGGAGACCTCGGAAGAATATCAGAAAAGATTTCGTTTGAATCGGACCAATATTAAATGCAAAATCTTTTAGGTACATTTTCCACCGCCAGGGGGTGAACTTTGTTCTAAGCAAACCTCTTTCCGAACGAAACTCCGGCACGTGTCCCCGTTGCTTATGACAACGTATAAAAGGTGTTCTGTGCACGCGCAGAAAATGTTTTAGTTCTACTTTCCACCACCAGGGGGTGCGAAATCTATGTTTTAATTAGTTATCTATATCTTAATTATTTATGTTAAGTTGAATGAATCAATTGTCGTTGAAATCGGATCTATTGTTTGAATCGGACAAAATTTTAAATGCAAAATTGTTTAGTTTCACTTCCCACACCGCTAAGGGGTGCACTCAATTCTAAATTAAACTCTTTCCGATCGAAACTTTGGCACATGTCCCTTCTGCCTACAACACCGTATAGCAGGCGATGCAAAATCTTTTAGTTCCATTCTACATCTTAATTAGTTCTTGTTAAGTTGAACTAATTCTCATTGAAGATGGGCCCATAGAACCCGAGAAAATACCACTCGCTGGTCATTAATATTCAGAAATAGTTGTAACCAAGGCCTGAAAAAATTATACTGAAGTTTATTTAGTACCTGGGGACCTGAGAAAAGGTTTCGTTTGAATCGGACTAATAATTAATTAGTTCTCATTTTGGAGGGAGGTGGGGGGAAGGAGGGGGAAGGAGTGAGTTTCGATCAGCGCATTAACGAGATATTTAAACTAAAATCGAACATTCCCCTCCCCCCCACACACACAGAATTAAGTCTACGGCATTAAAAAATTAGGAATTATTAATTTTTGAAATAGAAACAAAATGACTTTTTTTTTTACATACAAAAACAGTAAGTTATCGTTATTAATTTCTAAAATCAAATACATAAATGACGTATACATGAAAAAACTCGCATAAAACAAATGGCAAAAATTCACAACTCGCTGTTCGAATTGCAATCAGCTGACGACCTTTTCATCTGGCAATCACAATTGCCCGGTTCACTTCCAGATGTGCCTTCAATTCTCAGCTACCAATCACAACTGCCCTCCAATGATGTTTGACTTGTAGTGGGCGATTTGTGACGTCATTTGAAACAAAAAACGCTGCAAAACATGAAAAAAATGTTAAAAAATGAAACTAAAAGAAAAAAATCTAATAAAAAAAAAATCTAATAATAAATAATCCGCCTTTCCCTTTTAAAATTAAGATTTTTTATCAGTAAAGAATTATCAACTTTTTCCAAGCTAACAAGAGTAAAAAATAATGGCGATTGTGAGTCAATCTGAGGCTGAAATGGAAGCAACCACCGAACCAATCAAGCGTTCTGGGCAAAATTACTTGTTGTCGAAGGAAAAAAAACGCCAAAAAATCAAAAATCGCTGTACGAATTTCACATAAACTTTATTGAAAAGAGGATAAAATTTACTATATTGAGCTAAAAGATTGGAACCGGATTCCGGTTACTAATGTGGGTAAATCGCAGCGAAACGTCAAAAAACACTAAAAATCGCATATTTAAAATCATGATTTTTTATCTGTAAAGAATTATCAACTTTCTCCAAGCTAAAAAGAGAAAAAACAAGAACGAAAAATCATGCGTCAAGCATAGATTATGTAGCACTTTCCAACGCTTCTAAAATAATTTTACAAATCATTACCGTTTAATAAGCTGAAAGATGAAATCTAAGTAAACAATTTGGAAAACGCATAACATATTTAAAAACGTAATTTCAGGAATTTTCAATATATACAATATTCGGAAAAATATCCGAATACTTTTATGTAGCCCTGTATATGATCTATAGATTTGTATATATACATAGGATGCTAAATTTTAGTTTAGTTAGGAAACGCGTAGCACCGTTTAAATTCTCCTTCTGGAGTTTCTGTCAATAAACGGAAATGTGTTCGCGAACTTTTGTGCTGCCCTGTATAGGATCTACAGAATTTATACACACCACGTAATAGACAAAAAGCTAGTTAAGATTAAAATCGCGTTTAGTAACTTAAAACGCACTTCCAGGAATTATTGTTAACAGACAGTAGAGAATTCTTTTGTGTGTCCCTGTAAATAAACGATGACTGCTATACACACACTATTCTGTAGTAAGCCTCTTGTAATGCACCTTAGTAATATATATAAACTTCAATGCGTTTAAAATAGTGGAACATTATTTAAATAAGCCGCAGACGATTTTTCTCCATAGACGTAATGTAACGGAATTATTTTGACTGTCCCTGTAAAGTAACTCTAAGTGCTATACACCTACTATTCCATATTAAGCTTCTTCTAATGCATCTTAGTGATCTATATAAATTTCAATGCGTTTACAATAGTGAAACATTTTTAAAATAAACCGCAAATGATTTTTCCCCATAGACCGCAATGTAACGGAATTCTTTTGAGTGTCCCTGTAAGAAAACTATAAGTGCTACACACTTCAGTTGAAATAGGGAACGTGCCATAGATAACGACAATAACATATAAAAATTGCAGAGCAATCCGAGCATATTTACGGGAGTTAGAGCACGGCCAGACGGCCATTCGGCCAGACGGCCATACAGCCAGACGGCCATCCGGCCAGACGGCCAGACAAACCGAAGTCATAAGCACTTTTCAACTAGGTTGGAAAGTGCTAAAAATGACGATTCTGAGATTGAAAGGGAAGCGCAACCACCGAACCAATCAAGCATTCTGGCAAAATTTCTTAGTGTCAAAGGAAAAAAAATCTCTGTACGAATTTCACATCAACTTTATTGAAAAGAGGACAAAATTTACTATATTGGGCTAAAAGATTGGAATCAGATTCCTAATATTAATGTGGAAAAATCGCCTCAAAACGTGAAAAACACTAAACATCGCATAAAAAATTTAATTTAAAAAAATCTTTTAAAAAATTCCAAAATCTGGCTTCGAGGTACAAAACTACATGCATAAAGGTACCTTCCCACCAAATTTTGTTGCTCTGCGTGCAGCGGTCTCTTCAGAACACAACCGAGAAACACACACACACACACAAACACACAAACATGCTTCTTTATTAAAGTTGAAGATTATAAAAATAATACTTTTTGTCTAACGATTAAACTATACAACTTTAAAAGTTTATTAGAAAACTAGGGGGCCTACCCCCTGCAAGCTACGCTCGCCAACCCCCGCTCAAACTTCGAGGCCTCTAAAAACATGGCAGCGTGCTTTGTTTTAAAAATATTGGTAAATCTGTAATTGGGTTGCCATGCTTTTAACGTTTTAATGGGGCATTTTTTTATTATCATGGCCTCATACACAGCTGTTGCGACAAATGACGACTGTTTTCGGGATTGATAAGTAAAATCAATTGCACCTTGAAAACCAGCTTGTGTAAAATGGTTAGGTCTAAATTGAGGCTACATCTCGGACTTTTATAATTCAATTTACCTCTTACGATCTGTATTCTATTCTTCCTTTGCGTTTAAGGATGAGAAAAATTCCATCTGCTTGTGAATAACATTAAGAACCACGGTATTGAAAAGTACTATGTTATAGACATTTTCAGTAACAGGTTTTAATTTTCTCTCTATTTTAGTGCACCATATGCATATTTTCATGTTATTTTAAATATGTAAATTATTTATTTTAATTAATATGTATATACGAATTTTCTAATAACTATTTATCATACAAAATTAATTAAATATTTTGTGCATGCATCCCTGCATTTATTCGGCATCAATTGATGAGATATTTAAACAAATTTGCTATCCGCGATAATTTTACACCATGTTATGTCACTTGAATATTGTCCATAAGAAAATTGGGTACTTTTCCAGTGTAGGATCCTTTGCTTTTAGGTTTGGCGTAATTCGAGTTTCATAAACGGATAGATTCATTAATATTCATATATTTGTTGGCAAAAGTTATGAAAACAAACCCAATGAACTTTTGGTGTTTTTCTATTATATTGGTCTTGACGCTTTTTTAAAAAGCTTGGCGCAATTCGGGCATCAGAAAGTGAGATTTGTCGCCAAATGACATAAACAGCTATGGAAACAAATTCGACGATTTTTTTTTGTTTATATGCGTATTTTAATTATACGTATATTATTATTGTTTTTTTCTATACAAATTACTTCTGATTATATATAAAATAGGATAAATGACATTTTACGCTAAACAAATTGTATAAATATTGAAAAAATGCTTCTGTATACGAAATGACAAAGTGAACAGGTTGACAGAAAGTATGTTGCCAAATTTCCTTTTCCGCCAAGTCTATGTTCTCTGTTTCGTCAAGGCCCCATATGCTGGAAAAGCACCGAACTTTTATGCTTCTTTATACATGTATTTATATGTTACAATTTATTTATAATTGTCTTTCAATTTACCTCTTTTTGTACATAAAAATAGATAAATACCTTCTTTATATTAAATAAATTGTCTGAATATCGAAATAATTGCTAGTGTATATCAAAAAGCGAATAGATTGTTAGAAAACATGTCGAATTTCAATTCATTGCCAAGGTCACTTTCTGTATCTCGCGAAGGCCCCTAAATTGGAAAAGTAACGAAAATCATTTTAATATATAACGTAATTTACACCTTAAGTGAGCTTCGAGTATACTAATTTAATTATTTGTAGTTTTTTTCTTTTCTTTGTTATTTATGTGTAAACATATAATTCATTATTAAAAAAGTAATGCTACTGAAATATTAATTTGTTTTAAACTTTAATATCATTTCTCTAATTTATAGGGAGCATTTTTTCCTTGCTGCCAATAAAAGACAGAAAGGAGTAAATGTCATTTTACCATAATTGATGTCATATTCTCATTCAAATTGGAAAGAAAACCAAGCAGGATATTTTATTCTCCTTGCGTTCAGTTGGGCAATTATTATTTCATATATTCGTTTCAAATATCCGAATTAGTGATTTTATAAATTCGTTTAATTACATTTTACAAAAAAAAAAAAAAAATAAATAACAAAATGATATCAATAAATAATAATTACTATTAATTCCTTTCCCCCCTTTCTTTTGCGTTTACATAAATGACGTCATTTGGAAGAATTTATTCAAAATATTTTCAGTTTATAAATTAAATTAAATGCTGACAGACGATTGAATCCTGACGATAGAAATGTGATTTTTTTTCAAATTTTCCTGAAAAACATAATTTAATCGCAATGTTGTCTTCATTATCGATTGAAATAAAAGATAAATCCAATTTCAATTGGTAATGACGAATAAAAAGAAATCAATAATCCCTATCGGGATCCTTTTCGATTTTTTTTCCTTTTTTGTCACAAAAAAACTGAGTAATAGTTGCCATCATTACAGAAATGTCATTAAAATTAGAAAAAAATTAATATCTCGAAAACTACTTCCAATTTCAAAATTCTATTACCATTTTGACATCCGCGGATTTTTATGGACAATTGGTATTAATTTCACCATCAAGCGTTTAATATTTTATTAAAAATAGCCCTGAAAGATAATCAGTCGTTTAATCAGTCGTTTCATAAAATCGTTTCATAAATTCGTTTCATTAGGATTTTATATATATAGGGTAGATATTATTTGTATAACATGATCTATACTAATATTATAAAGAAGTAACGATTGTTTTTTTGTTTGTTTGTAGGGGGTTATCTCTGGAACTACAGAACTATTTTCAAAAGTAATGGTGACAAATTGATTAGTAATAGTCCCTGCCGTAACATAGGCTATATTTTATGTCGGTGCTACTAACCCAGGGGGGTTCAGGAGCGAAAAACGTTCTAAAATTTAGATTTTTTATACTGAAGGAGCTAGAAACATGAAATTTGGCATGGTAGTTATTTATAAGATGTAAATGTTCTCTAAGAACAAAATCTAAAAAAATTCGAAATTTAAAAGCGTGAGATGAGCGAAAAGCGTTCCAAAAACATTTTAAATTACAATTTCTATGGCATCTATGGAACTACAGAACCATTTTCAAAAGTGATGGTGGCAAATTGATGGTGACAGTCCTTGGTTTAATATAGGCTGTATTTTATGTCGGTGCCCCTACCCCAGAGGGGTTCAGGAGTGAAAAACGTTTTAAAATTTCAATTTTTCTTATACTGAAGGAGCTAGAAACATGAAATTTGGCATGGTAGTTACTTACAAGATGTAAATGTTCTCTAAGAACAAAATCTAAAAAAATTCAAATTTAAAAGGGTGAGATGAGCGAAAAGCTTTCTAAAAACATTCTAAATTGCAATTTCTATGGAATCTCTGGAACTACACAACCATTTTCAAAACTGATGGTGGCAAATTGATGGTGACAGTCCTTTGTCTAATATAGGCTATATTTTATGTCGGTGCCACTACCCCAGGGGAGTACAGGAGTGAAAAACGTTCTAAAATTTCGATTTTTCTTATACTGAATGAGCTAGAAACATGAAATTTGGCATGGTACTAACTTATAAGATGTAAATGCTCTCTAAGAACAAATTCTAAAAAAAAATTGAAATTTAAAAGGGTGAGGTGAGCGAAAAGCGTTCTAAAAAGCAATCTAAATTACAATTTCTATGGAATCTCTGGAACTACAAAACCATTTTCAAAAGTGATGGTGGCAAATTGATGGTAATAGTCCCTGCTGTAACATAGGCTATATTTTATGTCGGTGCCACTACCACAGGCGGGTGCAAAAGCGAAAAACTTTCTAAAATTTCGAATTTTTTAATACTGAAGGAACTATAAACATGAAATTTGGCATGGTAGTTACTTATAATATGTAAATGCTCCTTAAGAACAAATTAAAAAAAAAATCGAAATTTAAAAGGGTGAGATAAGCGAAAAGCGTTATAAAAACATTCTAAATTACAATTTCTATGGAATCTCTGGAACTAAAGAACCATTTTCAAAAGTGATGGTGGCAAATTGATGGTGACAGTTCTTGCTCCAATATAGGCTATATTTTATGTCGTTGCTACTACCCCAGGGGGTACGGGAGCGAAAATCGTTCTAAAATTTCGATTTATTTTTTATACTGAAGTAGCTAGAAACTTGAAATTTGGAGTGGTAGTTACTTATAAGATGTAAATGCTCTCAAAGAAGAGTTTCTAAAAAGTTCGAAATTTAAAAGGGTGAATTGAGCGAAAAGCGTTCTAAAAACATTCTAAATTGCAATTTCTATGAAATCTCTGGAACTACAGAACCATTTTCAAAAGTGGTGGTGGCAAATTGATGGTAACAGCCCCAGCTGTAACATAGGGTATATTTTATATAGGTGCCAGTACCACGGGGGGGTGCAAGAGCAAAAAACGTTCTACAATTTCGATTTTTTTAATACTGAAGGAACTAGAAACTTGAAGTTTGGTATGGTAGTTACATATAAGATGTAAATGTTTTCTAAGAACAGTTTCTAAAAAGTTCGAAATGTAAAAGGATGAAATGAGCTAATGCGTTCTAAAAATATTCTAAATTACAATTTCTATGGAATCTTTGAAACTACCAAACCGATTTTAAACCTAATGCTCGCAAATTTATAGTGACAGTCTGTGCTCTAACAGGTTATGTTTTATGTCAGTGTCACTATCCTCAGCGGGTTGCAAGAGCGAAGAACGTTCTAAAATTGTAATTTTTATTGTACTGAAGAGATTAGAAACTTGAAATTGGGCAAGATTTTAACTTATAAGATATACATGCTCTCTATAAACAGTTTAAAAAAAAATCGAAATTTAAAATAGATATATGAGGGAAAACTGTTCTAAAAACATTCTAAATTACGATTTCTGTGGAATTGTTAAGACAGAAACTTGAAATTTAACATGGATGATACTTTTTAAGACACAAATGCATACACAGAACAGTTTTTAAAATAAATCAAAATTTAAAAGGGTGAAATAGGAAAAAAAAAGTTCTAAATTACGATTGTTTTTTTACTAACAGGATTAGAAACTTCAAATTTGGCATGGCGGTTACTTTTAAGACACAAATGCTCGCTAACAATGGTTTGTAAAGAAATTCTAAATTTCAAAGGGTAAAATGAGCGGAAAGCGTTTAAAAAGCATTCTAAATTGCAATTAATATGGAATTGTTAGGGGTAGAAATTTAAATTTTTAAATGGCTGCTGATTTAGTCGCACAGAGAAATTTGAAAAAAATCGAAATTTAAAAGAGTGAAATGCTTGAGAAGCGTTCTAAAAACGTTCTAAATTACGATTTATTTGGATCTATCAAGGCTAGAAACTTAAAATTTCACCTGGCTGTCACTCACGTAAATGATCACCCAGAACATTTTACCAAAATGCGAAATGTAAAAGGACAGGAAAAAGAAAAAACGTACTAAAATTTCAACTTATGTGATACAACTGGTATAGAAGCTTCGTATTTGGTATAGTGGTTACTTTTAAAATGCAAATGCTCGCTGACCGGTTTCTAAAAAAATCGAAATTTAACAGGCTGGAATGAGCGGAAAATGGTCTAAAAACGTTCTACATTATGATTTAATTGGATTTATTTGGGTTAGAAACTGGAAATTTAGTACAGTTGTAAATTGTAAGATGCAGACGCTCGGTATAAACACTCTATTCGAAGTTTAAAGCTGTAAACTTAGCGTAAAACGTTAGAAATTATGTTTTTTTCTAAATTGTTATCGATAGAAACTTAGAATTTAACATGCCTTTTAATTTTTATACGTAAATGCTTCCACAGAACAGTTTTTACAAAATTTGAAATTTAAAAAAGGTGCAAAAGAAAAAACATTCCAAAATTTTAGTGATGCTGCTGGTATAGGAAGTTGAAATTTGGCATGGTGGCTATTTTTAAAATTTCAGTGCTCGCTAAAAACGGTTTCCATAAAAAAAATCTAAATTTAAAAAAGTAAAATAAGCTAAAAAAGTTCTAAAAAAAATTCTAAACAATGATTTATCTAAAATTATTAGGGATAGAAACTTGAAATTTTACATGGCTGTTGCGTTAGAGACACAAATACATCCATAGAACATTTTTTTAATTTTTTTAAATTTTGATATGAGCTGAAACAGAAAAGTTTTAAAATTTAAATTTCTGTGATATTGTCATTACAGAAATTTGCTTAATTAGTGTAGTTTAATTATTAATTTCTGAATTATCTGTGGCAGTAAAATTTCCTCTAGTGAAAATAGGCCAACGAATACCACATTTGGCATTTTTTAAGAATTATGCGAGCAAAGCCGCGGGTTTTGCTAGTATTAAATAAAAGTAACGTGGCAGAAAAAAAAAATCACCCTCTTTAAAAAGTACATAACATTTTGATTGGAAGAATAAAACACATAACAATTATTACAATATAAGAACAACACACTGTCACTTCAGAGATAGAACTTTTTCATTTTCCAAATAAATATTTCATAATACTACTATATATACTATACTACTATAAATTTATACTATATAATACTATATATATATATTAGGGTGTCCCAAAAAAATAAAAGTCATTTTTTTCTATCGCATACCCTCTTATTTTTTTCCTTTTATGTCAAAACAATTGTAAATAAAGTTTCATGTAATTTGAACCACGGTAACCCGTGCCGACTTCCAGCTAAACATCGCAGCGAGTACTTGTGTACTTAAGCGAACGAACGGTTTCACGTGTCAGCTTGTCACGTGACCGTAGAGGAGCACCCACCACCTGCAATAGGAAAAGAAAAAAAAAGAAAGGTTTTGGAATGCTTCGACAGCCATAACGCGCAGTTTACTCAGAACAGCGCACGTCTACGTGTCAATGTGCTTATAGTTCCAACTTGTTTTGTTAGCAAATGTTTGTACAGTTTTGAATCAGTGAACAGAACATGGCAGTAGAATTGCGTAGTTCTAAAAATGTTATATTTTTAGTAGGGAACGTAAAACATCAAATAACGGGCTCAAAACTTCCGTCTAATAGACAAGTTCTCGCTGCCTTGTTTTACAATATTCGGGAAGTGAATTTAACTGTTAATGAAAGTGCAAATCTCGCTATTCGCGAATGCATTATCTTTTGGGAAAAGGCACGCATACCTACCAAATCGTTGCCAAATTGCGTGAGGAAGCTTGTTAATATGTATCAAGTTTGGAGAGATTTACAAAAAAATGCAAAGAAATTACAAGACGTATTTAAGAGGCTACAAGAGGATTTTGTAAGTAATTTAGAAAATTTGTTTGACATCGCACATGCTGATGCACTTCAAATAATGAAAATAGAGGAAGATAGGATGTTCTTGCAACTCCAAAGAGAGCCTGGCCGACCCGGTCACTTAGGTGGAGTGGATAAAAACTGGCCAAAAAAGATGAGAAAGGGCGCGACTTCGAGCTGTCCAAGAAGAAAATCGGCGAATCAAATATGGTTCCGCTTCAACTTCCTCGTCAACATACGAACATTGCAAGAAGATTCCTCTTCAAATTCTACCAAAAATATGGATAAAGAAGATATCCCAACATTTATATCTATGAAAGTTCAGAACAGTCAAAAAGCTCCGAACAATGAAAGCTCAAAACCAGTAGTAAGGAGTATAACATGGAACAGTTGATGTTTATTTTACCATGTCGTCAGTGCTTATTAGTATAACGGAGCATAGTAAACAGGGTCAAGTAGAGATGAAAAATACGTAGTAAATCCAGGGGAAAAGAAGAATCACATAGTTAGATGCAATATATATATTTATTTTACGATGAGGCAATATCGATAGTTAAAGAAGCAAAGGGGAGGTACCTACACAAACAATGACAAGTTTTGTACGACTTCTCTGGTCAAGACAAACGGCCGAAGTGCTTATGTTCTAAAAGTTACATGTACGGGTGTTGGCGCGGAAAGCATGAAAAATCGCCAGTACTTGGCGAGAGAGTTTTTGGAGACTGCAGACGGACGCGTATGGGAAAAAACGATAAATGCTAGATTCTGTCTATGATAATGCATTCATTTGAAAATGGGGGGAAGGGTTGTAAAGATTCTTTCATGGAGACAGAAAAGGAAAAAGAAAAGAAAGTAATTTTGGGATTGGCGTTTGATTTTGCTAAAAGACAGCTGCAATTAACGGTTACATATGACTCGAATCTAATAACAGGGTGTGAAAGATATGAGTTTGCATATTACAGTTTACATGTGGGCGAGAGATATTTTAATTAATTCTTTTGAGAGCGGATGAGAAGTGCAAATGCTTGCATAAAGAATATCGGTTATACGTTACATTATTTTAATAAGTAGAGCACAGCTGCTTATATATTTTGTCTAACTTTTAAGACAGATGCACTTTTGATTTCATGAGAAGGAAACGGTTGAATTAGAAATATGTGAACATTAGTAACTTATTTTTAGCATAACCGCAAAGTTAAGGACAGAGAGGTTTCTGATATATGCGAGTGACTTGCATTTTAGAATGAAGAAAGTAGATTTGTTATCTAAATTAAATCAGAAATAGATTTTAGTTAGCATATTGAATTTTTTGGGGGGGGGAGATTACAGACATTTAAAATCTATAAACTATAATTGTTTTTTTTAATTATTTATAGTTATTTATTTATTTGGGGGGGAATAAATGAATCTTTATGAATTTTTTTTTTTTTTTTTTTTAATCTCTATTTTGGGGGGGGGGGGGGGGGGAGGAGAAGCATGCAATCAATACATGTATGCTAGATGTTGGAAGAGGAATGGAAAAGCTTATGTTAACTTGTTACAATTTTGAGGGGGGGGTGGGGAGTTTGAACTGAAAGCAAAATATATGACAAACGTCTTTGTCATATATATCACCCCATTGACCAGAAAAGCTGTACTGTTTACAGTACAGTTTTAAAAAATATATACAATACAATTATACTCTCCCCAAGCTTAAAAAAATACATACATAATATAACACAAAATACTTGTAAATTATATGAGTTGCAACAGTATAAAGGATTTTGTTACCTCAACAGTTTGTAACGTCAGGCCATAAAATATAAAACATAGTGCACTACCTTCGAAGATTTTTTTTTTTTTTTTTTTTTTAAATCTTCGTCCTTTTGTTTTCTGTTTTGTTCTTTTTCTTTCTGTCTGGTACCAGCTTTAAAAAGTTACTATTTAACTAGACATGTCTAATGATAACTGAACACAAAACAGTACTCATTTTCTCAATTTGTTGCACTTAAATACTATAGTTACTACTTAAGTATAATATGAAACACAAATGAAAACAATTAAAAAAATAAACACAAATAACACATAACATAAACATATATCCTTAAAAATTAACTTGAATTATATGAAAAAGTGAAAATGGATTAACTCAAGTGTAGTGTACAGAAAAGTTGTTTGAAAAAGTTTTTAAAATTCGTGCAAGCACAGGACGGTAAAAAAAAGAGGTGCATGTGGCACGCTCATAAAAAGGGACCGCCCTTAATCTTGTCAATGCATGACAAGTGTGATGTCTCAGGCTTAGGGCCTTACGACCTAGGTGAGGAGGGCAGTGATGAGAGTCCACATCATTACAACATGAACTCCCTGCTCCCCAATGAAAATCGCACTGATCCCCACACAGGAGCACGATTCGGGAACACATATACTTTTGGGAAAAGGGAATATTGTGAATTAGTAAACTAAATCACAATTGTCTCTCTAAACACAATCTGGTGAGGTGTGGTAACCTAAGGGCAAAAATTTAGAACGGTACCACTAGCCTGAAGGGGAAGAATTAGTAAAAATAAAAAAAAACAGATACAAGTGTATCTTATGCAAATCCTAATGTATTGACAGTCCTAGAGTGTTGAGAGACCTAAAATATGTCATAATCGGGTGTGATGAAGTGAAACTGTACAAGTCATGTAAGCAAATGCTTTAAGTTTGTTTAGGAGAACTTTTTTTTTTTTTTTTTTTTAAAAACTCTTATTTATTTAAAATATTTGCAATGTTGTATTCAGTATGAATGAAAGTTTAAAGTGTGAGAGAAAAAGAATGTGAAAAGATTATATTTATCTACTGTTTATAAAATTGAATGAAAAATTAAAAGAATGGTGTGACCCGATACAAAATATTGTGTAAAAGTGGTCTTCACAAGAAGACATGGACCAGCCGTGAAGTCAGGTGAAGACAAGTTATGCACAGTATACGTAGAATCCTGGCCAGGGATAAAACACTTGGTATCAGATCATATAAAAATTTAAAAGTTTTTTTTTTTTTTTTAATTTTATTATTATTATTATTTTTTTTAAAATTTGTTACAAATTATCTTTTACTTAAATTGTAGCGAGGGGCAAGAATGGTGTTAGAAGAATTATTATCTATAACATGACTTGCAGGATCACATAAATGTCCATATCGAGGTGGTGCTAGAAGAAGTCTATCAATATGTACCCTAAATGCAGTATCATCATGAGCATATAATCTTTTAATTGAAAATGAAACAGGAGAGTGTTTAAATGTTACAATATATGGACCGGTATATTTAGGTTTAAATTTGTCAACTGATTTTAAATAAACAATATCTTTTAAACATATCTTTCTTAATTTAGCTTTTCGACAGTGAATTTTGTAACGTCTATCTTGAGCAGTTTTAATGTTGTTATATGCTTTGTCATATATTTTGTTTAAGTCATCTAGTAATTTATAAACTTCAACATGTTTATCTAGAAATGCTTGGTTGGTACTATGATCATATGTGTCAAAAATTAATGAAAGTTCACGACCGAAATGAAGTAAGTTAGGTGAAAATAGTGTAGAAGAGTGTGTTGAACCATTATAAAGTGACCTATGAATAAACAGAGCATTTTCAAAAGAGTGTCCTTCTTGTAGTAATGTGGTAACAGAATATTTAATAGACTTGTTAATTCGCTCGGCAATACTATTAGATTGTGGGTGCGAGACCGAACTGTGATGTATTTTTATACCAAGAGCATCATTAAATGCATTATAGATGTGAGAAGTATATTGTGGGCCTAAGTCTGACAAAATACAGACGGGTCTCCCATAGGTAGTTATGTAACTAAATAAGCATTTTACAACTTTGGGTGCAGAAGTATCAGTGAGAGGATAGAGTTCAATGTGTCTTGAGAAGTGATCGGTTACAGTTAAGACATGTTTATTATTTGAGAAAGGACCAAGTAAATCTGTACTGACTGTATGACCAGGATATCTTGGTGTGTATGTAGGTTGAAGAGGTGCGGGTGGAGTGTTATGGTGTTTGGCCTGTAAACATTTGACACATGAAGCTACAAAGTTGAGTGTATCTACATAGATGCCTTTCCAAAAATATTTGGATGTAAGAAATTCATAAGTTTTGGCCATACCAAAGTGTGACAGATGGGATATAGTTAAAACTTTACTTTTAAGTGAATCAGGGACAACAATGTGATATGAGAAAGTATTATTTATGATATCTTCCTTTTTGAACATTAATATTTTAGAATCAGGATGTATGAAGTAATTCGGGACTTTTGAAGAAGGTCCATTTTGTAATATATGATCATAAATACTAGCTAAGGTAGGGTCTTTTTGTTGTTCAGTGCAAAAAGTTTGATTTGATATCTCCAATAATGGGTCTCGTTTTGTTCGTTCACCTGAGATGAGAAAATTAACATGACAATTGTTGTTATTAACAGATTTACAAATATCAGGTGTTTCATGATCGACTATTGGAAGTGGTTGAGGATCATGGATAAGGTTAGGATTGGTTAGTAAATTTTCTTGGTTGTTGTCAAAATTACAGCGAGAGAAATAATCTGCTAAAACATTTGAAGATCCTGGAATGTGTTCAAAATCATATGAATATTCTGAAAGGTCAATTAGCCAACGGGTGGTTATGTCTGCTGGGTTTGTAGTCTTTTTGTATTTTTTTAGAGGTTTGCTATCTGATAAGATTAGGAATTTTCTGTTGTATAAGTAATATTTGAATGCAATAACAGATTTGTAAATTGCCATGAGTTCTAGTTTTAAAGCAGGATATTTTTTTTCAGAGGAATTTAAGGATTTAGAAAAGTATGCTACTGGTAGAAGATTTCCATTATGTTCTTGCATTAAAACGCCAGAGATGGCAATGTTAGATGCATCTGTATTCAAATAAAAATTCTTATTCCAATCTGGTAACCTAACCATGGGTGAACCGAAGAAAATTTTCTGTATTGTTTTAAGTATGTCCTGATGTTTTTCTGTCCAGATGAATTTAGTTTTAGGAGTAGTTAAATCAATAAGTTGTTGCACTAGTTTGTTAAATGTTGGAATTAATGATTTATAGAAAGTTATCAAACCAATAAGCCTTTTCAGTTGTCTTTTTGTAGTTGGTGTAGGAAATGAAGTTATTTTTACAATGTTAGAATGGATTGGTGAAATACAATGATTTTCTATTTGAAAACCTAAGTAGTTGACTTTTGTTTGATGAAAGTTGCATTTATTAGGTGAAAGAGTGAGATTGTACTTGGAAAGGAGGTTAAAAATTTTGTCGAGTTTAGAACACATTTCATCAAAATAATTCGCACCTATAATAAAGTCATCTTGATACGTATACACACCTTGTAGGTGTAGTTCGTCAATTAAAGAGTCCATTAGAGCTTGAAAGATTGAGGCACTTGTCTTTAAGCCAAAGACAAGTCTGCGGTAGGAAAAAGATCCAAACATGGTGGTAAAAGTTATTTGATTGTGAAATTTTTCTGGTAAGTTAATTTGATGGTATGCTTGATGAAAGTCGAGTGTTGTAAAGAATGTGTAAGAAGAGAGATTAGCGATGATGTTTTGAATTTTTGGTAGTGGGTAAGATGATCCTTGTATTACAGTGTTTAACATTCGAAGGTCAAGTGCGAGGCGAAATTTTTGTTTACCAGTACCATCTGGTTTTTTTCTAACAAGTAACATAGGACAAGACCATTCGGAGCAATGTCTTTGTATAATTCCAGCTTCAAGTAATTGATTAATTTGATCTAATGCATCTTTTTGTAATGCCTGAGGTATTGGAAAAGGAAGTGTTTTTATAGGATAGTCATTAATGAATTTCAAATCTGGAATAATTTTATCTGTATGCCCAAGTGTATTTAGAGATTTTGAAAATACAGGGTAATATTTGAGTAACATTTCTTTTAGAATTTCAGCCTCATTGGATGGTAAGTGTTCAAGATTGAAATCAGTTGCAGATAAGTCTTCTTTTCTTTTTTTGAGAATGTCTTTAGAAGCTTGAATGAGATTTAAAAATTGTTGATCTGAGTTATCTTGACTAATTTTATCTGGGGAGTACTCAATTATTTCCTCGACCTCAAAAAGTTGACCTATTTTAGCTTTTTTTTGAAGGTGAATGGGATTATCAGAATTGTTTTTAACCGAAATCAGGAAAAATGTATATTGTTGTGGAATTTTTCTTTTTCGCTTTGGATTTTTTGATTTTATTATAGCATCAAATCCTATTAAGTTGTCAACGGGTGAATTGTATTGAAATAAATAATCTTTGTCTGTGCTAATAGAATCTGTGAAAACTGAAATCCATTTTTGTTCCTGAGGGTTTAAGGAAATTCTACGAGTCAAAGCTACAGTTTGATTTTTGAAGGAGGTGGGTTGTGTACTACATTGGTTTATTTCAGAAGATGAAGTAGTTTGTTTGTTTACCAAAGGAATCGATAAAGTGTTGTCAATATGGATAATGTTTTTGACGGTGTTTACAACAATATTGAATCGTTTGATGAAATCATAGCCGATAATACCTTGGAAACTAGATGAATCTGGTATGTCTACAATATAGAAGTGATGATTAAAGTTTTTGTGCTGTAATTTAATGGAGGTTCTAATACATGCGGAAAAATCTACATCAGAATTGACTGTTTTGATGACAACACCAGTTGATAATCTCTTATATTTTAAAATTGTTTTTAATTCATCAAATAAAGACTTTGATAGTAACGAAATAGTACTTCCTGTATCGCAAAGTAGAGTAATATCTTTTTTTGCAATTGAGGCCTTTACAAGGGGGAGTGATGTTGAGTCTTTAATGACATTGTAAATAATTTTTGTAGTAGTGTCATCATATTGTTCTGTGTTTGTTTGTGTCATTTCATGCTTAGACATTTTTACACTATCACATGTTTGTGTGCTTACAGAGTTTACTAGTCTGTTAAGTGAAATTTTTGGTAAGGACGGATCTGGGAAAAAACTGGCTGATGTGTAATCAGTAGGGGGGTGAGGTGCAAAGCCATCAGCAAAATTACACCTCTGACTTAGTTTTCCTGTTGTCGGTTGTTGTTGTGAAATTGTCCTCGTCTTTGTGTATTTAAGCGTTTCCACTTAAAACAGGCTTGCGCTTCGTGACCACTTTTGAAACATAGTTGGCAAGTAGTGCGGTTAAATTTGTTGTAAGATTTATGTGGAGAGTGGCGTTTGTTAAAATTGCGATTTTGAAATTTCCGTTTGTTGTGCATGCCAGCAAATTTAGTTTTGTAAGTTGCCGCGTCATCTTTAATTTCTGGTTGTGTTTGGGTATTTACAGAAAGGGCATTTATTTTCTCGGTTAGCTGCTTCAGCTGGTCGGCAAATATTGAATCAGTTGGGGAAGGGGTGGGGTAAGCATGCAAAATTTTTTCTCCGTACAAAATATCTTGTAGCGCCTGGGCTCTCAAAACTGCGGGTTGGTACTCTGTAATTCCTTCCTCTTGGATTTTAATTCGTAAATTGGATGGAATGGTTTCCAGGAATTTCATGTACTTAATTTTGTCACGCGCATTGGCGTCTTGAATGTCCGAATAAACTGTTGCAGCCAGAACATTAAGCCTATGGGCAAAGTTTTTAATGGTTTCTGCGGGTAAGAGCGTTAAGTTTGCAAGTTCGACTGCTACCTGTGACTTGCTAGGAGGGGAAAAAAATTGGAAAATTCTTTTTCGATTACATTTATGTCATTTGAGATTAATAAATCAGGGTTCTGTGTTAAATATTTTAATGCAGGACCAGTTAATTTGCTTTTCAGCAAAGCAATTGTTGCTTGCGGGCTGTATTTATTTATTTGACTAACAGACCGTACTTGGTCGAAAAAGAATTTGAGTGATTCATGATCACCATCAAACGTAGGCAAGTTAATTGGTATTTGCCGAGAAGCCATGGTGGCCAAAAATACTATTAACTAATCTATGAAATTCAAGGAAACACAGCATGCACAATAAAGTAACTAAAAAAAAATATCAATATACACTAGCAGATAATAAATATAACATGAAAGAAAAATGTAAACTGGATTTATATCATAATAAATAATAATGACTAATCACTGTTTCTTTTTAGCGTATAGATCCCTAACGCTCATTTTTTTTAATTCATTTTTAAAAAGAAACAGCGATGACTGAGAGAAAAAAAGAGGAAAAAAAAATATATCCTTTTTTTTATAACTTTAAAATCAATTTGTATAGCATGAAATACTAACAAAGATCTTACCTGGGATCTATCAATACAAGTATAAAAAGTAAAAATTCATGCAAATTATTTAAATTGTTAAGAATGGAACGTAGCATTTCTTTTATTCATTTAAAAAAAATGAAACCAATATTGCAAGACAATTTAAGTTATTTTTTTTTTTTTAAACTGGTTTACTAAAAATTAAAAACTCAAATTAATATTTGTATCCAAAACACCTTAAAAAACAATCTTGCCTTAAATATTCATGAAAATATCATATTTTACAACTAAAAAAAATGCAAGATAAAATAATCATATTTATATGATTTGATGAGAAAGTTCAAAAATTAAATTAACTTAATTTCAACCTGAATATTTAATTAAGAAGGATTTGGTAAAAGGCAAACACAAAAAGAACATAACAAAAACTCTGTTATTAAATATATTCTTTTAAGAATAGAAATGCAATAATTTAACCAAATAAAATTCACTACTGACTGGTAGAGAAAAAAAATTAATTATATTACAAGAGAAGTATGAAGGTTTAACTGTGTACTTTAATCAAAGCCAGTAAACTATTTACGTACTTGACACACACCGGAAAATTACGATCACCACAGTAGTTTTTTTTTTTTTTTTTTTTTTTTTTTTTTTTTTTTTTTTTGAAGAAATGGCACTTTTCTGAAGCACTAATGTTGAAGAAATTTCTTTGGATGAAAATTCACACGGATTACTTTTAGTAACACTGTTAGAAATATAGCACTGGAATTTTAATTTTGGACCACTATTTTGAAACACATACAGAATACACGTAACACATTCAACGGCGTTGAAGCACTTGAAGGCACAAATAATTTAGTAGCATTATGAGTAGCAAAACGGATGAAATTTGTAGGGTGATATCATTTTGATAAAATAAAAAAAAATCGCATACCACAGATCGCACACGCAGATGGAGGGAAGAGGAGGATCCTTGATTTTATGGAACTTAACACTTATAATGCAACGAAACACTTGTGGTTTTCAACGAACCACACTTTTTTTTAAACACAATTTTCGCACAACACACAGACACTTTTAGATGCGGGGAAAGCACTGGGGGGAACACCACAATATTGCATTCATGTCTTGAGTTAGAAGAGATGAGGATCGGCGAGAGAATTCCAGTTACGCAGATAACAGACCGACTGTCTTGAATCCGGCGGAGGGGGTGCGGGGGTATCAGTTCCAGAAAGAGCAGGTTGTCAGCAGAGATGAGGGGGTGAAGAAAGACTCCTGGTAGAAAAGCGATCCAGCATGGCAGGTGGGAGGGCTGTGATGATGCGTTCCACATGAAGCGAGGCCGGCGTCAGGTATATCGCGCTGAGAAGAGATGGGGGGGACGCGCGGTCTGGAATCAGTGAAGAAGCGGAGCGGAAGCAGCGTTAAATTTCCAGGGGCAGTTCAGAGAAGTTGTATTTAAAGTTCCACATAGTTGCAGATGAAGGAAATATACCTCTTATAATTATTGTACCTCGGTACCTCCCCTTATTGGAAGAAAAAATGAATCTCTAAGTTCGAGCGAAACCGGCGAAAGCACCAGAGTTTATAACATGGAACAGTTGATGTTTATTTTACCATGTCGTCAGTGCTTATTAGTATAACGGAGCATAGTAAACAGGGTCAAGTAGAGATGAAAAATACGTAGTAAATCCAGGGGAAAAGAAGAATCACATAGTTAGATGCAATATATATATTTATTTTACGATGAGGCAATATCGATACTTAAAGAAGCAAAGGGGAGGTACCTACACAAACAATGACAAGTTTTGTACGACTTCTCTGGTCAAGACAAACGGCCGAAGTGCTTATGTTCTAAAAGTTACATGTACGGGTGTTGGCGCGGAAAGCATGAAAAATCGCCAGTACTTGGCGAGAGAGTTTTTGTAGACTGCAGACGGACGCGTATGGGAAAAAACGATAAATGCTAGATTCTGTCTATGATAATGCATTCATTTGAGGATGGGGGAAGGGTTGTAAAGATTCTTTCATGGAGACAGAAAAGGAAAAAGAAAAGAAAGTAATTTTGGGATTGGCGTTTGATTTTGCTAAAAGACAGCTGCAATTAACGGTTACATATGACTCGAATCTAATAACAGGGTGTGAAAGATATGAGTTTGCATATTACAGTTTACATGTGGGCGAGAGATATTTTAATTAATTCTTTTGAGAGCGGATGAGAAGTGCAAATGCTTGCATAAAGAATATCGGTTATACGTTACATTATTTTAATAAGTAGAGCACAGCTGCTTATATATTTTGTCTAACTTTTAAGACAGATGCACTTTTGATTTCATGAAAAGGAAACGGTTGAATTAGAAATATGTGAACATTAGTAACTTATTTTTAGCATAACCGCAAAGTTAAGGACAGAGAGGTTTCTGATATATGCGAGTGACTTGCATTTTAGAATGAAGAAAGTAGATTTGTTATCTAAATTAAATCAGAAATAGATTTTAGTTAGCATATTGAATTTTGGGGGGGGGGGGGGATTACAGACATTTAAAATCTATAAACTATAATTGTTTATTTTAATTATTTATAATTATTTATTTATTTGGGGGGGGGGGGGAATAAATGAATCTTTATGATTTTTTTTTTTTTTTTAATCTCTATTTTGGGGGGGGGGGAGGAGAAGCATGCAATCAATACATGTATGCTAGATGTTGGAAGAGGAATGGAAAAGCTTATGTTAACTTGTTACAATTTTGAGGGGTTGTGGGGGGTTTGAACTGAAAGCAAAATATATGACAAACGTCTTTGTCATAAGGAGTAATTTTATTACTCCAAAGTTAGTTGCTGCGTTAGACAGGTGTCAGTTAAGTGTCCGAGATTCTGTGTTTATTCTTGAAGCTACTATTGATGCACTTGGATTTAACACTGACGAATTTCCAATAAGTAAATCTTCAATTCAAAGAATTCGAACAGAAAAACGGAAGGAACGCGCGGAAAACATAAAAATTGATTTCCAAAATGAGGTACCGGATGTAGTGACTTTACATTGGGATGGCAAACTGTTGCCTGCTTTGAATGTTCGAAAATCGAAAGAAGAACGCTTGCCCATAGTTATTTCATATGGAGTTAAAGAACAACTCATTACTGTGCCGATACTGGATAATTCTACAGGCAAAGAACAAGCGCAGGTTATTTGGAAGGCGATCTTAGATTCGAATCTCGAAAACAAAGTCCAAATTCTCTGTTGTGATACTACGGCTTCGAATACAGGTCGTTTTATTGGTGCTTGTGCGCTCCTAGAGCACAAATTTGAAAGGGAAATGCTTTTTTTCGCTTGCCGCCATCATGTATACGAACTGGTATTAAAGGCCGTATTCGAAGCGAAAATTAAACAAGTGACAACAAGTCCCGATATTCCTCTTTTTAAAAAGCTTAAAGAGAACTGGACAAACATCGATCCCACCAAAATACAGTGCTATAGAGAAACAGTGGAATCGTTCCGAACCGTATTCGAAATTGAAAATTTGATTGACTTTTACCGCACTGAACTTAAAAATATTATGATCCGAGAGGACTATCGAGAATTGATCGAACTTTCTATCGTATTTTTAGGTGGAAATGCAGAAAAAAAAATTAAAATCAGACCTCCAGGTGCCATGCACCAAGCTAGATGGATGGCCCGAGCGATTTACTCCTTAAAACTATCATTATTTAGTTCTCAACTGAAATTAAACATCAAGGATAAAAAGGCACTGTTAGATGTCTGCTTATTTATCGTGATTGTCTACGTTAAACCATGGATTCAATGCATTTTAGCAATTAAAGCGCCCTACAAAGATTTGTGCGTTTTGAAATCTTTGAAAGCTTACGAAAATGTGAATGAAAGTATCTCGAAAGTTGCTTTACAGAAATTTCTCAAGCATTTATGGTATTTGACTGATGAAATAGCAATATTAGCACTTTTTGATGATGATGTTGACGAAGGAACAAAATTAAAAATGGTGGCAAATTTAAACAGAGAAGATATTTTGACCCATGAGAAAAGATACATTCCATCGAAGGAAGAACTTTGTGGTTCATTGTATGGTGAGTTTGATACATTTATTTTGTAGTTGTATATTTATTTATTCATTTATATCATGCAATTGTTATTTATTATTATATTCTTTTTTACAGAAAAAAAATGGAGGATTTCATATCAGTCAAAAGCCTTTCTTTGTTTTCTAGACTCAAAATCGATGATAGTTTTCTCAAAAAGAGTCCCTCTTCATGGGAGAATAATGATTCTTTTCTAGACGCGAAAAAGACTATATCAATGCTTAGAGCAGTGAATGATACAACTGAAAGAGCGGTAAAATTGATGCAGGACTTTCATGGTTTAATAACGGTTGAGGAGGATCAAAAACAATTTTTGTTACGTTGCGTACAAGAACATACTAAGCTTTATTCTGACTATAAAAAGCAAACATTGAAATGGAAATATGTTCATTAATGCTTCTTTTACTGTAATATGTTAATAAATATCTGATTTTAATAAAATGGTATCTTAAGTACCAAGGAAAAGTACATTTTGAAATCTTTCCATAGTATTCCCCGTATAAGATTTCATGTTCAAGTTTGACCTAAAGTCGGCACGGGTTACTATTATTTTATTGCAATAATACTTTTTATTTATGTTACTGAGGTCAAATAGAAAAAAAATAGAGGGTATGCGTATTCGATTTTGCAAAAAAAAATTTTTGCCATTGTATATTGGGACACCCTAATATATATAATAATATATACTATATAATATTATTATACTATATAATAATATTATTATATACTATATAATAATATATATACTATATAATAATATATATACTATATAATAATATATATACTATATAATAATATATTTATACTATACTACTATAAATATTTCATAATAATAATCGTTTTCTTTGCGTAAAATATTTGCTTAGAAAATTTACAGTCGTTTCAGAGATGTTTTTAAACGTATTTTTTTTATGTGTTACTATTTTTTGTATGGTAATTTCACACATGAATGAAATCCATGCAGCATACATTGAAAGCTTGTTTAAGAATATCAAATTGCTGTTGATGTTCTTTAGATTCTAAATTTCACATTTTAATGTTTCAATTAAAAGATATATTCTAATGAAGTTAGTAAAGTTTTTCGAAACTCTTCATTATGTCCTAATTACATGGTATACGGGAGTTTCCATATCATATCAGAATTTCATCATGAAAACGTTATAATTATAGCTCAGATGAATGAAATTAGCGCTGTAGTTTGCAGCCATGTCCAACAAATAAGAGTGAATTATGCCAGACAGGATATTCTTCGGGTAACTCAGTGAAGAGAGCACTAGCACAGCAAGCCAAGGTACACAGGATTGAGTCCTGGACCGGAGATTTTTTGCTCTATTGAAATAGAAACTCAACTATGATACTCCATCCTTTTGAATAAAAAATATATATTTAATATTATAAGAGAACAACTTTATTTTCTGTTTCTGAATTATACAAATTTCCAATAAAAAATCTCTTTTCATCATATTCATAGTCATTAGTTTTCTGGAATTTGATTAGTTAATTCATTATTCGCAACTATGAGGATAGACAAGATATTTTTACATTTTTCTTTTCTGAAAGCTCACTCTTATATCAATATTTAAAAAAATAGAAATAATCCATTAATCAAAGTATTTGTTTTCGGAAACTGAATTTTATTATATTTTTCACAGAAATTTGATTTCACGTTCAAAGAATTATTTGTTTTTTGAGTTTATTCACCAAGCAATATTATTTATGCAGTAGCTTTTCCATTCAGTAAATTAAAATACCTAATTGTACACAAAACAATATTTTAAAACAAATTAAATTTTGGACACCTTTGACTCTGATAAATCTATTTTTCAAAATAGTTCATTTTCTTAAATGAATTAAATGTAAAAAGTCGCCAACATAATTTTTTTCACTCTGAATTTGTCTTTATTTCAACCTATTTATCAGAAGTTTTTGATTTAAAATCGGCAAAAATTGCAAAGGATAAAACAGAATAATTGTGAACGGAAAAAAAAAGAAAAGAAAAAATTAATTCGTTTTACACTGGTTTTTATCTCATCGGGTAATTGACATTTTGTGTATTCTTTGTGATCAATAATTTGTTCCGTTTAAGGTAGAATACTGTAATAAGCAGGTTCCATTTATGAGATTTTACGAGATGGGAAGTGCGTTTTCAGTTGTGGTACGCGTTTTTAAATTTAACTAATTTTTCATATATTACTTAGTGTGTGCTATAGATCTTATACAGAGAAGTACAAAAGATATCGGATTCATTTCGGTTTATTGATGGAAATTGCTGAATAGGAATTTTTAACTGTGTTTTGCGTTTTCTAATTGAAGTAAATTTTAGAATACTATGTAGTATGTATAAAAACCTATAGATCATATACAAGAATGCAGTACACATTCGGATATTTTTCGACAATTAGTGGTTACTGTTACAATTGGGTTTTCAAATGCGTTATGCGTTTTCCGAACTGTTTAATTAGATTTCATCTTTCATCTTATTAAACGGCGAAGTTTTGTTACAGTATTACGAATGAGTTACAAAGTGTTTTGGAATCTATGCTTGACGCATTTTTTTACTTTCTTGTTTTTTTTTCTCATGTTATACAAAATTAATCAGAACCTTGTAATCCAATACACAAATATATTTTTGCGTTACGAAGATTTTTGTAATGTTACATTGATTTAATTTTTTTTCCTTCACTAAACTGATTTAAATTTTGTAAAGCTTCTTTCATTGGAATTATTTTGAAGTTTTTAGGGAAAAGTTCGATCACGTCTTTCAATAGTTAAAAGAAAAATAAGTAAGTGAATTTGATAACTATTAAAAAAAGAACTTTCTTTGCTTTTCAAATTTAAATCCCAATTTACTAAAACATAAAATGTTTCGCTTCTTCAAATTTTCTTTTGAACAGTAATGAATTTTATTTCCCTCTGGGCTTCTGATTTTATGTGTATTTCTAAATCATTTTCAAATGCTTTTGTTCAAAATAATTAAAATTGTGAAACGGAAAACTTCTGAAACGCAAAACAACTTTAGCTTTTATATTTTGCTTCAAAATCTTTAATTTTATCTTACCTGCCTGCACATAATGATTTTTTTCTACACTGAAAATACGTTTTCTGAAAAGAAGAAACCTTTTCGATATGTTATTTAAAATGTGAAAATATACTAAATTAAGTTAATGTCATAAGTCTGTTCACACTGATCGCAAAACTTTATAAATTAAAATACTGAATAATAACTTTAATATTTTAAATCTGGACAAATAGATTTTTATAACTTTTAACTGGTAATTTGTTTGTCGTATATCCATTAATAATTTACATTTTTCAAAAATACAGATACCAAACTTATGAAAATATGCAGAATATTTTGTTTGGTACTTTTCAGTTAGTCAGGCGCCAGTGATATATGTACAAGTACATATATGAATATATATGTATGTACTTACATATATATATATACATACATATATGTCTACATATATGTATGTATATATATGTACATGTAGATATAAGTGTATATATATACATATATGTGTTAAATATAATGACTTTTTTTGTTGTTGATTTTTTAATGTCCAAGAATGTTTGAATGAAATTGATGACAACCTCAATGAAGTGCTATTGTTTGAGTTGTTCCAAAACTATTAGTACTAATTTTAAAGGAAATAAAACGAACCGATCTAAGCACAAATCACCATGAAATGCAATGTTGTAATTTAAGTTTTAAAGTGCTAGAAGACGGTTTGTGATTGTGTGCTATTTATTGCGTAATAAAATATCCACTAAATGATTTTCCACCATTGAAATCCACTAAATGAACATTTGAAATACTGATGAAAATCAAAAGAATAAATCAAAAACGGCAGTCCTATATATTATTCCTGTTGTCAACATCACTTTTTCTAAGCAAACAAAAACGCAGAACAGTAAATGAGATACCATATGAAAGGATTTTGAAGCGGATTCTGACATAGTACACACACACATTTCGTTAAAACATGTATTTTGATTAAAAATTGCAAATAATTAAAAATTAAATCGGCATTGTTTTCATAAATGAAATGAAAGGTTTTCCTCAAATCAATGTTGCGACAAAAAAAAATTCTGCAACAATGATTATAAAAAAAAAATCAGTAAAAATAAAGTAAGACATAGTTCCTGCACAGGTTTATTTCATATTTATGATTAAAAAACAAAATTTAAATTAAAATGCTCAATTTATTTTTTTATCCTTTTTTTTCGAAACACATGATGCCACCCTCTAATGCAGTTAAAATACGATTGATATATACACTATATGGCCATTAATGACCGGCAACTTTCAATTTTGGACATTTTGTCGAATATTTAAAAATATACTTGTCAGATTCTTCTGGAATTTTAGGATTAAAAAGAACAGGTTTGTCTTCATATTTATCAACGTCGATTTGATAAGGAGGACAATTAGGGGGCTAAAAAAATATTAAAGAAGAAAAAGAATACTTTGGTTCACCCTGTAAAATAAAATGCACGAAATGATCTATCGCTACAGAATATACATAGGCAGACATTGTACAATATGTGTATTCATTTGTGTAAGAATAGCATGCATATTAATAGAGTTATAACGATTTTTTTAAAAATTAAAAAAAAATCTTGCATGTTTTTTGCTTATAACATACAGGGTTTTTAACCAAATTTAACGCCAGTTTCAGAAAAATTGTCAAAATGTAGTAGAAACAGAGATAGATGTAGGCAGTTGTATAAAATAATTTTTATTTGCGCATGCGCGAACGATGACAAGGATTTTTTTGAATAATTTAATAGTCAACTCTATCGAGCAACTTATTAAAAAAAATCAATCAAATATCGTAAAAATTTAGAGAAATATCGGCGTTAGAGTGAGCTGTTTTTTAGCTTCTCAATAAAACTCGCTGAATGATAAGGGATTTTCAACAAATTGTCATTTTTTATTTTCATACTATTTTCCAATTTTTAATGATACTTTAGTTCTCTTTGAAAAACTACCCTAACGAGCTTATTCGAACTAAAAAAGAATAATCAAAATCAAAGGATCCGTTCTAAAACTATTATAACATGGTGAAATGATGTTTTCAAGGCTAACTAAAGTATCAATAAAAAATGAAATATAGTATAAAAATTAAACATGACAATTTGTGAACAATCCCTTATCATTCAACAAGTTTTGTGAGAAGCTAAAAAGCAGCTCACTCTAACGCCGATATCTCTCTAAATTTTTACGATATTTGACTGATTTTTTTAATAAGTTGCTCGATAGAGTTGACTATTATGTTATGCAAAAAAAGTCCTTGTTATCGTTCGCGCATGCGCAGTAAAAATTATTTTATATAACTGCCCATATTTGCTTAAATATGTAATATATTTATATTCCAATTGCACTATATTATTTCTACTACATTTTGTCAAGTTTTCTGAAACTGGCGTTAAATTTGGTTAAAAACCCTGTATGTAATAAGCAAAAAAAATGCAAGAATTTTTTTTAAATTTGTAAACAAATTGCTATATCTCTATTAATATACACGCTATTCTTACACAAATGAATACACATATTGTACAATGTCTGCCTATGTATATTCTGTAGCGATAGATCATTTCGTGCGTTTTATTTTACAGGGTGAACCAAAGTATTCCTTTTTTTCTTTAATATTTTTTTATCCCCCTAATTGTCCTCCTTATCAAATCGACATTGATAAATATGAAGTAAAACCTGTTCTTTTTAATCCTTAAATTCCAGAAGAATCTGACAAGTATATTTTTAAATATTCGACAAAATGTCTAAAATTGAATGTTGCCGGTCATTAATGGCCATATAGTGTATTTTTTTTGCGTTTGCTAGCTTCTGTCAGTTTCTACCGTAACTTTGATGGAATAAATGAGATGATATTCTGGCTTGACTAATGTTATTTGCAGATATTTTTATTCTTAATTTTTCTTTAGAAGTTTAAACCTGCATCTAAGAAATATTAGGTATTACTAAAAAATATTAGATTGCAGTGCAAAATTTTAACACGGGTCAACTGGTATATGTTTATTTCAGAACAAACTTTCCACAAGCAAATATATAGTTATATAATTAATCTTCAACAGTTAGTTGGTTATATAATTAACCTTCAATTTATTGTCTTACCAGAATTGTATTAAAGTATGTGTCAAATATGAAAAAATAATTTTCGAAAATTGAAAGAATTTCAACAATATATATACATACACGTCTGCTGGGCCGTTTGTAATGACATTTATCGCTACATTCTTGCATTTACATATTTTGTAATGACCTGAAACGAATGGCGTTTCAATCCAAAATATGCGAATCACTTGACTAGCATCTTTCTCGTTCTTTTTTTTTTCATGTCTACTGACATTTGTCACCTCTTACCCAATGCCCAAATGGTCTGCCTTTAGAATTTACCTTTTTAAACTACTGTCATCTACTAAGGTAGAAAGCAGAAAGGTTAAGAAATGACTTGATTTCATTCAAACATTTTCAATTTTCAACATTTTAAGCACGTTTGCCGAAGTGTTCGTAATGAAATGTAGGTACGTCCTTTTGTACTTACATATTTTAAAATGTGATGGAACAATGGCGTTGAAATCAAGATTGATCAAATGGTATGACTAGACTCTTTGATGGCGTCGGCCACCCCTTTCATAATGTCCACATGGTCTTCCTTTAGTGTTGTCGTTCTTTAATACGGTTATTTAATAATCGTGTTATGAAAAGGTCACGTGCAAGTGCACCTTTTTATTATATGATATAAGAAGTTATTCTTATAATATAAGAGGCTCGTAATGATACGACTTCAGTTTTAAACAAGCTAGTTAGTTTTTTGTTTTATGTTTAAAATGTGAAGGATTACGTGTACTCCCCTGTATCATATACATATACTAATACACACACACACACATAATATAAGAGCAAAAATACATACTATACATTCAATCCCAAAACGCATGAACAACAGAGAAAAATTAACAAATAACCATGAAAAATCCATACTAACAAAACTGTAAACAAAAATAACACAACCATTGAAGACAGGCTGCAAGGCTAAAGACTTGCATGCCGGGTTATACCGGTAATTACTCATGAAACTTCCCCCATGCCTGTCATAACCGTACTGACCATAGAAAGCATTAACCCAAGTTAAAAAGAACAACACAGCCAGACAGAGCTCCCTATACATATATATATATATATATATATATATATATATATAGAGAGAGAGAGAGAGAGAGAGAGAGAGAGAGTTATATATATATATCCTAATCCTAATAATATTATAAATCTCATTGTGTGCAAATGTTAGGCTGAAGCCAGCGTCAAAATGGAGCATTTAATGATCCTGTATCTTTGCATATAGGTTAATTATAACCCTCATATGAACATAGGCTTGTTTTTGTTTATTTTATTCAAATATTTTTCTTAATAATTCAAAATTTCTTTATTTTCATAGAGAATAAATGGACATTTTTTCGTATAATATTTTAAAATGGTTAAATTTACTTTACCGTTGCTAATAATTTATCGTTGCCAAAACTAATTCAAAACCCAAAATAATAATTTTTAATCAACAATTTGGTTACAATTGAAAAATTTTCACGTGAAAAATGAAAATGAAATAAAAAAATTAAAGGATTAAAAAGAAGATTAAATATTATTATTAGAAATAAAATGTACTTTTTTTAGTTTTTGATAATAATATAAGGTTTCAATATGCGTAACCATAGGAAACAGGCGAATATGACGTGATACATCTAAAATAAAGCGGATATGCTTTGATTGGTGAAATAAAACGATCTTGGGTTTTTCTTCACTTTTCTTTTTCTTTTGTATGGTAACAATACTTTGCGTTTTACCGTCTGCGCACGGCTAATATAACTATGCCGTATTTTTTAATTTAATTTTTAAAAAAGTAAAAAGAAGTTTCAATAGAAAATGGCTAGCAAATGTCAATAATATTCTCCGCAAAATTATCCATGTCGAAAATGATGTCATGGATAGCGAGAAAGTTTTTTTCATTCTTAAAACTAAAAGAAATAACTCGATTACCCAAAAAAATGACCAATGTTAACAGTTCCATTTTTGTGGATAAAACCTAAAGATTTAATGTTATTTCTTTAAAGTAACATAATTTCCCCTATGCCAGTATTGAAATTAATTGCCCGGAAAAGAAAAATAACAAGAATTATGTCATTAAAAAGAGATTTCTCTGGGGAAAAAGAAACGTCATATTTGTAATAAAACGGGAATTTTCCTTTAAGTTTTAAAATGAGTGTGAATCAACTCCTTACATTAATAATACAAGGATCAGTAAGTATAGAAAGTAGATAAGTTTCACGCCATATTTATAACGAAAAATTTAAATGTTGTTTTTCATCTATACTGATTATTAAGCATGAGTATCCGTTATATACAGATGAGAGTTTTCTGCTAAAAATCACATCATACGAATCTATTATATTAAAATCTGACCGTGTGTTCGTATTTCGAAACTATTCCTAAACTATTGTCACATAAACTCTCAGAATTTAAAAAATTAAATTAGATGGCAAGATTTTTTTTTAAATTTTTTAACGAAGTTTTTCTAAAAACTGAAAGTAAATTACTCCATATTTGTGTATAAAAAAGGAGAAATAAAACAGATCAGTATATTTTTTACACCATTTTCTCATTAAAACGGAAAAACAGAATTTATTTTCATTTTGAATAGATGGTGAAAACAAAATCTGGATTTCAGTAAATTATCCGAAAAATAAAAACATATTTTCACATATTCAAACTTCATGAATCAATTTATTCTGGAGAACAAAAATTGCCTGTCAACATACTGTCATTTTGAAAACAAGATTTGTTTCAGCTATACATTAAACCAATGATGCAGAATTGAATTTAAAGAAAGAGCATATACTACTTCCAATTAATGTTTTTTTGAAGGATGGCTGTTAAAACGTTTCACAAAGGCGTTAAAAGTAAAATTGTTTATCAGGTAAAATTGACATTTGTTTTTATTCAATTCGTCTATTTCCATGATTTTATTTGGCCCTCCTTTTTGCATTGGTTGCAATTTCATTTTCGCGATTATTTGGCACAAAATTTCACATTTTTAAGACTAAATTATGTCAAGGTCCCTATAACAAAAAATACCGTATTGTCTCCTATGAAATGTACTAAATAGTTAGTTAATTATTAACGTTCTTAATTATAGGGAGTGAAATATTTTGCTTAATTAGTGTATTTATTCTTCTTTTAATGTTGCGTGCACGAAGTCACGGGTAACAGCTAGTAATATTATAAATCTGATTGTGTGCAAATGTTAGGCTGAAGCCAGCGTCAAAATGGAGCATTTAATGATCCTGTATTTTTGCATATAGATTGATTATAACCGTGAAATGACCATAGACTAGTTTTTGTTTATTTTATTCAAATATTTTTCTTAATAATTCAAAATTTCGTTATTTTCATAGAGAATAAATGGACATTTTTTCGTATAATATTTTAAAATGGTTAAATTTACTTTACCGTTGCTAATACTTTATCGTTGCCAAAACTAATTTAAAACCCGTAATAATAATTTATACTCAAAAATTTAGTTTCAATTGAAAAATTTTCACGTGAAAAATAAAAATGAAATAAAAAAATTAAAGAATTAAAAAGAAGATTAAATAATATTATTAGAAATAAAATGTACTTTTCTTAGTTTTTGATAATAATACAAGGTTTCAATATGCGTAACCATAGGAAACAGGCCAATATGACGTCATACATCGCAAATAAAGAGGAAAGGCTTTGATTGGTGAAATAAAATGATCTTGGGTTTTTTCTTCACTTTTTTTCTTTTGTATGGTAAAATACTTAGCGTTTTACCGTCTGCGCATGGCTGATATAACTATACCGTAATTTTTATTTAAATTTTAAAAAAGTAAAAAGCAGTTTCAAAAGAAAATAATTAGCAAATGTCAATAATATGCTCCACAAAATTATCTATCTCGAAAATGATGTCATGGATAGCGAGAAATAGCTATTTTCATTCTTAAAACTAAAAGAAATAACTCGATTACCTAAAAAAAAAAATGACGAATGTTAATAGTTCCATTTTTGTTGATAAAACGTAAGATTTAATATTATTTCGTTAAAGTAACATAATTTCCCCTATGCCAGTATTGAAATTAATTGCCTGGAAAAGAAAATTAACAAGAATTATGTCATTAAAAAGGGATTTCTCTGGGGAAAAAGAGACGTCATATTTGAGTTAAAACGGGAATTTTCCAATATGTTTTAAAATGAGTGTAAATCAATTCTTTACATTAATAATACAAGGATCAGTAAGTATAAAAAGTAGATAAATTTCACGCCATATTTATAACGAAATTTTTTTTTAATCTATACTGATTATTAAGCATGAGTATCCGTTATATACAGATGAGAGTTTTCTGCTAAAAACCACATCATAATTTTAAGAAAAGGAAAATGAATACGTATCTATTATATTAAAATCTGACCGTGTGTTTGTATTTCGCAACAACTCCTAGACTATCGAACGCAACGCTACTTAATACCGGTTATCATTGATCTGAGGATCTCACACAAACTCTCAGAATTAAAAAAAAAATTAAATTAAATACCAAGGTTTTTTTTTTTTTTTTTTTTTTGTAAATTTAAACGAAGTTTCTGTAAAAACGGAAAGTAAATTACTCCATATTTGTGTATAAAAAAGGCGAAATAAAACAGATCAGTATATTTTTTACACCATTTTCTCATTAAAACTGAAAAACAGAATTTATTTTCACTTTGAATAGATGGTGAAAACAAAATCTTGATTTCAGTAAATTATCTGAAAAATTAAAACATATTTTCACATATTCAAACTTCATGAATCAATTTATTCTGGAGAACAAAAATTGCCTGTCAACATACTGTCATTTAGAAAACAAGATTTGTTTCAGCTATGCATTAAAACAAGGAGGCAGAATTGAATTTAAAGAAAAAAGCATGTACTATTTCCAATTAATGTTTTTTTGAAGGATGGCTTTTAAGATGTTTCACAAAGGCGTTAAAAGTAAAATGGTTTATCAGGTAAAATTGACATTTGTTTTTACCCAATTCGTCTATTTCCACGATTTTATTTGGCCCTCCTTTTTGTATTGGTTGCAATTTTATTTTCGCGATTCTTTGGCACAAAATTTCACTTTTTTAAGACTGAGTTATGTCAAGATCCCTATAACAAAAAAATACCGTATTGTCTCCTATGAAATGTGATAAATAGTTAGTTAATTATTAACGTTTTTAATTATCGGGAGTGAAATATTTTGCTTAATTAATGTATTTATTCTTCTTTTAATGTTACGTGAACGAAGTCACGGGTAACAGCTAGTATATATATATATTATTCCTTTTCAGAAATATTTTTATAACTATAATATTAAGGTTTATGCCAAATTGAGAAATTGTGCTGTAACTATGAGAATATTGCTGGGAATATAGCTGAATTTTATTATATGGCGTTAACACAAGGTTATGCGGTTCAGTTTTTGTCCAATCTAACGTACAAATTTATAACAAATAATGGTTATAGTGACGATTGTTAGGAATGTTCAGTACGAGTGATGTTTTGTTGATGTGATAATTGCGGGAGTGTCGGTGTAGTGGGTTGTTTGCCGTGGTGTAAGTTGAGAACTTGATGGTGTAGTCTGGCTATAGTTTGTCGGTGTAGTGGGAAGTTTGCCGTGATGTAAAGTGAGAACTTGATGGTGTAGTCTGGCTATAGTTTTTCGGTGTAGTGGGAAGTTTGCCGTGATGTAAGTTGAGAACTTGATGGTGTAGTTTGGTTATAGTTTGTCAGTGTAGTGGGTTGTTTGCCGGGATGTAAGTTGAGAAATTGATGATGTAGTCTGGCTTTAGTTTACTTCCTTTCGTTATGTCTGTTTCGTTCATTATCTGTCTGTACTTGTCTGGTATGGGGAGTGTTGCATGCATAAAACTAGTTTAATACAGCAGTGCATGTCTCGAGCCATGTCACTTGACACAGGCTGTTTTATTTTTTCTGTGTTGTTTATTGGTTTAATTTTTGCTGTAATTTGTTGTGTTCTATTGTTTTGAGTTTAAGTAGTTAGTTCAGATTTCTGATTCTGTGTTAATGTAGTTTATTTTGTTTTATTTTCTTGTTTTACATTTAAGTGGTTTATAGTTTTTGGTTGGCTTTTTTGATAATGGTTCTGCAAGCGTTTTTTAATTGAAGTCCATTATTATACATACATATATAAATATATAGTGGATCGAACCATAAAAGTGAACTTTTTTAACATAACTATAACACTTTTATAGTACATCGGTGTTTGTGTAGAAATCATAGCATTAGGTGCTTACAGACTGTTTTAAAACGGAAACGTTAACTTTATCGTTGGTCTTTCATCAGCAGTATTAGGTGACGTTTATAGTATAGCTTACTAGAACGATAGTTTTTCATTCCCATAAAATTTTGCCAAAAACTCAGACTTGCCAAGTCTCCGGCTTTTTGAATACCAGTATTATTTTAGAGAAAATATTGTTCTTTTAAATCGCAGAATGTTCCGATTACATAAAACAACATTTTCTGTACTAAAATACTGGTGTCCAAAAAGCCGGAGACTTGGCAACTCTGCAAAAACTGTTTAAATCCATTAAATAATGCTGTCTAATGTGCGATATAATAATTTACGAACCCTAAAATATGTTAATTCAGTAACTCCTGGCACTTACTCAACCATTTCAAGTTTTAGTCAATCGGCAGCCGCATATTCGCTATTATCCTTGGAGCCTAATGACCATAAAGTAATTACAAGTTATTTACATAAAAATAATTTCACTATTTTTAGTTTGCTATTGTACAAGTTTTACACCCATAAATATTACATTGTACTTATTTCTGACATTCTGAATATCATTCTGGATTAACATTCTACATCATTTTTTTTAATTTGCAATAAAATACTATTGGTTATATTGAAATTGTAGTAAAATTTTAAGTCTTGAGTTTTTAATGTTAGGAAATAAGAAATTGGCATATTCGTATAAGTTTTCCCAAATTGTATTTATCTGCTTTTTAGAATTATTAACATTTAAATTTATGTTCTTTCGACAATTGTTTGATTTCTCAACTAATTTACAAATAAATAGAAATATATAAAATCCTTTTAACTTTTCTTCAAAAATAAGTATTTGTATATATAAAAAAAATTCGTTTGTTAGTTTTACAGCTTCGAATTCAAACTTTTAACAAGTACCCAACATCATTATTCCCTCTCTTGTCTTAAAAAATAAAAGTAAATGCTTTCACGTCCCTTTTAAAATTTTTGCTAACTCTTAAATTTACTTTTCCTCATATTTCTTATATAATTTTAATGATACTTTTCTGAAACTCTGTCTGTGTAGTGAAATCATTATTTGAGGCACAAACGTCTACATACATTTTGAAACAAACAGGATAAAAAATATATAGAGAGGATTTTTCAAAGCTTCGGAAATATTTAAAAAATAGAAACAATTCTCATCATTAATTCCATTTTCATTTTTTAAATTATAAATAAACACGTTTTCGTTTCTTTTACAGTGTACACTAACACAAAAAGTATTTTCTTCTCTTGTTTCTCAGACAATTCTACTAATGTTTCTCTCTATTCTAAACAAAACAGTAACTAATGCTGCTGTCGAAATTGAATTTATTGTGATCGGATCTGTTTCTAATGTTATATGAAAAAACTATTGCACATAACAACATGAAAAATGGTAGTTTATTCAGAAATATATGATAAACACAAAAAAACTAGGCAGTTTTAAATAAAACAGTTATTTTAAGTGATTTTAAATTTTGAATTCAGTCAAGTTATTCAGTTGGTATGTTTTATAGAATCAAAAACTATGCATAGCAGTTTTTTTTTTTTTTTTTTTACGGGCACATATATATTATTAAAATTTGTTATACAAAATTTCATTATTTGAGTCGAGAATTAGTTCACAGTTTGAAATAACCGTTTTTTACCTACTGTTGTCAGGTTTTAAAAAGCCCAAATAAAAAAATTTAAAAAGCCCAGATAATAAAATTTAAAAAGACCAAATAATAAAATTTACAAACACTTTTCAGTTGAAAAAAATATATATTTGCACGTGAATGTTAAAAAACAAAGAAAACTTTAAATAATTAAGCTGTTAAGTGTGAAAAGCATTTAATGAGGAAAATTAAGTCATATTTAAATCTATATGAGTAAAACGATATACTTAAAATGATTTTCTCATAGAATCCAAAAGAAATAATTTCTTCTAAAAAGTTGAAAAATGGACTTTACCTAAAGTAGAAGACATGTTAGCTACATTAGGAGATGGTGTGCATTTTACAAAAATTGATTTAAACCAATCATATCTTCAGTTGCTTGTAGAAGAAAAGTCACATGTATTGCTGACAATTAACACTCTAAAAGGATTATTCAATTTTAAATGTTACCTATGTGTCTTACTAGTTCTTCAGATATTTGGCAAAAAAAATTAAACAAATTTTAAGAGGAATTGAAGGTGTTGAATTTTATTGCTGATATTGTTGTTAAAGGGGAAATTTGGTGAACATTTGAAACATCTAAAACAAGTATTAGAAAGATTACGTGAATATAATATTAGGATAAATCAAATGAAATCATATTTTACGACTGATCAAATTACACATTGTGGGAATAAAATTGATAAGGAAGGTATTCATAAACCCAAGATAAAATAAATGCTATTATAAATGCTCCAATATTAGTAAATATATCACAAGTTAAAGCTTTTCTTAGGTCTAGTTACTCATTATTATAAGTTTGTGCCGGATTTATTTACAACCATACATCCTTTAAATGACTTGCCGATGGAATTTATATGGTATTCTGTTTGTGAACAAGCATTTAAGGATACAAAAAATTAAATTATGTAGGATAGCGTTCTTATACAGCTGAACACTTAATTACCTTTAGTGTTAGCAACCGCTGATATTTCTCCAGATGGTACCTCCACAGTCCTTTCTCATGTGAAGTCAGCTAACAAGGATAAACCTATTGGTTTGTGTCAAAAACTTTGATTAATGCAGAAAAAATGTATAGCGAAATGGATAATGATGAACAATATAACACAGATCAACACTATATTTTTTAAAGTAAAGTAATTTTTTCAATATTTGTATGGTAACATATTTATTTTAATTACGGACAGTATACCTTTGGTGTCTATTCCTTCGCCTGCTAAATGTATTCCTGTACTTTCAGGTGCTAGAATGCAACGATATGCATTATATTTACAAACGTTGCAATATTATATCCGTTATAAAAAAAACCCCACCAAACATGGAAATGTCGATATTTCCATTACGTAGTAACGATGTACCACCACAACTTAACTCAAGTAATATAATTGATGAATCAGAATATTTTCAAATTAATCCAGTTGCTACTTTTGCTTTAACTTCCAAAAGTTTTGTCGTAGCTACAAAATCAGATCCTTTATTATGTCAAATTTTTCATCACCTCATTTCTGGTTCTGAAGTTCCTGAGAATTTACTTTTTGGAGATAAACAAGAATTTACACTTCAACATAGTTGTATTTTAAAAGTGTGTAGCGTAATTATTTCTGAAATTTATAGAAAACAAATGTTAAATGATTTACACGGGACATTTTGGTGTAGTAAAAACTCGAAACTCGTTAACTCGAAGTTTGGTATGGTGGTCAAGAATTGACCAAGATATTGAAACTCTAGCACAGATTTGCACTGCTTACGTAAATTTGAAAAATAATCCTCCTAAGAAAAATAAAAAAAAAACTCTGACATGGATTTTGTTTTATGGTGCGTTGAAAGTCTACTCTCATTTATTAATTTTGCTGTATTCTGTTCCTTTCTTTCAAATAAATATATAATCACGCAAAAACCTATTCAATATCACTTACGTCTTTATGGAATTTTCACAGAAATGAAATCAATACTTTTATTAGAAAAAAAGAAAATTAGTGAATTAAAATATTGAAAGAAAATATGTAACATTTACTTGAACAATTACCTGAATTGTTCGTGTCTTGCCGAAACTATTTAACACACACGCAATAACTGTTTGAACATGAATAAGTATTTTCTTTAAATATTTCTAATTATAAATTTCAAACTGTGATTTTCTATTTTATTTTGTATAATCATAAACATAAAATGAATAAAAAAACAGACTTTTTGTGAAAAAAATAATTATAACAGCATACGCAGTTATTGTAACCAAAGTTATCGACGTAACAGAAATGTATATAATCGGTAGAAAAATGACCAAAATTTACATTTGCTATTAATTATATTCGGTAACAACATAGAGACAATATTACTACATATTCATCCATCATCAAACGAGAAAAGTGGCTAAAAAATCGGTAAAATTTATTATCTCATTTATTTATTGTTTAGTGCTAGTTTGGTCAATTATCATGTAAAAATGCGTTTTAAAATCTTGTAACAGCCAGTTTAACCGCGACCTGCGTTATACACGGCCGGTGCATGACGTTTCAAACGTCACATGGAGTGGATCATTCTTACTCGGTGATTGGTACAAAGTGGCGCGCCCACCGTTTTGCACCAATCACCATGTAAAAATGATCCACTCCATGGGACGTTTTAAACGTCATGCAGCTGCCGTGTATAACGTAGGTCGCGGTTGAACTCGTCTTTTGCAATAAATAAATTGAATAAGAAATCTCAATATTTTCAAAATTTAATTGCTTAAAAGGCATATAGGCAACATTATGGAAAAGTACCCAAGCCGGGACTCGAACCCGGATCATCAGTATAGGAGACTGACCTTCTACCAACTGAACCACTTGGGAACGATACTCAGCATGGAACTTTCTCACTACAACATGTTGGCAAGGCTATAAACGCAGCACAAGATGGAATATTTTCCGTGAGCCACCAACCCTGGGGCAAACACGAAACCAAAGAAAATTCATCATCGATAATTGAATAAATCTATATTTAAAAATATCGATAATTGATCGATAATTGAATAAATCTACATTTATAAATATAGATTTTCTCAATTATCGATGATGGATTTTCTATGGTTTCGTGTTTGCCCCACGGTTGGTGGCTCATGGAAAATATTCCATCTTGTGCTGCGTTTGTAGCCTTGTCAACATGTTATAGAGAGAAAGTATCGTTCCCAAGTGATTCAGTCGGTAGAACGTCAGTGCGCTAAACTGGTGACACGGGTTCGAGTCTTGGTTTGGGTACTTTTTCACTATGTTGGCTATATTCCTTTTAAGAAATTAAATTTGAAAATATCATGAATGCAAAGTGTGTGAAATTTTCTATGGAAAAATTTCCGAGTATTAAATAAAGAAATCTCAAGTTTTATATTTTATATCTTTAAAGTGAAACAAAGGAAAATAGAGCTGAAATTTAAGTAAATAATAATTGCTCTTTTTTTAAAGTGACCAGTATAAGAAAAATTTTTACACATGTAAGGGATTATAGTTTTGGTGTTAAACAAATTTTATTAGTTTTCCATTAATCATTACTACGCCATTCGGAATTCAAAAGAAAATCACCCTATAAAAGTTAATCTATTATTTCTATTTCTGACTTCATTACCGTGTGAGAAAACGTTTGAAATCGAGTTACTTCTACTTGATTTTTTTCGTTGTTCTTTCACTAAAACACAATTTTCAAATTTCAGTTTTTTACGAACCCCAATAAACAAATCAAAATCAATCTATTTATAATATTTATTCCAGACAAAATAATGGTAAACAAAATAGCTTTTATACTTGGATTAGCTAAGATCATTCAAATTAGTATGACATACCAGTTTTCTGTTATTTTAAAATACATTCTGAATTATATTATCCACACTGGAATTACAATATATGTTTTATGTTTTTGCTCTAAAAGCCCTTTATAAAGATAAATTAAGGCAGGTGGTAAAAAAAAAAGATGGAAAGACTGGTTTGAGAATTGTTTTTTATATAGCCTGTGTTTTTAGTTCCAAAACATATGTACAACAAGATTCGTTTAAATCGGTATAAAATTGTAGATTTGTATAAGTAACGTACATCCACACATTGATTTTTATATATGTAAACTGAATTAGTTAAAACAAGTTCTATACCAGAAAGTTTTTCTGTATGTTTTAAATATGTTTTTCAGCAGCCAATTTGTAACAGAATTACAATACACGCTTAAATTACTATTAAAAAAACTATTCCATTCTAACCTTTATTCATGATAATAAATAACGTTTCCCTGTAAAAAATATTTATTATTTCAACAGTACAGAATTTAGACATGAAACGGATATTAGCTAATCAAAAATTGCCTGAAGAGACTCGTTGCCTGAAGCATTGTATAATTCATTAATCTTTATTTCGCAAGAAAAACTTTTAAACATTACATTTAGAATTCTCAAAGCAAATTTTTTCTTTAAATCCGATTGTAAAATATAGTAAATATTCTATTCTAGTTTCTTCAATAAAATATGTTATTGGAAATTATAATGATTGATTGTATGACCGTAGGCAATTGAAATGTGAGAAAAATATATTAGTTATGAACCAAAACAAAGCCAGTATTATTATGATTTCTATCCTTATAAATATGATATCCACAAAAAACAGAGGTAACGATTCAAGATTATTAACATATTTATTTTTATTACTTTTCGAATTCGTGTGAATAAATAATTTCATATTTCGAAAAAGTTCTGAAATAGGAGAGAAAAAGATATCAGGGATACATTTATTTTATAAAAACCAACAATTTTTTGGAACTGAAGATATTTCAAAAGATTAAGATTGTCTCATATGTAAATAAGTACTTCAAGAAAAGTGTAGATTTGAATTCAAGAAAAGAAATATATTTCTTTTATTACTTTTCAAATTCGCGCTAATAAGATATTTTCATTTTGAAATTCCTCATTCAAGAACAGAATAATAACGAAATATCACAAGCATATATTCATGAAACATTTAATCATTATCATCATCATCATCATCATCATCATCAGACCGAGATTTACTTTCCCCATATTCGTAATATTTCTTTAAACGAAAATCATAATTTCTATCATTATCTGATCGTTCATATGAAATACTGTTGTCTGAAGCATTTTCACAATTTTTATCTGCTTGTTCAAGTGTGAAAGATGTTTATTTCTTTCATATGTCAAAAAAGTTATAACATGTGTGAGAAAATCACCTTGGTCACGGAAAGAAATTAGATCATATAGTGGTGATTGCGTTGTGGATTATGGAATTATGGAATATTTCTAAGTAGTCACTATTAGTACTATTACTTCAAAAGAGAGCTGTATTTAATACAGCATGCCACTTAATTTTTTTCGTCAGTGTGTATTAAAGTTATGCATAAAGATTTAGAAATTTCATTGATATATCTATATATATATAAAGCTAAGGTACGTGGAGGAGAAAAATCAACTATTTCTTCTTTGCCGACGGCAGTGAGCGGTTTGTTTAGAAAATCAAACCTGCTAAATTGTTTTCACTAATTTGCGAATATTAATAAAAGTATTTGAGGTATCGATTTAAAACTCACCACACATATATAGAAAATATTTCTGAATCCAAAAATACCATTTTTCTAAAGATAAGGCGGTGATTTTTCTAAATTTTTGCAAAAAAGTTACTCAGACGGGTAAATGCAAAGTCAAACAAAGAAAAAAAAACATTATTTTGTTTTGCCGCACGCCTGCTATTCGATGCCGTACCCGTGTCGGAAGTTGGATTCGAATAGAATGCGCTCCCTGACGGTTGTTAGATGAAACTAATTTTTTCTTTTTGTGGTGCTTGCGCAGCACAGCTGCTATATGGTTCCGTCGGCAGCGATGATCTGCTCCGGAGGCTTGTTCTGAAATAGGTTTGTTTAGAACAGAATGAACCCCCTGGCAGTGGAAGGTGGAACTAAAGATTTATTAATCCTTCGAGGTTCGTTTGGAAAAATCGACCAGCGAAGCGGGCATAGCCTGCTAGTTTCTATTACTTTTCTTAAACAAACTACATACATATATTTTGTTGAAAACCTCATAAAATTTGCTGACTTGTAATAAATCCTCTATTGAAATAACTGTGAATTGGCGTCTGCCTTTACTTAGAGATAGCATTATCTTCTCAGAAAAGTTCTGATGTTTCTCTAATGGATATGCGTTCTCTCATTAATTATAAAAAAAAATCCATAAAAAAATATATATAGAGATTACGATAATATGATATTTCAAAATTATTATTAAAATTGGAATTCATGGATACCAGCATGTACATCAGTAATTATTGTTTAAAATATAGTAAATTTAAAATTATATTTATTAAATGGCTTAATTAATATGCATTATAAAAAAATTAAATAAAGTAAGTGAAATGGCTTTTGTGAATTTCTTCACAGCAAATCTTACAGAGAAATTTGCTTCCCGTAAAATCAAAAAATAAATAAACAGTAAATATGTAGTATTCAGCTTTGATATACTAAAAAGGTATTATGCAGGTTTCTAATTTCCAAATTTAGGTTTAGGTATATTTATTTTTATATTATCCAAGATGCCTTACTTTTATAATCAGAAATAATTTATTTACAGAATTTAGTAAACACATTTTAATAATAAAATCCACACTGTTAAAAATTTGCAGCAAACTGTCCAGTCATTTGACCGTTTTCTACAAAAACGGTTACGTAATCGTAATTTAATTATATTATTACCATAAAATGAGCAATAATACTGTCATAATATAGTTAAATTAGGGTTATGTAACCGTTATCTACAAAAATGGTCAAATGACCGGACAGTTTGCTGCAAATTTTTAACAGTGCAGATCTATATCTTATTAGGCAGTTAAAGAAATAATAATAATAATAATAATAATAATAAATGTAAAATAATTATTTAAATTTTCTTTTTTGTTCAACATATACGCATTAAATATAACTCTATCATGAATATAATAAATTTGTTATGCTTTTTGACAAACTTATATAGCTGTTTCTAATTTTAATATATGTAAATAAAGAACATCGTGTAAAAAGTGGTACTAAAACAGATTATAATTAAAGATATCCACTGGGATATTAAACATATTTCAGAAATATTTATGAAATTGATTTATGAATTTAAGGACTGTAATAGACACAAATAATTATAGACCTTATTTTAAAATATTTAAATTAACACAGTTTTAAAAATAAAACATTAAAAAATACGGAAGTGAATAACTCTTCTAATTTGTGCAAAATATTACCTAATTATTTCATTTTGTTTCGCATTAAAAAACATTTGAATAATGTCCATATTCATTTGAATACAGAACTATAGAGTTAGCCCAAAATTTAAATACTTTTACGAAAAGAAGCGCAGACGCATCTTAAATAATTTTAATATTATAAACTTTCTCAATTAAACCAAATCAATTTTTATATATAATGGAAATCCAAAGAGATTTTGTTTTTCAGAATTTATTACATATATTTTAAGAATGACATCCATACCATTATCTTATGAGATGGTCAAATACAGAAAAAACATTATATACCTAATCTAATTATATATATGTATATATAGATATATCTATAACCAAAATAATTCAATTTAATTTATATTATTATATTATCTAACATTAAATTATTGTTAATTAGTAAATTATACTTCAAAAATTCCATTGAAAATTATAACTCAATGAAATAAAAAAAAATATGCAAAAAATACCAAATATAAAGTGTAAAAGCACACGTCTGTTATTAAGGCTTTTATGCAAATTATTATTATTACCTATACCTGCCATCATTTTTATAATCTCGAATATTTAGTTTTAAATAGAAGATATTAAGTTTAAAGTTTTGTATCTGAAATATTTCTCCATTCGTTGACAACTCTTTTTGGAGAAGAAAACGGTTTGTAGTTAGTATAAATCTCATAAATAATACAAAAGTTTTTTACTGGGCTGAAATCAGTACTCTGAATTCAAAATCATTATTTCTCCTATATTAAGCTATTTCTGAATGAATTAGTTGAGTTGAGTTGAGTTGATTATTGACGGCCAATTATCTACACTAGGGATATAGGCCCGGGGGGAGTGCCCTTCGTGGGGGTCTTTCTAAGGGAACCTAATCCGTATTTACGCATGGATAAATCCACGGCTCGAAGAAAACCACGAAAACTCCGAACGATTAGGCCGACGGGCGCGATTGGGATCGAACCCAGCACCTCCTGTCTACCAGCTTCGAGAGCACAACCTCTCAGCCACTGGTGGGGCTCTGAATGAATTAGATAATTGATTTAAAATAATAATAATAAATAAATAAATAAATAAATAAATATTATTTATATAATTTGAAATTTTGTAATATCTATATATAAATATTACAAAATTTAAAATTTTTGTTTCGCCAAGGTTAACGTTATTCTACTCGTATATAAATTTTCCTTTTAATAATAATTCATTCATTGTACCGGTTTATTAAATTAAAACCTATTCTGAAACTAATTTATCAATCTGCATATGTAAAGGTATAAGATCTTAAACCACCTAATAATATTTATTCCACATTGCTTAAATCTAAAAATGGCGCTAACTACTTATATTCCTTAAATCGAACTCTTTTTAACAATTTCCAACCTAGTTGAAAAGTGTTTATGACTTCGGTTTGTCTGCCGTCTGCCGTCTACCGTCTGCCGTCTGCCGTATGCCGTCTGGCCGTGCTTTAACTCCCGTAAATATGTTCGGATTGTTCTGAAATTTATATATGATATTTTCGTTATCTATAGCATGTTCCCTATTTCAACGGAAGTGTGTAGCACTTATAGTTTTTTTTACAGGGACACTCAAAAGAATTTCGTTACATTACGGTCTATGGGGAAAAAATCATTTGCGGTTTATTTTACTGATATTACACACTTTCAAACACGTCGTAATTCATATATATCACTAAGGTGCATTACAAGAAACTTAGTATGGAATAGGGTTTGCATAGAACTTATAGTTACACTTTACAGGGACAGTCAAAAGACTTCTGTTACATTACGTCTATGAAGAAAAATCGTCTGCGGTTTATTTAAATAATGTTTCACTATTTTAAACGCATTGAAATTTATATATATCACTAAGGTGCATTACAAGAGGCTTACTACAGAATAGTGTGTGTATAGCATTCATCATTCGTTTACAGGGACACACAAAAGAATTCTCTACTGTCTGTTACCAATAATTCCTGGAAGTGCGTTTTAAGTTACTGAACGCGATTTTAAATTTAACTCACTTTTTGTTTATTATGTGGTGTGTATAAATTCTGTAGATCCTATACAGGGAAGCATAAAAGTTCGCGAACACATTTCCGTTTATTGACAGAAACTCCAGAAGGAGAATTTTAAACTGTGCTACGCGTTTCTTAACTGAACTAAAATTTAGCATCCTATGTAGTATATATACAAATCTATAGATTATATACAGGGCTGAATAAAAGTATTCGGATATTTTTCCGAATATTGCATATGTTGGAAATTCCTGAAATTATGTTTTTAAATATGTTATGCGTTTTCCAAATTGTTTACTTAGATGTTATCTTTTAGCTTATTAAACAGTATGATTTGTAAAATTATTTTGGAAGTGTTGGAAAGTGTTACATAATCTATGCTTGACGAATGATTTTTCGTTCTTGTTTTATTTAAGTCTCTATTAAAATTCACTATTATTTCCCGTGTATATCAAATCTCTCTAAATTCTTTACTTAATTGCTAAAATGCCATAACTCCTAAATTATCCCGTTGTAAAAAAACTACATTTATTTAAAATCATTCTTTTATTAAAATATCAAAATGTCTCTTATAATATTGCAATGCTTTAATGTTCTAATTTTTATTCCGCATCAATATGTTCATTTATTTTTTTTCCTGTTTTTCTTTAGCCCAAGCTAAAATTATCGACTGAAATATATTTCTAGCCAGCACTCTCGAGATCAGAGCGTATTGTTTGTTTTCACGACGTGTACCTTATTCGAGGCTATTAGATTGTTCTAGAAGAGTCTTTTTGCGCCCTGGATGTAAATATAACTCAAGATTATTTCACCGGAACTGTTAATAAGTCCATCTTAAAGCGATTATGATTAGAGAAGGGAAGTCAGGTGACTAGGTTGTCACTTTGCGCGAGAGTAACTTAAATACGCACGGGCAGCAAAAATCAGACAAGCATTGAACGAGAATGATTTGTTTTTCGGAAGTTGGATAGTTCGAAGCTTTTTTGAGACGTCCAGTTTCCACGATGACTGCCATATTCGAACCCAGTGATATTCAAACCGTACCTAATAAGATCTTTGGTACCGGGAACAACACCTTTTCTTCAATAATATCATAATAGTAATTCTAAGACTTCATAATGTAAAGATTTGAATCTTCGACTGCCACATAGAGGTGATTAAAAAATCAGTATAATTACGACTGCTAGAGCATTTCTCCTATTTTGTTGTTACTGATTATCTAATAAAGTTTTGAAACTAAAATTTCGACTGCTTCCTTCTGGAGTACACCCATTTTTTGAGTGATAAAACCATCCAGCCTGCATGCCAATACATGGAAACCCAACTTAAAACATGTTTCGCCAACTCCGTTTTTAAGCTCCAATATGTCACTTTATCATATATATATATATATATATCCTGTTGAAATTTTAATTAAAAACCACGTGACAACATCGCAAATAGTATGTGATGATGGAAACCTCTCGTCTGACGCTTTGTACAATTTCTTTAGTTAATAATTTACTATAGATCACATTATCCTTCTTCACCGTACAGTAATAGAATTCCAACCTGTTTGGCGACGGAAAACGTCTTTATTTTCTTGCTTGAAATCACACTAGTAGTGTTTCGGCACTCTGAACCATGTAAAACCAACTTTGTTTACAAATATCTCTGCGACTTTTTATGATAAAATGCTGAAATTCTGTACATGACCTTATTAATGTATGGGACACATTTTACTCACAGGGAATTTTTTTTTTTACTTGGGCCGTATAACAATTTAATTTTTTTATTTCTCCAAATTTAATCCCTTGAAAATATTAATCAATTTCATAAAATTCTGTACCATTTCTACGTAGTTTTTTAATTTATAATATATGTCTATGATCAATAATTAAGGAATAAAAGTCGGGGAAAATGTTTTGGGTCATCATGTATAGTGACTTGTTATGTATTCAGTTAAAAGTAACTAGGTATGAATTCGATATTAATTATTTGGCATCCAAGATGCAATAACATAAATCACATTTATTTTACATTTCCTAAATCACAATTGTTGCTGTAACTACTACAATGTAATACCTATACATGCATGTTACCTTCATAGCTCTTAATCTTAATAAACAAAAATCCAATTATTTTAATTCATTAATTTTAATAATTTTTTTAGCGTAGTAAACGATTTTTGTCTAGATGATGTTTCAAGGTTACTTATTTCCCTGACCACAAATAAATTGTATTTTCTATTGTAGAATGATTATAGGTCTTTCCCTATACTGACACGGGACATTCATTTCTTAATTTCTTATGAAATTTCAGGGGTGTGAAAGAAAAAAAAAATCGGTCATAAGTAGCGAATTTATGGAGAATCATGTACTGTGAAATTGTTGTTTCTACAATAATGCTTCGTCTATCATTAATGCTGTTATTCAGTTCAACATAATATATCACATGTTAAAATATTTTATTCAAACAAAAATGATTATTTTGTTCATGCACCATTTTTAAACAAATCGCAAATACCAATTCAAACTTGGATTTTTTTTTAAAATACTTTTCAACATAGTTGAAAATTGTTTATGATTTCGGCTTCCCATTTGTCGGTAGTCTAACTTTTTGAAATATCATTGGATTGCCATGTATTTAATATATGCTATTAAGGTTCATTATAGTATGTATTAATACTGTTGGAAATCTGGACAAAATCTTGTCCCCCTTTCTCTGTCAAGTGGTTTGTTCGGGAGTAAAATCGTTCCGAACCGGTTTTTCTTTTTGCATTTCGGTCGTAAAGGCACTCTCTTTTAACTGTAACTGTATGCATATGTCATTCTAGTTTGAGGTACGGAGTAAGTATATATCTAGGGTGAAAAAACTCCATGGAAGGTGTGGTGATGTGATGGAAGGACAGTTAACCCCCTTTCTGAATGTTTATTTGCTATAATGTGATACCGAAGTTCCCAGCAATGGCAGGAGGTCTATGTATATATCTTTATTTAAGTTTAACATTCAAGTTGAATGAATAAATATAATTCTGATTTCTACATAAACTGTTTCTTCAATGTGCTATATACTTAGTCACACCACAGACCTTAACCACTGTGCTTTACAACTCTGCTCAATCTCTATCAATTTTCTTGCTTGAAATCAAACTAGTAGTGTTTCGGCACTCTGAACCATGTAAAACCAACTTTGTTTACAAATATCTCTGCGACTTTTTATGATAAAATACTGAAATTCTGTACATGACCTTATTAATGTATGGGACACATTTTACTCACTGGGAATTTTTTTTTTACTTGGGCCGTATAACAATTTATTTTATTTCTCCAAATTTAATCCCTTGAAAATATTAATCAATTTCATAAAATTCTGTACCTTTTCTACGTAGTTTTTTAATTTATAATATATGTCTATGATCAATAATTAAGGAATAAAAGTCGGGGAAAATGTTTTGGGTCATCATGTATAGTGACTTGTTATGTATTCAGTTAAAAGTAACTAGGTATGAATTCGATATTGGCATCCAAGATGCAATAACAGAAATCACATTTATTTTATATTTCCTAAATCACAATTGTTGCTGTAACTACTACAATGTAATACCTATACATGCATGTTACCTTCATAGCTCTTAATCTTAATAAACAAAAATCCAATTATTTTAATTCATTAATTTTAATAATTTTTTTAGCGTAGTAAACGATTTTTGTCTAGATGATGTTTCAAGGTTACTTATTTCCCTGACCACAAATAAATTGTATTTTCTATTGTAGAATGATTATAGGTCTTTCCCTATACTGACACGGGACATTCATTTCTTAATTTCTTATGAAATTTCAGGGGTGTGAAAGAAAAAAAGAGTCCTTCCGGCCTGTACCGGGAGGAAAAGGTAGCTTTCCTATATCTTCGTTTTAAAATTTTAGCTAATGTTACACGAAAACAGCAAGTTAAAATGCAAAGAAACGTTTACAAAAGATTCGTTAATACTGAATTTGAATAAGAATTTCGCCAAATTATTGAGCAATAGCCAAATTGGCTTCATTTATAAAGACTTATTTTGGTCGCCAAGTGTCACAAATTTTGCTAATTTTGTCGCCAATTTTTCCAATTTTGTCGCCAATGTCGCCAATTTTGGTACTAACGTATCTGAATATATAGTTTTATGCGTATGATTGGGAAAATTATTACAACAATGAAAGAAAATAATTTGCGAGTAATCGCGTTAATGTGCTGTTTTGTTTCAAAATGTCAGCCTCCCTAGAATTTCAAACTGCTCTATCTCAGCCATTTTTTAAGATAGAGGTGAACCAAAAAATGCTCTGGAATCCTTGTATCAATGCCTAACACGTAATTAAAAAATAAATTTGAATTTTTAATTTTTTTGCATATTTATTTTAGTTTTAAATTTTTAAATGGCCGCCATCTTGAAACAAAATGGCGGACCAAGCTGGCCAACGAACTCGGTCGAGACATTGGTAACCTTAGTACACACAATTAGTTTCATCAAAATCGATTTATAAATACGAGCGTTATCGTATGACATAGGTCAGATATATATATATATATATATATATATATATATATATATATATATATATATATATATGGATATATCTATATATATATAAATCAACATTTGAACGGATGGTGGTTTTGGGGTCTGGGGGTCATGATCGGTGCAAATATATCGAAATTTTCCGGAACTGCTTTCCTCCGAACGGCTGCAATAGGTAGCTTTATACATTTTTGTATTGAAAGCTACCTAAAAATCGGTCATAAGTAGCGAATTTATGGAGAATCATGTACTGTGAAATTGTTGTTTCTACAATAATGCTTCGTCTATCATTAATGCTGTTATTCAGTTCAACATAATATATCACATGTTAAAATATTTTATTCAAACAAAAATGATTATTTTGTTCATGCACCATTTTTAAACAAATCGCAAATACCAATTCAAACTTGGATTTTTTTTAAAAATACTTTTCAACATAGTTGAAAATTGTTTATGATTTCGGCATCCCATTTGTCGGTAGTCTAACTTTTTGAAATATCATTGGATTGCCATGTATTTAATATATGCTATTAAGGTTCATTATAGTATGTTTTCTTTTAAAAATGAAGTGTGTAGCATTTATAGTTCATTTAAAAGAACGCAAAAGAGTTCCGGTACATTATATGGTTTATGAATAAAAAGCGTTTACGGGGACTTTTAATGATGTTATGCTTCAAAAATAAACATACTGATATGCATCACTTAAGTTCTTTACAAAATGCTTTATATAGAGTATGGTGTGAGTAACATTCATAGATCGTTTACACAGACGCACAAAACAATTTCGGTATATTCTAATCTGCATTGAAAAATTATTTGAAATGTATTTTAATGATATTACACTACCCTAAATATAATTAAATTGTCATTCACCATTAAGGTGCAATCTAACATGCTTTTTCTATAGATTTTGTAGTCTATCTTAGATTTCTAAAAATTTTCGTCATCTGTCGTTTATTTAGAGATACAGAACAATTTTGTTTATAGGATTAACTTTGAGGTATAATTGTTTACAGGATTAACTTTGAGATATAATTGTTTACATGATTAACTTTGAGATATAATTGTTTACAGGATTAACTTCAAGAGATAATTCTTTACAGGATTAACTTCAAGAGATAATTCTTTACAGGATTAACTTTGAGAGATAATTCTTTACAGGATTAACTTTGCGATATAATTATTTACAAGATTAACTTTGAGAGGTAATTCTTTACAGGATTAACTTTGCGATATAATTATTTACAAGATTAACTTTGAGAGATAATTTTTTACAGGATTAACTTTGCGATATAATTATTTACAAGATTAACTTTGAGAGATAATTCTTTACCGGATTAACTTTGCGATATAATTATTTACAAGATTAACTTTGAGAGATAATTACAAGAATGATTGAGAGTTTATGGAGATAAAACGTTTACGGAGGCTTTTAATGATGTTGGGATGCTTCAAACATAAAGAGTCTAGAGATATGCATCATCTAAGTGCATTACGAAATGCTTTATATAGAGAACGGAGTGAGTAACATTTATAGTTCGTTTACATATAGATGCATAAAACAATTAACGTATATTCTAATCTGCATGAAATAATTATCTGCGATGTATTTTAATGATATTACACTACCCTAAATATAATTAAATTGTCATTCACCATTGAGGTGCAATCTAACATGTTTTCTATAGATTCTGAAGTGAGATTTCTAAAAATTTTGGACATCTGTCATTTATTTATGGATACAGAAAATTTTTGTTTAGAGGTTTAACTTTGAGATATTATTGCAAGAATGATTAAGAGATAATTGCCTATATGCATTTGCTGTCAAACTTAACTAATTTTTAATGTATTACTTGGTATGTGTACAAATCACATACTGAGTTCTACAAAAAATCAATAAATAAATAAATAATAATAAAAAAATGTAACTATTATCGTCTGTGGGAGTTAATAGCTTAAATTGTGTTTTTAACAGTTTTATGCATTTTCCAGTTCCAATAAATTTTAATATACCAAGAGAAACTTTTTGAATATACATAAATTTATATAGAGAGCTGTGCAAAAGAAATGGATTATTTTGCCGTATATTGATGATAACTGATGGAAGTTCGTTTTGAATTGTGTTACGTGCTTATGGTATACAGGCTGTGTTAATATTTGGTATATTATGTAGTGTTTATAAGTTATATAGATGAACAATCAAATTGATTAAGATTAAACTCACATTATTATCATAATAACTTATTCAATCAGCAAAATGTCAGTAAAATTTAAACTGTTCAAATGAAATCAAATGCAATTATGTAGTATAAAAGATTTCGGATTAACCTCAATAGAAGGGATTTATTGAAAATGCATTTTCAAAGAAACTAAACGGTTTTCAGTTCAACCAAATTTCACTTTATTATATGATGTTCGTACAGCGTAATCTAAATTCACATAAATATTCACATATAACGCTGCACAAATTGATACGAACACATTGTCATCTATAATGTACTTCTCAAAAATCTTGTTTTTTTTTTTTTTTTTTTTTTTTTTTTGCTTTATACGTTTTCTGTCAAAAATAATTTTAGTTTTACTGTATCGCATGTATAAAACTGTATGGAAAACTGTCCTAAAATGACATATTTAGGTAAAATGGCATACCTTATGTTTCTTAATATTGTCACTAGACGCCAGCACTTAACGATACGCAGTTATGTTATGGAATCGATCGGCAACAATAAGCATTTAATGGCGAAAGTTTCAGGTTTGTATTTTTCATTGTTTACAAAGAAACTGTTTACATCACCGTCAGAAACTTCTTGGGACTATTTTTTGGAGCTAATCCACGTCTGTTTCATTTCAGTGACTATTTACATTTCTATTTAGATTATTTCGTGTATATGCGAAAATTTATAAATGCGTGTGTTCACGAATACTGCACTGTAAAAAAAAATCCGTCAAATTTACGGCAAAAACTGCAGGCAGCAATGTTGCCAGCAGTTTTTACGTAAAAATAGCAGTAAAAATCGATGTAAATTTTATCGCATATTTTCCGTCATTTCAACGGTTATAAATGTAGTAAATTTCACAGCCATTTTTCCGTACAAATTACCACAAAAAGTTCTGTAATTTTAACAGTCCTATTTCCGTACAAATTATCACAATAGCTGCTGTAATTTTAAAAGCCATATATTTTTTTTAAATCATTGATTTTAATCAACTTTCATTTTTAGATGACTATTAGAATAGTCATAAAGTTCATCGCTTGTTTGAAAAACATTGGAATTCATTATTTTATGTATAGAAATTCAATCCCATATAAAACATTTCTTTACTGCTTTGTATATGATATATATAAGAATTCAGAATTTATTAATAGGAATTTTTTTAATGTGGCAAAACTGAGACATCAAATATTCATTATAATACTATGTGTAAATACATTATATATAGAGAGCGTATATTTGTAGTACTAAAAAAAGAAACACTTCAATTCTGAAGGACGAGAAAAATTTAGATAATATATATATATATATATTAGATAATTGGACTAGAATTACAAGCTTACGTTTATCTAATACAAATATAAAATACCATTTGTAATTAAACACTGATATATAAACAATGCAGGCTCCTAAGCGTAAGTCAAGAAACACACCATTTTGCTCGCTTTCGCCGTCGCGCGGGAAAGAGCACGTACTTTTGAATAGAAGTTCCTTGCGCAAATCATGCTAGTAAAATGTCTTTCCGCGCAGATTAGAAAATGAATGATGTGATCTGATTGGTTGTTCGCATGAAAGGATTTTGAAAGCGAAAACGCTGGTTAAATCTACTGTTATATTTGCAGTATTTTTACATACGGAAGTATTACGTTGCGATTTACTGGAATAAATGCAGTGAATTTGACAATCATTTTTACAGTGTGCATATGTATAGACAGTATTGTGATTGTAGGTAAAATGACATGCCTCCAGACATCTTTCCCGATCATGTTTTCTGTGCTTCAGTAATAATAGAAAGTCCCCTGAAAAATAAGGAAAATGACAGCAACACAAGTTCTACTATTAACAGCCTATTTAGACCTAGTCTGTCAATTTTCAAAGTTTCAATGTAACCTCCTCTAATTTCAGCGCCGACAACACCTGTTTCCGATACTCCACAGACGTGTGTATCTTCTCAATCGGCAGAATCTTCAAGTTCATCATCTTCATTTATCAGACAACTTGATGTATCTCCACTTCCTTGTGCACCTCCTGTTAGCTCACCCTCTAAAAAGAGGAAGCATGAAGGTACAAAAATCTGACTAGCAGTCCTAATATTTCCGAAGCGAAGACAGATGCTGCTGAGAAACATAATTCACACTCAAGACGTGCAGCTCTACAGACTAAGAAGAAAATGAACTTTGTAACATCGAATGATGACGACAAAAGATGGATGTTTCTGCCGATTATGATGATGAAGCCTGTCTTTACTGTAATGATTTATGCAGTCATTCAAAACCGAAGGAGGAGGGGATAAAATATGTTAAGTGTTAAAAATGGACACGTAGTGAATGTGACGGTGTTTCTTGGTGTGCAAAAAAAATTTTTTGTGATGTATGCAAGTAAAATTAATAGCACCTTATGGGTGTGTCGTTTTAGGACAGCACTGTAGATAAAATGACATAGTGCAGCATTTAATTATGACGTTATGACTTTATTTGTTATTTTTTTTAAATGCACTATTGCATTTTGTATGCTTTGCAAAGTTAGTTTGTAAAACATAATGGTCACCAGAAAATATTTGTATGAATAGAAGCAATTTTTCCTTAGGGTATGTAGTTTAGGACAGTTTCAACTATATCTCATACACTTTACTACACAATAGATTCTGAATGCATTATCTGCTATGGATATCTATTGCTGAAAAGTGATTTTTTAACTGCATTATCTGTTTCTTAAATTTATTTATTTATTTCGTTGTATGAAAAATTGAATTTCTAAATATTATTCTGATCGCCTTGGAAAGTGCTACATAACATATTCTTCATTCATTTATTATCTTTCTTGTTTTCTTTTGATTGATTCATAAAAATTAATGTATTCACGTTTTATTTAAACATTAGTTAAAAGTACTGTGCAAAACGATTTCTCTGATCATAAAATGTCTTAATGTTGTATTTACAGACCTTAAAAAAAGAAAGTAAAAATAAAACGGTAAACTTTGAAAAACGCTAAATTTTATTTGTAAGTTGAATTTTCTACAATAATTATTTTACCTATAATTTTAAATGTACGCGATAAATATTAAATATGATTTCTTCGTCATTAGTGAACAGCAGAATCAGCTGCGTTTTTAACACTTTCCAACCTAGTTGAAAAGTGTTTATGACTTCGGTTTGTCTGGCCGTCTGCCGTCTGTCCGTGCTCTAACTCCCGTAAATATGCTCGGATTGCCCTGCAATTTTTATATGTTATAATCGTTATCTATAGCATGTTCCCTATTTCAACGGAAGTGTGTAGCACTTACAGTTTTTTTACAGGGACACTCAAAAGAATTCCGTTACATTGCGGTCTATGGGGAAAAATCATTTGCGGTTTATTTAAATAATGTTTCACTATTTTAAACGCATTGAAATTTATATATATCACTAAGGTGCATTAGAAGAAGCTTAATATGGAATAGGGTGTGCATAGCACTTATACTTACTTTACAGGGACAGTCAAAAGAATTCCGTTACATTACGTCTATGGAGAAAAATCGTCTGCGGTTTATTTAAATAATGTTTCCCTATTTTAAACGCATTGAAATTTATATGAGGTTCATTACAAGAGACTTACTACAGAATATTGTGTGTATAGCAGTCATCGTTCATTTACAGGGACACACAAAAGAATTCTCTACTGTATGTTAACAATAATTCCTGGAAGTGCGTTTTAAGTTACTGAAAGCGATTTTAATTTTAAATCGCTTTTTGTATATTACGTGGTGTGTATAAATTCTGTAGATCCTATACAGGGAAGCACAAAAGTTCGGGAACACATTTCCGTATTATTTAACTCCAGACGGAGAATTTTAAACTGTGCTACGCTAACTGAACTAAAATTTAGCATCCTATGTAGTATATATACAAATCTATAGATCCTATACAGGGCTGAATAAAAGTATTCGGATTACTTAGATGTTATCTTTTAGCTTATTAAAGAGTATGGTTCGTAAAATTATTTTGGAAGCGTTGGAAAGTGTTACATAATCTATGCTTGACGCATGGTTTTTCGTTCTTGTTTGAATTTTTGTAACACGCTGCATATTTCTGTTAATTCCACGTGTCTACAATGACTATAATATTAATCATAATACAAAGTAATGAATAATAATATTACTTTGATATTTTTTAGGTATTATTTGAAACGTAATCTATTGAGTGTTAATGAACAATCAAATTGATTAAGATTAAACTAACATTCTTAACATAATAATCTCTTCAATCAGCAAAATATCAATAAAATTTAAAAGGTTCAAATGAAATCAAATTTAATTATGTAATGTTCGCGAGAAATTCAACCAAAATGAAATCATTAAAAGAGAAATGTGCATTATTTTTTTGCGAAAATTTATTTATTTTCACTGTTTGAGAAATAAATTAATGTAACTTACTTTTGTCTTTAAGATTGATTAGAGTTCTGATGATAATTGGAAGTAATATGTGTTCTGCTTTAAAGAAGGAAAAATATATCAGAATAATTTTTGCACTAAAGCGTAAAAAAGATTTAACATAGACTGCAGCGTACAATAATATTTTTAACATTACAGATAAGGTAAAGCTAGGGGAGTCTGCGCACAATTCAAAAGAATAACAATAAAAAAAACTAAATGTTAATTTTTAGCTAAACTATCCATGAATAATTTTTATTTCATTTGTTTTTAGGGTTTCGTTCATCTAACGAAACCCTATTAATCCCGCTCCGTTGTCTGTCTGTTACAGAGCCATTCTCATAAACTATGTAACTTACAGAGTTGAAACTCTGTGTATATACCTGAATACCAGCTATAAAGAGCTCAAAATAATAAAATTTGAAAAATTCGAATTATTTTAAT